>OU745266.1:12500000-13125000 GCA_916618015.1 Xestia c-nigrum | reverse complement strand
ATACGCTTAAACCCAACGAGAAACCAATGCACTAATCTGAGCCTGAATTCAACTACAGAAAGTACGATTATAGCCGACTACAAAGTGAGAAAATGATGAAAGAATATCAAAAGGAAATCAAAAGCCAACCTCAGGTAATAACTCTACAAAACAAGCAAAATAGCCAACTAGTCCCATGGGATTCCCTTATGAATATCATGAAATCAGCAACAGCAAAAATTCTTGTAAGCAGGCCAATCAGATCCAGAGAACATAGAATCGGGTTCGCAAAAAGCCAAGTTCATCAAAAATTGTTACCCCAGAGAAGTACTTGCAATCAAACAACTAAGCGTAGCAAGACACAATCTGCAAAACACAAGAAACAAAGAAGAAGCGAAAAATGCGAAGTACTCCTTAGAAGTCCAAGCAGAACACATCCATCACAACGAATGAGAATCACATACGATTTTTTCAGGAGACATAAAATGAACACGAAGCGCAACCACAAACAACGTTTTATACCCATGTCAAGGTGGGAAGAAGAGATAAAAAGTCAGCAGGCCCACGCATAGAACTCCTACCGAAAGAGAACCCATCAGACGTAAAAGAAGAACTATAAGAAGCGGAAATAAGTGACATCATTAAAAACATGAGCAACGGCAAAACACCAGGTACCGACAAGGTGGTGTCAGAGCTGTTCAAAGCCTTGCCAACAGAAATGCTATCGGGAATTATAAAGCACATGCAGGCATCATGGGTAAGGAATTATTTACCAATGTCTTGGAACAAAACGATCCAATTTCCAGTGCCTTAAAAAGCAAAGCCTAACCGAATTAATGACTACAGAAAGCTATCTATGTGTAACGTGGGATATAGGAAATGTGCGCGCCTTCTTCTAAGCAAACTGGATGCTTCAATAGAAGAACCAAGCAGCTTTCCTTCGCAATAGGTCAACAAACGACCATATGTACACACTTAGGAGAATTCTGGACGAGGAATGGAGAGTATTCTGGCGTTAGATATCGAAAAAACTTGATACGCTGGACCTAAACTCACTTAGAGACATTTTAGTTACCAGAACTAACTAATTTCTAACAAATAGAATCATTAAGGCATGCATGAACGAATCCACCTGCATAAAATGGTTTGGGCAGCAAACTGAAAGGATGCACAAAGACAAAGGAGTCAAACAGGGATGCCCGCTAGCCCCACGATTATTCACCATAGTAATGGACGATGTTCTCAGAACACTAGAAGAAGAAACAGAATCAAACACTGTTTTACGGAAGATATGCCGTAAGCGACAATATAAGTGAAGAAACAGAATGCCATCATCTAGACCATGACCATGAGATTCAACCTTCTATTATATTGTCATTTGCAGATGACGTGATAATAGCAACAAATAATCTCAGTGAACTGGCCTAAATAGTTACCAAAATCAAACCGTTACTGGAATCAGTCGGACTCCACATTGATGAAACGAAAACAAAACTAGTAACCAGAGACGTACACAGAACCGATACCCGAAGTCTAATCAGAATTGGAGGAACCATTATTCAACCGGTAGACGAAATCAAGTACCTAGGCACGTAAATAACAGCGACACTTAACAGAAACCACACAGTCAACGCTAGATGCAAACAAGCAATGCGTAACTCCAAGGCCTTAACATCCTTCATAAAAAACCCAAAAATGAAGTGAAAAACCATTTTATAGATAAGCCACGCTTATCTATAAAATGGTCATAGAACCTGCAATGACTTACGGTCTTAAGGCAGCGACACTCATAAAGGCAAACCGATCGAAACTCAGAAGATACGAAAGACTCATTCTTAAAGATATGATAAAGAGTACGCGAAACCTTTCGAACAAAGAAACGCGAAATTCTTCGGGCACATCCTCCGGCGACCAAAGCCGCACTAACTAAACGCAGACCAATATATATATATATATGTACATGGAACGAGTCACTCCAACAAGACATGGAATATTTCAATATAAACAAAGAAGAATGGATTCAGCTAGCAGCAGATAGAGAAAAAATCAAATCAGGCACCCAGGAAATCTACTAGCTTAGCGAAACTGACAGCGAAACACATACTACTGACGATGAAACATATACGCGAACATAACATTTCATCGCAATCACCAGAAGCCAACATGCCTCTCCAATGCCAGAAGAGAACAATCAAACGAAGATTAAATCACCAATGCTCATTCCTATGGATTGTACCTGTCTTTACCACTATTCCTATATTGGCTCTAGGCTGCATAGTCGGTCGATTGTGCTCGACTGGCTGCGGTTGGTCGGGCTTCCTCTCCCATCCCAGAGCATGTCTTTCCTTACAAAATCGTGCCCCCTGGTGTATCCGGCTTGTCCGGGTCAGGCTTGCTCCTGGCTGGGTGTGGTGCTCAATCATCATCATCATCATCATCATGTACTGAGGCTTGATCTTGCGACTCCCTGTTCGAAAGGCGGTTGCCGTCACCGACGGGCTATTTGTTCTCGTGACAATTTGTCTAAAATAGTTATTCTATTACAATGCATGTTATGACAGTTGTCAGTTGTCAAACAGTTGAAAACTATAGACAAAATGCAATATTGCTCACCCCCGTAAGTAATTAGCGTGATAATATATAGCCTATGTCCTTCCCCAGGTCGAAATACATCTCCTTGCCAAATTTCATTACGATCCGATCAGCCGTTTTGTCGTGAAAAGGTAGCAGACAGACAGACAAACAGAGTTACTTTCGCATTTATATAATGGTATGGATGTCCTTCCCCAGGTCGAAATACATCTCCTTGCCAAATTTCATTACGATCCGATCAGCCGTTTTGTCGTGAAAAGGTAGCAGACAGACAGACAAACAGAGTTACTTTCGCATTTATATAATGGTATGGATTATACTTAATATGTTTTCGCAGTTTACTTTTCAAAAATGTCAAAAAATAGCCTTATTTTCTGGAAAAAATCTTTTAACTAGTACTTCGTCGCCGTGAAAATTGTGACAGCTCGGCTAATTTGCACGATATCAATATAATTTATAACCTATGTTATTTAGTTAAGATGTAGCTTTCTAATGGTATATATATAACAAACAACCAAAAAATCAAATCTTTCCTGTTTAAAAATATTAGTTTAGATAGACCACCTCGTTAGTATAGTAGTCGTGAGCGCGACTGGTGAGCAAGTGGTCCTGAATTCGATTCACGGGACCGGCCAAATGTTCGGGTTCTTCTATCTGGAATTTCCGATTGAAGAGAATATTGTGAAATATTTTATTGTATAATGTTTATCATCATCATCATCATTTCAGCCGGAAGACGTGCACTGCTGGACATAGGCGACCGGGGACCGGTCCCTTGCGACTCGCATCCAACGGATTCCCGCAACCTTCACCAGGTCATCGGTCCACCTAGTGGGGGGTCTTCCAGCGCATCGTCTTCCGGTTCGCGGTCGCCACTCCAGAACTTTTCGGCCCCATCGGCCATCCGTTCTGCGAGCAATGTGACCTGCCCACTGCCACTTAAGTTTGGCAATTCTTCGGGCTACGTCGGTAATGTTACTTGTAGAAAAAATTATACCCAATTCCATTATTATTACTACAGACAAGTCCTGCTACTATCGAGTTACTAAAGAATTACGTAATATGTGTACGAGACCATTAGGTACTTCTATTAGTAGCCATGTTTGTTTCTCTTAAGCTTGAGTGTAAGCATGTTTTATTGTCTTCATAAAGATAAAATCTCATCTGATTTTTTGTATCGAGTCTAGGCATTCGGTGAATGGTCCTGTATTTGTGAAGATGAAAGTAATTCTACTGATTAGTATCTAGGTAGTAAAAACGCTACTTTTTCTGTAACAATTGGTGTGGCTAAAAACATGAACAGGAACGTTCAAGAAGGTACTTACAAGTACGCAATTTTACCAATTTAAAAACTTTTTTATGCTGAATAGACATGCGTTTGGCCGTAACTCGCTTGCAGGGATTGAAAACAATCCTGCCGGGGTTGCGGGCCTGTTCGAAAGAGATACCGCGGCCCCGGAACATAAAGGGCGAGGAAGGAACATGGATGGGTTTTAGTCAGTAAAAGTCTGACACTCCCGCTCCGCCCAGAGTGGGAGAAGTCATTTGATGATTTCCCATCATAAAAAAAGGGATTGAAAACGATTCCAAAATACCGGATATAATATCGGTATTTAGGGGTTAATTGGAACCATTATTTTACCGGTTCCAAGGCAAAGCGAGTACAAAATTGTTTTTTGAGGTGCGGAACGAAGGCGAACTAAAAGAATAAGTTGGGTATGCCAAGCACGCTCCGAACACCAGCCCCTTTCTAAGGATCCTTTAAATTGGATGACAAGGAACTGGTATAAGATCATTCGATTTAAAGATTCCAGGAACCCGTATAACCAGTACATCGGTATCCAAATCGGAACCGGTACCGGAAACAGAACCGTACCGAAAAGAGGAACCCTGATGAGAACCTAAATGAAGAACTAGAACCGAAATTTATTTGTATTTACAAACAAAAAAAGTATATACAGGGTGTAAACCACCTCATCACAAAAGCCGTTAACCAAGCATTCTGTACATCAAACTAAGTAACTTTACGCAAAAATTAGTGCTGGGAAACAACTTTTTTTTTTGAGGTTATAAATCAAGTTTTGTGGTAGAACTCAATGAAACACACTTAAAACATTGTGCTGATGAATGGATTGAATAGTACGTAGGTCGTGAGGTGTTAAAAGTCAGTTTCCCAAAAAAAACTTTTATTAAAAAAAAAAACTTGTCTAAAAGTTGCAACTTTGACCATTATTATATATATTATATCTCCGTAACGAGAAGGTTCCCAATTATAGTGTAGAACAAAAAAAATATCACAATAATGGGGAGAACAAGTGCCTTTCGGCTTCGTGAAGAGGTGTTTTACACCCTTTATATAGTAGGTATATCAACTATCTAGTGTCCACGACACAAGCTTTGCTTAGTGTGGCACTAGGTGGCGCTGTGTGTTAATGTCCAGCGATATTTATTTATTTATTTTATTTTATTAGTACCGGTTTTCAATCCCTGCTCGCTTGATGTGAAGCGATGATGCGGCCTCAGGTGGAGCACTCTTACCTAAAAGAAACCAATTCATTACCAGTCTATAATAATAACTAGCCGATGCCCGCAGCTTTGTCCGCGTACAAATTATATACTAAAACTTTCCTCGAGAACACTCTATCGTCCGGTGAAAATAACATGAAAATCGGTGCCGTAGTTTTTAAAGACTTAGGACTTTGTTTTAAAATAAATTATGTAATGATGGCCGATGGGGCGATGACCTGGAAGACGATGCGTTGGAAGACCTCCCACTAGGTGGACCGATGGCCTGGTGAAGGTTGCTGGAATCAGCTGGATGCGAGTCGCACGGGACCGGTCAATGTGGCGATACTTGGGGAGACCTATGTCCAGCAGTCTTTCGGCTGAAATAATGATGATCATGATAATGTAGTGATTAATTCCTTTACTTCTTTTTCAGCCTTGACAATAATTAAGGGTGTCTTCTTCACGAAGCCGAAAGAAGTGCCTTTCGGCTTCTCCTCATCAAGGCGATCATTTTTTTGTTCTACACCATACCTGGGAACCTTCTAGTTACGGAGATATGGGGGGTCAAAGTTACAACTTTTTGACAAGTTTTTTTTTGAATACAAGTTTTTTTTGTAAGATTTTAACTTTTAACAACTCCACGACTCCCGTACTATTCAATCCATCCATCAGCACAATGATTTAAGTGCGTTACATTGAGTTCTACCACAAAACATGATTTATACCCTCAAAAAAAAGTTGTTTCCCAGCAATATTTTTTGCGTAAAGTTACTTAGTTAGATTGTACAGAATGCTTGGTTAACGGCTTTGTGATGAGATGGTTTACACCCTGTATATAGACCTATCAATTTCACTCTGAATAACCAAACAAGATCTGCCAAAATAAGTACTTACAGCGACGTACCGCGAGGGCATTGTGAAAATAAAATAATCAAATTGACCGTGAAAATACTGTAAAGGCTCAATCACATTAGACCCTCAACATACCTCTGAGGGCCTCTTACAAAGGGATTTCACGTAAAACCATTGTATTACTTTACTAAGGTACACGGAAAAAATCTTGGAGATTACAAAGGTGTGGTTTTTCGACAAAAGGGTCAGTAGAATAATATGAAGTGTTTTTTTTTTTATTTACATAAATGTGATTTTAGTTTTTCTTTGTTTGCATTGGAGATCTTTATTTGGACAGTATCGCTAGTATGATTGAAGTCATTTATTATTTCTTTTAATAATATGCAACTTTAATATATTCCTCAAATTCAAATATTACAATCTAATAACAATAACATTTTTTTGCATTTTTTATTACATTACTTTTGTATTAAAAAAACGTAAAAAATTTGTAACCTACCGGTATCAAGAACAGGGTCCAGAGAAAGGAACCTCCTAACGTCCTAAGTTGTGCCAGGAATACCGGTTTCTAAATGAATCACTTGATCCAGCTTCCTAACGAGAGCCTCCTCAAGTAAGCTGTTGGTGATCAAGCCAATAGCTTTCCATGAAGCTATTTATATGCTACTTCATTCGGGTGTAGTAAAATTTAGTTTGGATCAATTTCCTCCGTTACTCTTTAACATTTTTCAGTTGAAGGAAATTATTTATTTATTTATTTATTTATTTATTCATTAAACACACACTATCTTTACAGGCAGCTACCCAATACAATAGTGGTTTGCAAACACTCACAAGATACTTTAAACATAACTTACAACTATAATAATAATATATAACACTATAACTAAAACACTAAACTTTAAAAATAACTAGTAAAACCAAAACAAACAGCACTAAAACAAGAAAAAAAAGAGAAGTAAATATTAAATGTAGGAAACAAAATTCAACAAAACTCTTGCGAATTCACTCAAGTTGCACGAAAATATGTCTGTCCTCTCATGCACTTCATTCAGTACACGTATTGTACGGGTGAGAGGTGTTTTTGACAGCAGGTTGGTATTACAGTGAAATACTCTCTACAAGAACATTAAACGTAAAAGAACTCGAAAATAACACTAAACGAGCTAAATAAATGAAATTTCCCAGTAGCAAACACAGATTATTCGATAACACAATAATAAGTAGGTTCCCGGGTTACCCCGGAACCTGCAAGAGTAAGTACTGTTGTCACTCAGCTTTCCCTCGCGGATCGTGAGTGATGTGCCACCGACTTGAGTCGCATACAACGATACTACATTAGCTTGGTCTGATAGTGGCGGCGGTGACGTGTGTATATAGCCTTAGGGTAAGCGCACATGTGTAACCCCGCCTGACACAAACCAGCACATATTCCACCAGGTAAGATTCGACCAGAGAATACCTTAGTCACTCCCGAAAACCCTATCGCTCTCCTTCAGGAAAGCAGTAGGGAACTAGCACTTTGAAGAAACACTGGCACAAACCACCGGCATGCTGATCTCTCCGTCAAGGTCCATCGCAACGTCCACCCTTGACCCTTTCTCGAGCCAGACCGCGGTGCTGGGCCAGGAGTCCAAAAGACCCGTAAAAAAATCTTACTCAGATCCAGCCCGTCCCTTTGCTGCCAAAGCCAAAACTCGTACCCGAGGGGTGCCCTAGCGCGCTATCTCTTACCTTTCAGTTTTTTGCCCCTGGCTGGAGGCCTCTCAAAGCACCAACAGAACCCGATTAATCAGAAACTAGCCTCATAGGTTGATGGAGATGCCGTGTCGTACATGTGTAAGCCCGCTCGGGTTAAACATTGCCCAGGCTCGTCGAATCGTCGTCAACGATGCGTCAACCCAACGAAAGCAAGCACGTAAGCAGAATCGTGTCGCCGTAGGCCGAGAGTCATCGCCTTAAGCTCGATGCTATTTACTAGCAGTTTCCAGCCTAAGGCGATGGCTATACGATGCATATGGGAGATGCCCCCATAACGCCGATCTTCTTTTTCAACGTATTATCGGTTTTAGAGAAAGCGCCTGATGCCTGTGCAATAAAAGTGAGTTTTCGGTGTCAATTCGGGTCGTATAAACTTGTAGACTTCCCGCTGACATCTCTTCACCTGTGGGACGTACCAGTGGGGTCATCGGGAACAAAATTGGAAACTTCCCGCTGACCCGTGACCCCGCCAGTAGGGTAGGCTAGTGGGGTCAACGAAACGACAATTATGATTTTTCCCGTTGACACCACTGGTTCGTCCCACTGATGGGGTTATTAATACTACATCCGAACTGACCACAATAAAAATAATAAAAAAATGCTGGACATTAACACACAGCGCCACCTAGTGCCACACTAAGCAAAGCTTGTGTCGTGGACAGCAGATAGTTGATATACTACATATATATACTTTTTGTTTGTAAATACATACTTATTATACATATAAACATCCATGACTCGGAAACAAATGTCCGTGCTCATGACACAAACATTTGCTCCTACCGGGATTCGAAGCCAGGACCTTAAGAACGTAAGGCAGCGTCACTACCACTACGCCAATCGGGTCGTCAAATTGCCTGTCAACAATTGCCTGTTTTATAAGTATAGAACGGTGTATGATCACTCGTGAAAAGAAAAGAAAATATGTGATCTCTCGTGTTGCCCCACAGACAATAGGACACTTGGTATCGTGTTCTGCCTGTCCTGTAATGTGACATCACAGGCACTGATGGACGCTACTAAAAGTGGCAAAGTCGTCGCCAACTTGTGGGCCGACTCATTTAAGTCAGCCAACTTCATACAAAACATTTCATGAACGGCTGGAGTTGAGTCTATACAGGGTGTAAACCACCTCATCACAAAGCCGTTAACCAAGCATTCTGTACTTCTAACAAAGTAACTTTACGCAAAAATTATTGCTGGGAAACGACTTTTTTTTTTGAGGTTATAAATCATGTTTTGTGGTAGAACTCAATGTAACGCACTTAAAATATTGTGCCGATTGATGGATTTAATAGTACAAAGGTCGTGGAGGTGTTAAAACTTAAGATCTTACAAAAAAAACTTGTATTTTAAAAAAACTTGTCGAAAAGTTGTAACTTTGACCCCCCATATCTCCGTAACTAGAAGGTTCCCAGGTATGGTGTAGAACAAAAAAATGATCGCAATGATGGGGAAAACCAGTACCTTTCGGCTTCGTGAAGAGGTGTTTTACACCCTTTATTATCGATCCCGTTCAGTACTTATAAGGCTAAGGCCAAATGAGCATAAGTGTGCGTTGAGCTTTTCTTTACGTGGGGTGTAAGAGTAAGTTTATGAGGTAAGTGAGACGGAAATAATGTTGGTAAACGCTGAAGGGTAAAAGATTTCTTAGGGGAGGAAAATGAGTGCGGATTAGTACGTGCCTTTTTGCTATATAAATGAGGAAATCGTACAAAAACAGTCTATAATTAGCAAGTACACTTCCTACTAAAACTGCGAAAGCTTTTAAGGGTGAATGGATATATGTGTCCCCGTAAAATTGTCAAACACGTTAGATTGTAATCTCTCGGGGTTGTAAACTCACGAAACATTGTCAACTGAACATACGGAAGTATCTCTGCCCCCATAATCGGGACTTGGAGCACCCCCACATTAGGTCAGTTAGGTTCCTTTAAACCGGCTCCGTCGACTACGCTTTTAAGGGTAATATAAAGTGTTTTGAGGTTAGGTTATATTAATCGGTATTTCTCAGGAATTGTACATTATCTCTTCATGAGAGTGGTACCATTGAGCAAGAAGCACCCCTCCTTCCTTCCACACCGCGTGAGTTGACTAGCATCGCATGGATTTCAGGTTAAATAATGCGTTTTATTGTAAGCGGTATGTTCGTTTGACAATATTTCGAGAGTTTACAATCTCTCTAGTTATTTTACAATCTAACGTGTTTGACAATTTTACGGTGACATGCATATTTGTTACTCATTCGCGCAAAAACTAAATTGACACATAGATGGTTTATAATCAGGATAAACACAAAGGATACTTTTTATCCCAGTAGTACAATCCCTTCTTTTTTTGTTTTTTTTTTTTTTTTGCCGGGGTGGAAAATCCTCGATGGATGTCCTCCGCCCTGGGGAGAGCGGAGGGGTCTGTCAGACTCGTACTGACTAAAAACCACCCCGGTGTTCCCTTCCCACACTTGCACCGGGGATCATGGGAACTAGTGCGCCTTCCACGATCCCCGGAGTAGTACAATCCCTAATCCAACATAACCGCGGGCATAAGGTATAGTTATTGCATACTTGCCCTATTGTCCTATAATAGGGCAATCATTTATTTCAGATCATGATCCATAGTTTGTTAGTAATACACTTATGTCTATGTTAGTAAAATTAATATAATTTAATCAACACAATCCATGAAATAAAATACCTAAATACATTACAAATAATCAATTCAAATATCTATTTTCTGTGGCACTGGAGCCGCCGCTGTGCAAGCGAGTCCTATGTAGGTGCTTCATCAAAGTGGAGTGGTGTTAAACCTCATCATTAGCAATGATATAGGGGTCAGCATCCAGTATAGCCGTATGCATTTGAATACCAGTACCTATTTTACATGGTTGAGAGCAGCGGTCGCCCAGTGGTGGCGGCCTCGACTTACGAAAAGTAAGTCGTGGAACCCAGGCAGGCGCATTACTTTGTGAAATTTATTTCATCACCACAGCTCTAAAAACGGTGAAGGACAACATCGTGAGGAAACCGGCGTAACCAAGAACAAAAAATCGAACACGTGACATCTACCAACTTGCACTGGGCCCGCGTGGTAGATAATATGGCGAATTCCCTCCCATAGAGAGGAGGGCTTTGTCCCAGCAGTGGGAACAGTCATAGATTGATGATGATGATGATTTTGGAGCGACTGCCTATCAAGCGTCCACAACTTACTTAAGGCGATTAAATGAGCTTAACGCGAGTTTTATAATTACTAAAAGTATATGTTTCACTGCTATAAACAAGACCAGATAAATATATGAAATTCTTCAGGATATATGCTAGCATGATACTGTTTTCAAAACATAATACAATTAATTTGGCTCGATAAAAAGAAATCACGAACTTATCTCTAAAAATATCTTTCAAACAATAAGAAACATACTAATATGCATGCGATCATTCTGATTTTTTGGCAAATAATTTTACAAGCAATATATTAGCATGATACTGTTTCAGTTTTTTAATCCAATCAACAGTTTTTTTGTAAATCGATCGAAACCACTCATTTCGCGCCATTGGCCCACAGTGGCTGACGTAACAACCACTTTGTAGTGCAAGCTGATTAGAACTTTATTCTTACAGCATTTCAAACGAAGTTTGACCCACCACAAATAGAGTTGCTAATTTTGCTCGTCTAAGCGCCTTAATGGTAAACTCAAGTAAACAGATCATACAACTGTGAATAGTTTGTTCCTGAAAATGGTAATGGTAATGCTGAAGTGGCAAGAAGTAATAATGTACGCTGAATCTTTAAGATGAAAGAAGAGCATTCCTAAGCTGACGATGGTATGGTTTTTTTAAGGTTTAAACACTATGCAAGTAGCAAACTAATTGCTAGTGCAATCAATGCCAAGCCAAAAGTGTAATAGTTATTTATCCAACATGTGAGGAAAGGTCGTTTTTCCTATGAGTTTCGAATTTGAGTCTTGAGCGAACGAAGGATTGAAAAATAGAATCACGAGCGCAGCGAGTGATTTTATATGTCAATCCTGAGTAAGCGAAAGACTCAACAAAACGAATAGCAAATGAACTTGCTCACATGTTGTATACAAAACTTTTCGCCACTCCCAGCAAGAAAGTATTCAGTCATCATAAGTAAATAAATTAAATAGTCACAAAGCAAATCAAACTAATTCTTTATTATAAAATAAAAATAGTTCTTATTCATGAAAACAATTTAAAAATGAAATGTAAAATTACTGCAATTTTTCAAGTTAAAAGTAACGTTTTTATTGGGTACATTTATCGTTGTTTTGAGTAATTTATCACTTGTGTGTTTGATATTCCTGTATCATTACAAGGGGCCTGAGGTGGGGCATTGACAGTATCTTCTGCCGCAACACTAGCCCACGTCGTCGTAGACGGCTTCGTTTTTTATTTAATATCTTTAAAACTGAACATTAAAAAATCAGGTAAGATTAGTTTCTGAACGGGATCATCACTTTCCTCACTGTTCAAACAGTGAGGAAAAACCAATTTTCCTCACTGTTTTCGTAGAGGAAAGACACTTTTGAGTGGAGTGGTGAAAAAAAACATTCATCATCACATCTTCCTAGTTTCATACCCTTGTCCATATTACACACACACACGACACTATACGTTTTTTCCTTGCATTCTCGTCCGTCAACCGCCACGCAATCATTTACACCTTTTATCTTCATTTATACCTCACAAAATCGATCCATCGTTTCCTTGGCCTTACTCTTCCTGTCCATCCATTAACATTGAGTGATATTCAGACAGATTTAAATTATTTCACACAAACGGAAAACATGAAATCGGTGAAGGAAAACATCGTGAGGAAACCGGCATGGCCTAGAACCAAAAAATCGAAGACGTGTGACATCTACCAACCCGCACTGGGCCCGCGTGGTGGACTGTAGCCCATTCCCTCTCATTGAAAGGAGGCCTGTCCCAGCAGTGGGAACATTGATATGTTGATGGTGATGATGACACAACAGAAACATTGTGTGACATAATTTAACACAGAATCCAGGTCCTAAAACAAAAAAAATTGATAACACGACAAAAAGTCCGCTTGCTGAAAAGTAATTAACCTACCAACCATGGATAAGATAAAGATAAAGACAATTTTATTTGTTAAAACATGCTTACACATGCAAATTAAGCACGCAGGATGACACAAGAACTATATTTTGTACGTACATGTAAGGTAGGAAATGTTTATCAATAAAACAAAAAAAACTGCTATTTGCAGTCACTCGAGTCTAAACATTCAACACAATTACAATTAGTCCATTCGTGTGTACACTAAACACTTCACCTGAAAAGCTTTCAGAAAAATTGAATTTTTTTATCGATACAAATAGGTACACAGGCGAACAATTGACTAGGCAATTATACCATGACAAAATAGGTCGTATCTGTACTGGAAAACAATAAAATACACGTTTCTGTAGACAGTTTGCAATATTTTGCGCAGGTTGACAACCCCTCTCTATTGCCAAAGACTTATGAACCGGTGCTGATAACCAACGTAACATGAAATCGAATTTCTAAAGAAATCAAGTAAAGTATGTTAGGGGGATGGCTCAGATTATATTTGCCAATGGAGGGTAAATAAAATTGATGGAGAAAACTGGTCGGTAAACTAGATGCCGTCATCTAATTGACAAGGGAACCTTTATAAGTCTTTTATAAGAGGGTAGTGATCTTATAATTATTTTTAGAAGCAGGAAAAAGGAGAGGAATTTTCAGACGGTATTTAGATTACGGAAACGTGGACATAGAGAATTTAAGACAAGGAAACATCAACAAGGAAAACTATCAAAAAGCTTAGGTTCCTCGTGGAAGTTCTTATAGATAATTGGAAACTACATAAGGCTCTAAATCTATACAACAATACGGGGTGTAAAGAAAATCTTCACGAAGCCGTTAACCACATCAAACCCTACGAAAAAAAATAGCTGGGAAATTACTTTTTTGGGGTGAAAAATCACGTTTTACGGTAAACTCAATGCTTACTCAAACGCACTCAAAACATTGTGCTGGGGGATGGATTAAATAGTGTGAGGGTTGTGGAGGTGTTTAAAGTAGAGTTTTTACATTAAAACAGATATTTAAATAATACTTAAACAGTTGGAACTTTGACCCCCAATATCTCTAACTAGAAGGTTCCCAGGTATGGTCTAGAATAAAAAAAAACGTAATGAAGGGGAAAACTAGTGCCTTTTCACTTCGTTAAGAGTTTTCTAACACCCTTAACAAAAAGGTAGACGCATTATTTCAGCCAATCACAGAAACAATCAACGTCTCTTTCTGTTGTTTAAAGTTAACACAAATTATAAAATGGTGTTGTACCATTCCATAATATAATACAAGATAGATGCGCAACTCTGGTTTTCGTTTTTAAAACTTCAAACTGTGTACCTTAACTGTTAGATGGCGTTGTTAGTTTCTGTTCAACCAAATAAATACAAAAAGTAATTGACTAAGGATTCAAACTTGGGAATTATTATTCACAAGGCAACCACTGTCACCGCTAGGCTATCTGCTTCACTGACAAGTTGTCTAAAATAGCTGTTCTCTTTATAACAGTTGTAAGCTGTCCAACAGTTGAAAAGTTTGTGTCCTTAAACACATAGATGGCATTATCTATGAAAATTTTGTTTGAATGGAAGTTTCACCCCCTACACGCGTCCTCGCGTGGTTTCGGGGTTCAAGAGTTGCGGGGTACGCGGGCGGAGATCACTGACTTGGAATATAGCCCGGTGCTCTATTCCCGCCCGTGCTGGCGGCCATTGCTGTCTTGTATTGAAAAACTGTTTATACTAGGCCATTAACAAGCCAGCACTGGCTTCGTCTAAACAATGCTTTAGTAATTAAACAAAAATGTATTGTAATGTATGTAATGTTTCATCAATGTATAATATTCATCTTTTTTTAAGTCTTTTCATACTGAAAATCCTTTTAAATACCCTCTAGCGAAACAAAAACCCGACCTAAAAGTCACAACAAACTAACCAAACTATGTCAAACAGTAAATTATATTTAAGTGCTAAGTTCCACGGTCGGGGTTCCTAGGAGAATAGTCGGAAGTGCACTCCGCAACACCGCTGTTTGTGCAATGCTAAATATCAATACTTAGTACTGCTGTTTTAGCGAGAATTAGAATTTAAGGTCTTAACTTGCCATTGGGACCGTGCACAGAGGTACTTGTAATATTGTATTGTATGTTATGTGCAGTTTTGACTATGACTTTATTAGTAATCCTATGTACTTCCTTCGGGGGTTCATTTTCACAAATTCAAATTCATTTGTGTTTAAGATTTTTTTAAACAATTGGAAACTTGTATTCATTACCATGTATAGTCGCCAACGCATCAAGTTACTGCAAAATGTAATGTTTTCTTATTAATTTTGAACACCACCAACATTTTGGTGTTTATAAAGTTCGACCAGTCTGTGAGAGATTTCCTTAAAAAGAATGCATGGGGACGTCTCATTTTGTTGTGTATGCAGGCTACATATAAAGGGTGTAAAAACACCTTTTGACGAAGCCGAAAGGCACTTGTTTTATTTAATATTGTTCTACACTATACCTGGGGAACCTTCAAATTACGGAGATATTGGGGATCAAAGTTCCAACTTTTTGACAAGTATTTTTAAATAGAAATTCTAGTATTTATTAGAAGATTTTTACTTTAATCACCTGGACGACCCCCGTACTATTCAATCCAACCATCAGCACAATGTTTTAAATGCGTTACATTGAGTTCTACCATAAAACATGATTTTTCACCCCAAAGAAAAAAATCGTTTCCTAGCAATATCTTTTGCGTAAAGTAACTTGGTTTGATGAACAGAATGCTTGGTTGACGGCTTCTTGAAGAGGTGGTTTACACCCTGTAGGTACACACACCCACATTTTACCAGTTTATTTTTCGAGTAAGTGTTTTTCGTTACTCTTGAGGCGGTTATACATAAATGTTATGATTCAAACTTTTCGAAAATTAGCAAACTTGCCTGTAATCCCCAAGGGATTGGGCAGAAGTGTACCTAATAGTACAGCCCACATTTCACCAGTTACGTATAGGGGGCGAACCTATTGCAAAATTTGTGATCAGTTTTTGTTTTTGTTTTTGGGTAGCCAGAAGGGGTTGTAACTAACAACGACTTGTAGTTTATATTTTTGTATCAATGTCCGCTCTCAATGTCACCCCCTTCGTAGATGGACTACCCCTTCTACATTTTGAAAAGCCAGAGTGTGCTTTACTGATCAAAATGAATTATCTTCTCAGCAAAATATAAGTTATCCTTAAACACTCTTATTTTAAATACTTACACACAAGATGTTTTGCAATATTGTTTAAAATAGGAATAATGCTAACAGGAGAAAGCCTTTGTCCTACAATGGTTGGTTATATAAGGGATATTCCTGACTAAAAAAGCCATGATTCTATTTAATTCGCCAGTTAGATTGTCGAAAAATATTATAATTATACGTATTTTTTGTTACAACGTATCAATCAAAATTGACGAAGATAAAACGCATCAAAGATCATAAGTGGTTATGACGTCACTTGTGGGTAAAAACCAGTACAAAATGTACCTACATGTGATGTCACAAGAATTTTAGACGCACTGTATCGTCTTTTGTTTACTAGAAAAAAAAACGTGACCAATACTTTTTGGAAATCTATCTGGCGGACTGGTAAGTTTTTTTATTGAAAGAAAGAAAGAAAGAAAAAGCATTTATTAGCCCGACCCGACAACACATAAATAAAAAAAATAATAATAAAATGGTAAAATTGTGATTATAACACTAGTTTATAGTAAACATAATGAGAGATAAAAAAAAATAATAATAACGAAATCATAAGAAAAAACAAACAAAATACAAAACAGAATTTGTCCTGTACAAGACCAAAAGGCTCCTATCTCAGCATGGTGCTGTAACATTTAAAAAAAACGTCGTCGTACGTCGTATTGGATTATCCCCTATTGCAGACAGGCAAGCTGTGTTCCTTCCATTGAATTCTTGATTCATGGAGTCTAGACATTCCCGAAATTAAACTAAGATTACCATTAGAACTACGTTACATGAACATTTTCAACTAAAAGTCCTTCAAATGAGTTTTCTAAACCCAGTGTAGTTATAAATTGGTCTATAAAAGTGATAGGTTCTTAGTTTCAAAGTGTTGGGTGCTTCTAGAATTTCTAATGAGTTAATTTCTTAGTGGAATCACGTATTTCAATGAAGTCTTTGCCTGTTATATATAATTTTAATTATTAAAAATATTTACTCTAACCGCCGCCGGGGCTAATTTTAAATTATTATACATTACTTATTGAATTTTCGGACCAATTATGTTGAACAAAAACCACTCTCTATTAAGACACCTTTGAAACGGAAAAAAATATTTTTCAAAATCGGTTCATTCGGTCAGGAGCTATTCAATTCAATTTATTTATTCAGGCTACAATGACCCATAGTTATATATCTTATAAACTAACATATATAAATTGAACATAAAACTTGTTAATAACACATCCCTTAGTCGCACTTCACTTGTGTAGGCTGTCCAGTGGTAATTGTCCGCGGAAGCGACGAAACACCACGTCCTGCGGCCAAAAGTTACCATGGGCAGGTAAAAATTTGGTACTCGCACCACGAACGCCTTGAAATTGACGTTGCGGCGCGACCCCAGTAACTGCACCCTCGGTGTGTACCTCGTCTTTTGGCGCACGTACTTCACGATGTCCTTCACTTTAGTGGTGCAATGCAAGTGGGAAATGTACAGCGGTGTATTCGGCTTGGCAGCACGCTGGCTCACCTTAGGGTCTGCAGGATCCTTACCACAGAGGTTCTTGGTTGCGCGCGAACGGCGCTTCCTCCTCCGTACCGTCACGAAACCCTCGTTATCGTCCTAATTCGGCGCCTTTACAGGCACAGGTTTACTAACAGTAGCATCAGAGGGGCTTGCGGGGACGCTGGCGTAATTCCTCCGTAAGGCTCGGGCTGCGCAGCGCGAAGGAGTTACCGCGGGGATGCGGGGCGCGGGGCGTAATGCATTGCAAGCTCAGCAATCTACGTATGCGCCGGTGTTGAAACAGCTGACGCGAAATTCACCGACGATACATCGTGGCTGGTTCCTTGACCCGTGTCAGCGTTAGGCGCATAAACTGCTGACCTAGATACTGCCACACTGTTGCGCAACTGACTAACTTAATTGCGCAAATCGGTGACGATGTTCTGGGATGCATCCAATTTTGCGAGCACATCCGCAAGACTGGCCTTCAAAAAGACCATATCCTTGAGTAGGCTCGTTACATCGACGTGGTCAAACGTGACAGGAGGAAGCTTGTTTACCTCCTTCACCACAAACGTCATCGGGATCGGTCTCCTTGAGCAGCGTGATTATATCCTGCAGGCTTCTCTTGGTCCCGTCACGGCAGCGGGACACTATCTGTTCGTGCTTATTCAGCACAGTGAACAGCAACAGCTTGGCGGCAGCTTTGTCTTCCTCGCTGAAATTCATTGCGCAGATCTGAACTGCGGACACATCGTCCAGCAGCTCATTCAGCACTAGTGTTTCACTCATAGCGGTTCTATTACGAGCGACGGCTTGCGCCGCGCTAAGCAATGTAAAGAATATTGACAGGTAGATCCACATATACACAAACACGCAAATACACACTTCAAACTTAAAACACCAGCATAGCAAAATACCAGCCCTCTTTTCGGTCGGGGGTTAAAACATCAGTCCATGTTCATATTTCATGTGTTCACAGAATTTTGTAACAAAACACAATTTTATGATTATATTAAATCCCTCCCAATGCATTCATTATTCTCCGAAATGTGACGTTTTTTTGTCTAAAAATATAAAAATCTATCCTCGTGTTTTATTTAGTCCGCAGAAAAATCCTATAGCATCACTAATTGCGTTACAGCACTATTAAACCAGCATCCAAGCAAATTAAAAAAGAAACATTTTTAAAACCATTCCCTATTTCATAACTCATTGTGAATTCAATGAAAATCACGAGACAAAACCTTCATTTTTCATTTATTTTCCCCTTTTCAGTTCCGCTACAAGTTCTTCACAAAATTTCTGATAAATAATTCCTCAAAAATAACTTAAGTGTTGCCAATGTTTTTATTTTCTTTTTTTTAATTTGACTTTTTAATTAGGCAAGAGCTTTTTCAGCTTCTTTAATCTTCTTATAAGATTGTGAGATTGTCCAAATTAAAATTCAGCAAAGCCCTGCTTAGTTTTTATCGCGTTTTATAAACAATTCTGTATCTCATTATTCTCATTTAAATGAGTCTGGGCTATTTTGAGAATAATATAATTATTATGGGATTAAGTACCAAAATAATACGAGATATAATAAGTAATTTAATTTTTGTTTGTGGCAGGAAAATTTACCGATCTCTGACGCCTTGTAAAAAACAGGAAAGAATACCGTTAATAAATTCGTAATTGAAATTCTTTCATTATGATCTTCGTATTCTTCTTATATTTTTAAAAGTAAAGTTTTATTAATTTTCTACTGTTTTTGTATTTGATGTTTAAAAATAACATATGATTGGTTTCTGGGACAGTAAAAACATGTCATTTCTAAATAATTAACTCACATTCGTCTTGTATACTTATCACGTCACATTTGTCGACGGAGGAATCGATAGTAGTATATTTTATAACGAGGGACTAAACGAGGCCATTATATACCCGAGGTGGTTTGACTCCCGAGCTTGCGAGGGAGGCAATGAAAGCGAGGGTATATTAAGTTGGCGTTTAGTCTCGAGGTGCAAACTGTACTTTTCACTTCGAGTGCGAGAAAAATAGTCATATAAAACTGAACAAATTTACACTCCACAAAAATTCTGAACTGAGCGGTCAGTTTTTTCTTCTATCAGGTCAGTCACAGATTAACCATTGAAAACACAACACAAACTCTCAACATTTTCGCAATGAAGATGATCCACACTCCACAGACAATTAGTACCTACATTACTGCAGCGGCTAGCAACAGAGGCATTGCTTTTCAAAATCAACGATGCACACAAACAACCATAATTTTTTCTCGCGTTGAAGAGTTCATTTGTTTTTTTTTCAATAAACTGCTTTCTATTTGCATGCCAATTCGAAATCTAAATAAAACCCTTGACAAGTTACTCTTTTGTGACCATGTTTCAGAGTAAAAGAGCGTTCCATTTTTAAATTACTTTTTAATCCCTAGGGAATAAACGGTCACTTTAATCCCGCTTCGTAGGGCTATAACGGCGTACTTTTAGAGCATGAGAAGTGAAAAATTACAGATTGTAGAAATAATTATATCGTCGTAAGCATGGCGATGTTAAAAATGTTGTTCAGAAAAGAAATGTTTCTATTCTTCAATCGACATAAAATAACAAAAAATTGTATATTACTTCAACCAAATTACAACAATTAGTTTGTGATTGGAGCCTTCGTTTAAACAAACAATGCCTGTATTAGAAGAGTCCGCTCCTCCAGGGATCCCTTCTTTTTGCATAATGTTTTTTGTCCTAATATACTTCGGCATAACGATTTTGGCACAATTTGTTTTGGCATAATAATACTTTGGCATAATTTTTTTAGGCATACATTTTATGTTGGCATAATCATGTTAAAGACTAATTTGTTTTGGCATAAACTTGATTCGCATAACGTTAGTAGGCCTAATAACTATTAGCATAACGTTAGTAGGCCTAAAGACTTTTAGCATAACGTTAGTAGGCTTAATGACT
Source organism: Xestia c-nigrum (assembly GCA_916618015.1). NCBI lineage: Eukaryota > Metazoa > Arthropoda > Insecta > Lepidoptera > Noctuidae > Xestia > Xestia c-nigrum. Next base: position 13,104,531 of record OU745266.1, on the reverse strand, counting down.
ATTAGCATAATAATATTTAGGCATACAATTAATATAAATAACAAAATAACTGTAACAATCAAATAATATTGTTGGTTAAAAAATTAATATGCTATGCAACAAAAGTTAGTGACAGAACCGAATTGCTGCAAAACCGACTTCACGTAGTCTTGTTTGTCCTACCCCTAGAGTGTTATTTAAAATCGCGTAGGCGCGTAGGGGCGAGGCGGCCCGCGGGCTGAGGAGCAGACGGCTGCGGTGGTGAGCGAAAGTAGTCTGCGACGATAAGCACGCGTGGGGCCGCCGGAGGGCCGCAGCGCCGGAGCCGTCACAGAAACCCTGCCTGCTGCATGCTTGCTTGCATGCTGCATGCCTGCTTGCATGCTGCATGCTTGCTTGCATGCTGCATGCTTGCTTGCGTGCTGCATGCTTGCTTCCTACAGCGAAAAAATACTCACAAAATTGTTCAATACGTTATAATTAAGGAAAAATAATTTCTATTCTACCTACAATATCAAGCACCTACAAATTTCATTAGAGCAATATTGTATAAACGTGTATAGTGTCTAATATTTTAGGTGTTAATAATTATGTCACTGTTATACCTATAAAAATATGTTTTAATATTTTTATGCGTTATTTATGCTTAACTTTTATGCTTTAGGATATTATGCTTAAAAAAGTTATGCTTAGAACTTTATGCCTAAAAAAGTTATGCTTTAGAACTTTATGCTTAATAAGTTTATGCTTTAAAATATTATGCCTAATCATTATTATGGTTACACACATAATGCTAAAAAAATTATGCATGAGCTGTTATGCGTAATTATATTATGCGAAAATATAATTATGCCAAACAACATTATGCTAAGTTATATTAGGTCTTAACATTTTATGCTAATGGATAGGGAACCGCTCCTCCATAACAAAAGAAGGAAAAAATAACTTTTTTTTTTTTTTGTTTCTTTGGGAAAACAAACGGTTACACATTACAGTATTACACAAAACTATATCTAGGGTGTGAGTAAATGTATAACCAGCGACATTTTCCAAATATTATAAAAACAATTAATTCTAAATCTAAACACAATGCGACTTGCGCTAACAATAAAATGCGAACAAAAAAAAATACAATTACATAATGAGTTAGTGTTAAACAAAACAGGCATACAAATTAAAAAAAAAAGCGAAATGAAAAAATACATGAAATGACATTAACATTAATCTGGTTTGTGAGTTGAAAGAAAAACAAAGGACCAAAAAATAAAAACAAAAGAAAATGTTTTATAGGTAAGTATACAAAATAAGCATAAGTATATTTGGTGTGTGTGAGTAACTGTGTGCGTGGGTATGTGTGTGGCCCAATACCAAGTGCTCGTTTTCACTTACACTAAGTGACACCTAACTGAATGCCTATTGATGGCTATCGTTTTTGAGTTCACCAGATGTCGCCACTGGAGAGTAAGGTCCTGTCATTCATTCTATTTGATACTTTAAAGTATCAATAACTTCATAAAAAAAAAAAAATTGCATATTGTGCATGAAATGAAATGATTTATTTTGCAAATAGGATACTCAATCACTTTTACACGTCAAGAGAACGTTGGCGCCGGCATTTCCTAACTGACTACCCTGGAGAAGAAATGCCGAAACAAACTCAGGGATCGTGGTCTCTTTTAAGTCCAGACACTATTATTTGCAAATTATAAAATAAAATGAAAAATAATTAATAATACAAATACAATATTTGAGGAAATAAATTCAATGTCAAAAAATTAAATTAATATTAAAAAATCATAAATGAAAATAATTAATAATACAAATACAATATTTGAGGAAATAAATTCAATGTCAAAAAAAATTAAATTAATATTAAAAAATAATAAATGAAAATAATTAATAATTCAAATACAATATTTGAGGAAATAAATTCAATGTCAAAAAATAAAATAATATTTAAAAAAAAATAATAAATGTAGGTACCTAGTTTAATATATGAATAAGATATTTCGGCCCAAGCGAGCAGCTCATTCCCAAGCGCATTTATCATTTAGGTAATCTGATATTTTGTAATAACCTTTTTTTAAAAGTTTAGTTTTAATAAAAAATTTAAATTTCTTGATGGGTAGATTACGAATTTCAATGGGAAGTTTATTGTAGAAGCGTATACATTGACCCATGAACGAGTTGCTTACTCTGTGGAGACGAGTAGCATGTCCAACTAAATTGTGTTTGTTCCTAGTATTTATGCTGTGAACATCAGACATTTTGACAAAAGTTGATATGTTTTTATGAACATACATTAAATTTTCAAAGATATATTGAGAGGCTACAGTCAGAATATTTATTTCTTTGAATTTCTCTCTGAGAGAAACCCTTGGACCAAGATTATAAATGGCTCGAACAGCTCTTTTCTGTAAAATGAATATGGTGTTAATATCCGCACAGTTTCCCCAGAGGAGTATACCATATGTCATAAGGCTATGAAAGTAACTGAAGTAAACTATTCTGGCTGTATCCACATCAGTTATTTGTCGGATCTTTTTTATAGCATAGGCGGCTGAACTAAGCCGTCCTGACAATTTGCTTATGTGAGGGCCCCATTGAAGCTTGGCGTCAACGGTTATACCCAGAAATACCGTTGACTCAACAAGGTCCAACTTTACTCCATTTAGTTGTACATTGGTACTGCGCTGCCGGACATTTGGCGTTGAGAATTTCATTAATTTAGTCTTTGATTCATTTAAAAGAAGATTATTTACATTAAACCAATGAACAACCCTGGAGAGTGCATTGTTAACTTCGTCAAAGTCATCAAGCTCACGCTTGATTTTAAAAATAAGTGAAGTATCATCAGCGAACAACACAATCTTCTGATTATCCCTTATGTGATAAGGTAAGTCATTAATATATATTAAAAATAAGAAAGGACCTAGAATTGAACCCTGCGGAACTCCCATGGTGACCGCAGATCCATTCGACCTCTTACCATTGACATCGACCCTCTGAATTCTGTTATGCAGATACGAAGTCAGAAGGTCAAGAGCCTTGTTTCTGATACCATAGTGGTGAAGTTTCCTGATGAGTGTATCGTGATGAACGCAATCGAAGGCCTTGGACAAGTCACAAAATATGCCAAGCGCATCCTGTGAATCTTCCCAGGCTTGAAATATGTTTTTGAGTAATTCCACACCTGCATCTGTAGTAGAGCGACCCTTGGTGAATCCAAATTGTTTACTGTGCAATAAGTTATTTTTGTGAAAATGTCTTAACAATTGGCGCAATATTAACTTTTCAAAGATTTTGCTTAAGGTGGGTAAAATTGAAATGGGCCGAAAATTCGAGGGATCGGTTGTACTACCAGATTTAAATAATGGGATCACTTTGCTAAGTTTCATCAAGTCGGGAAACACACCAGATGCGATACACGAATTGAACACAATTGCTAAATAAGGTGAAATAATTTCAATTATCGATGAGATAATCTGTACTGACAATCCCCAAAGGTCAGCAGTTTTTTTAACATCTATATCCCTGAAAGATTCCATTATATCCCTAGAGTTAACAGCCGTGAATTCAAAACCTATGTCACATTCCGCAACACATTCTTTGAGTATAGAGCAAGCCGAACTGGAGGATGACGTCAAAGTTCTTGTTGTTAAAATAGGGATATTGGTGAAGAAATTTTCAAATTGTGATGCCACCTCTACGTCCGCCCGAACGTCTACATCATTTATTTTTAAGTGGAAGTCACGATTCCGTACTGTGGATCGCCCCAACTCTGATTTAATTATATTCCACGTAGTTTTTATTTTATTTCCAGAGGATTTTATCTTATTTTTTAAATATATTGATTTTGCAGAGGTACAGGCTCTTTTAAATGTTTTTGAATAGTTTTTCACATAGTCTTTAAATACTTGGTCGTGATTAACTGATTTTTCATGGTATAATTCAAATAATTTTTGCCTACTTTTGTAAATACCTGGCGTTGCCCAATCACTAAACACAGCTCGATCACAAAGGGAAATTGACTTGGTGGTAAATACCTTTTTGAATTCACAGTTAATCAAGTTAAATAATAAGTTATAAGCTTGATCCGGGTTGTCATGATAAGGCATTTCAGGCAGTTTTTCCAACAAATTATTTTTATATAGTCCCAGCCGGTATTTATTGACAGGCATAACACTAACAGTTTTTCTTTGAGCTCTAATTGTTTTTATAGGAAAAGTAACTAACTGACCAGAGTGATCAGAGTCTAACACATTAATAACCAGTTTGTAAGAAGGTTTCAAGTTTGTAAAAATGTTATCTATACATGTAGCACTAGAGCTAGTTATTCTAGTTGGCTCAAGAAATGTACTGTACAAGTTGAATGATTTAAACAAAGTCATAAAGTTATTAACAGTAGCAGTTTTTTCTAGAATATTGATGTTAAAGTCTCCACAGACGACAATTGTTTTGTTACAGTTCGAAATTTTAAATAATATGTCCTCCAAATAACTCTCGAAAACTACATAAGATGCACATGGGGGCCTGTACACGCTTAATACAATGAACTGCTCAAGCTCAACACATGCAATCTCGATTACTCGCTCAACAGAAAGGTTCACAATATCCTTTCGTTCTTTGCATTTAACAGTATTACGAACAATAATTAGGGAACCGCCTCGTATCATATTTACTCTGCTGAATGAGCTGCCTACCTGGTGGTTATTAAAGCTGAGCATAATTTGATGGTTTTTTAACCAATGTTCAGTTACACATAAAATGTCTATACTATTACAATTCATAAACAACTCAATTTCCAACTCTTTACCCATCAAACCTTGAATATTTTGATGGACTATATTAATATGATGTTTCTTGCTGGTGATTTTATTCATGGGCTTTGATGGGCTTGACATGATGGTGTTATCTACATTTTTGTTAGAGTTTAACTGAGCTGTCTGTAATGCTGAGGCATTCAGTGTATTTACATTGTTCATTAAAACGATTGAATTTTCAATGCAAGAGATTGACTCTATTGTCTCATGTTCTAAATTCATATTTACAATATTGCCCCTAAAATGAGCAAGCATTTAAAAATATTTTTTCCTTCAAGTTCTTACTCGTACTAACAAATTAGATGTTGAAAATCAAACTTGTTACTTACAATCTTCAAGTCATTATTAATCAGGAATGGCTCAGTCTATACCACAATTGCGAATATTGGTAAAAATACATGATAAAAAACCGGCCAAGTACGAGTCAGACTCGCGCACCGAGGGTTCCGTACAAACCTGTAGGTATATAAGTAAAAGTTATGGTATTTTTATTGCTAAATGAAATCCATAACATAACAATGTGGAAAGCTGACGGTACCTTGTCAATACATATATGAAAACATTATGTATGTTCGAAAAAATCTTCATCTCTTTAAGAAGAGAAGTGATAGACATAATTTTAATACTAGAAATAGGCACAATTTGGATCAATCTCGGTTTAGATTGGCTAAGGTACGAAATTCTTATATATATAAAAATATATTATTATTTTTACACAATTCCCCATAAAAGAATTTCGTACCTCTTAATTAAGGTTTCCGTAGCAGATTGAATGAAAGGTAAATTGCTGTTTACGATATAAGACGTATTAAGAAAAAACTACTGACTAGATCTCGTTCAAACCAATTTTCGGTAGAAGTTTACATGGTAATATACATCATATATTTTTTTTAGTTTTATCATTCTCTTATTTTAGAAGTTACAGGGGGGGGGGGGGGGGGGAGGACACGTTTTACCATTTTGGAAGTGTCTCTTGCGCAAACTATTCAGTTGAGAAAAATATGATGCTCAATATCATTTTTGAAGACCTATCCATGGATACCCCACACGTATGGGTTTGACGATAAAAAAAAAATTGACTTTCAGTTCTAAGTATGGGAAACCCTCAAAATTTATTGTTTTTTTTCCATTTTTGTGTGAAAATCTTAATGCGGTTCACAGAATACATCTACTTACCAAGTTCCAACAGCATAGTTCTTATAGTTTCAGAAAAAAGTGGCTGTGACATACGGACGGACAGACAGACAGATATGACGAATCTATAAGGGTTCCGTTTTTGCCATTTGGCTACGGAACCCTAAAAAGCACGCAACGCACGAACACTATAACATCTGACGTTTTGGAAGACCTTACTCTACACGAGCGCCCCTAGCGGCGAATTCATGCGCGGTAGTCTAGAATGCGCGTTACTAGCTAACTCCCCGTTGCTATGGAAATAATTTCTGTTTTCTTTTTCATAGAAACTTGAGTCTACGGGTCGCCCCATGTTCGGGCAGAATACATGTTGAGTTGTATAGAAAGAGCTTTGTCTATTCTGGCTTAAAAGTCCAGCCTTTTATCACAATCTAAAAAAACTCAATTGGAGCCGCCATATTTTATTCCAACCTCCATTCGAAATTCAAACTTGACAATCACAAACAAAGTATGACACTAGTTCCTCCATAATGTGGTTTACGTCGCAGAGGGAGCCACTAGTATGCGGCTAGGAAGACGTGTACAGCTCCTATTTCCTCCCTAGAGTATAGATCAATATGCAAGATGGATTTCCATGGCTCTCAGTGTTATGGTCTGAGATACCAATAGTTTCTATTCGACTGGAAATGGAACTTATAGATACATATCTGAATTAGACATTTGAAATGCATAGGTCTTGAATTGTGCGATAAATGTTGTTGAAGCTTGTGAATTATTTCAATAATTAGTTTCTTCCAAAGGAAGTTCGAAATTAAAAGGCAAATTCTTTTGTTTCTACAATCAAGTGCTGTTTGTAATTTCAAATTAAATAACTACTTTTTACTGAATGCAACATGAAATATGAAAGTATATACGGCACTTAACAATATTTAATTTTATTTCAAGTAACAAGGACTTATTAATACAAATAATTCAATATAACACACAAAAAAACAATACAACCACAAACAAGATAAAAAATAAATGGTCTTCCTGTCTGTCTGTCTGTTGGTTCCAGCTTACCGATTTGGAAGGGACTTTTACTGGCAGATAACTGATATTACAAGGAGTAACTTTGGTTTTAGAAAAATTATTGCGTTCCGTGCAAAAAAAAAACTCTTGAAATTGTATCAAAACCTAAATTCAAACAGGGAAGTAGATAATGTTTTATAATAATTTCTATTTTTTTTTCAAGTTCTTAAGATCGCGAGTTCAATCATAATGGTTTTTCTACAGCGTTTATTTCTACAGCCAAGTTTAACAGGATTGTCTCAGTGCACTACGATTCCGACTATTCCATGATCTAATGATCAGATTCTATGAAGAAATATTACTTTTTCTAAGCCCTCTTATCCATCTTGCCGAACCAAAAGTTGAATAAGGTTCATATTTGAATAAACACAGATTGTCACAATTGGATGATAGAAACTAAAGTACCCAAAAATATGAAGACTTTCGTTATAATGATTTAAATTTTATTTATGTGTAGTTTGCATGCGATAAGCAACGAAAAGCTTTCTTTTGTGCAAGTGCCTATGCGGGTCACTCCTTAGGTGCTTGTGTGGCCCAGCGCATAAGCGTAAGCGGTTTAGACGGGCGGTTTTATTACTGCGATAAAATGCTACGTTAATGTGTAATGAATATATGCAAGGGTGTTTCACACACTAACATAAAGCTTATGTTTGAATTATGAGAAAGAAGATAATCTAATAGACGGTATTTTCTGGGAAATGATAATCGATTTTGATGTTATTTTTATCTGATTTGGTGAAAAACTCAGAATGCGTTGCAGGCAGCGTCGCTACTGTATCGGAGCAACACGTGTCTGTTTTCTCTGAAGAGTCCTTGTAATTGTAGCATTCGCAAGAATTTTTATATCGATGTTCATTAGGGGAGAGGACAAAAAAAATCTAAGTAGACCGTCAGATAGAATATTAAAAAATATTTGATCCGTATTTTTTCTTTTGTTACGTAAATCAAAATTGACGAAGATGCGATGCTTTAAAGATTCTCAATACGTCACGCCTAGGTATTATTTTTAGCTAGTTCTAACGTTACGAGCCCCTACTCCCGAGTTTAGATGCATTTTATCTTTGGCAATATTCATTGATTTACAAAAACGAAAAATACGTGTCAATTATTTTTCAATTCTCAAACTGACGGACTAAATAGATTTGTATTTTTTTATAGTGTCGTCATGCTTATTGCCGCTTACTCGCCCCGCTACCTCTTATTACCGACCCCAGGGCCATATCTGCCGACTAGTAGCAACAAGCTTCTGGATATGACAGTTTTTATTGTGCCCCAAGACCAGAGGGGGCGGGGTTAAATGTGTGTGTGTGTGTGTGTGTGTGAATATGATAAAAAGATTATCATGAGTGTTTGAGATACTTACTGACTTTACATTGAAGACGATTCTTTAGTGCAAGGGAGAAAGATTCGAGCAAATTGCTGTTGGAAATGAAAAATTATCTTTCACTTATTTAACTAAAACAAAAAAAAACTATTTATTTTTTCTCTTTAATGCTAAAATACGTTGCATTGAATAATGAAAGTATAATTCATTATTATAAGTATTGCATTACTTCATTAAGTCCATATTAAAACTTCTTTCTTTCTTACCACTGATAAAGAAAATCATCTTTGTGGAAAGGTACAAAAAAGAATTAAAAAAATCATTAGCGCCCAGTCCGCTGCTACTGAGCCCATACCTTAAACTAATTTAGCAAAGAAACTTAAGGAAAATGTCATCGCCAAATGACAGTGTTTTTATAGGTAGTTATTGCAGGCGTCTGGCGTGTTGTAGAAAGGATACGGTCAAAGATAGTTTATACAGAATATTCTTGCACAATTACATTAGTCTTTTGTGTTTTAGTGTCACGACTGCTGACCGTGATGTCCTGGATTTGATTTCCAGGTCGTGAATCAACGGAGTCTGGCTTGTGCCCAGTTGATGGTATGGAAATAGGACCGCCCTCTGTTATATGGGACTTTAACATAACTCGCAAAATGTGGGTGTATCTATTAATCGGTACACCTCTGCCAAACTTTTCAGGGATCACGAGAACAGGAGACTATAAGGCCTGGACTCTTGTCGCACGGTCGGTCTTGTATGGTCGGTCGTGACGTCAGCGAGAACAAATAAGGCTGTCGGTCACCGTTGACATCAGCGTAACCAACACAATGTATACTCGTACGCAACTGACCCTGCGTATTTACGCAACCGACCGACTGCGCGACAAGAATTTAGGCCTTTTTTTTACGGATGGACATCATCAAATAACTTCTCCCACTCTAGGCGGAGCGGGAGGGAGGGTCAGACTTTTACTGGCTAAAACCCATCCATGTTCCTTCCTCGCCCTTTATGTTCCGGGGCCACGGTATCTCTTTCGAACAGTCCCGCAGCCCAATTTAGGACTTAAGGCGATTACATGAGCTAAACGCGAGTTTAATAATTACTAAAAGTATATGATTCACTGCTATAAACAAGACCAGAAAAATATATGATATTCTTCAGGGTATATGCTAGCATGATACTGTTTTGAAAACATAATACAATTAATTTGGCTCGATAAAAAGAAATCACGAACTTATCTCTTAAAATATCTTTCAAACAATAAAAAATATACTAATATGCATGCGATAATTCTGATTTTTTGGCAAATAATTCTACAAGCAATATATTAGCATGGTACTGTTTCAGGTTTTTAATCCAATCAATAGTTTTTTTGTAAATCGATCAAAACCACTCATTTCGCGCTATTTCGCCCGCAGTGGCTGACGTAACATCCACTTTGTAGTGCAAGCTGATTAGAACATTATTCTAACAGCATTTCAAACGAAGTTTGAACCACCACAAATAGAGTTGCTAATTTAGCTCGTCTAAGCGCCTCAAAGTACAAAACTACAATCGTTCCTCTTAAATCCCACCCTGCTAGAAACGCCATTATTAATGAAGGCTCTTCAATTATATACAGGAACAACCGAATGTCCCTCCGCTATTGACATATTCAGTTGCGATGTCAGTCGGTCGCAGCGCGCCACTTCCGTCGGATGTGGCTTGTCATTTCCGGTTGCGGAGGCTTGCACGCTGCACGCGACATTGTATACAGGGTATGGGACTTAGATAGGGGGTGCTTTAATTGTTTGTAGAATTGCATTAATGTATAGTCCCCGCCAAGAAAAGCTATAAATGTTGTAAACACACTTTCGGATTCGCAACCTTTGGATTAAATTTTAAAATGAAAAAGTGTGATTTTACTTCAAAATGGCGGCCCAAATGTTTATGTTACATGATGTCAGATGCGTTTCAGTACCACAAAACATTAGACGACAACGCTTTATATCGCCAAAATATAACCCGCCCTAGTGAAATTGCTCGTTAGTTTTGTATTACACGTATGATAATTTGAGTTAATTGAATTTGGGAGTATTTCTTTTTGATTGAATTGTCGCTACGTATCTTGGTAAAAAATCTTTGTTTAAAAAAATATAGCTTCACGTGGCGCGTACTATAGATTATCTTGTCGTGTTTCGTTTAAATAGATCAGGGAGCCGAGAGATTTTGTCTAAGTACTCGGACAAATAAACTGTCCCCTGAACTGTCGAATAGACACTACGGCAAAATGACAAGAAGATAATGCAATGCATTTTCTTTTGTGAATGCAACATGATGTGTTGGTACTTTATTATAGCACATTTATCTTGATGTTCAGCTGTAAGAAGAGTAAAATGAGCAATCCTTTTAATGTTTGGTAAAGAAATCCTTTTCAACATTTGTAGGATGCCGTACGAGTATACTCAATACCCAAACTTTATTTGAATTTCACAATGTGTACTTAGGTGGTAAATAAAAAAAATGAGATTATTATGGACCACAGCAAGAGACAAAGATATAGTGGGAGCGAGTAAGCTTTAAACATACAAAAAATCAAATACAATTATCTAAAATAAATCCAATAATACCATAATAGGAATTCTTTATATACTAACATAGAATTTTTTTAAATACAGTATTTATATTTTATCGTTTAAATATTTATTATAATATAATAGCATTTTCTTAACTTTAATAAATATCTGCTGCACTGAAAAACAGATTAAAAAAAAAAACTTGAAAAAATATTACAGAAAGAAATAGATTCAGGAAAGAAATTTACGGGAAATTTAATTTTGTCTCTTTCCTTATAAGCGAATCGTTTATTTTACCATACGTTATTATCAATCTCAATTTACATGGGTAACTGTCATGAAGAACGCCAAATACTTCAACGGGAAAATTCTGTTCCACGCTCAGCTTTTTAAGTTGGGCAGTAAAGGAGAGGCGGAAGCGATTTTAGGAATGATTTTCCTAGAGAAGCTCGTGGCTAAATAATAACTCCCGCTCAGGTCGGTCTTTGGGTTAAACCGTGCTTGCCTAGGTTGGTCTGTGGATGGTTGACCACCCATTACATACTGGTGACTATTTCATCCGTGCCTCGAAGAGCACAGTAAACTATAATATTGGTCCCGGCTGTCATTTCTTTGACAGTCATTTCAGGTAGTCAGTGGCCCAAAAACTGACCAAGGGGTATCCGACATTTGCGACGTGGCAATGCCCCGAGCCCGGCCAGGAAGCGCCCGACGCCAGGTGTACTGGTGATCGCGCGAAATAACGTCTCTGAGGGAGGCGTGTGTTGCCGCGCGGCGCCCGTACGCCAGGCATCGCAGGCTCCGCATCCGCCCGCCGGATGCGGCAGCCATTGAGGCGGAGCTGTACGAGGGATACAGAGCGGCGAAGACCGCCCTCCGGGAGGCTATCCTGCGGGCCAGGGAACTGGCCCGCTCGGAGATGCTGGAGACTCTCGACAGAGATCCGTGGGGGCGCCCTTACAAGATGGTGCGGAATAAACTCCGCACCTGGGCCCCCCCGCTGACGCAGAGTCTTCGGCCTGACCTCGTGGAGGACGTGGTAAGCGCTCTGTTCCCCTCGCGGGGGGAACATCCGCCCCCGCCTATGGCTCCGCCACCTGCGGTGCCGGAAGAGGACCCATACGACGACGTCGACACTCCGGAAGTGACTGGGGTAGACCTGAGAGTGGCGGTAGGTAGGCTTAAGGCCAAAAATACCGCCCCGGGACCCGATGGCTTGCCTGGCAAAGCCTGGGTCCTGGCTTCGGATGAGGAGGCTCTCGGGCTCCGACTGAAAGGGCTCTTTAGCGCATGCTTGGAGAGAGGCCAGTTCCCGCTTCGTTGGAAGACGGGGAAACTGGTCCTCATCCAGAAGCCGGGGCGCCCTGCGGACTCTCCGTCCTCATTTCGGCCCATTGTGCTGCTCGACGAGGTGGGCAAGCTCTTTGAGAGAGTAATTGCAAACCGCCTCGCCGAGCACCTTGAGGGGATGGGGCCGAATCTTGCGGAGAACCAGTTTGGTTTCCGCAAGGGGCGCTCTACTGTGGACGCCATGATGCGCGTGAGAGCCCTCTCGACGGGGGATGCAATATCCCGGGGCGGGGTTGTTTTGGCGGTGTCTCTCGACATCGCCAACGCCTTCAACTCCCTGCCCTGGAGCTGCATCAGGGAGGCACTCCGGTATCACCGGGTGCCGACCTACCTCCGTCGTGTGGTCGGGGACTATTTGACGGACAGGGCCGTCATCTACCCCAGTCGCTGCGGAGATTGGAACCGGCGAGAGATGTCGTGCGGTGTCCCACAGGGATCGGTTCTGGGACCGCCCCTGTGGAACATCGGTTACGACTGGGTGCTGCGCGCGGACCTCCCTAGTGGTGTCAGCGTCGTCTGCTACGCAGATGACACCCTGGTGCTGGCACAGGGGAGGTCGCACGAGGCGGCGGCCGAAACTATGACACGCGGGGTTGCGATAGTCGCTGAGAGGATCCGGCAACTGGGTCTCGAGGTGGCACTGCACAAGTCCGAGGCCATGTGCTTTCATGGGCCTCGGAATGCGCCACCGTCGGGATCCACACTGACGGTAGGAGGGGTATCCATCGGCGTCGAGTCGACGTTGAAGTACCTAGGACTCGTCCTCGACAGCCGGTGGAACTTCGAGGAGCATTTCCGACGTTTGGCTCCCAGGCTGGAACGGGGGCCAAACGCCTCCTGCCGCAGGCTCTACGCAGGGGTCGTGCGGTCCATGGCCCTTTACGGGGCCCCAGTGTGGGCGCGTTCGTTGAAGCGGCGTGCCGCTCAGTATCTGAACGCGCCCCTAAAAGTGGTGGCCGTAAAGATGGTCCGTGGGTACCGCACGATCTCTCACGAGGCGGCGGGCCTGCTTGCCGGATTGCCGCCATGGGATCTGGAGGCGATAGTCCTCGCGCGCCTGCATGAATGGCGCGTGGAGGTACTACGCCAGGGGGAAACTCCGCTGCCGCGGCAAATTGCCGCTCAGCGGACGGACTTCCGGCGCGATCTCATGGCGACATGGAGAGAGCGACTGTCGCAACCCCGTGCAGGGCACGCCACGATAGTGGCGGTAAGTCCCCTCTTTGAGGAGTGGCTGGAGAGGCGCCACGGCGTCCTCACCTTCCGCCTGACGCAGGTCCTCACCGGACACGGATGTTTCGGGAGGTACCTGCACCGAATCGGGCGGGAGGAAACGCCCGGGTGTTTCCACTGCGAGGATCGACCGGAGGACACGGTGGAGCACACGGTGGAAGTCTGCCCTGCGTGGGCAGAGCACCGCCGTGTCCTCGTAGCGGCGATCGGCGGCGGCGACCTCTCGCGTCCGGCCCTGATTCAATCCATGGTCCGGAGCGAGACGGAATGGGAAGCCGTCACCTCCTACTGCGAAGCAGTCATGCTGGTGAAGGAGGTGGCGGAACGAGAGAAGGAGAGATCCTCTCTTCCCGGCCGCCGCGGGAGACGCACCGGGCGTCGGGGGCCACGTGGTGGCTACCGGCCACCGTAGATGCGGGCCTGTGGACGGTTGGCTATGGGCTAGCTAGCCGTCCGTCCGTCTAACAACGACGACAGGCCGTGTCGACGGCGCGTTCGTGTTTCACGCGCGCCTCAAAGAGATGTCAGCATAAGGGGAGGGGCCCGCAAGGGCCGAAGCCTGCCGGGGTTGCGGGCCTGTTCGAAAGAGATACCGCGGCCCCGGAACATAAAGGGCGAGGAAGGAACATGGATGGGTTTTAGTCAGTAAGAGTCTGACACTCCCTCCCGCTCCGCCCAGAGTGGGAGAAGTCATTTGATGATTTCCCATCCTAAAAAAAAAAACAAAAAAAAAAAAAAGGGGTATCGTACTACCCAGTTTAACCTGGGTTGTGGAGGTCAGTAAGGCAGTCGCTCAATATCAAACACTGGTATTCAGCTGCATCTGGTTAGACTGAAAGCCGACCCCAACATAGTTGGGGAAAGGCTATACAGATGACGATTCATTTTGAATTTTATGTAGAAAGTGGTAAGACTCTTGATTTTAGGACGCATGTATATAAAACGGAATGTAACTCACACCCTCACTACATGACCAAATTCGAAGCCGATTGACTACACCCCGACCTATAATAACAAAACAGTCGTCCGGCCAGTTTTCCCAAAAACCTGAGGTATACCTATTGTACTAAACATTTTGCTAGTTATCTTTAAATATCATAAAATTAGAGACAATTGCCATTAACAAGGCACAATTCATACTCCCAGAGTCACTACTGTGAAATTATACTTTATGCCAAAATTTCGAAGAGGAAAGATTTTTGTATGTAAGTATCGCAAAAACTTAAAAACTATTTGAGCTATTTAAAAAAATATTTCAATAATGGATAGCTACATTATCAGCGAGTAGCATAGGGTATACTTTATCCCCGTACTCCCACGGGAACACAAACTACGCGGGCGAAACTGCGTGACGTCCACTAGCAGATAATAAAATTCAATAACAAAAGACAGACCTGTTAATCCAACCCAAGACTTCATACAAAGCAGTGCCGATTAGGATCCATCATGGATCCATAAACCGACAATGTAGTAGATCATACTCCCTTAAAGTTTACAGGAACAATCAGCAAAAAAAAATTACTTATTTAAATCCCGCTATCCGCTTGTGTTTGTACCACATATTTCCCGGTAATCAATGTCCCCGGAGTCCCAAGTGCGCTTCAGTGTTATTCTCTTAAAAATCACAAATTCCTAGATTTTAGCGTGATTAAAAAACTTTTAAATGTACGAGAGTTGTCTCATTTGTTTAATGTAAATAAATTGATTTTCTTCCTCGAGAAGATGGTCAGTAATTTGTGTTTAATGCAAGAACATTTTAAGTTATAAGATTTGCGGTTGTGAGAAAACCGTTATTTTTTTTACCGATTCTTCATTTAAAAGTTTATTACTGGTTCCGCCGCATCTACATGAGCGTCATTGATGGAGTTTGTGCGGCCCGAAATTCTGACAACCAGTCTTACCAATGAATATTCATATTACCCAGTACTTACTGGCTAGTGGAGGTCAGACAGGCATTTGCTTCATGCAAAATACTGGTATTCGCCTGCATTTGGTTAGACTGGAAGCCGACACCAACGTAGTTAGGAAAACGCTTGACAGACAAATCACAAAGTTACAATTATGGGGGCAAAGATACTTCCGTTGCATGTAGTAGTTTGACTTCGATCCACCGTTAAATAATGCGTTAAATTGTACGCAGTAAGTCCGGTTGACAATCTTTCGAGAGTTTACAATCTCGCTAGATAGATTACAATCTAACGGGTTTCACAATTTTACGGTAACACCCCCACAAAAACAATACCATGTGTGACCACGCGAACCCAACTTAACCCAGGTCATATTGCCCACTTGTTCACATAACGAGTCTGAATCAACAGCGCTTGCAATTTATTCAGAGAATCGATCGGCTGTCTTCGACCGTTGCGTCAATTATTCAGTGGTAGGAACCACCTGGTTGATGGGTGGTGGGTGGAAGGCTATGGTATTTTTAGATTGTATTAGTGCTGGTTTTATGTGGCATTAATAAAGTGTGTCGATGGAATTATGGAAGTAGTCGTTTTTTGCAGTAACATAACGTCATCACGACTAGAATCTCTGAAGGGATTAGGCATAATTGTACCTAAATATTAGATATTTCTATTGACATTTGACGACCCGAATGGCGCAGTGGTAGTGAGGCTACCTTACGTTCTTAGGGTCCCGGGTTCGAATCCCGGTAAGAGCAAATGTTTATGTGATGAGCATTGACATTCGTTTCCAAGTCATGGATGTTTATATGTATATTAAGTATGTATTTACAAACAAAAATTATATATGTAGTATATCGACTTTTTTGATGTCCACAACACAAGCCGTGCTTAGTGTGGCACTAGATGGTGCTGTGTGTAATGTCCAGCGATATTTATTATTATTATTTCGCCAGTTACATTTATGTGAATTAGGGAGCGTGCTTATTGCCATCCATCGGACAGAGATCCAGATTCCGTGCCTGCTACTGTGAAATTCCTTAAAGAAAGTCCCAATAACCCCAACCCAAAATATCATGCTCAATAGTAGCGTTTGCAACCATCTACCAACGAGGCATAAATGAATGAATTCTCAAATAGTCGTTCAGACAGAACCCTTGTTGATTGTAGAATATAATATAATTATCATTTATTCGTTTATGAACCACTATTCGGCCCGCAGTAACAGAAGTAACAACCACTTTGTAGTGCAAGCGGTATACCGCCGTTTACCCGAATTTTAATTGCCCTAATATCATTTGCCATAATAGTAAAAATAAAATCAGCGAACATAAATGTAGGGAACAGCTGATTTTTTTTTCGCGATTTCACGGTTCGTCCCATAGAAAAAGTTGTTCAAAATGATGAGTACAATGACCCCTTTTCGGGTTTAGTGTAAACAAAAAATAACCCTGTATATATATTATATAATATTAGATATAAATGCGAAAGTTTGTGAGGATGGATGTATGTTTGTTACTCTTTCACGCAAAAACTACTGAACGGATTTGGATGAAATTCGGGTAAATGAAATTCGGGAAAATTATGATTATGGCATATAATCTTCAGGCAAACAATAGACAACCAGTGCAAGCTGATTAGAACTTTATTCTAACACTATTTCAAACGTAGTTAGAACCACCACACATAGAGTTGCTAATTTAGCTCCTGTAGTTTCCTGTGGTTTACCGGTTTTCATCAGTCCATCCATAGTTTCTTTGGTGTTCCTCTACTAGGAATATTCTCTGACAAACTTAAACCACTTACAATATCAACGTCAATTACACGCCAATCGAGTGCAAAGCAGAAGTGTGTCACCTATTTCATAATAAAGTGTGTTACTCGAAACAAGATTACATTTTTCAGCTGTTAGAGCAAGCTCGCGAGGAAACTTGCGACAATGTTGTACTTACTCGCAACTTTAGTCCATATGCAGTGTAAACGTAGTGGCACACGCAAAAGTGTTGAGGAATATACGGTAATGTTAACGAAGTAGATTTGTTGCAATTGCTTAAAATATGGCTTTTTGTAAACGTTAAAAAAGTAGTTTCATTTGGTGATAAAAATAATAAAATTAAAGTTCCTATAGAATAAGTAAACCTTTTTTTACATAAAAGAGTCTTATTTAAATAAAATAAACTGACCAACTACCTGGTCAAACAAAAAGACGCTTGTAAACCACCACAACACTGTCATCCGGAAGTTTTTATTATAAAAAAAAAGATTATGGCTTTACCTTTTGCGATGAAGATACTAGTAAAAATCTTGAATTTTGCTTGTATTTTCACCGCAAAAGAAAAAAGTTATATTGATAAAATAAATGCTTTATGGGTTCAGGATTCTGTGAGAAATAATATGAGCGAAAAAGCCTTACCTAATTGATATCGCGGCGGCTTACAGGGGAGGAGTCTAAAGTAACATTAAGAGAAGGACAGAAATGTCTGAATGAAGCCTCATTCAAAAGATGATTTCAAATACAGACTGCGTGGCTGCTACTGAGAAATTCCTAACGGAAAAACCTAAAATTTATACTTTTGCGACCCTGGAATCAAACCCAACACCTCATGCACACAGCAGTCACGCTTGTGGCCATCAGACCAACGAGGCTGATGATTTTTATTTACCTTATAACCAAAACCTTTCTTACACGCCTTTAACAGAGTGATAGATGATACAAATAGACACAGTCAAACTAAATTTCACCAACACAAAACACAATTTAGAAAACATACATTGTCATTTCACTCCCACAGAATACCTAACAAAATGCACATTCTCATATCACGAATGTATAAAATGCTGTCAGCGATATGAAAATTTTAAATCACATTTTTAAACGAAATATTGTAGAGTTTTCGCACCAAGTGTACTTTTAGAGGAACACTACTTGGCACTCTTGCGTTATATGCGTTTTGCATAATACTTAACCATATATTTTAGCGCGGAAGTGCTCGCTAGTATATGAAAGTATGTCTGGAAAATTTTACAAAAAAAATGTCTGGAGTATTTTTGACTTTATTTCTTTGTGAAATGATTTTTTTTGTACTTTAGGTGGGTAGTGCGTGAAAACAGGTGCTTTTTTTTGTTTTATTTCCATTTTTTATTTTGCTTACTTTACTCTCAAGAATATCTCGGTAGGAATGGTTTCTTTGCTTATATTTAAATGGAAATCAACATTTGCTGGCTGAAAAAAGCAGAATTTTTCCTAAGAAAATTTGGAAGCCTTAATGTATTTCGTTAGGCTTCTTTTATTGACTGCATGGTATTTATACTGCAGACGTATAAATCAAGCTGGGAGTATTATCAAAGTTTTTATATTCTAAAGTAACATCACGTCTGTAAACTTCGAAGGGGTAGGCAGTAGTGTACCTAATAGTACGGTCGGACAAGCTATTTGGTATACAGTTTAGCCCACAAATTACATTGTAAAATGTAAACCAAATAGCTTTTTCGACCGTACACTCACATTTCGCTAGTTATGTTAAAGTCCCTTAATAAAAGAAATATGTAGGGAGTTTAAAGACATTATCATCATCATCTGCCTAGCATTTAGCAACTATGTTGGCACCCCGACTTCCAGTCTAACCGGATACAGCTGAATGCCAGTATTTTACTTGGAGTGACTTCCTATCTGACCTCCACAACCCAGTAAATACTGAGTAATACGATACCACTTAGTAAGACTAGATGTCAGACTTTTTGGGCCTCTGTCTGACTACCTGTAACGACTGCCAAAGATTTACAAATGACAGCCGAGACCAACAGATTAACGTGCTTTCCGAGGTACGAAGAAAACTCGTAAGGGGTGGTCGCCCATCCACCGACCAACCTAGGCAAGCACGGCTTAACCTAAAGATCTGGAAGGCTGTTGTCATGTAGCCATGTGCTCCTCAGAGTCTCTAGACATCAATTGGCACAAAGCCAGAGTTCTTGGCTGTTACTGACAAATTTCGGACTCAAAATGAAACAACTTTGACGGCTCGAATGGCGTAGTGGTAGTGACGCTGCCTTACGTTCTTAGGGGTTCGAAATCCCGGTAGGAGTAAATGTTTGTATGATGAGCATGGACATTTGTTTCAGAGTCATGGATGTTTATATGTATAATGAGTATGTATTTACAAACAAAAAGTATATATGTAGTATATCAACTATCTAGTGTCCACGACACAAGCTTTGCTTAGTGTGGTACTAGGTGGCGCTGTGTGTTAATGTCTGTATATGAGCGGATGTATGTATGTATAAAGTAGGTATATATTTGGGAACCTAGATATTCTGTAATCCAATCGAAATAAATACACACTGCCTTAGGAATACGTTTGATTTACAAATTGTTTTGGTATTACGTTGGTATGAACTACGCAAGCTCCGCAGGCCTCTTAAGTATTACCTTTATACCTACATACATACATCCGCTCTTTACCCAACCGGAAAAAAACTAACAAGGCAACTGCTTGTTAAAGCCCAACAATATAGACCTATATACATTATACAAGCTTTCCTATAGGTATACAATAACCTGTACCTACTTAAGGCGCTTAGACGAGCTAAATTAGCAACTCTATTTGTGGTGGTTCAAACTTCGTTTGAAATGCTGTTAGAATAAAGTTCTAATCAGCTTGCACTACTAAGTGGTTGTTACGTCAGCCACTGCGTGCCAAATAGCGCGAAATGAGTGGTTTCGATTTACAAAAAACTATTGATTAGATTAAAAAACTGAAACAGTATCATGCTAATATATTGCTTATAGAATTATTTGGCAAAAAATCTGAATGATCGCATGCATATTAGTATGTTTTTTTATTGTTTGAAAGATATTTTTAGAGATAAGTTCGTGATTTCTTTTTATCGAGCCTAATTAATTAATTTACATATTATTAATTTACATAATGTATTATGTTTTCAAAACAGTATCATGCTAGCATATATCCTGATGAATATCATATATATTTCTGGTCTTGTTTATAGCAGTGAATCATATACATTTAGTAATTATAAAACTCGCGTTTAGCTCATGTAATCGCCTTAAAGGGTGTCCTATTTACAATTCTAATGACTGACCGACGAGCGTACTTACCCCGCTAGCCCAAAAGCCTATTAATGTGACGCGATCTGATCTGTCTGTTGGTTTGAAACCGTGCGTTTTAGTCACAGATTTAGATATACCTAAATATTGCAAGACCCTTAGCAGTGGGAGGCTTCGGCATTTTATGCTTACCGTGGCTACTGGTCGCAACACGCTAATTTCTTAAAAACAACAGTGTTGCAACTCAAGAACTTAATCCCACTTAACCACGTGTAAAAAGAGGAATGCAAATTGTTAAAAAAAAATACAACTAGAGATGCCTTATTCTTTTGCCAAACGGGGTAAGACTGGAAATAGTAAGTTATATACAATGACTCGCAATTAGTGTATGATACTGAAATAGCAAAAAAGCAGCTTTTCAGTTAGCATATTTTTTTGGCGATTGCAGGTTGGGTCCCATATAAGTAGTAAAAGTTGTTTATTATCATGAGCTAATTACCAGTCACCCTATTAATCATTGATTAGTATTACAAGTACTATTCCTCGTTACTTGCTTAAAGGAAAGTATTGTTTTAATATCTTCTTCTCACAGAAACCAAATTCACTCTTCAAGTGAAATTTAAATGTTTAAAATAACGACTGTCGCAAGAGATTGTTATAAACCCGTTTGTCCTTTTGCAAAAAAATAGATAAATCAAAGGTCTCGGGTGACGCGTGGGAAGGGAAATCCAAGGTTAAAGGTCACCTTTGTAAAATTAGACTTGACTAGACTTATTTGTAGGAAAAAATAATATAAGTCAGATTTAAATGTAGGTATTCGGACACCTTCTTTTTATTTATTTTTTCGGATTAGAAATCATCAAATAACTTCTCCCACTGAGCGGAGCGGGAGGGAGTGTCAGACTTTTACTGACTAAAACCCATCCATGTTCCTTCCTCGCCCTTTATGTTCCGGGGCCACGGTATCTCTTTCGAACAGTCCCGCAGCCCAGCAGGGCTATTACGTATCTTTCTGATATCCAGTGAATAACGAGCTTCGGTTGTTCACCGCACTTTGATAGCAATCGTGAATGTCATAATATTGGTATTACGTATCGTACTGAGTGGATATCGCTTAACGGTGACTAACCGCCCGGGTATAATGCTCTTCGCCTCAGCAGTTGACCACTCTACTTTGTATCGACTACTATGCGGCTAAGTTGAGTAGCGCCCTTTGAGCGTTACAATACTTGGTTTTAGAGAATATTTTATAATTAGGGGGATGCTCCAAGGTAGCTCGCGAAATTCAATTTTTCTTCCTTTTTTGCTATTGCCCTGCAAATTAGTGCTAAGTTGTATGTTGATAAACATATCAGTCGCAGCTGTAAGACGTAATTATTATCACCAAAATCATCAATACAACCCTTCACGTTCATAAGAGTCGATGGACGAATTTATTTTCGACTTTCATGAACTTTGAGGGTTGTATTGATGATTTAGATGATTATAATTCTGTCACTACATACGTCTACATACTTCTTAACTATTAAGGATTACATACGTGATGTTATAATATGTTTATACAGGGTGTAAACCACCTCATCACAAAGTCGTTAACCAAGCATTCTGTACATCAAATTATGTAACTTTACGCAAAAATTTTTGCTGGAAAACCACTTTTTTTTTTGAGGTTATAAATCACGTTTTTGGTAGAACTCAATGTAACGCACTTATAACATTCGGGGGTCGTAGATGTGTAAAAAGTCAAAATCTTACAAAAAAAACTTGTAATAACAAAAAACTTGTCAAAAAATTGTAACTTTGACCCCCCCATATCTCCGTAACTAGAAAGTTCCCAGGTATTGTGTAGAACAAAAAAATTATCGCAATGATGGGGAGAACAAGTGCATTTCGGCTTTGTGAAGAGGTGTTTTACACCCTTTGTTATTCGTGTAACAAAAAAGTATTACAAAAATAACACATAAAACCACAATAAATAACCACATAACAATGTTCGTTGATTTTAAATCTCGCTCCAATTTATCGTCGTATCGTGAACGCAGCTATTTTTAATTTATTCACGGCATATATTTTTGATCGCAATACATCTGATAAAGTCAGTCGACAACGTGCTCCGGACTAATTGTGAATGTCGTTCGGTCGGCCTATTTGGAAATTTTTGCTTGAATGTTTTTCACTATTTGTGTTCGACGATGAATGGTGTATTTTTATCATTGTAAATAAAAAACTGCGATGCGACAGAATGTGGTTTTCTTAAAGTATTCATGATTATTGAAAATAAGTTTTAAGTTAGTTTTTATTTACCATGTAACCTCATTTATCATTATGCTCCAGGCCCTTCATAATCTGCCTAGCCATTTTCCAACTATGTTTGGGTCAGCTTCCAGTCTAACCGCATGCTGCTGAATACCAGTATTTTACATGTTGCGACTGCCTATCTAACCTCCAAAACGCAGTTCATAAATCCAGATAACAAAATATTCTTGGGTTCTTATACTATTTTTTTTTCTGGTCTGACCAGCATGAGTTCTTCTTCCATACTTGTCGTCTCATCAGTCACCTACTTTCTAGCCAAATGAGTAGAAAGGAGGCGACTGCTAGACCCTATACCATTTAATGGGTATAAAGGCGACTAGATGAGCTAAATTAGCAACTCTATTTGTGGTTGTTCAAACTTCGTTTGAAAAAGTGTTAGAATAAAGTTCAAATCAGCTTGCACTACAAAGTAGTTGTTACGTCAGTCACTGCGGGTCAAATAGTGCGAAATGAGTGGTTTCGATCGATTTACAAAAAAAAATATTGATTAGACAAAAAAACTAAAACACTATAATGCTAAAATATTACTAGTAGAATTGTTTGCCAAAAACTCAGAATGATCGCATGTATATTAGTATGTTTTAATTTGGTTGAAAGATATTTTTTGAGATAAGTTCGTGATTTTTTTTTTATCGTGTCAAATTAATAGTATTATGTTTTCAAAACACACTATCAAGCTAGCATATATCCTGAAGAATATCATATATTTTTCTGGTTTTGTTTATAGCAGTGAATCATATACTTTTAGTAATTATCAAAGGCGCGTTTTGCACATGTAATCGCCTTAAATATCGTGATTACGATCGTAAGTAGAAAGGAATAAGGACTGGAAGATGACGATGATGATGATGACTCATTCAGTAATCAAGTTTCCATTCAAAAAAAAAAAACAAAATCAAAATATTTTATTTCACATAGGCCTGGATGGGCATTTGTCCTAAAGAGGTTAGTTTGTTTTGCCAAAAAAAAAACGCAGAAAAGGTAAACAGTTTTTCGAATTGACTCAGGAAAACCTTGGCCAAACATTAATTATAAGAAAAAGTACTTGAACCTTGCGACAGTTTTGATATTGTCGCACAATGCTGTAATCCGTCTGTTGGCAATTTTATTATTGCTAACACTAATGCATTTACGGTCTAATTTCTCTAGAGTAGTGAGGCATCTATTACGTGTTGAAATAGAAATTCTTGACCATTAGTCAAAACTTTATATTTGGGTTTTTTTTACTAATTAAAATAGGAAATGCTCCACACTCAAATAATATGATTCTATTTAGTCAGTCAATAAGATTATTATCGATTATTGTTTTTTTTTTTGTTTTTAAATTTCTTTCTTTGCTAAATCAAAAATAACAACCTTGCACAGTTCAATAGCGTACAAATAATAGCAGATGTAGATACAATTTTTGTTTGTTACGTGTCGGTAGGTACCGTACTTATTATTTTGTAGTTAACACAGAACAGATTCACTCTGCTCCCCGTACTGGTATAGACTGTATTACGGTGAACCAGTGTCATATCAGTGAAAATTGACGAAGACGTCACTTTTGGGTAAAAACGAGTACAAAATGTGACGTCACAGGAGTTTTCGACGCACGGTTGTCTTCATTTTTTGTTCACGACAATAAAAAAAAATACGCGTCCAATATTCTTTGGAAATCTATCGGACGGACTCATTCGTTTTTTTGTAGGATTATCCGTTATTGACGACTCGGCCGCGGCGTAGTGGTAGTGACGCTGCCTTACGTTCTTAGGGTCCTGGGTTCGAATCCCGGTAGGAGCAAATGTTTGTGTGATGAGCATGGACATTTGTTTCCGAGTCATGGATGTTTATATGTATAATAAGTATGTATTTACAAACAAAAAAGTATATAATTGTAGTATATCAACTATCTAGTGTCCACGACACAAGCTTTGCTTAGTGTGGTACTAGGTGGCGCTGTGTGTTAATGTCCAGCGATATTTATTTAATTTTAATTGAATGTAAAATGGTATTTATGAATATTTTCTGTTAAATTCAGCTTGTTCAGGTTCATCATCTGCGTAGCTTTTTCCCAACTATGTTGGGGTCGGCTTCCAGTCTAACCGGATGCAGCTGAATACCAGTATTTTACATGGAGCGACTGCCTAGCTGACCTCCACAACCCAGTTAATACTGGGTAATACGATATCACTTGGTAAGACTGGTTGTCAGACTTTTTGGTTCACCGACTACCTGTAACGACTGCCAAAGATGGACAAATGACAGCCGGAACCAATGGCTTAACGTGCTTTCCGAGGCACGGAGGAAACCCGGTATGTAAAGGCGGTCGCCCATCCACAGACAACCTAGGCAAGAACGGCTTAACCCAAAGATCGGCCCGAGCTGCTGTTATTATTTAGGCACGAGCTGCTCGACTTCGTCTCGGGTTTACATTCGTCTTCTCGTTTGTAAAAACCAGTTTACCGCACTAGCATCATAAATATCTATTTAGTCATTATATTCACGATTTTGTAACAGTCATACATTAATTACACAAATTATAATGAGGTGTTTTCCTCTTGTGTTGAATGTATTCCGATTACAGCATCACCGTCAGCTGAATCATTCTAGCTATATTGACGAAATTTAAACCACAAGATAACACAGGATTTACCTCAATAAAGGTTTACATACGTCAGTAAATTCTAAATTATTTAAGTAGTAAATATTTTGTCCTTAAGTAATTTATCAATTCATAAATATATAAAATTATTTTACCGATCTGCGTCAATGAAGGGTTATTTTCCTTGAACTTCATTGTTTTCAATGCGTTATATTTAACACGTTACCTACGTGGGTAACAGGAACAAACGCGTTGGTATTTACCTGTTGCAGTTTATTTAATTCTATTTTTTTTATTACAATTAAATAGGTGATTATTTATATTTTTATTAATTATAATAATATTGTAAATGCGAAAGTTTGTGAGTGTGGATGTTTGTAACTCTTTCAAGCAAAAACTACGGAACGGATTTAGATGAAATTTTGCACACAGATAGCTTGAAACAAAGGATGCTCTTTATCCCAGTAGTAGCGAAGATGCTGGCAGGAGACAATTTATTTTAATCAACAGAAATATTTTAAAGTTATCTTGAATATTCTTCTCATTCACGGCTCAAAGCACATTATACATCCGCGCATCTGCAAAACTTTATCATAACTATGTTGGGGTCGGCTCCCAGTCTAACCAGATGCAACTAAATACCAGTATTTTACATGGAGCGACTGCCTATCTGATAATTTTATTATATTGTATGAGGAATGATATCAAGGAAAAGGGCTAAATGATATTAGCGTGTCAGTTGACTGATAAGAATGGAAGAAAACAAGTTACATTAAAAAAAAAATGTTAAAACCCTTGACATGTAATTAGGATCATAATCTCAAGCTTATTTTTTTCGTTTTTAGGGCTTCACGTTTATATTTTTTTTGTGTCGGAACCTTTAATTTGATATGAAATGAGGAAATGGTAAAAAAAGTGTTACTCGCCAATTTGTGGTAGCGGCCATATTGGATTTGAAATTAATCATTGTGTATAGTATTATATTAGTCAAGCCCTTTTATTTGATACTTATATTGAGGGAGTTGTGAAATAGTATATTTTATAACGAGGGACTAAACGAAGCCATTATATACCCGACGTAGTTTGACTCCCGAGCTTGCGAGGGAGGCAATGAAAGCGAGGGTATATTATATTGGCGTTTAGTCTCGAGGTGCAAACTGTACTTTTCACTTCGAGTGCGAGAAAAATAGTCATTTAAAACTGAACAAATTTACACTCGACAAAAATTCTGAACTGAGCGGTCAGTTTTTTCTTCTATCAGGTCAGTCACAGATTAACCATTGAAAACACAACACAAACTCACAACATTTTTGCAATGAAGATGATCCACACTCCACAGATAATTAGTACCTACATTACTGCAGCGGCTAGCAACAGTGGCATTGCTTTTCAAAATCAACGATGCACACAAACAACCATACATTTTTCTCGCGTTCAAGAGTTCATTTGTTTATTTTTTTCAATAAACCGCTTTCTATTTGCATGCCAATTCGAAATTTAAATAAAACTAGTACAAGTTACTCTTTTGTGACCATGTTTCAGAGTAAAAGATCGTTCCATCGTAATTACTTTTTACTCCCTAGGGAATAAACGGTCACTTTAATCCCACTTCGTAGGGCTATAACGGCGTACTTTTAGAGCATGAGAAGTGAAAAATTATATTATCCACCATTTTGTAGCGGCGGCCATCTTGGACCGATTTTCATCAAAAATAGCCATCAACACTCCCGATTAGTACTCCTTTCAAACAAAAAAAAAACAAAATTTAAATCGGTTCATTCGTTCCAGAGCACTATGATGCCACAGACAGACACACACAAACACACACAGACACGTCAAACTTTCAAAACCCCGTCGTTTTTGCGCCGACCCCAAGTAACATGGAACAAGTCACAAGGACAGAAAGATGATGATAATGATGATGACTGCCTATCTGATCTCCATAACCTTGGATCTGATAAGAAGGTTACCTCATAGATGACGTAGAATTTTTGTAAGATTTAACACCAGAAATCACCTCAGAAAAATAATTTTCAATCCAAATCTCCTTCACGATAGCAATAGCATCTTACAGTTACGTGTTACACTCGTAGGAGCAATTATCCGCCACTAGGGTAGCGCCTAATTCTCTAGAGATGCGCCACACAGTCACATCACATAATTAGGAGCGACCAAATCGCATTAGTGCGACTCACGGTAAGATTACCCACTGGACTAGGACACTGGACTTTCTTTGTGATTAGTCTTCAAATAGTTAGAGAACTGTGTGTGGTTCCAGTGGCGGGTTATCCTTTAGGCAAACCAGGCACCTGCCGGGGTTGCGGGCCTGTTCGAAAGAGATACCGCGGCCCCGGAACATAAAGGGCGAGGAAGGAACATGGATGGGTTTTATTCAGTAAGAGTCTGACACTCCCTCCCGCTCCGCCCAGAGTGGGAGAAGTCATTTGATGATTTCCCATCCCAAAAAAAAAAAAAATGTTACAAAAAGGCGGCAATGAAAATTTTAAAACGAAGAACATATAGATATGTATTAAATAAATGTCACTATGTGCGCGCGTGTGTGTGTGTGTGTGTGTGTGTGTGTATGCACTGTTTGGGGTGGCACTTTTTCAACAATATGCATTATATGCAACCATTTATGTATGCGCGAGCGGCAGAGATGAAGAGGTGGCGGAACGAACATTCGGGAAGAGCAGGTCGAAATTTATAAAATACCAATTTTCAAAACTCCTGGTAAACTTTCCAGGTAACCCCTTTTTTGAGTGCCAAATTACTGAACTGAATACTTAAAATATTCGCAAGATGGCAACCAGAGGGGTGCTGATGAACTGCTAGCCTAGGGCGCTGTAGATATTTAATCCGCCTCTGTGTGGTTCAGTTTCATCTTTTAGATTTTCGTAAGTCTAAAAGATGAAACTGTATACAAATAGTATATCGTTAGAAAGGTATATTCTCATAGAGCACGAATAGGTATGGCGCTTGACTTGATATCAGTCCGTTGTCCGATCGGATCTCAATGTTAAATCATTTTGTGATTAAATCTCTTGAAGTACTTTTGATACATCTTTCAACCTACTGACTCTTAATATAATGAATTAGATCTTAAATTAAACGTTGAAATCTCTTCGATGTTGTAGGGTACAGTCACGTGCCTCCAGGCTGGAACGGACCGGGGCTGCCTTCAGGCGGCTCCTGCCCAACCTTCGGGGGGCCAAACGCCTTCTGCCGCAGGCTATACGCGGGGGTCGTGCGGTCCATGGCCCTTTACGGGGCCCTAGTGTGGGCGCACCGAATCGGGCGGGAGGAAACGCCCGGGTGTTTCCACTGCAAGGATCGACCGGAGGACACGGTGGAGCACACGGTGGAAGTCTGCCCTGCGTGGGCGAAGCACCGCCGTGTCCTCGTAGCGGCGATCGGCGGCGGCGACCTCTCGCGTCCGGCCCTGGTTCAATCAATGGTCCGGAGCGAGACGGAATGGAAAGCCGTCACCTCCTTCTGCGAAGCAGTCATGCTGGCGAAGGAGGTGGCGGAACGAGAGAGGGAGAGAGCCTCTCTTCCCGGCCGCCGCGGGAAACGTACCGGGCGTCGGGGGCCACGTGGTGGCTACCGGCCACCGTATATGCGAGCCTGTGGACGGTTGGCTATGGGCTAGCTAGCCGTCCGTCCGTCTAACGACGACGACAGGCCGTGTCGACGGCGCGTTCGTGTTCCACGCGCGCCTCAAAGAGATGTCAGCATAAGGGGAGGGGCCCGCAAGGGCCGAAGCCTGCCGGGGTTGCGGGCCTGTTCGAAAGAGATACCGCGGCCGCAGAACATAAAGGGCGAGGAAGGAACATGGATGGGTTTTAGTCAGTAAGAGTCTGACACTCCCTCCCGCTCCGCCCAGAGTGGGAGAAGTCATTTGATGATTTCCCATCCTAAAAAAAAATAAATAAAAAGGGTACAGTCACGTCTAATAATATGTAAACACTTATTTTTTTTAAATGGTGTTTCTTTCTCCTAATGTACTGGTTAAAATGTAATGTAATTACGTACATAGTATTCTGAAACTCATATTTTTATGGAAAAGATCCAATCTCCTAGTTACAATCGTTATTTCTCGCGAAAGTAGCTATAATATGAAGGAGAGTGTTTACATATTATTAGACGTGACTGTACATAAAATATAGACACTTTTTTTCGGATGTGAAATCATCAAATGACCCCTCCCGAGCGGAATGGAGTGACAGACTTTTTCTGACCAAAACCCATTTATGTTCTTTTAGTCCTTTGTGTTACAGGGTCGCGGTAACTCTTCCAAACAGTCCCGCAGCCCCAGCAGGAATCGGCCCTTGCGGACCCCTTTCTTTTTGCTGACATCTCTTTGAGGCGCGCGTGGTACATGAAAGCGTTAGTACTGGATATTACGATACCCCTTGGTAAGACTAGTTGTCAGACTTTTTAGGCCGTTTCATGGGAACGAACAGCAAAGATAAGTTTGTCCTTGCATTCGCATTTCGCCGGTTTTTTGGTTTTGGATTTGGCAACTGCCTGCCAGAAAAAAACAGAGAAAAGGGGAAAAAAACAGGTAAGAACGGCTACTGACTTGGCTTTACATGCTGTCGAGATAATATCTCTCAGGCATGCTGGTTGGCGGACTGCGGGACTGTTCGAAAGAGGTATACCCGCCCCTCAACATAAAGGGCGAGGAAGGAACATGGATCGGTTTTAGTCAGTAAAAGTGGTAGAAGTCATTTATTGATGATTTTTCATCCGAAAAAAAGGGTAGACTGGTTTTTTCACCGAAACATGTGACAATTCATTAATCTTTGTAATAAAAAATATTAAACATCAAGGCGAAGCTTCGTTAGCTTAAAATTATGCAAAGCATGTAAAACACATAGCCTTTAATTAAATTACAGCTATTATAATAATTAGGCAATAATTATTCTGGTTCGCGAACATAACAAGTTGATAGAAGTTATAATTATTTAAATTAAACAATTTAAGACGATTATGTTGTAAATTATAAAAGTGGGTTAAGCTGTTTAACTGATAACCTGCATTGTTTTAAAATAAACTTTTTTATTAGTGGTTATTTAGAAATATTTCTTTCAGAAAAAAATCTTGAGACACACTCTTTTGTGTGGATTTCAAAAGTTGGTTTAAAAAGAGCAAATATAATGTAGATAACTGTTAACGAATAAAGCAGGTTCCTAGTGTTTACAAGATCGATTGCAGCTACATAGGCCAAACGAAGCGAACAGTCGCTGAAAGGGTCAAAGACCACATTGCAGTGGTCAAAAATCGACAAACAAACAAGTCTGCTATAGCGGAGCATGTAATAGACTCAAGACTCCATTGGATGGAGTTACACAACAATCTTTGCCAATGAGAAGCACTACTATAAGAGAATGGTCCGGGAAGCGATTGAGATGAAGAAGTACTCTAATTTCAATCGCGAAGACGGCTTCAAACTCTCTACCGCTTGGAATCCTGTGATCACTAAACTCGTCAAGTGAAATCGCCTCAATATACGGACACTGTTAGTGTAGTGTGCTGTCCTATTGTGAACCGGCCCTAATCAACATTTATGAAGATCTAGTTGAATAAACGCCTTCACTTTGCTGTCGTGATACCTCCAATACTTCAGTCTCCTTGTATTATAGCGTATTATCTATTCCCGCGACCACGGCTGGTGCAATCCGGTCGAAACGTTGGGCTTAAATTAAAGGTATTATAAAGCAGTAAGGCCTCCGGTCGCGTGCGTCGGTCGCGCGTACGAGCATACATTGTGTTCTATATAGCACCATACTGCGACGGTAACGTCAGCGGCGCGTACTTGCTACTATTTTTCTCGCTGAATGACGTACGCAACTGATTGTGCGCGACCGACCATCGTCAGCGTGACAGGAATTCAGGCGTAATAGCCTAAGCGGTATGATCGTCAACGGATTTCTAAGTCATAAGTCTCGATGGTAGTGCGTATTGCAATGCAATGTATTCAAATGCACCAAACCTTACAAGCGCATATTTGATTAGTGTAACTTTACCGATAGAGAACCACGTTTCGTTAGCCACTGATCACCAGTCTATTCAAATACATTAATTACGGCTGCCATGAATCAATTGGGGTCGGTCCGAGTGGACGCGAAATCGAATGAATTAGCATTTAATTTAGGAAAGTTCCGAAGTTCGAGTTATTTGTTTCTCAATGCTGAATTGATTCGGAACAACAGTTTCAAAGCATTTTAATATTCTTTGAAACTGTTGTTTTGAACTATTCAGTATTCAACTCATGTTTAGTTTCAAATAAATAATGTTGGGTGTCCACTATTCCGTTAAATCATCATCTGCCTAGCCTGTTCCCAGCTACGAGCTGGTTGGGGTCAGCTTCCAGTCTAACCGGATGCAGCTGAATACCAGTATTTTACACAGAGCGACTGCCTATCTGACTTTTAAGCTTTAAAATTTCACTGATGGGACATTTTCAATGATTTTGAGCTCTCGATATCTCGACGCTGTTGCAAGCGCCATGATCTCGGGTTAACTGGAGAATGCGGGTGGATGCAAAAAAATCTGAAAGCAAACAAATCTGTCTACCCGGGTTCTTTCTTTGTGTTTTGCTACGCGCACTACTGGAACTCGACACTAAAACTCGACCGACGACGACGGTCAGCGGTGACCGTCGATCGAACAAGAACATCGGGATGTTTTTGTGTAGGTAAGGAGTAAGGTCCATGTTCACCAAAAAGATGACGGTCTGATTATCTTAAAACAGCTGTTTAAAACTAATTTTTGTATGGAAACATGTCACAGTGACAGCTATTTTTTGATAATAAGGCCGTTATCTTTTCGGTGAACATGGACCTTTAGACTAATTATATTTTGACAGTACAAATTGAGACTAATTATATTTTGACAGTGAATTACTTTGACATGTATTATTCTGACATAGATTATTATTTTTTTTTGACATTTCAATAATTCCTCATTTATATCCGATATTAATTAATATGTACCTATTCAATTTATTTTTTAATGAATACCGTAATGCATGATGTTCGTATATTGAAGTGATAATTGTAATCCTCAGCTAATTAGCACAACATTTTTGTACGCCTCCTGGCATAACATGGCGCTCTTTTTATCAACATAAGACCTGTAATTTTTAATTATGATTTGATTTGATTTGACTTGGTAAATACACGTTGCGTTTGATGGCATCAGGTTTGTAATTGATTCAACGGGGTGTGTGCGCGACTGCGTATCTATCTATTGCTTTTACTGAGCTGCATGTGTAGTAGTTGCCGTCTGGTAAGGATAAAGTGGAGACACAGGGTTCCGATACATTTTCCTCTAACGGACATAAGTATCTCCTTCTTTATAATATCCATGAGGTAACATTTTTAAGGACCATAAGCGATCAGTAATTTCTAAAACCTCATATTAGCCCTAACTGGCACCCCACCTTTATCTAATCATAAATAACGCATTAATTGAACGTGGATTACAATTATACGATAATAGCCAATAGGTAGTGATATCTTATTAAATATAGTCCCAGTGCGGGCACCGTATCGTGGAATTAGTGGGTCAACTCAATTCTAGCCCGTTGGTATTCTGTGAAACTTATTATAAAACAGAAAAGAGCTCGTATCGGTCTTCAAAGTTAAGCAACGCTTGCCTGAGTTGGTCCATGGATGGATAAACAAACATCCATTACTTACATTCTGACGACCCGATTGGCGTAGTGGTAGTCACGCTGCCTTACGTGCTTAGGGTTCTGTGTTCGAATCCCTGTGTGAAGAGCACGGACATTTGCTTCCGAGTCATGGATGTTTATATGTATAATAAGTATGTATTTACAAATAAAAAAGTATGTAAGTAGTATATCTACTATCTAGTGTCCACGACACAAGCTTTGCTTAGTGTGGCACTAGGTGGCGCTGTGTGTTAATGTCCAGCGATATTTATTTTTTACTACAATAGAATAGGATTGTTAACTAAAAAAATCTAATTAGTCCGTTAGATTATCTAAAAATATTTGACCCGTATTTTTTCTTTTGTTACATAAACCAACATTGACGAAGATACGACGCTTTTAAATTCTCAATACGTCACGGTTTGGTATCATTTTAGTGAGTTCTGACGTCACAAGCCCCCACTCCTGAGTTTTAATTTGTTTTATCTTTGTCAATATTCGTTGATTTACAAAAACAAAAAATAGATACGTGTCCATTTTTTCCAATACTCTAACTGACGGACTAAATCTATACTTCTATACTAATATTATAAAGCAGAAGAGTTTGTTTGTTTGGTTGAACGCTCTCAGGAACTAGTGGTTCAAATTGAAAAAATATTGTTGTGTTGGATAGTCCATTTATCGAGGAAGGCTTTAGGCTATATAAGATCACGCTACAGCCATTAGGAGCGGAGCAGGAATGAAAAATGCTGCAAAATCGGGGATTTTGTTTTACTTTCGTTTTTCTCTCTTATGTGACGCAGACGAAGTTGCGGGGGTCAGCTAGTAAATTTATAATTTATTGATGGTGGAAACTAGCCTATTTCTTCCGTGCCTCGGAAAGTACCTACGTCACAGCCTATGACCACTGAAAACCAGCGCTGTTCTGTGGGTTCCCCATAGCACAGCATCATGCTGAGTGGTAAACCTATTTGTCGCACTCACGGCGTGCAATTTTTTATTTTTTGTCCGTTTAGTCTATACAATTATGTTAATGTTGCTGTGTTAATTTTCGGTTTTAGTTTAAATGTTTGTGTTTGTATTAATGCGTTCCATGTTTACCTTATTAATATTGTATGCACGTCATGACTTTGCGACTAATATTTTTTTTTCTTTCTTTCTTTCTTTCTTATGCAAACGGTGCGTTTTGACGGCGACACTGTGACGGATTTTTGTTTTTAGAACGCTGGTCCTATGTCGATATCGATCCTAATGCCATGTGCCCAGAATTACAGAATCTATGGTTGCTACTAAGAAATCAAACCAAACCAGCATGCTAGAGAAATATTTGTCAAAAGCATGTAGGTAAAAGCTAGACAAAGGCCCAGGTACCAACCACAGGGGTTGCGGGCCTGTTGGGGTTGCAGGCCTGTTTGAAAGAGATACCGCAGCCCCGGAACATAAAGGGCGAGGAAGGAACATGGATGGGTTTTAGTCAGTAAGAGTCTGACACTCCCTCCCGCTCCGCCCAGAGTGGGAGAAATCATTTGTAGATTTCCCACGCCAAAAAAAAAAAAAAGGTACCAACCACACGAAAGAAAGAAGACATAAATCTAATGGAAATACCGAATAACACTTTCAGGACCTCATGCTTATCTGTCGTATTTATTTACCACTAATTATAACATCTTTACGGACTCTGCCTATACGATGCTATAAGATACACAATATAGACAAATTACATTAAAATTTACTGTAACTTAAGAACACTCCCGACTATTTCACCTTTTACACAAAAAAAACGAAATTAAAATCGTTTCATCCGTTCGGGAGCTACGATGCCACAGACAGACACACACACACACACGTCAAACTTATAACACCCCAGCGTCGTTGCGTCGGGGGTAAAAAACATACATTATAAAC
Source organism: Xestia c-nigrum (assembly GCA_916618015.1). Lineage (NCBI taxonomy): Eukaryota > Metazoa > Arthropoda > Insecta > Lepidoptera > Noctuidae > Xestia > Xestia c-nigrum. The sequence continues at coordinate 13,069,604 of OU745266.1, read as the reverse complement.
ACATAAAATAGAATACACAACATAAAAAAAGTATTATTTAGTATTATTAAGTATGCTAATTATTGGTTACCTTTGGTTGAACCGAACGAACTATTAATACTACTGTTTTTGCTCTTAAATTAAACGCCCACTCATCATTTAAAACATTAAAATTCCCCAACTAAATTGATGAATTGAAGTGGAAATTCCATGCTAATTCTGACATCTGTAGAGACTGGCATAAGTGCAGGATGTAAACCAGTTTTATCTGAATTTAACCAAACCAGTACACATACGAGGAACTTAATTTTTAAAATTGAACTTTGGTACAAACATGTGTATGGGTATTTAATTTTATACATGTTTTGTTTCGGTACCTACTTACATACGAGTACATCGATTACTTTGAATACAATATCTGTAGGGCTATTACATAACTCTGTTGACAGTTCGGAATGATAGTAACTGGGTTCAGTGTATATCAATTAAGTGTCAAAAGGCTAGTTTCGTATTATGTATGACCCGCTTATGTATTAGCCGCGATCAAATATGACGTCATTGGTGCCCTTCGTGGCTGTTAGTCCCCTTTAGGGTATATTTATGTTCTGTGTGTTAGTGATATCCACTCAGTGTGATACTTAATACCAGTGTTATGATATTCTCGGTTGCTATCAAAGTTCGGTGTAGGTACATCTGAAGCTCGTTAGTCACAGGTATCAGAAAGATACGTAATAGCTCTGCTGGACTTTAGAAGAGACCTCTGTGTTTGTTTCACCTTGTTTCTCCGGGAGTAGTTTGAGAAACTCTGAACTATCCTAGCTTTTCAACTATTTTAATTTTTGAATGTTGTCCTGATTCCCCATCGTTATGATCTCTCCAAAATTCATATGAAACGGTTTCTCCTGAAACTGCTACAACCTAAACCGCCTCATCCTTTCACATCAAATGCAAGTCTATTCAGTACAAAAAAAAAATGCATTTAACATAACAACATAACATTCATTTTCCTACTTTAGTCATATTACCAATTTCCTCCGATATCAGAAATACTCCGATTCGATATCGAAAGAACAATGCGAATATTAACACTATCGACAGTGGACCAGTTTCGATGTAATCTGCCTACCTCGCTTCCTGGTTTAGTCATAATGCACTTTCAGAACAATGAGAATTAAATACAATGAGTATACGGAAAACCCATATGTTGCCAGATGTATTTATTTCATAGTAAAACACCATTACCTACATAAGTACCAAGCCCTGCATTGCATCATCAAATACAAACTCAAAAAAAAAGTCAAACCCAAAGCATTTATTTCAATTAGACCATTACCGCACTTTTGAATGTCAACAAAAAAAAACAAAAAAAAAACTAAGTCACAGTCACAAGGCCTAATAACTTGAGAAAGTTTTGTATGTACACATTCCTAAAGCCCTGTTCCCACTATGTCGTGACAACTAATTTATCGTTGTTTTTTAGTTCGCCAAAGTCATGTTATGGTGTCGTTCTAAAGGGTGTAAAACACCTCTTCACGAAGCCGAAAGGCACTTGTTCTCCCTATCTTTGCAATCATTTTTTTGTTCTACAGCATACCTGGGAACCTTCTAGTTACGGAGATATGGGGGGTCAAAGTTACAACTTTTTTTTTCAATACAAGTTTTTTTGTAAAATTTTGACTTTTAATACCTCCACGACCCCCGTACTATTCAATCCATCCATCAGCACAATGTTTTAAGTGCGTTATTGAGGTCTACCACAAAACATGATTTATAACCTCAAAAAAAAAGTTGTTACCCAGCAATAATTTTTGCGTAAAGTTACTTAGTTTGATGTGCAGAATGCTTGGTTAACGGCTTTGTGATGAGGTGGTTTACACTCTGTATATGTGAACACCTCTATTTTAATACACAAGCCATGACACTTAAAACTAGACGATTATGACGATATTAACGAATGGTGCAGTGGTAGTGAGGCTGCCTCACGTCCTTAGAGTCCTGGTTTCGAATCCCGGTAGGAGCTTATGTTTGTGTGATGAGCATGGACATTTGTTTCCGAGTTATGGATGTTTATATGTATAATAAGTATGTATTTACAAACAAAAAGTATACATGTGGTATATCAACTGTCTGGTGACCACGACACAAGCCTTTCTTAGTGTGGCACTAGATGGTGCTGTATGTAATGTCCAGCAATATTTATTTATTTATTATCGTTATTATTGCTGTCGTCCCGACATAGTGGCCACGGAGCCTAAGCGTAGATAGATCTCTATAGAAGAATGGGCAAGAAACTCCATGGACACTCTTCAATCATAATTCAGTCAAATCATCATCTTTTCACCTGCCCTTATACCAATTTATTTAGGTTCGTCTGTGTTCTTCTTACATACTTTCTATTACTCTTAACCCCGTGCCTCGCAAATTTCGTATAAAAATTAAAAAGATAAAAGGTTAGGAGCTTTTTAATCGTTTCTGACAGATACGTTGCGTCCTAGGACCACATTCCAATACATTGTCGTAGGTAACCCGTTAGCGTCAAAATCTAAGAACTAAATTAACTTAGACGCTTGATAAGTGGTATCATAACTTGTCAAGATTAATTTATTATACGGTACAACTAGTACTAGGTACAGAATAACCCTTTAACAGAAAAGATGGTCCAGTCCCCCGAAATGCTGACAACCAGTCTCGCCAACCAGTAACGTGTTCCCCTGTCGATGGTTGTGGAGATCAGATAGGAACTCGCTCGATGTGAAATACTGGTATTCAGGTGCAACAGGTTAATCTGGAAGCCTAATTAAGCATAGTTGGGAAAAGGCTTTTTTCCTACTCCTCCGCTATACTTTTCTGATTAATTTCGTTGCGGGATTCAAGACAGTTAGATTGTTTTTGGGACTTCGTCGAGGTTCATTGTATCGGTGCTTTTCTGGTGGTTCGCCACTGTTGATTCTAGCTTTCAGGAGTTACAATGGTTTGGGAATAGTGTGGCGAGCTTGTCCAAATGAAGTTAGAAAAAAGCAGGCAGATGATAGGTTTTTATTTTTTTTTCATCGCTAAAAATGCCTACCGCATACCACACTGTCCGGGAGGTTCTGTGGTTATCCCAGTAAAAACCCCACCGTATGTGCCAACTTCCGGTAGGCGGTATTGACAACCCACAAATTATGGCGGCCGTGGCTAATGCGAACTTAGCAACTGAAGACATAATCTTGATTCTTTCAATTTACGTAAAACCAAGTCGTAAACTTGAGTCTTTCGGCGGGTTGACTAAGGCCCGTTTTATATAACTAACTTACGTATAACTGGCAGTTAATATGCCACGTCTCACAGCTATCGGTGTTTCTATCAACAAAGTTAGCTTGAAATATTCTAGATCTGCGTCACCTCAGCTAGCTCGCACAAGGCTTATTATGGACACCGTCAATTCCTCTCACCGACACCTGAAACCCCCAACAGTTATTGACATCATCATCTGCGTAGCCTTTTCCAACTATGTTGGGGTCGGCTTCCAGTTTAACCGGATCCAGCTGAATACCAGTATTTTACATGGAGCGACTGCCTATCTGACCTCCACAACCCAGTCAATACTGGGTAATACGATACCACTTGGTAAGACTGGTTGACATTTTGGGCCACTGACTACCTGTAACTAAAGACAAAGATGGACAAATGACAGCCGGGACCAACAGCTTAACGTGCTTTCCGAGGCACGGAGGAAACTTGGTATGTATGGGTGTCACCCATCCACAGACCAACCTAGGCAAGCACGGCTTAACCTAAAGATCGGCCCAAGCTGCTGTTATTTAGCCACGAGCTCCTCTGTTTTAGACAACTCAGTCCTAAAATATTGATGTGTTATCAGCACTTTAATATTAACAGACTTAGTAATAATCATGACAAATTCGAGTATGAAAGCAATTAAAGTGATATAACGCTGCTGCTGACTCAATGAGGGATTTTCTTTTTCAACTCTTCCCTAGTCGCTGGATAGATGGCGCTGATCTCTGTACGTTACTGCAAGAAATAGAACGTCACATAATATCACTTGGACCTAATGATTATATTCGGAAGCTGATGGAAACGGAAGTGTCAGTCAACGAGCGTATGTTACGTGTGTTTTTTCAAGCGTTTTGGCTTTGGCACCCTGTAACGTAGTCGGATCAACGCCATCTATCGAGTTCATGGAAACTATTTTTTTTTAATGTCAAAATGAAAACCTTTCATTTAAACTCTCTTCTTCCTTTTACCCTATGGTACCAAGAAAACAGTAAATAAATTCTGGGAAAAAGCAAATGCATAGTAACTAGGAAACCGTCGATAATGTCGCGTGGATCGATTGGTTACGCTACATGACGTGGCACGTGGGTTTGATTTTCGCTCGTATCAAATATATGACTAAACAGCGCTACTGATTATGTTTTGGGTTTTGTTGTTTAGGTACCTATTGAGATTTTGGTTTACAATTCCAAAAGCACCTTAACATTTGTAAGATGGAACAAAAAATAAATTACTATGTTTCTCAAAATAGAACATGAAATAGGGAATAGGTTTACCACTTCTTACATGAGACTTGACGTAACTGTCAAAATGAGGGTGTACTATCGGAGCGGCGGCGACCTCTCGCGTCCGACCCTGGTTCAATCCATGGTCAGGAGCGAGACGGAATGGGATGCCGTCACCTCCTTCTGCGAAGCAGTCATGCTAGCGAAGGAGGTGGCGGAACGAGAGAGGGAGAGATCCTCTCTTCCCGGCCGCCGCGGGAGACGCAACGGGCGTCGGGGGCCACGTGGTGGCTACCGGCCACCGTAGATGCGGGCCTGTGGACGGTTGGCTATGGGCTAGCTAGCCTTCCGTCCGTCTAACGACGACGACAGGCCGTGTCGACGGCGCGTTCGTGTTCCACGCGCGCCTCAAAGAGATGTCAGCATAAGGGGAGGGGCCCGCAAGGGCCGAAGCCTGCCGGGGTTGCGGGCCTGTTCGAAAGAGATACCGCGGCCCCGGAACATAAAGGGCGAGGAAGGAACATGGATGGGTTTTAGTCAGTAAGAGTCTGACACTCCCTCCCGCTCCGCCCAGAGTGGGAGAAGTCATTTGATGATTTCCCAACATAAAAAAAAAAAAAGGGTGTACTATTGGTAGTCACCAAAAGGTGGCGTATTTCTAGAAATCTCATGAAATTTTTCTAAATCAGAAAACGAATGATCCACAAAAACCGTAATCCACAAACGTCGAGTGGTCCGGAACCCGCAAAACACAGATGGCGATAGTTTATTTCGCTAAATCAATTATCTCCGCTGATAAGGTTTTCTAAGAAAATAGTTGTAAATGAATGCGGAGGTAAGTCCGCACTCGTTCGTCTTTCTGTGAGACTCTCACACAATGTGCAAATACGTTGGTTTAGCTGGAATTAGTGAGCTCCTATCCCGTCTTATTAGGTAGGGTTGCCAGTCGTAAAATAAAGAATATTTTTATCTATACAATCACTATCATCATCACTATCACTACATATTATAAAACAAAGTCTCCTGCCGCGTCTGTCTGTCCCTATGCATGCTTAGATCTTTAAAACTACGGAACGGATTTAGATGCGGGTATTTTGAATAAATAGAGTGATTCAAGAGGAAGGTTTTAGTATAAAGGGTGCAAAACACCTCTTATCGAAGCCGAAAGGCACTTGTTCTCCCCATCATTGCGATTTTTTTTTGTTCTACACCATACCTAGGACTTCTAGTTACGGAGATATTGGGGGTCAAAGACCCAACTTTTTGACAAGTTTTCTTAAAAAAAAAAATATGTATGATCTGACATCCGAACTATTCAATCCACCCATTAACACAATATTTTAAGTGCGTTACATTGAGTTTTACCACAAATCATGATTTTTCACCTCAAAAGAAAACAGTCGTTTCCCAGTAATAATTTTTGCGTCAACTTACTTAGTATGATGTACAGAATGCTTGGTTGACGACTCCGTGATAAGGTGGTTGTTTTGTACCCTGTATAATTTTACGCAGGCGAAGCCGCGGGCATCGGCTAGTAATATTAGCACTGGATAGCTACATTATCGGCAAGTAACATAGGCTATATTTTATCCCCGTACTCCCATGGGAATGAAAACTACGCGAGTGAAACCGCTTGACGTTCGCTAGTTCTTGTTATAGTAAACAGTTTCGTTGTCGGTTGTCGTGACGTATGGTATGTGTGGCGGAGGAATCAGAAAAAATCGGGACAAAAGTTTTAAGTATGAGAGTAGAGGAAGACCAACGAAACAATGATCGGACTGTGTGAAGGATGATTATGGCACGAAGGGACGTGTCTGAGGCCCTACTCTCCAACGCTTCGTCCATATATTCGGATCTATCAGTCTCTCTATCTCACGTCTGCAGATGAGTGCGAGTGAGAGAGGCTGATCAGATGACGGGTAATAGCTGAGTACGGAAGCAAAGGACATGCTGCACCGACTCCAAATAAATTGGGATAAGGACAAGAGTTTGATGATATAGTGAACAGTTTCGTTCAAAGCATTATTTGAAAACCTTAGACTGGCACCAAATATTATTAACTCCGAAGATATCTTGCATTTTGACTTACAGGAATCTGTAAGAATTAAAATGTTAGGTAGATACAAAAAAATGTCTATGAAACAAATAATTTGATGGTTCGACGGTGAAAGTAAGTTTGCAAAGAAACCTGTAGGTTTCTTTGCAAACATTTACTTTCACATAACATTCTGTTTATCACAATCTGACGGACGCGGACGTTAGAAAGACATTCCTGAACTTTTCACCCATTTCAATAATGTATGTTGATTATTGAATGTTGTAAAATTGAAAATGCATTGCCTTTGAATGAATTACCAAATACCTACATAGATTTTTATAAAAAAAAATCCACCTTCAATCATTTTGCTAGTTTGCATTTGCAAGCTATCCCTGAATCTACAAATACAGGTCCATTTCGTACAAAGAGACTACCACAGGCACGTGTTATTTTTATAAATATTACAGACAAACATGGCAACCCTAACAAGATTATCGTTGCTCGCAACACCTTGCGAATCGGAAGCATTTATTCATGCAGACACAATCTGTATCCGATCGGAATCAGCAACTAAGATGTTTTCCCCGACGTACATTTATTATGTGTCGTTTGCAATCAATTAATAATCAATGGGGAAATGGAAAATGTAATCCTGTTTTTTGACGTGACAACGTCTTATAAATTGGTTTGCCGGGTGACACTTCAAGAAACTGCGTTACGCTCCGCTCACGTTATGCGCTCACAATGAGAGCGAGTGAGAGGCACGCGTCCCTTCCACTCGGGCATGGTTAGCCCGCCTAAGAGCGAGAGAGACAGACATAAAAAGTGAAAGGCACGCGTCCCTTCCACTCGAGCACAGTTAGCCCGCCTAAGAGCGAGAGAGACAGAGCGAGAGAGAGATAGTGAGAGAGATAGGCATACACACCGGTTCATTTCATCCTTCTTCCTACTATACGAATGAATATTCACATTAAAATTATTTTACCACTCAAAGTCGTTGTCACGTAAAACTTTCGCCCGTATACCGACTTTACAGGCAACCAATTTTTAGTTGGTATGTTTTACTTTCTTAGTGAACAAATTAAAACATGTTTGCGCAAAATTTACGCGAACTTCGCTGGCTCATCATACGCCTAGCCTTTTCCCAACTGTTGAGGTCGGCTTCCAGTCTATCCCGATAAAGCTGGATACCAATATTTTACATGAAGTACTGCATATTTGATCTTCACAATCCAGTTAGTACTTTCGTGCCACTGACTACCTATAACGACTGTCAAAGATCAACAATTGACAGCGGAGATCAACGGCTTAACGTATTTTCCGAGGCACTGGGGAAACTCGGTATGATATGGGTGGTCATTCATTCATCCATACACCAAACCAGGCAAGCGCGGCTTAACCTGTTGATCGACCCGAGCGGCTGTTATTATTTAGCGAATAGACAAAACGTTCAAATCTATTTAGTCCGTCAGTAACAGTCATCATCTGCCTAGCCTTTTCCCAACTATGTTGGGGTCGGCTTCCAGTCTAACTGGATGCAGCTGAATACCATTATTTTACATGGAGCGACAACCCAGTTAACTCTAGGTTACTTGGTAAGACTGGTGTCAGACTTTTGGGGCCACTGACTACCTGTAACGACTGTCAAATATGGACAAATGACAGCCGGGACCAACGGCTTAACGTGCTTTCCGAGGCACGGAGGTATCAAAAAATTACAAATCTATTTAGTCCGTCAGTAAGAGTATAGACACCTTTTTTTTGTGTTTGTAAATCAACGAATATTGACAAAGATATAACACATCAAAACTCGGGAGTGGGTACTCGTGACGTCAGAACTAGCTAAAAATTATACCCAGGCGTGACGTATTGATTTGAGATTTTTAATAATCTACCAGACGGAATAATTAGATTTTTTTTGTCGTCTTCCCTATTGTGTTTTGGTTTGGTTTTCTTTGTGACATCGTCATCTTTCTGCCCGTCGGCGCAGGCGCAACACTTTTTCTTCTTCTAACCTCCCCCATCAGATGTCACCAGTATATTTTACTCCTTTCTTTTTCATATGACTCCACACACAATCCATCCATCTTTCCATTGGTCTCCCTATGTTTTTCTGTCATTGTAACAAATCATTAAAAATGGCCGAGTCGGCCTTTGACACCAGACGTCACATTTTTTGTTGACATTTGCATTAAATTCGGCAGGTAACTTAAAGCCGGAAACACACTTACGTGGTGTGTCGTGTCGCGCCATAACCCCACCAGGCCACCACCACTCTGGCCAAACGGTGTTGAACAGTCAGCGCCACGCCAGAACGCGCCACGACACGACAAGACCTACAAATATGTCTCTAACCATACTAAATGTATGAAACCGATATGCTTCTGGCCACGCCACGCCACGCCACGTAAGTGTGTTTCCAGCTTTAACCCGAATCCAAATGTCTGAACAGAAAATACGTAAATAAGAAGTCAAAAATTACGTGCGCGTTGACGTTTTAACACAATAAAATGTAGTTTACATTTATTAGCATTCATTATGTCATTCTATTGTTTCATTTGCCACAATAAGCATAAACTCAAGTTAGAAATAGGCCGTTTTACTGTTATCTTCCAGATTAGGATTTAATGTTATAGGTAACTTTATGTTAAACAAATCCACGACTTTCTTACTATACAATGCATCCATCAACACAATGTGATTTGAGTGCTGCGTTACATTGAGTCAAGTGTTTCCAACTGTTCCGATATTTCTTCTAATTTAGTACCTAGGTAGGTAACGTGGGGTTCATAGAGAGATCGTGATATATTACTCAATTGTGTTGTAAGGTTTTGCAATTGCTCATTAACTGTCTTTAAACTATTGCATATCATCTAGGTTTATAATTTGGAGAAAGAAGTGAAAATGTGAAATGACTCTCGTGGGTCTTAGGTTGAAGGGCAAAATACCTGGTCCATCGTTATGACTGTCTAGTGTTATCTCGTCTGCTCGGGCCAAGACCAAGCTCAGGACTAGTAGTATTTGTAGTATCCTGTAACAAACGAGCACTATTAGGCACCCGCTTTACACTTGCAAACTCGACCAACAAGGTAATTCCTTTATTACTGGTCCAATATTTGGCTATTCGGAATTACTACACAGTCTGTTAGGTTTAAATCACCGTGAAGGGATCTTCTGGCGTTGCGTGTAATCGTTAAACGGAATGAACAGCGCCATCGCCAGTCTACGAACGTGCACCAACAGAGCCTGTCTGTCAAATTAAGCAATAAAAATACAAAAGATCCTTATAGCACTGTTTTAAGGAATCAGTGCAATCGGTCTTTAATCTGTCAAGACAAGATTAAAAATTATTACCGTTAACATGAAACGCTAGCTATAAAGCACTAAACATATAGTTATACTAGCTGACTCGCGCAACTTCGTCTGCGTCTCATAATTTGAGATTTAAACTATCCTATCTCTCAAGTTGGATCGAACTGCACATGGTGTGTGAATTTTATTATAATCGGTTAAGTGGTTTAGGAGTCCATTGAGGACAAACATTGTGACACGAGATTTATATATATTAAGATTTGGGTCATGGCTAAACCGATACTAGAAATAGAACCTGATACTTAGCAATAGCGATTGAGGAGCTCGTAGCTTAATAATAACAGCCGCTCGGGTCGATCTTTAGCTTATGCCGTCCTTGCCTAGGTTAGTCTGTGGATGGGTGACCACCCGACATCAGCCACCAAGTTTCCTCCGCGCCTCGGAAAGCACGTTAAGCATTTGGTCCCTGTTGCCATTTGTAGATCTTTGACTGTGTCCAAAAAAGTATTACTTATTACCCAGTAATAACTGGGTTTTTGAGGTCAGATAGGCTGTCGCTATATGCAATACCAGTGTATTCAATATCAGTATATTTAAACACTGTTTTAGGCTTTCGCGGTTTAAAACTAAAGTTATATTGTCACTTACGGGATATCTTCCGTGATTATTCGTTATCTGGCGCTTGCAACAGCGTCGAAATATCGGGAGCTCAACATAACGAATAATCACGGAAGATATCCCGTAAGTGACAATATAAGATCAGTATATTTAGCCAAATCCGGTTAGACTAGAAGCCAACCCTAACATAGTTGGGTAAAGGGTAAGCAAATTATGTTTACTTAACAATAATGATTGCAAACGCAAGCCTAAAAACAAGACAGTAAAAATATGTTTCAGATCGATACTTCTATCTACAAAAACCTATAAGTAATTTCCAGTCTATTTCCCAGACAAAAGCCAGGTGTGTTCTACGGCACTATAAAATTATAATGAACGCGAACAGTTTGAAATAGAAGACATGCAACCCTATATAAATGCTTGTCCGAGGTTCTAAGGCAGGTCATTTGAACTCACATATAATATTCAAAGGCAGTCGGCATCTGTTGCGATATATTATGCAGCACTGCGAAGCCACCTGGACGCTATCGATTGATTTTAGTAACTATACTTACATTTATTTGTTTGTCTGGTAGGGACAATAGGTTTTTTCTTATAACTTCGAAGAACTGACGCTTCGTTGTGGTTTGTGAAATGAGGATATCCTTAAGTTTTATACTGTGGGAAGAGAATAAACTGAAGTTGAACAACACAGTTGGTTAATTAACCAATATATTGGCAATTTTTGTACAAAACATTGACTGTATCCATTTCAACATGAACTTATGTATAACATAAGTTCAGGAATGAAAATAATGAAAGACACTGCGTCAGATGAAAGATGCGAATTTTGGAGACATCCCACCCCCCTCACTTCATCAATCCAGCAGAACATCTTCCTCCTGGACAGGAACTGCAGTGAACAATCTAGAAATCTCTTTACTTTTTACGACACCAGGTTGGCCGCTGTAGAAGTAATCTGGCAAATGGGCGGTAACATCGACCCATACCATAGATAATCTCAGGGTTGAGTGCCTCCGGGGCAGCGGGCCTGTTCGAAAATGGATGGGTTTTAGTCAGTAAAAGTCTGACACTTCGTCCCGCTCTGCCCAGAGTGGGAGAAGTTATTTGATGATTTCCCATCATTAAAAAAGGGTGGAGTGCCTCTGCAAGATATGCTCCACCTCCTTTCTTGCCCATCCTGCACAGCCAACTGCACCTTCCAGGATTTTAATGAAGCCGAGCTGTACAAGTGGCAGCATACTGGTCGCCACACAAAGAAGAAGAAGAAGAAAATGGACTTTTTCCGTTTTATTTAATAACATCTCGCAGTTCTACCTATGGCTGGCTTTTGCTTAACCGGACTATCCTGTAGGTTACCTCCAGAACTTCCTCCAACGGGTATATATTTTAGAGTTAACTTAGTCAAAATTCATGGAGCAGTTTTTTAGAAAAGTTATTGCAAAGTCACGGTAAAAAAGATACAGACGATACTAATCGTCCATCGGAGTGGGAATTGAGGATTCATGTTTAGCCGTAGATCGATCATAAACACAATTAAAACACAAATAACAATATTTTTTTAAATGAACGGACAGGTTATCGTAACAGAACAGTATGCTAATTCGGCTAATACGAGGTAATAGTGCGGAACTAAAGCAGTTTTCATTTATGTCGATAGAAATATCAAAACAGTTGTGAACATTGCTGTTTCACTTTCTTTTATTTTGCAGAGCATGGGATAATAAATATCGCTGGACATACACTTATAGTGCAGTTACCGGGGTTTTTCTAGATGAAAAATAAAAGAGAGTCAGTGTGCCATGTGTGTAACAAAATAACTTGGTCTACTTACGACGACGTTTAAAAAAAAAAATTGGAAACGGGTTTCGTCACAATTCTAATAAGTACTTTTCTTTCTTCCTTTCTTTTATTATTATACGATCTTAAGTATTTTCTAGTAATCCATTCCCACTGAACTGTTAATTTAATTAATAGTAAGATTTTTTTATTCGTTACATGCATTCTTAACATGCTCTCAAGCATGGCGTAGTATGCAAGTATGCATGTTCCACTGGATAAGCGTCTGTCACGACTCACGACAGTTTCAACGCATCTTATACAAACTGTTATCATTACAAAGCAGAAGAGTTTGTTTGTTTGGTTGAACTAGGTAATCCCAGGAAGTATTGGTTCAAATTGAAAAAAAAATATTTTTGTTGGATAGTCCATTTATCGAGGAACGCTTTAGTTATAATATATAACATAACGCCACGGCCATTAGGAGAGGAGCAGGAATGAAAAATATTGCAAAAACGGGGAATATTTATTTATTTAGTGTTTGTTACCTCAGAACTTTCGACTGCGTGAACCGATTTTGATGATTCTTATTTTATTTGAAAGCTGGTACTTCCCGTCTTGTTAAGACCTGATGCTGATCTTCGGAGATATTAATGGAACTCTTCAAAGTTAGACGGCAAATCTGCAGTGAAAATTGGTGAAAAATAACTTTAGCTTCAGAAGTCGGTGATAAAAAACTAAATCGATCAAACAATCTCTTTTATATAAAATTTGCGTGGATCAGCTAGTTGGCTAATAATGGTAAAATCTGGACTACAGGTTTCAACAAAATAAGGATGATTATAAAGCAAAATTATGAATAAACGTCACTCGTCGCAGATATTGTATGATTATTTATACGAGTTGAAATCAAACCTCATGCGGATGAACTGTTAAACAAATACCTAAAAACAAACATGGTATAAATCATTTTCACATTAATCTCAAATTAAATGATATCTGTCATTTGCAAACTAATTTCAGGAAAATAATATAACATCATATTTATAATACTTAGTTCAATAATCAATTTAGTCATAACATAACGTTTACGTCAACAACAGTCCTGTGTCATTTGGGTTTCTGCCTGAAGGCGATTACATGAGCTAAACACGAGTTTTATAATTACTAAAAGTATATGATTCACTGCTATAAACAAGACCAGAAAAATATATGATATTCTTCAGGATATATGCTAGCATGATACTGGTTTGAAAATATAATACAATATATTTGGCTCGATAAAAAGAAATCACGAACTTATCTTTATAAATATCTTTCAAACAATAAAAACATACTAATATGCATGTGATCATTCTGATTTTTTGGCAAATAATTTTACAAGCAATATATTAGCATGATACTGTATCAGGTTTTTAATCCAATCAATCGTTTTTTTGTAAATCGATCGAAACCACTCATTTCGCGGTATTTGGCCCGAAGTGGCTGACGTAACAACCACTTCGTAGTGCAAGCTGATTAGAACTTTATTCTAACAGCATTTCAAACGAAGTTTGAACCACTACAAATAGAGTTGCTAATTTAGCTCGTCTAAGCGCCTGAAGGCACTTGTATTGTTACTCACAAAAATATCTACATGTAAAAATACCTACCCATTATGCCAGAATACACAAAAAAAACATAGCGCAAAGAGTATATAAAAATAACGCTCAGATATAAATAAATCAGCTGAAGTATAGTTGCCAAATATTTCTGGTTTTCATCCGAACGTAAATCTAGTTGAAAATTAACCAAAATCACTTAAATCTGAAACACGTTTAAATAAATCTGATATTTTCCTCAATTACTAATTATTGATGTGTCGGAATTGAGGAAGTACCTTTTAAATATTGTTAAATAATTCACACAATTACTGTAGGTATCATGCTGCCCGAATTTTTTGATACCACTTCAACGTATTTGATTCTGTTATCAATCAAATATTTTTTGTCGGAAATACTGCAATCTTTGTTTATTTTACGAAATTTTCGTGTGAACTATTTTGTTATTTTCACTAATATTAAGTAAAGTTTTTAATGTATTAACTGTTTGATTTATCAAACGCAAACGTACAAAAATATGCAAACTGCCAAGAAGTATTTCTAATTATAAAAAAGCCTTTATCTAGCCATTATTCCAATGACTCTGCCTGCTCTTGAACGCGGTTTAGTTGTGCTGATCGCATTCAATCTTATCTTAATTAAATACAAGTAAGCCTAACTTCTATCTGCATTGTAATCTTAAATAAAAATGGGGGTTGCGGTTGGGTTAATCTTAAAAAGTCCCACATTTTTATAAAACCCAAAAGAAAAATGAACAACAAGTGCAGCCGCAGCATAAGCTATAGGTATAATTACGACAATGATAGGGCATCGTTAGGTGAATGCAATTTGTAGTGACACGGAACGAACGAACTGGGTCACCGGACGTCTGTCGATGAAATCCGTCGAGAGGGGTATAAGTATCGATAGGGCGTGCCCCATCACTATTATTTTGATTGCATTTGAACTTACTTTGTCAAAAAGAACTTTAATCAGGAGATGGTTACATTTTCGTATAAAATTGTGAACTTGTCAAACTGCGGTATAGTAAATGTTCGTGACAATCACAAAATAGACCTACAAAATTTAGGAATGGTTCTGACCAAAATATCGACCTATCAACCAAACTTTATTTATTTATTTTTTAACACTTCAAACACAAAAGTACAGAGGCGGACTTAATGCCATAGGCATTTTCTACCAGTCAACCTTTAGGTGATGCAGAGACAAGCAGTGGTAGGTGTCATTTCTGAAATTCTGAGAATTTTTTTATTTAATACTACGATACACTACAAATATATATAAAATATTATACATATTTATCAAATACTACAAATATATATTAAAATAAAATTAAATGGACATTTACATGGATATACTAAAATAAAAAGACAAACAATGACGAAAACATGACCGTTGTGACGAAACTGCCAGCTTCTTCCGAATGTACTCGCGAACTTTAACAACTTTGTAGTTGAAAAACGCATAAATTTATAGTATTGCAATTTTCATTCTCTATTAGTTACTAAATAATTGATGATAGATGTGAATTGTGGAGAAACAGACATCTTACCCTTCCTCACTTAATCAATCCAGCAGAACACCTTCGTCCTGGACATGACCTGAAAATTCTTAGCCGTTTTATTTCAATTGTTTCTACAGCGGCCAACCTGAGCACAAGCCTGCTTTTAACAAATTCATAGCTTAAATATTTAGGTATTATAGCTTGGCCCTACCTTATCACGTTACTACTCGGTTTTAGAAGGTTATTATTGCAAACACTGTCAATATTCATCAGATGTCATTTTTCAATAACGCTTTAAGGCACTTGTAATTATGAACACCTAGGTACAAAACAAAACAAATAAAGTAAAATAGTAAAATTAAACAAACATAAAAAACCCCACTCACTGATATTCAAGCATTTATTTAGTTGTTGTTCACTGTTAAATAAAATATAAACATCAATTTTATTCAAGGTACGTTCATTTGTAAAAAAAGTAATGAAAGAAAGTATCACTTCAAGGTCGGTGTAATAAACAAACCAATAGGTTAGGTAACAAATCCAGGCTTATCAGGCATTTAAAAACATGAATTGTAGCTACTGATGTTGACTCACCGATATTGGTAATAAAAAACTGCATATCTTTCAAATAATGTGCATTCATCTAATCAATGTTGGCGTTAGAAAGAGATAGCGTATCACCAATATTTGGTCAAACATTTTAGCAATTAACTGTGCTCCCCCTTCGCAGTTGCTCCGTAGTTTTTGGATACATCGTTTCCATTGAAGATTAGGTTTTGAAAAAGGTTCGAAATTTAAAATAAATGAGCGTCGGTTTTGACACAAATCGACGAATTATTTCCTTGTTGCCGTTGGAGAGTTGTTGATATACACACGGGGCTTTCCAAGAAGACACACACATGCGTCGCCAATGTTCGCTGATTCGCTCACTCACACTCACGCGCAGCTTGCAACTGTCAGCGCTCGCGCAACTGCGCAGTGTTCACTCCGCGTTCCACCGTTAATGAACTACAAACCGTTTTAGTTCTCGTTTTTATTCGTATAAACTATATTTTATACCAGTTTTATTGGATTTTCTTGCATTTTTGATTTGAGGTAAGTGTTTTTGATATGTTCTTTAGTTATTTCGTAACTTTGTTTTATGTTTTTAAGTGTTATGGTGTTTCATTTAGTTGCTACAGTTTTAATGGATAATTATTGTGGTATCACGTGTTTCGTGTCTAATGTCACTTGCAGAGAGTGTTTTTTTGTCCTTCAGTGAAATAAATTAGTTTTTGTAGTGATGTTCGTTCAGTTATCGATATTTTTACGGTTTCGATTGATTTGTTTTGGTACCCGGCTTTTTTTAATAAGGAAACGTCAAGTTATATCGTTACGTCAAAAAGAGTGTTGTTAATTGATAGGTACTTATTATGGAAACAATGATTATGATTGAGATAGTTATTAAATAGTAGTTTTAGTCATTAGTTTGTGGTGTCTAAATAACGGTTTTGTTACTACTAAATTAGGGTGTTTTATTTACAATTTAACGATATTTTGCCAATGATATTATTCATGCTAATCATAGGCTAGGAATTAATAGAATTTACTTAACGTTATGTTACCACAAACGCTGATAATATTATTTATTAACTTATTTATATATCAAACATTTTGAGATAATATTGACTTATTGTTTGAACACATAAACAAAATAATCTGTTCATAATTAAGTACATAGAAACATAACTGGGTATCTGTACGTAATTACGTAGGTGTATATTTACATTTAGATAAAATATTTTATTATCATATTTTATTTCCTTCCGGATATAACATAAACACATAATTATGTACAATTAGGTATATTGGACGAGGAAATTAAGGATAATAATGCTACAGTAAATGTGATTTTAATTAAAAATAAAATATAAGAACAAAAACAAAAATAATAATTATATTGTAAAAACCCGCGGTTATTGACGTAAAGAAAATGTAATATCCCTTTATACATCCTACCTAGTAAATAAAATACAAGGAAATTCCAAGTAATTTAGGTAAACATTATACGGTTCACGAACCTACGACATGGACAAGTTTCTAAAATAATGATTAATTAAACGACTTATAATATGGATGATTTGACCGTTTATCAAATAAGTTTTGGTACAATTCTAACTTTCCTCAAGTAAAACTCGTTTATTTAATCAACAATGTAAACTAAATATAATATAATATTATAATCAAATTGAACAAGCCCCTTTAAATAAATAGAAAAAAAAAACTAAATATAATGCTTTCTCAACACTGTGTTATAAAGGAAATATCCTGAAATGGCAAACCGTTAACCACTTTTTAAAAGTGTTTAAACTGCGGAAAAGACATTTAAGTCGCCATCTTTGTGTGTTTTGAAGTAAGCTGATCATAATAATATACCATACATAAACATCATGGTTGGAGGCATAAACATCACACTCCTGCTACGTATCTATAGGTACGTACCTATTAGCCTTACATACCTACTCTCTATACAAAAATTGCTGCAATTAAGTGCAGATTTTGGTCAAAAAATTCAGAGATATGCTATTTTTAGTTCCGTAATCAACACACACATTCGGGCTTCAACTAAATTAACATTTTAAAATAATACATAGTACTAAATAGACATAATATCAAAGCCTGTTCGGATTTGTAAACAAAGTAGGTATGTTGATATTTAGCTCAAGTCTGGAAGCTATCCTTTGAAATAATCTAACAATTACACATGTTACGATATCAATTATGATGTTACATAACATAACTTCACGACTGTAATCCCCAAAGGTTAAGGTAGTGTATCAAACTCAAAGCATTTATTTCAAACTAGCCTCTGCCAGTGGCTTCTCCGCGTGATGATAGATAATTGTCCTATGGGATCTTACTACTGGGATAACAGGTATCCTATATCTTAATATAGGTTATAAACTATCTGTGTGCAAAATTTCAATCAAATCTGTTCAGTAGTTTTTGCGTAGAAGATGAACAAAAAAAATGATTTATTTCAATACTTATGACATAAAATCAAATAATAGGAAAAACCTTTGAAGAACAAACGTCCATACATCCAGACTAACATCTATAATAACAAACTTTCGCATTTATTAGGATAAACCAGTTAGGTAAAGACAACCTTGAAGAGTCCAAAACCAAAAAGATAATACAGTACAGCCAAAAAACGTAATAACTGTGAAACGATTCTAATAGTCCATTCCAAAGTGGAGAAGAATGGACAGGATACTACATGAACCATTTATAGATATTTATAGAACATCTGTTATATTTGAGGTCCTTGTTATAAGAGGTAACACGTGTTATCTCGACCCCAAATAACGATAATGTAATAGGAAGCAAAGCAATAAAGATTAAGGGGACAGGAGCAAAATTAGCAACTCTATTTGTGGTGATTCTCCGTTTGAAATACTGTACGAATAAAGTTCTAATCAGCTTGCACTACAAAGTGGTTGTAGCGTCAATCACTGCGGCCCGAATAGTGCGAAATGAGTGTTTTCGATCGATTTACAAAAAATCTATTGATTGGACTAAAATTAAAATACTATAATGATAAATGTTGCTTGTAGAATTATTTGCCAAAAATTCAGAATGATCGCATATATTTTAGTACGGTTTTTACTTGTTAAAAGAATTTTTTAGAGATAAGTTCGTGATTTCGTTTTCGAGTGAAATTAATTGTGTGATATTAGCATATATCTATATATATTTTTTTTTTTTTTTAGCATATATATTTTCTTTGTATTGCAGTGAATCATTATAAAACTCGCGTTTAGCTCCTGTAGTTGCCTTAGGTCCATGTTCACCAAAAAGATGACGGTCTGATTATCAAAAGCTGTTTAAAACACATTTTTGTATGGGAACATGTCACAGTGACAGCTGTTTTTAGATAATCAGACCACTAACTTTTCGGTAAACATGGACCCTAATATAAAGCGTAAACGGACACTTTACGAAGTCGTCAACCAAACATTCTGTACATCAAACAAATTAGTAGTAGTGAAGATAATGCAAGCAACTCAATGAAGGGGCCATGGAGAGGGCTATGCTCGGAGTTTCCTTGCGTCATCGAATCAGAAATGAAGACATCCGCAAGAGAACCGAGGTTACCGACGTAGCCCAAAGATTTGCCAAACTTAAGTGGCAGTGGGCAGAGCACATTGCTCGCAGAACGAAAGGCCGATGGGGTCAAAAAGTTCTGGAGTGGCGATCGCAAAACCGGAAGACGTGTTGGATGGCCCCTCACTAGGTGGACAGCTGATCTGGTGAGGGCTTCGGGAATCCGCTGGGACCGGTCAATGTCGTAACACTTGAGGAGGCCTCCCTCAAGTGTCCAGCAGTGAACGTCTTTCGCCTGTAATGAAGATGATAATGATGAACTCAATGAAAGGAAACCAAAACAGTGCCGATGGATGCATAGAATTATAAGGAGGTCGTGGAGGTATTTCAAGTAAATTAGTAACAATAAAACCTTGTACCCATTACGATGAATTGTTACTTATGTTTTTTTTTTTAAAGCTCATAAAAGAAACAACTTATTTATTAGCTAAATCAAAAATAACAACCTACCTACCGCAGTACCTTTGTGCTCTTCTTTCTTAATGTAATGTTCTACTATATTTTGTGTGTACATAAATAAATAAATAAATAAACCTTGCACAGTTAAACAAAATACCGCGCAGTTTCATTACCAAAATGTCAAACATCGTATAAGACTGTAAATACTATTGATTGACACTGCATCTCTGATTACGGAAATATGTTTCCTTTTACTCAAACAAAAATTGTAATTTGACTTTCGTTTTTTTTTTACAACCGATTTAGTTGCCGTAAACATTTTTTTACAAATATTTGTCTCATATTTCTGGGAATAAAAACCGTCTTTTCAACAAATGTCAAATTATTTGCGAACCAATGTCTTATTTAGGTACATGATTTCGCCAGAATTTGTTCCAAGATGGTTTAACAATAGCATAATAATGTATTTAACTTACAAATTCCAACCAAAACAGTTTTGATCTTGGGGAAACACGTTCTTGTTGACCAAAAAAAAACTTACGAATAGGACCCCGAATATGAGAGAAATTCTCTTTTTTTCTAATTTGCCAGTAATGCCATAACAAAGGAATGAATAGCTTTTCGTTACCCTTTTATGGCCTTGTATACCTACCCACTATTGGAGAAGTTCATCACTACACGTGCACCGGTTCCTACTTCTAAATCCTTCTTCTTTGTCGTGAGATTACTGCTTGACCTGGTATCAGAAATTTTATGCGGCCCGGGGGCCTCCGAGGTGGCTTTACATGGCGTCAAGAAATATCTCTCCAGCATGTTGGTTTCCTCACGATGTTTTCCTTTGCCGAAGCAAGTGATAATATAATACAATACACATGAATCCGAAAAATTGAGAGTGTCTTGGGTTCGAACTGGAGAACTTATTAAATAAACTTCTAAATTATTGAATCATCATCAATCGATTAGTTTCGATTACCCTTTATCATTTCAATGTTACTATTTAAAGATAAATTTCACTACCACCACTTAGGGTTTCCCCCAAAATACGTTTGTTTACATTACATTGATAGCGAATTTATCGATAAGGAAAACGATATCTGTTTATATTCAATAAGATAAGGCGGTTAACACAACATTAAGTTATTATTCATAATAAACACCTAAAATGAGTAAACATTTTCCTTATGACACACTTTTACGTCATATCAATGAAACCAAGACTGGTTTTACGCAAAACTTCGTCATACCTACTACCTACAGGTATAAGGAAAAAGTTTAAGTTTACTATAAGTTACTTGAATGATCGTTTTGAATAATGGCCTTCAAGTTAATGTCTAGCTTGCAAAGTAAAAACTGATCGTGTGTCACGCGCCTAACGGATTAAGGAAAAAGATTTATAAAAAGATGTGTGTGTTTAAACTTACTTTTACTGACATATTAATCTTGTTTCACCAGTTGTAGTGTTTAATAAACAAAAGTTTATATTAGACCTCATTTGTTTTCTAAATCAACATCTACTATTTTTAAACGCGACTGCCAATGAAGTGTTATGTTGGTATATTCGTCAACTGGCGACTGTAAATCACGCGAGAGCTCGCGATTTGGCACCTTGACGTTGTAAAAAATCGGAAGGTGTCAACTCGCGAGCACTCGCGAGATTCACAGTCGCCAGTAGACGAATAAGCCGTAATATTTTGTTATCAGTTTTGTATTTGTATCACCAGCATTGGCTATACGAACATAACCAATCGGTTGGTCGGTGTTTCCGAGTTCATATGACCCCAATCTATTTTAATCTTGAGTGAACAGACTTCTTTTGCGTTAGCTCGTTCCATCATCGACCTCTTCTTTGTCCACAGGACTTGATTGAGGCCAACAGTAGGCTAATTTAATATTAAAAAAAAAAACATTTACGACCCAATTCGTAGAGCGTATTGACGTCATGAGCCACTCCCGAGTTATGATGCATTTTATTTTTGTCAATATTCATTGATTTACTAAAACAAAAAGTACGTGTCCATTATTTTTCAATACTCTTAACTAACGGACTAAATAGAGTTGTAATTTTTTGATACTGTCGTTATGCCTATTGGCTTATTGACGGTCATCCCCTACTTATTCATCATGTACTCCGTCATTTACTATTACGTCAATGAAGACAATAAAATCACACACGTTCAGTTTAATTGCACAATTATTACTAAGTAAATCTGTACGTCAACTTCCTGCCCTAGTCCCATGTAACTTAGGGTTTGC
This sequence comes from Xestia c-nigrum, assembly GCA_916618015.1. Taxonomy (NCBI): domain Eukaryota; kingdom Metazoa; phylum Arthropoda; class Insecta; order Lepidoptera; family Noctuidae; genus Xestia; species Xestia c-nigrum. The sequence continues at coordinate 13,047,473 of OU745266.1, read as the reverse complement.
GCAACACGATTTTTTCTTCCATTCTACTCCATCAACCGACACGCTACCATTTATTTCTTTTTATTTCACATTTTTCTATCATCCTAAAGTATTCTAAAGGGTGTAAAAAATCTCGAAAACACTTGTTGTCCCCGTAATTACGAACATTTTTTGTTTGTTCTACACCATACCTAGGAACCTTCTAGTTACGGAGATAGTTCCAACTTTTTGACATTTTTTTTAAATATTAATTTTGATTGTTAATTTTTTCATTAAACACCTCCTCAACCCCCGTACTATTCAATTCGTTACATCAATCAGCACAATGTTTTGAGTGCGTTACATTGAGTTATGCCACAAAACATGATTTTTCACCCCGAAAAAAAAACAGTTGTTTCCCAGCGATGTTTTTTGCGTTTAGTTACTTGGTTTGATGTACACCGGGTATAGAGAAAGAGAAGTCTGGACTGGCCAACTCATTTTTACAAAGTTTTAAATTATATAGCTATCAACTATCTGCAATACGTTTTTAAAATAATAGCGTATCTTCCAACGTACCAACTACTTTGAACTTTAGACGGCAATTTAAGCACGGATATATGAGTAGCTACCACAATTTTGTTACCGAGTTCGTGTGACTAATGATCGAATAACAATTATACTTGTTAAAAATCTAAACCACAATATTTATGACTAAACTTACAGTCACTCTTGTGAGCTCCCAATATGTTGCAAAAGAGTAAAAAAGAGGGCAGACCGATTTGTCTGCACCTAATTTACCATTCACCCGTATTCTCCAGTCCTCCTGCGATCAAATATCGAAAATTCTTATTCGGGAGCTCACAATAAATGGTTGAAAATCACAAAAAAACCCATAAGTGATTCCGTTTTATTGTATTAATCCGATTTAAGACATGTAATGATGTGACATATTAATATTGAGCTTATTCGTCAACCAGCAAGTGAAAAACTCTCTCGATCGTATTTTAATATTTTTTTCTCTTCTTAACTCTCTCGAACTTACACATGCTACGTAAAATACGTCAGGTGTACAGTCGTCTCTAAAAACTTCACATAAAATGTTTTAAATATGCACTCACATTGGACGCATGACATTAAAATAAATATAATGAAATCATTTTCACCTGACTGTAGGTACTTTTTAACGTAACTTTAGTTAAAATAGGAAGGTACCAACTCGCGCGCACTTGCGAGTTTTACAGTCGCCAGTTGACGAATAAGCCATTAATTGTACTACAAGTCGCTTACAGGACAACTCATTAATAGCTGTTTTTTCTTTCTAGTGCCACCATGACACCGAAAGAGAGTAGATGCTGCGGTATCAGCCTGCGTCCACTATGTTTCATGATTGGATACCTACATCTGGTAAGAGTTATAACTTCTTATTGCATAAACCTTTAATTCGCTCAGGTTGATCGTTGACTGCCTCGTTGGTCTAGTGCAGTGGTTCCCAACCTTTCTTAGGCCAGGGACCACTTTGGTATGTTCATTGTTAACAGGGACAATAATATATGGTCCTAGATAAACATGGACACCGACAGGATTGTAACTAGGGGAGTGAATCTTTAACACACTATACAAAAATTGGTTAATGTGATGAGAAACTTTAGAATTAAGATAGTGATGGACACAAAAGCGATCGAATTGAGCTCGAAAAATTTAGCAATCATTTAGTATAAATACTCAAAACAATTTAGTCTTTTGCGCTTGCATCTTCAGTGCAAGTTAAAACGTACGAATAACATTTTAATCTTTCGCGGCCCGTAGTCGAGGCCCCTACGGACCATCAGCGGTCCGCGGACCACAGGTTGAGAACCAGTGGTCTAGTGATTGCAAGCACGACTGCTGAGGAAGAGGTCTTAGGTTTGATTCCCGGGTCGGGCAGGTCTCAGTAGCAGCCACGGATTCTGGAAAGTGCCCGATTAATGGCAATAATAGACGTGCCCTCTTTTACATGTGACTTAGGTTCAAGTTCGCCAAAAATGTAACGGTCTGATTATCTAAAAACAGCTGTTCAAGGGTCAGGTTTCTCTAGAAAAAGTGTTTTAAACAGTAATTGTTTTTAGATAATCAGACCGTCATCTTTTTGGTGAACATGGGATCTTAGACGTAACTGGCGAACTGTGGGTGTACTATATGTATTAAGGTACATTTATGCGGTTATGCCTGCCGGGGATTGCAAGCGTGTTATGTTATGTTGATCGTTTAGGATTAAGCTACTATACATGACGAGACGAGACCCATGAAGACAAGGCTGTTATTTCTAAATCTTTGACAGTTGTTAAGGAAAGCTGGTTACTCTGACAACCATTGTCCTTTAACAAATCACATAAAATACAGGATGTAAACAACCTCATCACGAAGCCGTCAACCAAGCATTCTGTACATCAAACTAAGTAACTTTACGGAATTTTTTAAAATAATTTTTTGGAATAATTATTGCTGGGAAACGTTTTTTCTCAATGTAATGCACTCAAAACATAGCGCTGATGGATGGATTGAATAGTACGGGCATCGAGGACATGTTTAAAGTAAAAATCATACAATTAAATAAAAAAAACTAATGAAAAACTTGGAACTTTGACCCCCAATATCTCCGTAAATAGAAGGTACACAAAAAATATCACAATGACGGGGAGGACAAGTGCCTTTCGGCTTCGTTAAGAGGTTCTTTTACACCCTTTATTAAGTAAGTAACGATTTAGTTTTTCTTTGGGATTAGTAAAGAGAATTAGTTTTATTTTAAAACGTTTAAGTTTCCAAATTCTAAAACTGACAGTCCGAACAAAACATTATAAATTCAAACTAAATTCAAAGTTCCTTGGTAGCATTCTTCCTTTTAGCATTTCGATGACGATAAAAATGTTGGTAGAAATGGTAGAATTAATGAATCCAGAGACTGTCGAAGACATCCCTAGCCACAAACCTCCTAACAACAATTAAACCGTCTTTACACTAGTTTGGGACTTTCCCAATAGAAGCCCAATTGACCCGCCCGATCATGTGTGTATTCAGGCCCATTACTGAAGCCGATTGGCCTTCCAAATTTGACAATAATTATGTGGAAGCCTGACTATTCCGATTCAACGCTTTAAACCGACCAGTCGGGCGAATTATTGATATAGTTATGTACATGCTTTTGATTAAACGTGACTGCTAATCTAAACCAGTTAGAATTAGTTCTGTTTTACAAATTGGGCACGGTTTGTTGTTGCTATTTAGTTGATTATAGCAGTGATGGCTCAGTGATGTGTGACAATCGGACTTTCAAATCATGTCTCAAATTCTCACCCAAGGCACGAAACTGTTAGCGGCGATAGGCGGCGGCGACCTCTCGCGTCCGGCCCTGGTTCAATCCATGGTCCGGAGCGAGACGGAATGGGAAGCCGTCACCTCCTTCTGCGAAGCAGTCATGCTGGCGAAGGAGGTGGCGGAACGAGAGAGGGAGAGAGCCTTTCTTCCCGGCCGCCGCGGGAGACGCACCGGGCGCCGGGGGCCACGTGGTGGCTACCGGCCACCGTAGATGCGGGCCTGTGGACGGTTGGCTATGGGCTAGCTAGCCGTCCGTCTAACGACGACGACAGGCCGCGTCGACGGCGTGTTCGTGTTCCACGCGCGCCTCAAAGAGATGTCAGCATAAGGAGAGGGGCCCGCAAGGGCCGAAGCCTGCCGGGGTTGCGGGCCTGTTCGAAAGAGATACCGCGGCCCCGGAACATAAAGGGCGAGGAGGGAACATGGATGGGTTTTAGTCAGTAAGAGTCTGACACTCCCTCTCGCTCCGCCCAGAGTGGGAGAAGTCATTTGATGATTTCCCATCCCAAAAAAAAAAAAGGCACGAAACTGTGACTTTCATGTGCGTTTTGTTTTATTATCGCTTGCTACGGTGGAGGAAAACACTAGTGGAAACCAGCCTTTAATGCCAAGTCAGAGGCCCTAAGGGGATAAAAACTTCGACATTAGATTAGGTACCTATTAAAAAGAATAGTTGATTATCGATTCCGAAATTAGTCGAGATGTTTATTTCTACTGTGAAGGATGTCAACGGTCAACGAATGAAGGGACCAACTGCTTAACGTCCTTCCCGAGACCCGAGGATCTTGGTAATGTAACGGATTCTCAGCACTCTACAGAACTACCTCGGTAATGGTTGCTCAACCATGAAGTTCCAGCCACATCCATAAAGGTACAGATAGTCTGGCGTGTCCAATCTGTTTGGTAGCTATAGACTTTGGCAAAGAATTAAAATAGGACAAACCCGCCACACTAATCCCAAACAACTTCAACTCTTGAAAGCCAGAAACGACTGTGGCGACCACTAGAAAAGACGAGACAGCAAAGTTCCAAAGAAACAATTTAACTGTCTAGTATCAGAAAAAAGTAGCAAACGATAAAAAAAAAAATAATTTCAGAAGAAAGTAGCGGAGGATTAGAAAAAAAAGGAATTTTCACTTCCGTCGGCAGAAGCTAGAACAAAACACATTCACTAAGTACTGGGAAAAACCCACTTGCCTAGCACATCACAATTCAATCTTGTTTATCTGGAAAGAGGACACTCTCCATCCCATGGTTACTCCACCGCTTTCTAGGCTCCTACGAGTACATCGCTAATAATAATGGCACATATTTCCTCCTCTTCAAATTCCAGTTTAAATGGCCCCAGCAATGCAATTTCACCCTCCTTAGAACTCAAAACATCTGTTGCTTAACTGCGATGATGAAATAAAAGGCCGGATGCGGTAACTAGTGCATTGTTGATCGTACAATGTGGATCTCGAGTTACAACCAACGCAACATGCGGAGTAGTTCGTATTTCTTGTAAAACTCGTGCATTGCTTTGTATAAGGAAATTGTTATTTTAAATTAATGTTTGTTTTCTGTTTGTTTATAATTTATGCAATAGGGTAGCCGACAAACAAAAAAATAAGTAGTCCGTCAGGTTAGATTATCAACAAATATTTTGGCCGGTGTTTTTCTGTTGTTAGTATAAAGCAAAATTGACAAAGATACGAAGCTTTTTAAATTCTCAATACGTCACGCTTTGGTATAATTTTAAGCGATTTTTGATGTGTTTTATCTTTGTCAAGATTCATTGATTTACACAACCAAAATATAAGTGTCCATTATTTTCCTATACTCTAACTGACGGACTAAATAGATATGCAATTTGTTGATACTGCCGTCATGCTTATTGCTGTTTTTAATTTAATAGGTATGTGTGTGACATGTGATGAGGAGGAATGAATCGCATGTCATTCAAAGTGTGATGAATGTAAATGTTGATGAATGAAGGGGAGAGGAATACCAAAGAAACGATGCATGGAATGTGAAAGATAAAAGAGTGAATGATAGGAGAGAAGAATAGAAGAAAAACACGTGTGACGTCGACACCAAATAACATGGGGCAAGAAGAAAGATGAGCTGTATGTGTGGGGAAGATGTGTTGTTTGTTGTTATAATTTAGTCTGGAAAGTTAACTTCTGATATCTGATTTCGAGTGGTTTCATTAAAACTTCCTCCACGAATGATCGATTCGCGAGGTTCGACCAGTTCTTTACGAACAAGAAAAGAATTTGAACTATGGCTTCAAAATAAATCTAAACTGGCATGTTTAGACGTGCCAATAACAGCAACAGGATTATGATTTGTTATTTATACGTCTATTTTGGATGGTTGTGTTAGAATTTTTTCCCTATTTCTCGTTACTGTGAAACATTGATACGCTACAAAGATAGATCCTAGGAGATAATCTCGAATGGGCCTCTGACTACAAATAGATTGGGGTTTCTAAGAAAGCGTCGCAACATGACAGCTGTCTGTTCTGTATACAGTCTTTTCAAAGCTCTACGTGGTAAAAACGAATCCTACACGAAGCCGTCAACCAAACATTCCGTACATCAAAAAAAGTAAATGTACGCAAAAAAAAAAACATTTCTGGGAAACGACTCTTTTTGGGGTGAAAAATCATGTCTTACGGTAGGACTCAAAATCAAAAACATTGTGCTGATGGATTAAAAAGTACAGGATTTGTTACCATAAAAACTTGTGTTTGAACTTTGAGGCATGGTCCGGTACTGTGACGCTGACGTCAGCGACGCATAGTTGCTACTGTTTTTCACGCTAACATACGGGACCGACCGTCAGCGTTACAGGAATTCAGGCCTCAGGTTCAAAGTTGAATGGGAAATTTTGTCAGTTTCGGGAAGCTTGATGCGCTGGCGACTGTACGACTCCGCGTTTTATCAATTCATTCTATACAATTTCGAATAGAATATGTCATCAATAGACCAGCGAATCAATGCAATTGGTAAAGCAAACGATCCGAGAGCTTTATATAAACTGGTCATAACTAAATCAACATCATTCTGCTCGATCAATATTCCGAAGATCATTGATGTTCGACTAGACATCTACAGGATGTTACAGAACACCTCTTAAGTGGTAATTCAGACCACCAAACTAGACAACTCTCTTATGTAATCATCATTATTTGCAAAGCCTTTTCCCAACTATTGGTCGTTGGGGTCGGCTTCCAGTCTAACCGGATGCAGCTGAATACCAGTATTTTACATAGAGCGACAACCTATCTGACTTCCACAACCCAGTTAGCACTGGGTAATACGATACCCCTTGGTAAGACTGCTTCTCAGAATTTCGGGCCACTGACTGTGTGTGTAACGACTATCAAAGATCTCTAAGGACTAAGGGCCGAGAAAAAATTTTTGGATCCTTCATACTAATGTTGCGTCAAAACTTATGCTGTCTTACGGGAGATTTTCCATGATTGTTCACGGTATATATCGGGAGTTCTCCCGCTTACAACAGTGTTTAATTTTGCGTCAGCCGATGCGATATTGATTGCGGTAGGGGAAGCCCAATTCATTTTTTTTACTCATTTTCTTTGGCAAGTTTGACCAGTTTGATGGAATCACCATCTAGGAGTATTGCGGTTATTCTAATACAACCTGTATATGTATGCCTACATAGTACCCATGTTATTGCAGTATATTGAGAAACAAGGCTTCAGGCTTTCTGCAATAACATCTCCGTTTTACACAATACCGTCTAGTTTGACTTGTAAATAATATCTGTTTATGTTTCAGGTATCCAGTGTGGTTGATCTCGTCTGCCATTTGTTGACAGTCGCCATTGTGACAAACGGCTTCCAGTGTGATGTGAACAATGAGAGTGTAAGTAAACGGACTATGATGATCCCATGCGAATGTTAGACGCATTGTTTTTAGGACAATGGGGTTCTTTAAAATTGCTGCTTTGAGAGTTTTTTGGTGGCGGGTTTTGTCGTGAGACTGAATAAATATTGAAGTAAATGATGTGGAAATATTTGGGGTTGATGCTATTAAATGTTTAGGTTTAGGGACGTGATTAAGAACACCGGATTTTGACTGATAATGGACTAGTCTGAGTCAGTGTCCAGCCGGTCCCAAACTTTAGGTATTCTGTATCTATTCCTAATTAAGACGTAGAAAGACAGATATAGGAAGATAAAATATTTATATAAGACATAAAAAGATAAAGATATAATTTTATAAGCAATGAGAGTAATCTTATATTAAGCAACACTATCTAATCATAACAGCTAGTCCAATGACTCATCACATTATGAATTATTACAAACGAAATATTAATAAACATGACGATGAATATATGACTGTCAAAACAAAAGAGTAGGTCATAATAATAACAAATGCAGAAAGACAAAACATAATATCAGAGAAAACAGCTATCGACGATGAAACCAAGGTTATTGAATAATAAGCAGGTGAACCAACACGAGTCCATGGGTATTGTTTTTATTATCAACAAAAGCAGTATTTGTTGAATGAATGCACTTGTTCATGACATAACGACCAAGTGTTTAGAAATGTTGAAGAACAAACTACGTAGAACAGTAGAAAAGATATGTATTTATTGCAAGAACTTGTTTCCACAAAAAGATACACATACCTATACAGAGTAAAACAAGTATTAATGAAAACTAAGGGACAGAAACAAAATTGTTGGTAGCTGCTAGTCGCGACTGCAACATGAAGGTTTCCACTTAGAATGACGATGAAGGAAAACATCTTGAGGAAACCGGCATGTCCTAAAACCAAGAAATTCGAAGACATGTGACATCCACCAGTCCGCACTGGGCCCGCGTAGTGCCATTCCCTCTAATAGAGAGGAGACTTGTTTCCCCGCAGTGGGAACATTAATATGCTGATGATGATTATGATAATGACGCTGTGCTATGATTCCGGGCACAACAATACGGCAAGCTCATAAGACAAGCAGACTTTGCGAAACCATAAAATCATGAAGAGTAGTAGATTCTAAAAGCAAGCCAAGCTTACGCTTGGATGAAAGTACCGCCACTAGCCGCAACGGTGGTATTTGAAATACGCAAGATTTGCTCTATAAGATTGCGAACGAAAACAGGCTCACACTCATAGCTAATAAACAAATGACAGTACTCAGACGCTACTGTCATTTGTTTGAGCGTAGCTTGTACTCTATGTACGTGAAGCTTGTCTATGTGTGTGTGCGTTTTCGCTTGGTTGTATGGAATAGACTTTACGTACTTTTCTATGGATTGGTTCTCTTACATCATTCCTAAACAGTAAGTCGTTAAAATCATTAGCAAGTGGCCTCATTATAACTATTCTGTCACCGATTGGTTAAGGAAAACCGTGCTGTGTTAAAGATTTTTTTCTGCGAAATATTCTTATCTTTTACACTTAATATTTTTAAATGAATTGTCAGTCGCTGTTATTATATTGTTTGAAGTTTATTAGGTAAAGACATAAGAAGTTTATCATATGCACCCAGATTACTCTACTGAACCTACACGTTTAGCGTCATTAAGTGTTGGCAACAATTATTTCATTTCTTACCTACTCGTACAACATGTTTTGATAATAAACTGAAGTTTTTGGCTTTGAATATTTTACTAAACAGTGACCATAACAACTAGCCATAGCTTTATTATTAAAAACCATGACCGGTCTAGTAATTTTTCCCAAAACCCCAACATAAACGACCAAAATAACAATAGCAGGTACCCTTTGAATATTGCAACATCTTTTTGGTAACAGAAGTTACCACTAAACAAATACGTACAAATTCTACTCATTACCAAGAAACAACTGACTCAAATCTCCTTTTTCCTCATTATTGACATAATAACAGAAAAATACAAAAAAACCGCAACCCGTGTGCGGCGCAGACGCACCATTTTAACGTGGTATTCAACCTCATACACTTGGTACACCACATGAAACTGAGATTCTTTATAAAGATTTCCTTATATTCAAAGAAAATAATCCACTTTGTGGCCATAATTATACGATAATAAACTCACGCGATTTATTGTCACAACAACTGAAATTGCATATCATGGAACATAATGATCTTAATATAGTTTAACAGAGTTTAAGTTGTAAAACAATCAAGTAGAGGATAATGCTCGTTACAATAAAGAAAATAAATTAAAGCGCTGGGCACACTAAAGACGTAAGACGAGGACGGGGCGCAGGCAGGGCACTGACGACTGTCCGCTCTATAAGTCTTTTAAATCTCTTTGAATCATAACATAACAATTAAGGGAAAGTGAAAACTGACAACCCGAAAAGTTTAATGCCAACCTAATAAAGAGTCGTTGAACCTTTGTAATGCTTTGAAAATATGTAGATCCTCTGCTCATGTTGGTACGTAGTCAGTAAAAATATGATACATTAGGACCAATTCAAAATTCTTTTATTAAAGCTCTCAGTGCAGCAATTACTGCCTAAAATTACAAATAGGGAAAAATACCGTATCACTAATCTAAAATCTTTTTATCTACAGCTCAAAGCAATATCAATACCTTGGCTAGAACCGATCCTCGTCGTGCTTAACCTCGGCACCCATGGCTTCTACCCGTACCCTCGAGTCTTCCGCAACCAGTACCACATCTACGTGGAACAGATGTCTGTCGCTGCGGAGCCTAGATGCTACCCTGGGATGCTGCACATCTATCTCATTGATCTGCTCAACTTCCTCATCAATGTAATCTGGCTGAGGATTGTGCTCTCTTATGTTGGGGCTGTACACAAGGTAATTATTTACTTATGTATTTTACCCTCTTTGCTTATTAACTTTGTCATTTGGATAATTGCCAATTTTGTAATCAATGAAGAATGATTGGTGTTGAGACTTTCTGATTTAGTCACAAGTGGAACTCTCTTCCATAAACTAGAATTAACATAAACACTTTTCTTAATCAGAAAAACCCCGAGCCCATGCGTATGTTCCTGAGCCTGTCTGTAGTCAAGCTGGTGATGCAAGCCATGTACTTCGGATACCAGCCCTTCTTCTACGACATCTACTCCATCGAGACCGTCTGGTTCTTGAAGCTTACTGATATCTGTAAGTATATAATTTTTATCTTATTCTTCTGGTTCTTCCACAATTATTTACTCAACTCCCAACTCTTTTTGTGCCCGGTTGATAGCAACTTCGGCGCCTACTACATGTGATTTAACATATATGAGTGTACTAAATGTAGGTTCCCATCTCATATCAATATAAATTAATCGAGTGGGTTTGAAAGTATTTCAAGTTCATAATTATTAAGATTCGCATTTTTTTTAAACTAATTACTTAAGATATACTCGTAAGACACCTGACCTTGATTTAACATCTGAAAGTTGTAAAGTAATAGCACTTATTTATTGAAGACTCAACGATTTTATTATATTTATTGAAGATAAAATCAGACTCCTTTGGGTTAAAATCAATGTATTGCGAAATGTGATATGCCAGGACACGAGCACCCGGTGTAAAAGTAATTTAAACACTTACGTTGATTTTAAAGTTGAAAATACTCATTCCACTTATAATGTTTTGCTAATTAATTCATTTCTATCGATGATAGTGACTGTCCTTGTTGCAAAAAATACAGCTAAAATGCTAGATGATAATTGTATTAAAATCGACGTATTTATGATGTCGCGCGCTCAGGCTCTGTTCAATTAAATTATTATCAGAAATCAAAACCAAGAACTCCTTATTTTCCTAATGATGATGTCTTAAACTACGTCAACAGAATCCAAATGCGTACCTACAAATAACATCATACTATGCGACAAAATAACCTTTCAAACAGTTGTGTAATATCCGTAGAGTGTCCGATAAAATTCTATATGACATGTGTTCCACGTAGAATTATTGGAATTTTATACGTAAAATGATTCATAATAGTTAGTTGCAAGCTTGACATTTACTTTGATTTTTTTATCAACCTTTTTGTAATTCAATCCTTGTATGCAAGCGAGTGACACAATGTTTGCAATATCAAGTGTCGGGATAAAAATAATAGTCGATTCACATGCGCGATGAATGTCATTTATTGTATCAAAATTTATCTATGCAGCGCACAGCGTGCTTTCATAGCGTTCTTTGTTTTGTTTTGAATACATTTTAATGATAGTGTAACCCTAACATGAACTATTTTCAACATAGACGAGTGTTTTGCATTACGGTTTAAACTATTCAGTGGTTTACTGAATGGATTCTGAAATAGTGCAAAATTTTGCGATTCCAGTAATTTATTAAACGGGCTTTGATCAGAAATGTGTCAATTGGTTGATACTTTTAGATATTTAGCCTGTCCTATTCTCAATTATATTTAGATACTGCTTAACTAACTAGCTGAGTCTCGTGCTTTCATCATAGGTACTCTTTTATTCGTAACGATCGTAGCATGATGTTTAACCTTCCTTAGGAATTGCACTCAAATGCATAAAGATTTTTTCAAACCGGACTGGTTATAAGTACCACAAATTAGCGCAGGATGTTAATGTCTGAATTAGATAATATAAATCCCCTTTCCGACCAAACAAAACCTACTTAATTTAACCTTTTCATGACATGCACCCAATTCACCAGCTGTTTAAGTCACATGTAACAGGGAGTAAGTTTATTGTCATGAACCGCGTATAAATCTAGACTCCGAGGTTGCTAATGAAAAAAATCAGAATGGAAAAACCCAATACCAATTTCCCCGACCTAGTATTGAACCCGGTACGTTAAATAAAGGGTGTAAAACACCTCTTCACGAAGCCGAAAGGCACTTGTTCTCCCCATCATTGCGATATTTTTTTTTGTTCTACACCATACCTGGGAACCTTCTAGTTACCGAGATATGGGGGGTCAAAGTTACAACTTTTTGACAAGTTTTTTTAAATACATGCTTTGTAAGATTTTGACTTTTAACACCTCCACGACCCCCGTACTATTCAGTCCATCCATCAGCACAATGTTTTAAGTGCGTTACATTGAGTTCTACCACAAAACATGATTTATAACCTCAAAAAAAAAGTTGTTTCCCAGCAAAAACTTTTGTGTAAACATACTTAGTTTGATCTACAGAATGCTTGGTTAACGGCTTTGTGGTGAGATGGTTTAGACCCTGTATAGGAGCAGTGACTGCGACCACTAGACCAAGGTAACATTATTCGTCAAACAAAATCAAAAACTAAATCACATTGTTTTTATTACAGTGCTCGCAATCATCATCCTGGTAATCGTCCAGAAATATACAAAAGCCCTGAGATTGGAGAAGGCAGCTATCCAGAACGTTGAGAAGCCACCGTCGTACATCGAGTGCCTGATCAACGGCCCCATGCGACCACCAGGATTCGAAGTCAGAGATATAGAAGTGGTTATCGTCGATAAGGCGAAGAAACAGCCAGCAAAGCCCGTAAACGTAGACGACGTTGAAAAGTCCTGATTGGTCAAGAAAATAATTTTAATATTTTTAGTGCTGACTGCGAAGGATACTATTGGCTAATTTAGAAAGAATCACATAAAATTTATGTCGAGGAAGACAGAATAAAATGTCTATCTCAATAATTTTGGCTTTTGAGTTGTTTTAGGTAAAAAGGTTATGTAATCCTCGGATTTAATCTTTCTATATCAAAAATGTGTTAAATTTTGTCATATTAAATGTTCCAATTGCCAGAATGACTGTTGAAATCATGTTGAAATAGTTTTGGATGGTTCAATATTAAATTTTATATTGGCCCGAAGACGAAAAATTTCTTTCGTCAAAATTAGCGAAGTTTTTAAAAGTCGCTCTTGCTCTAATATCAAGAGTAATTATATTCTTAGTGATATATTATTTTTATTGTGTTAGTACTATCGTGATAGAAACTTCTTCTACCTAGAGTTTGTCAAATCATTGCCATTTGATTGTCATCGGAATTGACGTTGTCCTATTAAAAATCTGGTACAAACTGGTTTTATCCGGAAAAGACCGTTTCAAACCAGTTTAAACTAAGAATATCTGGTACGTTGCGATTTTATGAAATCTCATCTATTGTTTTAATTATTATTTTTATTATTCTAAGCTCTGTATTCCTGTATTTTAAGTATATTTAAGTATTATTTTAAAGAGGAATAATATAAATGGTATTATTCTGACATATGTAGATCTCCTTGTTATTCCATATTCTCGATTAATTTATAAATGGATATCGAATGAAAGTTAATGGTATTTAAAATCCTTATTTAATAAATATTTTAAAAGAAATACTCTTTTATTTTGTTTGGACTTGCTGTTTGTTATTAATTTTCCATTTTTCCTGTCGACAAGACAAAACCGTACTTTTTGGACATTTCATCGTCCACCAATGCCCTTAAAAATGTTTTTTTTTATGTATTAGGCAATTGTTTTAATTTCTAGTAAATTCCCCTCAATACGAAAAGCCCAGACCTAGTCCCGAATGTGTCACAAAAACCATATTTATTCAGACAAATCCGGATGAGTGTAAGAAAGAAACAGCATTTTATTAGCCCGACAGGACTCGAAAAAACAAAAAAAAATAAAAAAAGTTTGGCTTATGATTATAACTAATAAGAAATAAAAAGTAAACATAGTGAGAAAAATAATAAAATCATTAAAAAATACTAACAAACTTGTACTACCTACAACGATACGTTCTGTTTGTCTATGTCAAATAGATTTAACCATAAATGTAATTACAATTTCAAGAAGAGCTCGTAGCTACATAATAACCGCTGCTTGGTTAAACTGTGCTCGCCCAGGTTACTACGTGGATGGGTGACCATAAGTACCTTGTACCAGTAAGGGCTTCATCATCATCATCATTTCAGCTGAAAGACGTCCACTGCTGGACATAGGCCTCCCCTAAATGTCGCCACATTGCCCGGTCCCTTGCGACTCGCATCCAACGGATTCCCGCAACCTTCACCAGTCCATCGGTTCACCTAGTGGGAGGTCTTCCAAAGCATCGTCTTCCGGTTCGCGGTCGCCACTCCAGAACTTTTCGGCCCCATCGGCCATCAGTTCTGCGAGCAATGTGCCCTGCCCACTGCCACTTAAGTTTGTCAATTCTTCGGGCTACGTCGGTAAAAGCTTAGGGCTATAATAACAGCCGCTCGGGTCGATGTTTAGGCTAGGATCGGTGACCACCCTTACCATACAGAGTTTTCTCCGTGCCTCGGAAAGCAGATTAAGCCGTAGTCATGGCTCTCATTTGTAGATCTTTGACAGTCGTTACAGATAGTCAGTGGCACGAAAATTTGACAACAAATCATATACCAGTACTAACTGGGTTGTCCAGGTCAGATAATATGCAGGTGCTCCATGTAAAAGTACAGATATTTTGGCTGCATTTGGTTAAACTGGAAACTGACCCCAGCTTGACAAAAGGGTAAGCAGAAGTAGTAATTACAAGTTGCCGACAATCCGGTAGACGAAAAAAAATCTAATTAGAACGTCAGGTAGATTTTAAAAAGTATTTGACCCGATTTTTTTTTGTTACGTAAATCAAAATTGACGATGATACGACACTTAAACATTCCAATACGTCACGCCTAGGTATAATTTTTAGCTAGTTCTGATGTCACAAACCCCCACTCCCGACTTTTGATACGTTTTATCTTTGTCAATATTCATTGATTTACAAAAACAAAAATTACGTAAAAGTTAGTTGTATAGAAGTCCATAGAACGTTTTGTAAAAACTAATCAGTGGTCAAATAAAAGGCCTAAGAAGGTGCACCTACGAAGAAAGTGGCGCAATTATATCTCCATTCAATTGTATAGTACAACTGTAGCGGTGTCAGTTGTGACCATTTTCAACCGACTTCCAAAAAGAGGAGGTTATCAATTCGTCTGTATTTTTTTTTTTTTTTTTTGTGTTTGTTACCTCAGAACTTTCGACTGGGTGAACCGATTTTGATGATTCTTTTTTTGTTTGAAAGCTGGTGCTTGTCGTTTGGTCCCATTTTAATTTGCTGAAGATCTGATGCTGATCTTCCGAGATACACGATGGAACTCTTCAAAAATAGACGGTAAATCTGCAGTAATTGCTTCAATTGCTTGTAGGTTCATTGTTCATATTACATCATGACGTAACATTACGCCTATATGCTCTGAGGGGGTACGCAGATGTGTACAGTACTCCCAGATTTCGACAAAGTTTGTTGCCTCTGAACTTTCGACTGGGTAAACCGATTTTGATGATTCTATTTTTATTTGAAAGCTGGTGCTTTTTTTGTGGTCCCATTTCAATTTGGTTAAGATCTGACGCTGATCTTCGGAGATATAAATGGAACTCTTCAAAAATACACGGCAAAGCTGCAGTAATTGCTGCAATCGCTTGGTTGTTTATTGTTTATGTAACATAGTGACGTAACATCACGCCTGTATGCTCTGAGGGAGTACGCAGAAGTGTACAATACACCCAGATTTCGACAGTTAGATGTGTTAAGTTCCATTTAATGGGATTCTGGAGAAATAGAGGGAATTCCTTAAATTTTATAGGCACACCAGAAGGATTTGGGTAGTTTTAGGAGAAGTACGTTCTTGGAGTGATCCCATTTCAATTTGGTAAAGATTTGATAAAGAACTTCGGAAGATAGGCGACGAGAACTCCTCAATAAATGATAGCAAATGTACTGGGATCGCTGAAATCTGATGTCTCTCTATTATTTACACCAGTTCATAACAAAAAATCACGCCGTTACGCTGTGAAAGGTTAAGCACATATGAACCACTAAAAAGTGAAAAATAAAAACTTTTTTGCAAAAAATATAACCGACTTCACACAAAAAAGTGAAAAATAACTTTAGCTTCAGAAGTCGGTGACAAAAAAACTAAATCAATCAAACAAAGGTCACCGACTTCTGAAGCTAAAGTTATTTTTCACTTTTTTGTGTGAATTCGGTTATATTTTGGCCTATTACAGTTGATGTAACAATAACGCTAACTCTATTTGTTGACATATAAAGCCACCACATTGCAAGTACCTTTTGGTACAGTAAAATAGTTCATGATTCCATTACTTCACTAATATTCATCATTCATTCAATTTACATTCGTTCACACCGCTGCAGTGTCTTCAGTGTTTTTGATGAGCAAAAGATATACAATACGAGGGAATCAGTAATTGGAATCGGAGTTAGATATTATTTTATTTTGTAATTAAATTATTCATCTCATAGGGGGAAAATGATGTGCGACTGTTATTTTACTGATAAACTGTGTATGGTTTTACGGCAATATTTGAACGCCTCCCTCGAATTATTGAGCTTTTACTTAAATAATTACGAATTTTAAGTCATAAACATACTTCCAGCTTCCTGAACTCTACTATAGCACTCGTTGCGACAGATATCAACCACCATTACATAAAATTAGGGTTCCTTTTGCTCGTCCGTGTGCTATAAATGTGATGTTTTTTTTTTATCGATCTTTGTCGTTTTTTATTAAACACGTCAGAAAACATGAGTTTCTAAATCAGCACTACTACGAAGTCAGAGTCATACTTATTAGTTATTATTTATTTATACTCTAACTTTTTGTTATAAAGTTGCTGATTTTCCTTAATAGAATAATTAAGCTTCGGGAACCAAACCACTACTGGAATCATTGTCCATATTTCAATAATTCTCAATTTCTTTGGCTACGTACGTTAAATGTATTTTGTACGGAACCATTTTCTATAATTGGGTCAATTTTCTATAATGGGAATCAAAATGTCATTTTTATAGAAGCGCGGTAGAATACCTTTACACACAGTAATTATGTTTTAAAAGCGATAGGATCTCCGTTATTGTGTAAAAGAGGAACTATTACAGCTATAAAAAAACATCCTGTTCTAAAAAAGTATCCTTGTGATAAGTTTATCACTACGACTATAACGAGCTTTAGAAAACCTTTATAAGACAAGTTGGGCAACATAAATGTAATTTGAAACTCAGCTATACCACCAAATCACTCTGTCGTAGATTTGTTGTGCCCACTATAGTACCTGTGTACTATAACGACGATCTAATAATCCACAATATCACAATATCGCCCTATTTTTGAGTTTTCATCTCTACTATAACGAAAGACCCATTATAGTACGTTCAGGACCTTTATTGCGTTAATCAGGCGCATTAAGACGACAGTAAACACTGTAATAAAGTTCTATCGTTGTATACTAGTCACATTGGTGGTTACAATAACTCCTGACTATAACAGCTATACAAAGTCCCGAATTGATATAAAGGTTTACCCTTTACATCAATTCCTAATAGGTCGTTTTTGCTGTATAAACTTATAGAGCCAATTTGTATTGGCAAACGCTTTTACACAACAATCAATCACCGCCAAAACCTTTAATCAACTTTTACCCGGCTTTTTGGAGATAAAAGGTTTGGTTATAGGGCAAAATTGTTACGTGTCCATTTTTCTAAAATCTAAGTGACGGACGAAATAGATTTGTTATTTTTTGATTCTGTAGCACGCGTATTGTAAAGTTAAAACGCGACAAAACACTAGCTCGATATACCTACATCATAGGACATTCTTTAAATATTACATCATATTGACAAGTACAATCGATTGATTTGTTTGGCTAAAAACAATCGATGATGGTTATCGAAATTAATAACAGTGAAGTGAGCAGTGGTTGTCCATACATTGAAATACTGAGTAGAGTTATTGCAGTTATTTTCCTTGAAATCGATAGCAATAAACCAACTATCAACTATAGGTAACTGTCCTACTGCTGGGAAAAGGATACAATGCCTTAAACCTCTGGGCTATCAGAATGTTATAGTAATCGAAGTATCTTCATTAATTCCCAAAAACACCGTTTTACCTTACCAAATATATCACATTAACCCTGAAACATGGCCCTGCATTTTGCCAAACTGGAAATCTGCACTAATTCTATTTACACATACCCATTATAGAGCATTATTACCTGCTGGGAGCATTCCAAGTCTCTTACATTACAGACTAGATACAGAAGGTAAATTCAATACAACGAGTCCCCTCCCCCCCCCCCACACTGACCCTTGCTCGAGAACAGCCCATAGTTTTTCATCAGCTGCTCAGCTCCGACCTGAACAAAGGTATACCTTTGGCCTATAGGCCTGAACAGAGGCTGCCCTTAGCACGAGCCTCATAAATGCTGACCTTGCGAGATGAAATGTCAAAAAAAAATCTGGTACAAACTGGTTTTTGGCGACTGCCGATAGGAATGAAAACTCGTAGCGGATCGGCTATCATCGATCGTAATATAAATGCAAGCGTTTAGAAACGGGACGGAATCCGCTCGGTAAGTGCGATTGTGCACTACAAGGAATTTTACTGTCCGGCAGTCCGATTTTTTGCGGTCCGATATGGCACTCCATATAATATATATACTAGTTTGTGCACTATACGTAATTTTACCGTCCGACATTTTACTTTTCCCCATTCCGGAACGGAACTGCCGACGTTCCAAGAAACTCATCATTCAGAGTAATTTCGCGTGCGTGGCGTGTACTTTCAAAGACAGAGCTACCCTAAACTGAGGCGTATCATCCGAGTAAAGACGGACAAGTGCACAAGCCAATCATCCGTTTTTTTCATGCCACTTCGGACCGTATAAAGTCGGATGTTCGGACAGTAAAATTCCTTGTAGTGCACAATCGCCATAAATGTGGTAGTCAAAAATCGCGTGGTTTCCGCTGCGTATTTGTTTCATGTCGCTGTACCTTTGCGCTTTTTTGCAGACTGTTTTTGTTTGCCGCGTGGAGTTGACCTTCTCTCTCATATTAGTATGCTGTGTTTGCAGTCGCAGCTGAATCACTGAATTAAATGGGATGCGCTTATGGACCTGGATGCTGCGTCTTAATATTGCTGTGAGTTAGTATTTTGTTTTTGGATGAAAGGTCTTTTAGGGGATTAATTTTAGGTGACTGAGTTCAAATGAGATTCTGAGGCGGAGAAAAGTAAGAGACGAAATTACACATTTACGAATGAGTGAAGAACCTGGAGACACTGTTGGTTATAGTGTATAGAACAATTTAGCCTTTCTCTTAAGACCACGTTTAAATACAGTTCCGACATAGCATGAACATTGCTCTAGAGCAGGAATTGAACCGAATTAACCCAAAAGCTAAGATCAAGAACTTTGTAAAACATTTCACTATTTTACTAGCAATAATGAAACCTTGAGACAATCAAGATTTTATAGGTGAAACCGGCGAAATTAAAGATTTTAACGTTTTCTGCCATTGCAGGTCCTTTGCATGTTGAACTAAATACGATTCGTTCAATTTATCGTTGTTTTTTAATTGGCTAAAGTCGTGGACGTTATTAATCGCGTCGTCTTATTAGTCCAAGAGGTACCCGTTGCATTTCAGGTAGTGATTTTATGCCGTTCGGTTACCATCTTGTTCAATAGATCTTGGATGACTGATTAGTAAACCCAGCGTCAACTGACGCGCCCGCGGTTAGTGTAGGATTGGGAGGTTAGGTTAGGTTAGAACAAAAATTAAATAAAGTCATAGTACACCGGCGAAAACTTTTTTCATAAATAGTTTACATCATAATGAGCTTAAAAAATATCGTCAGCGGCATGGTGGAGAGGGGATTATGCGTCAGACGCTCGCATGAACATGTATGACTTATTTTTTACAACTTTCGCAAACTCCCAGTCCTACACCCACCGCTATTTGAGCAGCTGAAGATTGGTTTACTTATTGGTAAGATAAGATCCACCTTCGATGACAGTATCAGCCGGCTTAAGACTTTTTTTATTTGCAAAGGTACCTTCCCGGACATTAGGCGAACATAAATGTACTGAACAGCTGAATTTTTCGAGGTTTCAGGGTTGGTCCCATAGTAAAAGTTGTTTTTATCATGAGCATAATTACGTATATAAATATCGTACACTAATTACCAGTCACCCTATACCATACCTGGGAACCTCCTAGTTACGGAGATATGGGGGTCAAAGTTACAACTTTTTGACAAGATTTTTTTAAATACAAGTTTTAATTGTAAGATTTTGACTTTTAACACCTCGGCGACCCCCGTAATATTCAATCCATCTATCAGCACCTTCTTTATTATATCTATGATCAGCACAATGTTTTAAGTGCGTTTCATTGAGTTCTAAGCACAAAAAACAATTTTTCATTGGAACTGGGCTGGTCACATCTGCCGCATGTCGGAGGAGCAATGGGCTAAAATTACCACTCAGTGGTTACCAAATAGCAGGAAACGACAACGCGGCAGGCCCAGAAGGAGATGGCGGGATGAGCTAGACTCTTTCGCAAAGGATTGGCCTACAATCGCACAAGATCGCGAAATGTGGAAGGAGGGAAGGGAGGCCTTTGCCCTGCAGTGGGACAATGTAGGCTTATAATAATAAAATAAATAATAAAAATATTGTTTCCCAGCAATAATTTTTGCATAAAGTTACTTAGTTTGATGTACAGAATGCTGGGTTGACGGCTTCGTGATGAGGTTTACACCCTGTTTATGTGAACACCTCCATTTCAATGCACAAGCCATGACACTTAAAACAACACGGTTATTAACCTATTGGATACAGGACCCAGCCAAATCATCAATTCCACCGAGTTCATTTAATCCCATTGAATGTCTTTTTCATGAAATAGACATTCCCTTTAACTATCAATGTATTAAATAAATAAGTTACATAAACTACGAATCCAGTATGGCTGGCTGGTCACTGACCTTTTTTTGCAACGTCACTCAATCACACGGCCCGTTATAAGACTTGTAAAAAAGGCGTCGCAAATACTAGTTGAGTTGAAATCGATACTGTATAAGTATTTTTTATTTTAAACTTCATGTATATTTCACCGTAAAATTGTCAAACACGTTTTATTACGAAATAATGTGTTTATCTCTAGCGATATTGTAAACTCTCGAATTATTGTCAACTGAACATGCGGAAGTATCTCTGCCCCCATAATCAGGACTTGGGGCACCTCCCCGTTAGATTAGTTAGGTTCCTTTAAACCCTGCACTCGGAAATAGGGGCCCCGCGAAGCAGGGCTCCGTCGACTACGCTTTTTAGGGGAATATGAAGTGTTTTATGGTTAGTTTATATTAATCGATATTTCTCAGGAGTTCTACAGTATCTTTTCATGAGAGTGGTAGGTACCAATGGGCAAGGGGGACCCCTCCTTCCCTCCACACCGCGTGAGTTGACTACCATCGCATGCATTTCACGAAAAATAATGCGTTTTATTGTAAGCAGTAAGTTCGTTTGACAATAATTCGAGAGTTTACAATATCGCTAGTGATATTACAATATAACGTGTTTGACACTTTTACGGTGACATATACATATATGCTCAGGAGCTCGTAGCTAAATAATAACAGCCGCTCGGGTCGATCTTTAGGTTAAGTCGTGCTTGCCTAGGTTGATCTGTGGATGGGTCACCCTCACATACCAAATACCTCTGTGCCTCGGAAAGCACGTTAAGCTGTTGGTCCCGGCTGTCACTGGTAGATCTCTGACAGTCATTACAGGTAGTCACAACCCAAAAGTCTGACTACCAGTCCTACCAAAGTGTAGTATTACTCAGAACTAATTGGGTTGTAGAGGTCAGATAGGCAGTTTCTGAATGTAAAATACTGGTACTCAGCTGCATCGGGTTAGACTGGAAGGGGATCCCAACATAGTTGGGAAAAGGCAGGGGATGATACATCATCATATTATACATAATAGCGCTTCATAGCTGGAATTATACCGTAAGGTATTCTCTCCCAGTGAACCTTTAGGATAGAAAAGGCTACATTACAAACACAATAAATCACACAAAACAATTGCATTCGTTTCATTTTTGGCCTTCGTAAATATGATCATATCTCTTCTTACCGCTCTCAGCTGAAATGGCTGCCTATCAGACTCAGGAGATCCCTCAGATCTCTCTGCTTGCTTTTCACCACCATGAATGATCCATGCGCTCCTGAATATTTAAAAACTTATTTTAAGGTGTTGGGTAGTTCTCACAGTCGGAACCTTCGAGCTTCCAAAAACCTAATCCTTCAAATTCCCTCTCACCGTACTGGTTTTATGTCCTCTTCTTATGCTATCTCCACTATAAAACTCTGGAACGCGCTACCCCTTGGCATTAAAAAAGCCGAAAGCAAATTGGCTTTCAAAAGAGCAGTTCGGAAGTTTTATTTAAAGTCGGTCTGAGTTGTTTACCATATAGTCATTCATAGAGTCGTAATTATATCAAAAGATTTCTCGTATTTCGGACTATTCTTTGTATTTATATATATTAGTTTATTTTGTATTCTTATTTATGTATTAGTATGTAGGTACCTATTTATGTGTTTATTTTAGGATTACAAGATGGTATGTTTCTTTTTATTTTATTGTACTCTATCACAATACTGTCTATTTGACCCAATGGTTGACTGGTAGAGAATGCCTTGTGGCATTAAGTCCGCCTATGTACCACTATTGTACATGAAGTTTAAATAAATAAATAAATCAATAAATGAAGGATGTAAAAGGACCCTTAAATGGCCAGCGGAGCATGCATGTTTCATATAATAGTAATACCAAATAATTTGTATATCAAACATATTCTTAAGGTAGTGTGGATTTATTACAGAATGTATGGGTTCCCAAACACATATTTTCAATGGACACTGATTTAAACAAGAGTTATGAGAAAAATATTTTTTCCATAGAAATTTGAAATTTCTCATAATATATCATTGTCCTTTCAAATATTTATTTGGGAACATAGATATTCTGTAATTCAGTAGAAAATACGAGTATAATTATGTTATACACATTACCTTAAGAATATATTTGATTTTCATATTATTTTGGTATTACGTTTGTATGAAAAAAAAATGCATGCTCCGCCGGCCCCTTAAAGAAACCGAAAGGCACTTGTTGTCCCAGTTTGATCTCGACCTTATCTGGGATCCTTATCTTAGTTTCATGTAAGAATTTAAGTTTAAATACCTACACGACCCTCGTACTATTCAGTGCATCTATTAGGACTATGTTTTGTAAAATGTGATTCTACACCCCGAAAAAAGAAGTCGTTTACTCGTTTCCGAGCAATAATTTTTGTGTAGTTACTTTCTTTTATGTACTTGCAGAGTGCACGTTACACTTAGTAGACTTACCTGCTTGACTTGCTTGCTTGCTTGCCTTGTAGTGACTTTGTTAATATTTTGGTACAGTACAGAATAAAGCATAATACAGGGTGTAAACCACCTCATCTCAAAGCCGTTAACCAAGCATTTGGTACATCAAGCTAAGTAACATTACGCAAAAATTATTGCTGGGAAACAACTTTTTTTTTTAGGTTATAAATCATATTTAGTGGTAGAACTCAATGTAACGCACTTAAAACATTGTGCTGATGAATGGATTGAATAGTACGGGGGTCGTGGAGGTGTTAAAAGTCAAAATCTTATAAAAAAACTTGTATTTAAAAGAAAAAACTTGTCAAAAAGTTGTAACTTGGACCCCCCCATATCTCCGTAACTAGAAGGTTCCCAGGTATGGTGTAGAACATAAAAATGATTGCAATTATGGGGAGAACAAGTGTCTTTCGCCTAAGTTTTTGTTGTAAGATTTTGACTTTTAACACCTCCACGACTCCCGTACTATTCAATCCATCCATCAGCACAAGGTTTTCAGTGCGTTACATTGAGTTCCACCATAAAACATGATTTATAACCTCAAAAAATTAAGTCATTTCCCAGCAATAATTTTTGCGTAAAGTTACTTAGTTTGATGTACAGAATGCTTGGTTAACAGATTTGTGATGGGGTGGTTTACACCCTGTATTAAAATCAAACGAAATAATTACTGTTACAAGACAACAATTTTATTTATTTATCTATGTACAAACGAAATAATAGGACATTACTTAACGATAGAAGAGCACAAAGGCCCTGCTTATTCCATAAGAAATTTCTTCCAGTAGACCTGCGAGAGGAAAGTTGAATTAGAAATGTAGTCACAGTGTGTAGAACAAACAAAACAATTATCGTTTTGTGGCCTCTTACGCTAAACTAAATAATAGTCAATTTATACGATACAAAGAAAAAGTGATGTGCCCGTCGTCCTCAGAGCTGTCCTGCAAAAAGTGGCTGAACGTCATTCTGTCAAATCTGTCTCTCTGAATTTGACAATTTTGTCTATGACGTGTCCTCTTAGGTTTCCTTACAATATCTATTCAATGGGCTGTCAGCAACCGGGCATATTAACAGTCAGTGGTCTCGAACCTACCGGGTTTTCGATATTTCTACCGACATTGGCTCTGTCCTACCAAAATACAGAAATGCAATGAAGTTTCCCAAGTTTTCCAATAATGTTCAGAGCTATGATTTCCAGAAAATTTATACGTAGTGACGATTCATCTGCCAACGTTAAACGCATATTTTCGCATATTAATTTTATGAATACAGTCAACCACTGGTCTATTACACGAAAAACGACTATTTCTGGAGCTAATTCTTAGCACTTTTTATTCCAATATGGCGAAAGAATATTGATATGATTCTAAAAACGTAAATATATATTATTATTTTGTATGTCCTATATCGATTTTGGGTACGAATATACCGATTTCGTACTTCGACGTTCGAGACCATTGGTAACAGTATTAATAATATAATTTTAGATTAGATAAATTCAAACTACGAACATCAATGCACAGCAGAGCCCCTTTGATGCTAATTGAACAAACCGCTTTTACGAAAACACGAAATATACAAGAAGCAACTCCTCCTCTTTATATTATCAAGATAAAGCATTACACAGACATTTCACCCAGGGTACCTTTCAGAAACAGTGTAACAGAAATTAATATCGCGCGTGTTACGGAATGCTGTGAGCTTGCCGCGAAATCCAAGAGAATTTCGCTTTTGGATAGATTCCAGGTGGATATTAAGGTCTGAAATAATTTTGTAGCTTACCGGTTGGAAGTGTTCTCGGTTTTATGTTCGTGTTGTTGCTTCTAAGGATTATTGTTTAAGTTTTGGTGAGGAAATGAGAGGTATTGTTATGGGAAGGACTATTTTATTTAACCACTAGCTGACCCACGCAACTTCGTCTGCGTCACATAAGAGAGAAACACGAAAGGAAAAGAAAATCCCCGTTTTTGCAACATTTTTCATTCCTGCTCCGCTCCTAATGGTCGCAGCGTGATGTTATATAGCCTAAAGCCTTCCTCGATAAATGGACTATCCAACACAATAATAATTTTTCAATTTGAACTAGTGCTTCCTGAGATTAGCCCGTTCAACAAACAAACAAACTCTTCTGCTATAGAATATTAGTATAGATACGGACAAAGCATATACTTTGATAGATCGAACAATCATCATCATCATCATCATTATCATCAGCCTATAATGTTCCCACTGCTGAGACACAGAATCCACCACGCAGGCCCAGTGCGAAATTTTAAATGGCACATGCCTTCGAATGTTTGGTTCTAGGACATGCCGGTTTCCTCACGATGTTTTCCTTCACCGTTTTGAGAGCAGTGTTGTTGAAATAAATAACACAAAATAATAAGCCTGTCTGGGATCGAATTCACGACTTACTGTTCGTAAGTCCACACCACCACGGAGCTGCGCAATCGATCAATCCGGTCCGGACAAATTACTGATTCGGTTCCTTACACAGACACTTCAAAACAAATTAGTAAGCAGTTATAACGAAAAGAAAATTTAATTCTCACCTAGGATATTTAATGTAAAGTCCGTTGCAAAATCTCTGAAGCCAAGATGAGTCGTCAAGTATTTTGTCCGGAATTCCTCTCGAGTCGCAAGGAGTCGCGAGGAATCATTTATTACAGTCGGTCCCGTTTGTTACGAGAGCAATTTTATAAGCCAAATACCGAAACATTGTTTCTTTAAATTCCTATCTTATTGTATTGTATTATTTTCGCTTCTTATTTCTGAACAGGATTTTGAAAAATCTTAACCTTAGAATTGCCAAACTTAAGTGGCAGTGGGCAAGGCACATTGCTCGCAGAACGGATGACCAATGGGACCGAAAAGTTCTGTAATGGGGACCGCGAAACGGAAGACGTTGCATTGGAAGACCTCCTACCAGGTAGACCGAAGACCTGGTGAAGGTTGCCGGAATCCGTTGGATGCGAGGGCCGGTCAATGTGGCGACACTTGGGAGAGGCCTTTGTCTTGCAGTGGACGTCTTGCATTTGAAATGAATGAATTTCTCTGTCATTTTCTTCGTATTGTCATACACATTAGACCTCCTACTAATATAATATTCCAAATACGAAGAGCTTCACTTGGGCACAGCCGCAGGTACAAGCTACTTATATATAATTGCATAGTCTTGTTCATGACATTCCAAAATGCCTCTATGAACATTATGTCATTAGACTAAACGATTTAATAGAAACATAACATCCCACCTATAATCACTGAAGGGTTGGGCAGAGGCCTGCCGGGGTTGCGGGCCTGTTCGAAAGAGATACCGCGGCCCCGGAACATAAAGGGCGAGGAAGGAACATGGATGGGTTTTAGTCAGTAAGAGTCTGACACTCCCTCCCGCTCCGCCCAGAGTGGGAGAAGTCATTTGATGATTTCCCATCCAAAAAAAAAAAAAAAAAAGGGTTCGGCAGAGGTGTATCTTATAGTACAACCACATTTCGTAGTTGTTTTTAAGTCCCAAGTAATAGGGGAAGAAAAGGTGAAGGAAAACATCAAGAGGTAACCAGCATGTCCTAGAACCAAAAATTCAAAGACATGTGACATCTTCCCACCCGCACTGGGCCCGCGTAGCGTATCATAGCCCATTCCCTCTCATGGCCTGTGTCCCAGCAGTGGGAACATTAAAGGCTGATGATGATGATGACGATGAATAGGGGGTGAGCCTATTATAATCAATAATCGAACCCAGGATCTCATGCTCGGCAGTCATTGTTGCGATCACTAGACCAAGGTGACAGTCAGCCAGAGAGGGTTTTATAAACGATATTTTATTGTATTTTGAAATTTTCATAAAAAACTTTCAATCCTACACAAAAACTGTTTAACCCACCCTCATTATCTCGAAACACAAAACCTAAACTTGTTAGCATCAGAACTTGTCAATGGACACTATAAGTGGTCACTTTGTCAGCAGCTGCGCCCATTAATCAGCGAGTAGGTATGGAGGCACTGATTACCAGGTACCAAGTCATAGAGCTTTGTAAACTCAATAGGGTGCTCTTTGTTCGTGTATTAAATGAGAGTTAATCGTAGTTTCGGTTCTTCGAGCTTGTAATAAGGGATGGTTTTCTTTTAGGAAAATATTGTTTGATTTTTATATCGATTAAGTACTTAAGGGGTACAAGGCCCGGGCCTGTGGACGGTTAGCTATGGGCTAGCTAGTCGTCCGTCCGTCTAACGACGACAGGCCGTGTCGACGGCGCGTTTGTGTTCCACGCGCGCCTCAAAGAGATGTCAGCACATTGAAGGGGCCCGTAAGGGCCGAAGCCTGCCGGGGTTGCGGGCCTATCCGAAAGAGATACCGCGGCCCCGGAACATAAAGGGCGAGGAAGGAACATGGATGGGTTTTAGTCAGTAAAAGTCTGACACTCCCTCCCGCTCCACCCAGAGTGGGAGAAGTCATTTGATTATTTCCCATCCAAAAAAAAAAAGAGGGGTATAAGGCCCCGTTCCCTTTATGTCGTGACGACAGATAATCGTGTTGTTTGAAGTGTCGTGGCTTGTATATTTAAATGGAGGTGTTCACAGACGACACGATATCTGTGGTCCTTGACTTTTGCCAACTAAAAACCAACGATAAATTTATCGTCACGACATTGTGGGAACGCGGCCTATGATTTTTGTATGAAACGTGACCTGCTTAACTTCCTTCCTTCTATTACATTTCAAAATAGCAGTATACTAGTATTAAGCAATACTTGGTATCTATACAAACTAGTTTTATTAGGTTCTGTGTATGTGAAGAAATCTTCTAAAGTAACACATTTCTATGTTCTATTAAGCTATCAAAGTTAGAATCTATTTAATAAAGCCACAACTTTGATTTTATTAGCCACGCACAAAACCTATATCAAACAACAGCTGGCATCAATACAAACAAGTTTTGTATGAGACAAAATCTTCGCCAACGGCCACACAGAAAAGACGCAAGACGAGGGCGGGGCGCGGACCCGTCGCAAACAGGGCGCCGTCACGACTTTTTAACTTATATAGAAAAGACACGGACCCGTCGCAGACAGGGCGCCGTCGCGACTTTTTATGGCGCGCACTAGAAGCTTTACCCGGCATTCAACCGTCCGATTTTGATACGACAACATGTCTTCTTCTGAAGATGAAGATGTATTGGCACTGGTATTTCTCGCTAATCTGCAGAGGGTTAGACGTTACTGGGTACATCCGGTATGGCTAAGCAATGGACAGAATAGATTTTTTTAAATAATGGAGGATCTACATTATTATCCTGATCGTTTTCAAGAAGTATACAAGATGACTCCACAATGTTTTTACATTATTATGTCCAAACCTGCCCTCCGCGCCCTTTCCGCTCCCCCGCTTGCGCCCGTGCAGGCTCGCGCCCTGCCCGCGCCTTGTCCTTTCTATATGTTTTCTAATAGGACGCCGACGAGTTAACGTCGTGACGGGCGTCCCGTCTTTTCTGTATGTTTTACGTCGCGACGGCTGTATACATTTTATATGCAAGGAGATTAAACGGGCGCCGCGACTGCGATGGGTCCGTGCCTTGCGTCTGTTCCTTGTGGCCGGTGCCTAAAGCGTCACATTTCCGAAATATAAGCCGTCGAAGTTGTGTCAATGGCGAACATTTTAATTTTGATGGATTACAATACTTGTTTGTATTCATGTCAGTTTCTGATTAAGACTGGTACTCGTTTAATGCATGGATACAATTTTGAACATAAAAATATAACCGACTTCACACAAAAAAGTGAACAATAACTTTAGCTTCAGAAGTCGGTGACCTTTGTTTGATTGATTTAATTTTTTTATCACCGACTTCTGAAGCTAAAGTTATTTTTCACTTTTTTGTGTAAAGTCGGTTATATTTTTTGTAAAAAAGTTTTTATTTTTCACTTTTTAGTGGTTCATATATGCTTACCCTTTCACAGCGTAACGGCGTGATTTTTTGTTATGAACTAGTGTAAACTGTTATGTCTTTGGTTTGACGTTCTGTCATTACGTTTCCTGGACAACGAATGTATCAGGATTGTCATATATAATTAAAATATACGAATAGGAAAATGCACGTTTGATCTTTTATTTAATATTGGCGACGAGATGGCCGAAGTTAAAAAGTTAAAACGCGTACGATCCTCATTACGAGGAATATTCACAAGGATTGAAAACTTTATTAATGAAGAATTACAGTTTTCCTCCGAAGAAATTGCAACACGACTACAAACACTGAAAGATAATTTTTCCAAATTTCAAGAGCTTCAAAACGAAATTGAAAAAGATACTGAGGATAGTGAACTAAACAAAGAAATAGATTACAGGTTTGAAATTGAAGAATTGTATACTAAATTACGTTCAAAATTCCTACAATTACAAAAAGAAAGCGAAATAACAATTGTGCCTCCAAGTAGTGCAACGGACACACAGTCAATTTACGAAACAGCAATGACCAACAAAGAAAAACCGTTTCGTATGAACTTTCAGCCGTTCCAAGAAAACGAATCTTTTATAAATTTTACCAAACGCTTAAAGGTTTATTTCATGCTGAACAATATCACAGATGGTAAGGTGAAAGTGTATGTACTACTTTGCACGATTTCGCCAAATCTACACGAAAGTATGTACAATATTTGCTCTCCAGAAGATCCCTTAAATATGACTTTTGAAGAGATTACTAGACTTTTAGATGATTACATTGATCCCAAGCCTAGCATTTGGACAATGCGACACAAATTTATATCTCGCATGCAACATAAAGAAGAAAATGTGGTCACATACGCCTCCGAGCTTAAAAAACTATCTGGAAAATGTGAGTTCAAATGTAATAACTGCGAAAAACAAACTTCTGATAGCTTTTTGTGCCTACAACTCATACGAGGGTTAAATGATGGTGAAATTCGGACGAAAATACTGCAGGAAAAAGATACAACCTCATTTTCACAATTGGTGCAGATTGCCAACGCTACAGAAATGGGAAAGAACGAAAACGCAACAATGTCCTCAGATATTCAAAATCCTACCACAATCAACAAAATATCAACACCTACAGCTGAAAGATCTGATAATAACCATAACCCACCTGTGCATTCTAAGGTAAATACAAGATTACCAATAAGCATTAGAGATCTTAAAGGAAAATGTTTTCGATGTGGAAAAGAGGACCACAGAGCAAACGAATGTGGAGCCATCAAATCCACTTGCCGAAAATGTCAGAAAATAGGCCACCTTGCACGAGTCTGTTTACAAAGATATACCGATTCTCATCAAGTAAATAAATCTACAAGTAACATTAGTCAAGACAGTATTGCCGATATCAACTTAGTTAAAAGTGAAATATCGGAGAGATATACGATTACATTGAAAATAGAAGACAAAACTGTATGTATGGAATTTGACACCGGCGCTACGTTATCTTCAATGTCACTGAAGGATTTCAAAAACATGAATATACAAAAGAAACTTTTTAAAACAGAAATTAAGATGAGAACTTACACTGGAGAAATCATTAGACCGATTGGAGTAGCATATGTAAAGTGTTTGTACAACACTCAATTATTTTATGGAAAACTATACATTATTGATCAAAATGTTGACCCAATTTTTGGTAGAAGCTGGATGAAAGAACTACATGATATTGATATAGCAGATATAAGAACAGTACAAACTACAATTCATAGTAACAATCTAGAACAATTGTTAGAAGAATTTTCTTCAACTGTATTTGCATCAGACCTAGGAAAAATTCCAAATCACAAAGCTCATTTATGTTTAAAGGAAAATACTCAGCCGATCTTTATTAAACCACGAAGAATTCCATACGCTTTGAAACCGAAAGTTGACGAAGAAATAGAAAGACTATGTACACAGGGCGTGCTTACAAAAGTTGACCATGCCGAGTGGGGAACACCTATCGTTCCAATAGTAAAACCAAATGGGAGTATTCGATTATGTGCTGACTACAAGATTACTCTCAATAAAGTAATAAAGGATGAACAATACCCCATACCCATAATTGAAGACATATTTTCTGAAATGAACGGAGGTAAGCTTTTCTGCACTTTAGACATTACCCAAGCATATTTGAATTTAGAAATGGATGAAGAAAGCGCTCACATGCAAACCCTGAGCACGCACAAAGGAATGTATAAAGTAAATAGACTAATGTTCGGCGTTAAAGTAGCACCAAGCCTGTGGCAGAAATTCATGGACAGATTACTACAGGATCTGACAGGAGTTAAATGCTTTTTCGATGACATTATTATACAGGGCTCCTGTGAAGGTGAGCTACTACAACGATTACGACAGGTCCTCCAAAAACTCAAAGAGAGCAACCTTCGAGTGAATAAAGAAAAATGTCACTTCTTTAAACAATGCATTAACTACCTTGGCCACACGATCGACAAGAACGGACTACATAAGAATAAAGACAAAATAAAAGCCATCACCAGCACTTTACGCCCTACAAACATCAACGAATTGAGAACCTTTCTTGGGATGGCCAATTATTACAATAAATTTATAAACAATCTGGCCTCTATTACAAGTCCTCTAAACGAGCTACTTAAAAAAAGAGCTATATTTACCTGGTCCCCTAAGTGTGAAGAAAGTTTTAAAAAAATAAAGGAAGAAATTTTGAGCGAAAGGGTATTGATTCATTTTGATCCTAAAAAGCCGCTAATACTAGCCACAGACGCTTCGCCTTTAGGATTAGGAGCAGTGCTTTCGCATAGATTACCTGACGGTTGTGAACGACCTATTGCTTTTGCTTCTAGATCTTTATCAAGCAGTGAGAAGAAGTACAGTCAAATTGATAAAGAAGCTACAGCTATCTACTGGGGCCTAAAAAAGTTCTTTCACTACTGCTACGGTCGAAAGTTCACACTAGTTACCGATCACAAGCCACTAACATCGATCTTTCACCCGCAGCAGACGCTACCAGCGATGAGCACCATGAGACTTTTTCATTACGCTCATTTTCTATCCGGATTTAATTATGAAATAGACTACAGAAGTTCTGCAAGCAATTCTAATGCTGATTACTTATCCAGATTTCCAGTAGAAACAGTTAATGATAATAAAAAAGATCAACACTCACAATTCCAGCTTCAACAAATATACAAAATCGAAATAAACCCAGATATTATAGCCCGAGAAACAAAAGATGACAACGAATTACTTCCCTTACTACAAGCATTAAAAACAGGACGTACTTTGAGAGAACTCGGATATAATGACAATGAATTTACGCTACAGGATGATTGTATTTTGAAAGGTACAAGGGTCATTATTCCTTCTACATTACGTTCCCAAATTCTTAATGAATTGCATACTGGACACACTGGGATTTTAAAAATGAAATTATTAGCACGCAGCTACGTTTACTGGAAAAACATGGACAAAGACATTGAAAACAAAGTAAAATCATGTAGAGCATGCCGGTTAGAGCAAAACCAACCAGCAAAAGCTCCGTTACACCATTGGGAAGAGCCAGCTGGCCCTTGGCAACGAATCCATATTGACTTCGCTGGCCCAGTGTCTGGTTTTCAATTATTCATTATAATCGACGCCTTCACAAAGTGGGTTGAAATAATACCAGCCAAAATAACGACTAGCTCTTGGTGTATTCGAAAACTTAAAGAAATATTTTCCACTTTTGGCGCTCCCTATATTCTCGTGTCAGATAACGGCCGGCAATTCATATCACAAGAATTCAAAAATTTTCTCTCAGATTATAATATAACGCATAAGACCATTGCACCATACCACCCAGCCACAAACGGTCAAGCAGAACGCACAGTGCAGACTATAAAGAGAGCGTTACGATCTATGGAGGGGGAGAGCGGTGATCTAGTCGACAAACTGACTACCATTAAAACACGTTTGAGACGTACGCCAGGCCCCAGTACCCAGAGCCCTTATCAGTTGATGTTTGGCAGGGAAGTAAGGACCAGGCTGCACGCCATGCTGCTCAAAATAGAGAATCCCACTCATCACCGAACATTGTCGGATAATTCACGACAATTCAAACTGGGAGACAGGGTACAAGCTAGGAGTTACTCGTCACCGCATCGGAGGTGGACATTCGGTAGGATCCTGTCTCGCCTGGGACATTTACACTATGAGGTGCTTACAGATGACGGCATGGTCTGGCGCCGCCATCTTGACCAGCTGTTGGCAGCACCCCAAGTCCAGGTCCAGCAACTGGAATCACGGCCGAGGGCTGTTATGTCTTTGGTTTGACGTTCTGTCATTACGTTTCCTGGACAACGAATGTATCAGGATTGTCATATATAATTAAAATATACGAATAGGAAAATGCACGTTTGATCTTTTATTTAATATAAACAATAGAGTGACATGAGATTTCAGCGATCCCAGTACATTTGCTATTATTTATTGAGGAGTTCCCGTCGCCTACCTTCCGAAGTTCTTCAACAGATCTTTACCAAATTGAAATGGGATCACTCCAAGAACGTACTCTTCCTAAAACTACCCAAATGCCTATAAAATTTAAGGGATTCCCTCTATTTCTCCTGGATCCCATTAAATGGAACTTAACACATCTAACTGTCGAAATCTGGGTGTATTGTACACTTCTGCGTACTCCCTCAGAGCATACAGGCGTGATGTTACGTCATGATGCAGTATGAACAATGAACTTACAAGCTATTGCAGCAATTACTGCAGATTTGCCGTCTATTTTTGAAGAGTTCCATTGTATATCTCGGAAGATCAGCATCAGATCTTCAGCAAATTAAAATGGGACCAAACGAGAAGCACCAGCTTTCAAATAAAAAAAGAATCATCAAAATCGGTTCAGGTCCAGTCGAAAGTTCTGAGGTAACAAACACAAAAAAACCTCCTCTTTTTGGAAGTCGGTTGAAAAAGGCACAAGTCAGCCAGGCCAAATAATTCAAAGCCATTTGCTGGATTATACTCGACGTGCATTCAAATATTTTGAGGTGCCGCCACTCGCCATGTCGTCGAAGAGGTATTCACTTAAAATTGACGTGTTGAATAATATGCAAAGTCCTTCGGGTTTTTTG
Organism: Xestia c-nigrum; assembly: GCA_916618015.1. Taxonomy (NCBI): domain Eukaryota; kingdom Metazoa; phylum Arthropoda; class Insecta; order Lepidoptera; family Noctuidae; genus Xestia; species Xestia c-nigrum. The sequence continues at coordinate 13,012,923 of OU745266.1, read as the reverse complement.
GAAATTGAAATTCCCCAAAGTACAAAGTACAACAAAAAAAGCATCTTAATATTCAATGTCAGTGAAATTTAAATAGGTAATATGTACGTAACATGATTTACCTAATTTAAAATTGAAATAGAGCAGGTAAAACATGGTTTGACGCGTTTGGTAATCTAAATACATAATTGACTATTCATATTAGCTGATATTTTTATCCTCTGAACCTGACTGCACAGTGGACACGTCAAGGCCCTTTAATGATAACTATGTTAGCGCATTATGAGTAGCAAATATTCGAGAATATTTATTAATCTATATACTTATACAAGTACTTCGTTTGTCTGTTGGAACGCGCAAATCTCAGGAACTACTGATTAGAATTGAAAAATCTTTTTCTGTTGGATAGGCGAGGAAGGTAGGATTATATATCATTGCTACGACTAAAAGCCTAAATTCCCAACATTGCACCAATACTATACACTCGCACAACCCTATATTCTAACCCTAAAATCAGAACATCTTTTCATTCGGTGACACCATTGACAAGTGTAACCCATCAGTAACCTAAGTTTGGAGGAAAATGTGTAGGTAACATGACATGTTTCAAGTTAACCGAGTCATTTCCAGGCTGTCCGTGCTAGATTTAGTACCTAGGCACTGGTATTTAGAACTGTAGAACGGAATCTCTGTGTATAAAATTTGAAGGTTAGACAGAGATGAATCCGTAGAAACTTGTAGGGAATATTGAGAGCAATATATAGACCACGAAGATACATTTTACAATGACGTGCTCTATCGTCGTTACAAGAACAAACATTCAATCTTTACTATATCTATACGCCATAGGTAGGTACTAAAATTATTAACTACACTAAAATTATAAAGAGCATAATTTTGTATTTTTGTGTGTATGTTTGTAATGAATAAAGTCAAAAACTACGGCGCCGATTTCAAAAATTCTTTCAGCAATGGATAACTACATTATCAGTGAGTGACATAGGCTATATTTTATCCCCGTACTCCGACGGGAACGGGAACTACACGGGTGAAACCGCGTGACGTCCGTTTGTTTTTAATAGGACAAAAGCAAATGCATTGTGACCACTTTAAGAGTGCAATGGGGATGCACACTGTGGAATTAATGGCGCTAGCATAGCTAGTTCCTGGTATCGTCATTGGTTGAAAATCAAGGAATGTCATTTCATATTTTAAAATACTTTGACCTCATTGGTCAGATTGAGACCAGCTATGGTCGCGCCATCTACAATAAGCTTTTAATGGTCTTCCACATTAGATCGATACGTCAAACTTGGTACATTTATTTTAGTTCTGTGGGGTATCTATGGATAGTTTCTAATTTCATTATTTTCTGAACTGAATAGTTTGCGCAAGAGACACTTGTGCCCCTAAAACTTCTAAAACAAGAGGATGATAAAACTAAAAAAAATATAAATGATAACCATGTAAACTTCCACCGAAAATTGATTTGAACGAGATCTAGTAAGTAGTTTTTTTTTAATACGTAACAAATCGTAAACCGCAATTTACCTTTCATTCAATCTGTTACTTGCTGCTACGGAACCATTCATGGGCGAGTCCGACTCCCACTTGGCCGCTTTTTACTTGTAAGTACCTACACCCACCCCAGTTAGGCTACAGATAATTATTACTGCTGCTTCACTTTCATGAACCCCTCTAATTCATTTATTCATCATCATCATCAACCTATTAATACGTTCCCACAGCTGGGACACAGGCCTCTTCTCTATGAGAGGAAATGGGCTATATAATCCACCACGTGGGCCCAGTGGTAGATGTCACATATTATGAATTTTTAGTTCTAGGCCATGCCGGTTTCCTCACGATGTTTTCCTTCACTGTTTTGGTAGCAGTGGTGACGAAATAAATTACACAAAGTAATGTGCCTGTCTGAGTTCGAACCCACGACTTACTGTTCGTAAGTCGGGGCCGCCATCACTGAGCCACCGCTGATTTTTAATTGCCTAACATTGGTCAGTCCTACCTAAACACTTAATATTGTTCCTGAAGGGGCCATAAAAATATTTCAAAGACTACAACGTCTTATTTCTAACTCTCGTCACGTAATGGTCCCGTATATAATATAAAATGTCCACTCATTTTCAAAGAGAGAATTCTCCAAGTGATTTACCTACATCTCTAGACTCTGGGGAATTCTACAGAATCACATGATATAATACTATTAAGTGTGCACTTATTCGTCCGCTTTTAATTAAGTATGCCGACGTGGGACACAGAGTATTGCACAGAAAGAACATTCCACTGCACTCGTTCTGAGAATTATTTGATGATGTTAATAGCTGTTTTACGAAAATACTAAGAATGGGAAAATAAGAGTGAGGTGCTTCCAACGAATTTGAAGTTTAATACTATTTAAATTACTTACTTTATCCCGTCGTTTTTCTGGTTTTAAAGTATACTGTACAAATTGAGAATACTTTAGCTTTTAAACAATGAAAGATTTTTTTTCGTCGAATCAGTATTTGCAAAAATAACCTTATGTTGGACATATATAAAACCCAATGTCCTAGCTGTCTAATTCACAAAACTGTTCACACAGCGAAACTAACAAATCTACGAAACTGGCGAATTAAATGTACTGACGAGTGAGAGAAACTGATCGCTTGACGCGGACTCTTATCGATCTTTTCTCTTATTAATTACATTTTGTAAAGATGAATTTTGGAATAATAATGCACAACATGTATGTTTGTCACAGTTTTTTTTTATAACCACGTAACGTATGTTATACAGGGTGTATTTCACCTCATCACAAAGCCGTTAACCAAGCATTCTGTATATCAAACTAAGTAACTTTCCGCAAACAATATTGCTGGGAAACAACTTTTTTTTTTGAGGTTATAAATCATGTTTTGTGGTATAACTCAATGTAACGCACTCAGAACATTGTGCGGATGGATGGATTGAATAGTACGGAGGTCGTAGAGATATTTAAAGTAAAAATCATGCGACAAAAAGTGGTATTTAAAAAAAAACTTGTAAAATTCTTGCAACTTTGACCCCCTATATCTCCGTAACTAGGAGGTTCCTAGGTATAGTGTAGAACAAAAAAAATATCAGAATGACTAGGAGAATAAGTGCCTTTCGTATTCGTTAAGAGGTGTTTTACACCCTTTATTATGAGCCATCAACAAACATAGCCATGTTCATCATCACATTCTTCATCACCTCGCTTGTTTTTACTAACTGGAAAACTAATCACGAGCCTTTTTTTTTTTTTTTTTAAGGATGGGAAATCATCAAATGACCCCCCCCACTCTGGGCGGAGCGGGAGGGAGTGTCAGACTCTTACTGACTAAAAACCATCCATGTTCCTTCCTCGCCTTTTACGTTCCGGGGCCGCGGTATCTCTTTCGAACAGGCCCGCAACCCCGGCAGGCTTCGGCCCTTGCGGGCCTCTCTCCTTTTGCTGACATCTCTTTGAGGCGCGCGTGGAACACGAACGCGCCGTCGACACGGCCTGTCGTCGTCGTTAGACGGCCGGACGGCTAGCTGAACTAATCACGAGCCTCAAAATACCAGTGAGCTACATATCTCCAAGCATCATAGGCATCTATGATGCCCCGTAATTGAAAGAATTTTCGGGATCGAATCAGAAATTCCGAATATTCTTCCCTACATACAAACTTATCTGTTTATAGTTGAAGTAGTTGTTGAATAAATATGTAATCCGCCAATTTGTGGCGGCGGCCATCTTGGACTGATTTAGTCTAGAGTGTTCTTAGCTATGTTTGATAAAAATCTGTCAAAGATGGCCGCCGCCACAACATTTATGGTGAATTAGGTACATTTTGTGTGCACCAAATAAATGATTTATCTATCTATCTATCTTTCTATCTATCTATCTATCTATCTATCTATCTATCTATTTTATTCCACAACTCCCTCAATATGGGTATCACATGAAAGGACTTCACTAGTAAATAATATAGGTATACTATATTGAAAGGGAATGAGGTATATTATATTATTACACTACATGAGTCTATGTGTCGAGGGTTTTTAATTTTTTTAATTTAGAGTTAGATGACACCACCTTTGACACCCCGAGTTATGTATGACCTGTGTACCTGCTTATGTATTACCCAGGAAATTAACAACAGTGTAGATGACAAAAAACATCTAAACAGTCCGTCAGCTATGTTCCCAAAAAAAAATTGGACACGTATTTTTTATTTTTTCACGTAAAATTAAAATAAAGACGATACAATGCGTAGAAAACTCGTGTGTGTATTTTTACTGGAAAGTGATGTCACAAACCCACACCCCTGATCTTTGACGGGTTTTATCTTCGTAATTTTTATTAATTTGACAAAACAATAAACACGTATTCTATATTTTTCGATAATCTAACTGACAGACTAAACTGAATAACATTTTGTTTAGTCATTTGATAATGATCCCTATATTATTATTTCTAAACTAGCTGTACCCGGCATGCCTTTTCCTACCTACCTACTACCTACCTGCCTACCTGTCTACTTCTCACCGTTTAAACCTTCCCTGGACTACGACAAACATTTTAAAACCAAAATCAGCTCAATCGGCCCAGCCGTTCTCGAGTTTTAATCAGACTAACGAACAACAATTCATTTTTATTTATATAGATGTAGCTCAATATTGATGAAATAGGTACATAATTACAAATACTCGACGAATCTCAAATCTGCCGCCAGAATTAAACCAAGTACTCCTATCTACAATCTCCTAATCTTTGTCAAAATGCAAATTAGCGTCGTATGATGGCGTACCGGGACAGACTTGCAGCGATACTAGCGCCCCCTACCTGCACGACTATTACCGCTTTATCAGACTGTATTTATTGACTTTTTGAACCATGATAAGGGTGAAATTCTTGGCTTGATACGGGGTGAAAGGGTTTTAGTGAAGACAGAATTAGCAGAAGAGTTCAGTAAATGTAAGATCTCTAAGTAAAGATAAGAGTGCTGCATCAAGCTTTTTGGGGTAAGAAAACAATCATCTGCCTAACCTTTTCCCAATACGCATGCTCCGCCGGCCTCTTAATCAGAGACATTCCCTTTATTATTATGAGCCTCTCTTTCCTCTTCGATTCCTTTATAATCCTTCCTGCTGTAATTACTATAATAATTGTTACAAATCAGTCTTCTCAAGATACAATAACTTATTTTTTTTCCCGTTGGAAAATCGTTAATCGACTTTTCCCACTCTGGGCGGAGCGGGAGGGAGGGTCAGACTTTTACTGACTAAAACCCATCCATGTTCCTACCTCGCCCTTTATGTTCCGGGGCCGCGGTATCTCTTTCGAACAGTCCCGCAACCTCGGCAGGCAAGATACAATACCTACTATCGTATGATGATCGACACAAATACTAGATTTACAAGTAATTAAGGACGAATAGTACGTATACCAGTGCAATCAAACGCTCCATGGATAATAGTGCATGAATGGACTAATTTACATCGATTTACATAATTAAGATTGTTTGTATGGAAGCCTTTGATTGATAATCGGCTTCATTAAGTGAAATAATAGTTTAATTAGAAGTCACATAATTTTAGTTATTTAATCGAAGGCTTTCTTCTTCTTTCTAATTTGGTTTAGATTATTTGGCCTGCCTTACTTTCGCAATTTAACTTTATTTAAAAAAACGACAGCCACGAATAAAACCTGTGTGATGATCATCATCATCATCATCATCAGCCTATTAATGTTCCCACTGCTGGGACACAGGCCTCTTCTCTATGAGAGAAAATGGGTTAACTTATAATACACCGATTTAAACAAAAAAATATGAGAAAAATATTTTTTTTTATACAAATTTTAAATTCCTCATATCGTCCTTATATCATTGTCCTTTCAAAATCTTTATTCCCAACATAGATATTCCATAATACAATCAAAATCCAAATAAATACAGTCACACTACCTTAAGAATATGTTTGATTTACAAATTATTTTGGTATTACGTTTGTATGAAATTCCCATGCTCCGCCGGCCTCTTAAGAAGTGTTCACTACTAAAAAACATTTTATAGGCACACTTCCTAAAACCAACTCTCCTCTATATCCTCAAACAAAATGCCCTATAAACGGGTTACCACCAAATATAATGCACTGCCCGTATAAAATAAACAGTCCTGTCCACGCCGCTATGTCCGCTATCTTCGCTTCATTTTTCACTCTCAACTCCCTGAAGTTTAATATCAGCGTCGTAAGACACCATGTGTTATTAATGGACACTGGACACTCGACACTCGACACTCAAGACACTTCTGATAGAAAACTGCACCACTAGAGCTGGGCGGGTGGTATTGAAATCTTTGCCTTTTTTGTTCTACGTTGTTGCACATTCTGCTGGACACTGGAGAGGGAGTTTTTGTGTGGAGGGTGTAAAAATTCCTCCAAACGAAGCCGAAAGGCACATGTTCTCCCCGTCATTGAGATATTTTTTTGTTCTACACCATACTTGGGAACCTTTTAGTTAAGGCCGTAAATATTGAGGGCCAGTGTTCCAACTGTTTCACAAGTTTTTTTTTTAACCGACTTCTAAAAAAGAAGGAGGTTCTCAATTCGGATGTTTCTATTTTTTTTTAATGTTTGTTCGGACATAACTCCGTCGCTTGCCAACCGATTTGGAAAATTCTTTTCTTGTTGGAAAGGGTATTCTTTCCAAATGGTCCCATAGCCACCAAGTCGGGATCTGATGATGGAATCTTGACGAAATCAAGGGAGCTCTTCAAATTTTATATGAAAACGTGTTGCAATTTTGCTATTTTCTACAACAAATGAAGCATTTGCGTTTGAAATGAACCATTCTACCATCAGATCTGATGATGAAGCCAAGAGTTACGGAACTCCATAATGAGACAATGTACCATAGTCGTGTTTGGGCTTGTTGTAATTGTAACGGTATGCACTTTCCATGTATCAAGCACATGTGAACCACTAAAAATTGAAAAACTTTTTTTGCAAAAAATAAAACCGACTTCAAAAAAAAAACAAAAAAGTGAAAAATAACTTTAGCTTCTGAAGTCGGTGACCTTTGTTTGATTGCTTTAGTTTTTTTGTCACCGACTTCAGAAGCTAAAGTTATTTTTCACTTTTTTGTTTTTTTTTTGAAGTCGGTTTTATTTTTTGCAAAAAAAGTTTTTATTTTTCACTTTTTAGTGGTTCACATGTGCTTGATACATGGAAAGTGCATACCGTTACAATTACAACAAGCCCAATCACGACTATGGTACATTGTCTCATTATGGAGTTCCGTGACTCTTGGCTTCATCATCAGATCTGATGGTAGAATGGGTCTTATCAAACGCAAATGCTTCACTTGTTGTAGAAAATACCAAAATCGCAACACGTTTTCATATAAAATTTGAAGAGTTCCCTCGATTTCGCCAGATTCCATCATCAGATCCCGACTTGGTGGCTATGGGACCATTTGGGAAGAATACCCTTTCCAACAAAAAAAGAATTTTCCAAATCGGTTGGCAAGCGACGGAGTTATGCCTGAACAAACATAAAAAAAAAAAAAAAAAATAGAAACATCCGAATTGAGAACCTCCTCCTTTTTTAGAAGTCGGTTAAAAATAAAAACTTTTTTGCAAAAAATAAAACCGACTTAAAAAAAAAACAAAAAAGTGAAAAATAACTTTAGCTTCTGAAGTCGGTGACAAAAAAAACTAAAGCAATCAAACAAAAGTCACCGACTTCAGAAGCTAAAGTTATTTTTCACTTTTTTGTTTTTTTTTGAAGTCGGTTTTATTTTTTGTATTAAAATTATGTAAGAACTTTACTATAAACACTTCCCCTATAACCCCCACACTAATCAATACATTCACCAGCACAATGTTTTGAGTGCGTTACATTGAGTTATACGTTGTGAGGACGACCAGACCTAAGTATTTTGGAAAACTAATGTGTCATATTTTTTTTAAACTACATATTTTAATTGGTTGCCAACACAGATACGACTATCATTAACGACTTCAAAATGGAGGAGGTTCTTTAAATAATTTATTCGGGAATGAAAATCTGCTCAATAGTGCAGTAGATCTGCTAATCTTATGTTCATCTGTCATTGAATCGTCAAAATGACAGATGAACCAAGATTTGTCGATTCTTTACACGGTGGTCAAAAAATCTCGAAGTAACGACATGTTACCATTGTAAACTACTTAACGTTACAAGCGTTTCGTAGAATTAATTCTAACCGATTTCTAGTGCTTTAGCTAACGTTACCATGAAACCTTAGTTCAGCCCGCTTAGCATGACCACCGTAGACACGATAGAGTCGACAAATCTTTTGTTCATCTGTCATTTTGTCGATTCAATGACAGATGAACAAAAGATTTGTCGAGTCTCTCTCGTTTCTCCGGTGGTCATGCTAAGCGGGCTGGTCAATCTTCAAAATCGTTTTACATAAGAACAACAAAGCCAACAGGTGGTAAAAACAAAAACACGAGCAAAAACTGAATCCTTCAAAGTGTTTATTTACTGTAAAAATACAATCCGCCTTTTCTCATTTAAAATTCAAGAGAACACCTGGAAAATTATACGCAGAAATGCAACGAAAATCCCCTTTTAAAACCAGAAATTCCGACAATGATTAAAGAGTAGCAAGCTGAGCACTTCAATTATCGGACGGACGGGGCCAACCAACATGGCCGCCACGACACCGGACTCCAACAAACTATTATCTTAGCTTTCCCGCTGACTTTTAAAAGAAAAGAAAATTTCATTTCGCACAGTCGCCATTAATTAAATACTTCTAAAACGTGACTCCGTTGTCGCGGTTTTATTAATTTTACTTGTAAGAAACATTTTTCTCTGAAACTTTGAACGTGTTAAAGGAATACACTGTGTTTGCGTCAGTTCACTTTATAAAGAGCTTCCGTGGTAGTCGGCCATGTTTTTATTTACTTTTTTTTTAAATGTGTTGAGATAAAGCACTAACGGCTGCAGCCTTGCAGATTGTGAGGGATGTTCAATTTAAAAATTCTTTTCCGCCATTTTTTATGTTTTATGCTTGAGTTAACTTGTTAAGCTTTCTGTTATCCGTGTTGATATTACTCGTATTCGTTACTTTATTTTCCAAGAATGTATATCTTTATTTTCGTTGCGTTTATCTTAGACTAGCTATTGCGAACAGACAGACAGAGAGACGCGACAGAGGACTTGGTTTTATAATATGTAGTGATTAAATATATTTTTACCAGTTTGGCTCCTACTCTAATCCTACTCATTTTGTCAGTATGCTTTTAGCGATTGCACTTTTGCATTTTTTATATTTTCCAGAAATATATTAGTCTTAAGAAGGATAAAAACACTTATACCGGAAAATTAATAACTTAACACCTCACTCCTCAAGTCGATATGATGGATCACTCATTGTTGATGCTGTGCATCTTTGGAACCCACTTCCACACTCCTTCGGGATAGCCCTTCGTCAGAAGTGTTCAAGAGGGGAATAAGGGAACATTTCCTGTCAACATGAATAACAATAATAACAATAGTATGTATGTATATGTCACCGTGAAATTTCATACACGTTAGATTGTAATCTCTCTAGCGAGATTATTAACTCTCAAAATGTTGTCAACTGAACATACTGCTTACAATATAACGCATTATTTTTCGGTAGATTGTAATCGTAAAGTCAATCGTCGAATCGAACTGAGCTGGGCAGTGTTCGGGAAGCTGTCCGGTATCTTCTCGTCCAACTTACCGCAGTGTCACAAGACGAAAGTCTATGACCAGTGTGTGTTGCCAGTGATTACATACGGGACCGAGACGTGGTTGCTCACAATGAGCCTTATCAAAAGGCTTAAAGTCACCCAAAGGGCAATGGAAAGGGCTATGCTCGGAGCTTCCTTTCGTGATCGAATCAGAAATGAAGACATCCGCAAGAGAACTAAGGTCACCGACGTAGCCCGAAGGATTGCCAAACTTAAGTGACAGTGGGCAGGTCACATTGCTCGCAGAATGGATGGCTATTGGGGCCGAAAATTCTGGAATGGCGACCGCGAGCGGGAAGACGATGCATTGGAACACCTCCCAGTGGACCAATGACCTGGTGAAGGTTGCGGGAATCCGTTGGATGCGAGTCACAAGGGACTAGTCAATATGGCGACACTTGGGGGAGGCCTATGTCCAGCAGTGGACGTCTTTCGGTTGAAACGATGATGATGATGATGATGATGAGATTGTAATCTATCGAAGTGAAACCGTAATATTGTGTTTTCGTGAGAGTGGTACCACAGGGCAAGGGGGACCCTTTCTTCCCTCCCCCTCCTCCAAACCGCGCGAGTTGACTTCCATTGCATTCTTTTCACAATATTACGATTTCACTTCGTTAGATTATAATCTACCGAAAAATAATGCGTGGTATTGTAAGTAGTATGTTCGGTTGACAATCTTTCGAGATATTACCATCTCTCTAGTTATATTACAATCTAACGGTTTCTACAATGTGACGAATTCGAATACTTAAAGAGGGTATTATCAAATTATGGTACCATTTGGGAAAGCCTACGAGACAATAAAGTCGGTTCTGTAATTTGTACGACAAGTGTCATACATTTATTTTGAGAAACCGGCCTGGAAAAACCAGTTTCAAGAAATTTTCAGAAGATGACCTTTATGGTGCCTATTTTCCAAAGGAATATGCACTGTAAGTTACGATACATTAGTTTTCGGAGGATACATTCGTTCATGAGCTGTCAGAAAAGCATCAGTTTAATATCCTAAATGTCGTAGATTTCTTACAATCAACACTTTATGGTGGAATATTTTAAGGAAAACTGTAAAAGTTCGATTTCTCAAAAACCACCCAGTATGGACCCCAAGGTTTCGGGTCAAAATTATTGCTAATAAGGTCTATCTTAGTATCACCCATTTCAAGGCCTGCATCCAATTACCAATCACCTAGGCTGTTTGTTTTACGTATTTTATATTGTACTAGCTGACCCACGCAACTTCGTCTGCGTCACATAAGAGAGAAAAACGAAAGGGAAAAAAAACCGTTTTTGCAACATTTTTCATTCCTGCTCCGCCCCTTATGGTCGTAGCGTGATGTTATATAGCCCAAAGCCTTCCTCGACAAATGGACTATCCAACACAATAAGATTTTTCGATTTGAAGCAGCAGTTCCTGAGATTAGCGCGTTCAACCAAACAAACAAACAAACAAACAAACTCTTCTGCTTTATAATGTTAGTATAGACACTACTACACAGACACAGACACAGACACTACTTATACAGTTTAGTTTATAAGTTGAATTAATTTAGGATTTAATGTTATTGCACATACGTAAGTGTATCCTCTTCAGCAAAACTCGCTTTCAAAATTAGGTTTGTTGTAAGAAAATCCAACTCTGGGTTCGCCTTCGTACGTACATGAGCTATATCATTGCAATTAATTTGTACATCTGTTTTTTTTTTGTGTGCAATTAAGAATAAGAAAAAAGGTTTAACAACCAATTACGGCCACAGTCTCGCCAAATCCATTTTTCAATTCAACGAACAGTTGATTTTAAATTAATTTAAATTAAAATGTCAGTTTCATTTATGCAAATGTGTTAATGAAACGAAAACAGACTACCCAGGTAAAGTATGCGAGATACTTATCAAGAAGGACAATTTGTCAGAGTCAATATAGCGAACCAATGCAATCAAATTAGTGGATCTCTCATCGTACGGGAAGCTCATACGAAGCGAGGACAGGTTATATTGGTTACCTTTGTTGTGAATACGATATTATGCAATACTGTTTCTAGATGGGAAGCTAAATAGACTATGGTTTGACGTTTTGGAAGTAATTATCACCTAAGTATTTGATGATAAAGGTGGAACATAACAGAATAACATATTCATAACAGAATTTAGTATGCCTCTTATTTAAGGTTTTTTTTTTACGTTTGTTGCAATTTTCAGGCCAGTGTTAGATTGTATGTTGATTAAAATATGATAAGCAACCAATCGTTTATCTTTCAAGATTAAAGTTCGAGAGTACATTCGCAAGAAACTGGTAGGTTCAACACAACAGTAGTGTTTTCTCCATTGTCTGTCTTTTTATTTTAGTATATCCGTGTTAATTTTCTTTTTACAGTTATATATAGTTTGATATTTATTTATAGTATATATATAGATATTTATAGTATTTTATATAAATTTTTGTAGTTAACTAGAGTATAATCGAATTACTTTCAGATGTACACCTACCACTGCTTGTCTCTGCATCACCCAAAGGTCGACTGATCACTGGCCAGCACTGGCCTGCAAATTACAAAAAAAAATTAAGAAAAATTTAACGCTTTCACCTTAAGGCGATTAGACGAGCTAAATTAGCAACTCTATTTGTGGTGGTTCAATCTTCGTTTGAAATGCTGTTAGAATAAAGTTCTAATCAGCTTACACTACAAAGTGGTTCTTACGTCAGTCTCTGCGGGCCAAATAGCGCGAAATGAGTGGTATCGATCGATTTACAAAAAAACTATTGATTGGATTAAAAAACTAAAACGCTATCATGCTAATACATAGCTTGTAGAATTATTTGCCAAAAAATCAGAATAAGCGCATGCATTTACCTAGTATGTTTTTTTTTTATCGAGTCTAATTAATTGTATTATGTTTTCAAAACACTATCATGCTAACATTTATCCTGAAAAATATCATACATTTTTCTGGTCTTGTTTATAGCAGTGAATCATATACTTTTAGTAATTATAAATAAATAAATAAAAATAAATGTTGTTGGACATTACACACAGGACCATCTAGTGCCACACTAAGCATGGCTTGTGTCGTGGTCACCAGACAGTTGATATACTACATATATACTTTTTGTTTGTAAATACATAAGTACTTATAAGCATATAAACATCCATGACTCGGAAACAAATGTCCAACAATTATAAAACTCGCGTTTAGCTCATGTAATGGCCTTAAGTTATTTTCGTCAAAATGAAAGCTTACCAGAAAAATATAGAATAGAATAGAATTCGTTTATTTGTAAGAATGTAGTTTTACATGGTATGATGTTAATATTTTTTTAAGTTCTATACACTCTACCACAACCTGTGGTGTACAAGTATTAAATAATTAAATAATACAATGTCATTCTTATAACTAAGCACAATAAATGTCAATATTTTTTATACAATAGGTCCAGCATGAATTACCTAATACGATTATAAATCGATTTAACCAAATGTCCCAATGTCCAAATTAAGTACATGTCATATATTCCATATATTCGCCAATGTCTTAAAAACAATTATCTAATAACCAATTTGTCAGCTTTTTCTTGAACATGGGGAAGGAAAGTTCCTTAAATGAGTTAGGTAACTTGTTATACACCTGAATGGCATTTACATAAACATTTCTTCTAAAAATTTGTAATCTACATTGAGGTACATTTAGTTCATGTTTGTATTTATTTCTGAATGAAGCCTTTTTGTGACTCACTTCTGATTGCATGCGAAAATAGTGCGGATTTTGCTTTACTAGTATACATAGTTCTTTGATGTACATGCAGGGTAAAGGTTTTTTTTTTTTTTTTTGGAATGGGCATCTCGCAGTTCAGTCTGAGAAGACTGGCTTCTGCTTAACCGGGCAAGTCCTGTGGATGCCTTGAATTTAAGGCCTCCAGCCAGGGCGAAAATAACTATAAACTAAGCGACAGCGCTCTAAGGGCATCCCCTGTGGGGTACGAACCTCGGCTTAGAGCGTCGCTGGGGGCAGCAAAGGGACAGGCTGGATCTGATTGTCATTATTTAGGGACATTTATCACTACAGGCTCAGCATCGCGGGCTGGCTCGAGCAAGGGTCGGGGAGGGATTGAACGGGGATTTCGCGCCGGACCTCTGCGGCGAGGTCGGTAGGTTTTCGGTCTGTATTTGTAAGCTCTACGAACTGTACTGGTATCTTTCCTACTCTCTTGCAAGATAGTGATCGGATCGTACAGGGTAAAGGTAAAATGCGGTGCTTTTTAACTAAGGCACAGCGTAGTTTTATGAAGTTCTAAGGTATTTTATTATTTAACATGAGATGCAGACAACAGTTTCAATATCACGTTAGCTCATCAGTAGTCGGCGCATACCTTCCACACGACGTGGTCATGAGCTAACGATACTATGATACCGAACGAAAATATGAGCGACAATCTCGAATATTCTACTAATATTAGGGTGTTTTAGAAGAAATCGACGGTCTGTGAGGTAGGCACTATGTAAAATGTTTACTTGTAAGTACATACTTATTTTAATAGTTAGGTACTTACTCTCATAAACACCCGGTATAAGAATTGAGAAAAATAAATTGTTAAAAGCCCTTCATGTCGATTTTTAGGTTTAACCACGTTTGCTTAAGGGTTCTTACAGAATAGTGGCACGTTGCCAACGGCAGATAAACTGCAGCCGTAGCCACCAGCCGACGGCTGCCGTCGACACGTCGGCGGCAATCGTCGACACACATGTTTACGCGGCATACCACAAAAGCAAATGTCGCCACCCGTCTGTAAAACCGCTAAGTTGATCCATTCATTGATATTTTGGGGGTTTTTTATGGTTTTTTTTCTGGGTCCTCTCTTTGGGCAAATGCCTTCTATATTTGTCGTCACTTTTATCAGTCTCCTGGCATAGTTTGCCGTTTTATCAAATACTAGCTGACCCACGCAACTTCGTCTGCGTCACATAAGAGAGAAAAACGACAAAAAAAAACAACAAGTTTTTGCAACATTTTCCATCTGCTCCGCTCCTAATAATCGTAGCGTAATGTTATATAGCTTATAGCCTTCCTCGATAAATGGACTATCCAACGCAAAATGCAATGGATTTTTCAATTCGTGTCGGTAGTTATTGAGATTAGCGCGGTCAACCAAAGAAACAAACAAACAATCAAACAAACAAACTCTTCTGCTTTATAATATTAAGTAAATATATTATAGTGTAGATATTACGAGGTATACCTGATTGATGATCCATTTGTTTTAAAGTTTGTAAGTCGTATGTTCAGGTACCTCCCCATTTTTTATTGTTTTTAACAGTGGTCGAAATTAATCCAAAGCAACATATTTTGAAAAAAAAACGCTCTTGTCACATGCCCGTTTTATCCTACACTAGGCCATCAACTAAATATTTTTACCTAAGACGCATAAGTCTACTAAAGACGCATAAGAATTACAACAAGGCATTCATTTAGGTGGTCGCTAAGCATTAGTGAAAACCATCAGGCAAAGCTAGTCTCACCTGATAGTACCGAATATACTTTAACGTTGAGGGAGAGAATGTTGTCAGTATCAATATCCAGACCTCTTTCAAGTCTAGATTTATGACATTAGGTAAGTCTATTTCTCATAATGAAACAAGGTTTTGATGTTATTAGTGCGGTCGGAGTTCAGTGTCTTGTCATGTGACAGAGTATTCCTTTGGATATCCCTTGTTAGACAGAATGGAATTTGACAAATTTTCACTTCCCAAAAAATTTTTCGGATATTTTCATTTGCCAAATTATTACTTAGCAAAAAATGTATTCACAAAAAATTGTAGCGCAAACCTAATGTTTGGGAAATTAACGTTTAAACTATAACTTGTTTACCAACTAGTACTTTTAAGATTTTTATTTAGTCAAATATTTCAGTTGGAATAACAGTTTTTACGCAAAATCAAACAGGCCAAATAATTTGTATCGTCAGTTTTCCATTTTTTTTTTCTATGTAATGTAGGTCACAGTCTTAATCTATGTAATGTTTGTGTTTTTGTACTTACGTTTTTAACTATTGTAATCCAAAATATTATCACAGGTTCTTTCCGAATAACTTCATAGCTTTTATGCGGAGGCTTAGCATGCCTTTTCCGCCTTTTAATTAGTATTATAATGGTGGCGGTGGAATAAAACCAACGATTGACGACAATAGGAGTTTATTCTCTTTACTTCAAACACTTTACAGACATAAGCAAACAAAGTTACACTAAAGGTTAGACCTATTAGCGGACCTAGGGATGGACTGCGGGGCTATCCTATCCCTTCACCTCCTAGCTAGCTATTCCTGAGGGCGACGGGGCCTCCGCTCAGGTCAAGCTTATGACAACAGTGGTGACTGCGGGGCTATCGTCCACTGTGCCGTCTAAGTAGCGAGTGTCGTATTCGTTTTTTTTTTTTTTTTGGATAGGGCATCTCGCAGTTCAGTCTGAGAAGACTGGCTTCTGCTTAACCGGGCTAATCCTGTGGATGCCTTGAATTTAAGGCCTCCAGCCAGGGCGAAAATAACTAAAAACTAAGCGACAGCGAGGGCACCCCCTGTGGGGTACGAACCTCGGCTTAGGGCGTCGCTGGGGGCAGCAAAGGGACAGGCTGGATCTGGTTGTCATTATTTAGGGACTGATTTATTACTACAGGCTCAGCATCGCGGGCTGGCTCGAGCAA
Source organism: Xestia c-nigrum (assembly GCA_916618015.1). Taxonomy (NCBI): domain Eukaryota; kingdom Metazoa; phylum Arthropoda; class Insecta; order Lepidoptera; family Noctuidae; genus Xestia; species Xestia c-nigrum. The sequence goes on along the minus strand of OU745266.1, from coordinate 12,996,476 downwards.
GGGTCGGGGAGGGATTGATCGGGGATTTCGCGCCGGACCTCTGCGGCGAGGTCGGTAGGTTTTCGGTCTGTATTTGTAAGCTCTACGAACTGTACTGGTATCTTTCCTACTCTCTTGCAAGATAGTGATCGGATCGTCGGGGGCGACTAGGGTGTGACGCGGGCGTTGAACGGAGCTAATACGCGATGGGTCGTACCGGGCGGCCGATGCGATTAGGGGATTCCTATGCTTGTGTCGAATTCGTGGGTGGAGCAGGTTTATATAGCGGTTTGACAGATGACAGTGTGTGTCTTCACCATCTCATGCTTGTATGTGGTTGTAACCTTCATTGACACATTCTCACGTCGAATGTTAGATGTCGCTAGTAGTCTGCAGGTACTGTTTATGTTATCTTCTTATCGTTCATTGATCTTGTGTAAGTTGCGATCTACTCGGGTGGCGAAGAGTTGTGCCCATTATCCGGTAGATGGCGTAAGCGTCGTGTTATATTCTCCCCCTCTGGTACTCTATGGTCGTCCCGACTGAGTACCAGCACCAGTTTGTTTCCGTGGCCTTCCTCTTCGGCGTATCGGATAAGTTGGATTGGATATCACGTTGTCTCTCTTTTCAAACTTCGTTATTGCTGACGTATGATACTTTCCAATAGGCTTGTCTGGAGTTTCTGAGTGAGCAATTTCATAAGTAGAGGTTCCATGTTTCTTTAGTACATATAACATACGGTCCATCTCGTCGAGGAGCAAATTTCGAAGTAAACTGTTTATCGATGTTGCTAACGGGATGAGATTCTATCAAGACCAAGTCTCCAACTTTGTAGTCTGGGTCAGGTCTTCTCTTGCTATTTGCTCTTTGGCGTGTCATTTCTTTGTTACACTCTATATTTTCTTTTGCTAGCTCCAAGTCTTGGGCTAGTTGTTTTAACTTTGGGGTGATTTCTGCGACAAAGTTTTCTGATTCTACAACCGAGCTTAAATCATGTGTCAACTCGTATGGTGTACGCAATTCTCTCCCAAATGTTAGGTATGATGGTGAGTAGCCTGTAGTTTGACACTTAGCTGTATTCATTGCAAATCTTATTGCTGGTAAAGTCGATGGCCAATTCCTATGTTTGTCTTTTACCATAATTGCAATTTGTGACTTCATGTCCCTATTTTTCCTTTCAACCACATTTGGTTCAGGGTGATATACGGGTGTGAATATTTGTTGAATTTCTAAGCAATATGCTAGTTTTTGCATTATCGCTGATATAAATTGTACTCCATTATCGCTGATTATTTTCCTTGGCAACCCATACCGAAGAAAAATTTCATTGAGTAAAATGATGGCACAATTTTCACTTGTTGCTTCATTTAGTGGGAATACTTCTACCCATCTTGAAGTAGTATCTTCTATGATCAAAATCCACTTTTCTCCTGTTGGTCCCTTTGGTAAAGGTCCAAAAAGGTCAATGGACAATACCTCAAATCGTTTAGAGTTTGGGGTGGACTGGTATAAACCTGCTGGCTTCTTATTAGTAGGCTTATATTTTTGGCATTCAACACATGTTTTTATGTATTTTATAACATCTTTTCGTAGTCCTGTCCAATAAAAATTATTTGTTATACGTTGTATTGTTCTTTCTACTCCCATATGACCGGCAGTAGGTGAGTCATGGTAAGCGTTCAGAACGTTTTGTATTTCATGACGTGGAACTACTAACTTTGCGTTGTCGTTTTCTTGTTCTGGCATGTAAAGATATAGGACACCTTTATGGACTAGGTACCCTTTCTTAATGTATTCTACATAACTTGGTATTTCTTTTCCTTCTTCTATTATTTTAATGATACTTTGAAGGGTATCATCTTTCATTTGTTCATCTCTTAACTGTTTTTCGTTGTATCTAGGTATATCTAACTCTGTGCAGCATATAATGCATATTCCATCATGCTGCTCACACGGTGGTCGAGACAATGTATCAGCTACTACATTAGTTCGTCCTGGAGTATATTGGATTTTGAACTCATAAGGTTGCAGCTGTAGTGCCCATCGTGCTAAGCGACCAGTAGGTGTTTTAAGATTCATTAACCATTTCAACGGTTGATGATCTGTAATAGTTATGAACTTTGTTCCTTCTATATAGCCACGAAATTTCGCAATTGCCCATACGATGGCTAGAGCTTCTTTTTCTGTGACACCGTAATTACGTTGAGCTTGTGTTAAGAGTCTACTTGCGTATTCAACAGGGTGCTCATTTTCCCCCTCCCCCTGCACTAAAGCTGCGCCAATGGCATACTGACTGGCATCAGTCTTGATAGCAAAGGGTTCATCATCACTTGCCTGTTTTAACACTGGTGACGTAGTTAAGGCATTTTTTAATTTCATAAAAGCTTCTTGTTGCTCTTGTTCCCACTTCCAGCTTATTTTCTTCTTCGTTAAGTTAGTAAGTGGTCTAGCAATGTTTGCAAAATTATGAATGAATCTCCGATACCATGATGCGGTTTGTAAAAATGATATTAATTGTTTTAAGTTTTTAGGCGCCTGACGATTCGCAATAGCAGAGATTTTCTCTGGGTCTGTTTTGATACCGTCAGAAACTATAAGGTGGCCCAGATATTTAATTTCTGAACACAAAAATTTACATTTCTTTCTGTTGGCTCGAAGCTTATATTCTCTCAGTTTCATAAATACTTCTCTTAAGTCCTTTATATGTTGACTGAAAGTACTAGATCTTATAATTAGATCATCTAAATAGCATAATACACGTGTAATTCACGTGTGTACTTCGCGTGCAATCCTTGTATGAATTTGTCCATTAGTCTTTGGAACGTAGCTGGCACGTTTCTAAGACCGAACGGCATTCGCTTGAAACGGAACGTTCTAAATGGTGATACAAAGCTTGTTTTATCGTAATCATCTGGATGTACCAAAATTTGCCAGTAACTTGACTGTAAATCAATTGTTGACATGTATGGCATCGCTTTTGCCTGATGTAATAAGTCATCAATGCGAGGCAATGGATATCTGTCTGGTTTAGTTATCTCGTTGAGTCTTCGATAATCTACGCAAACTCGAACGTCGGTTTCTCCTTTTGGAACTAGAATTACAGGTGCTGACCATGGGGAATCGCATTCCTCAATGACGTCATCATTTATCATATCATCCAGCTTTTCTCTTAATTGTTGTTGCCTTGTTGGTGACAACCTATAGGGCTTAACACTAATAGGAGGATGATTGCCTGTGTCGATTCTATGTAGTGTAAATGGAGTTGGTTCCGTGTTTTTCTCAAAGATGGCGCTGTGCTCAATTAACAAGTCATTGAACATCTTTTGCTCATTTTGTGTAAGTAAGGTTCCTTCATCAGGTTTTAAATAAATATCAACAGAATACAAAGAAGTTGGGTTTATTGGTAGGTAAACAATACGTGGATCAATACAAGATTTGTTGTCAGCGGGTTCTCGTGGACGTGTAGGACCTGGTGGCGTGTCAAACTTGTGTAATGTCCATTTTGGTCGTTTGTTCACTGGTGGGCTGTCTTGTACGTCGGATACCGTTGGTGTAATGGGTAACGGTGACAACGTGTTCAGCTCGTTAGCCCAATGGATGAACTCCGACACTGCCTTAATTTCCACTGGCTCCTTTCTAACCTCAAATGTCATTCGCTTCACTGCCTTAATTGGTATGGCGTCATTGTTGAGTTGAATGAAGTCGTAGTTGGTTTCTGGTTCGTCAATGAAATTCCAACAGCGTTGCGGTGTATTAAGCATTATTCCTGCTTGTTCTAGGAATTCAATACCTAACAACGTACGGTTGTCAACAGCTTCTGGTATGACTGACAATGTTATTGGTAATGTGCGTTTTCCAATACGTATGTCAGTTGACGTTGTCAACAAGTTTGACTTTTTCACCGTTCCATCTGCTAATTTGATGTCGGTTGCTTGCTGGTCAAACTGTGTTCCTTTACGTAGCAACGTCTTATATAGTTTCATACTGGCAATACCTACTGCGGCGGGCAGCAGTATCTATATATACATAGCCTTCTTCACCTTTAATATTCACCTTTATTGTTGGTATCTTGGCTTGTAATTTTAAATTGTTTTGCACTGTACAAAATGCAACGGGCTTTGGTGGCGTTTCTTTGGTTTTACAGGTGACGCAGTTGCTTCTGTAAACCCCAGGAGCTCCACATCCATAGCACGTGATGACTGGTTTCTTCTCTGATGTGGATACAACTGTTTCCTTTTTCTCTGCCAGCCTTTTGCGACAAACGTCAAATAGATGGCCCTTCTTGCCACAAAAATAACATCTTTTCGGCTTTCGTTCTGATTGTGTTGATACCTCACCAGCTTCCTTGAGGAGACTCTCAATATGACGGCCACGATTCAGGAGTTCTGCGAATGTCTTCACATCTGTGCGAGCAATCTCCTTTTTGTAGGTTATGTTGAGTAGTCCGTAAACATAATCTAAATGTTCCTCTTCCTTATTTCGCTTTGCAGGTAACTGGGCGAGTAAGGCACGTTTTTCACACACAAACGAGTCGATTGTCTCTGTGGTTTGTTTTTTTGCATAAACTGCCAAATAAATTTCGTGTGGCTACATTTTCGGCGCAAAAGCAGACTTAATGGCGTCAAGGGCTTACGTCCACTTTTTAATGTCGCCTTTCACACCGTTCCACCACGTAGCAGCAGCGCCAGACAATAACAAAGTTAGACCTTCCAAGGCGTCTTCGTCACTGATTTTCTCAATTTTTTTAAATACTGAGATGCTTGTGACAAATTCTTCTACTTTATCAAAACTTCGTTCACCGTCGTAACGTTTTGTGCACGCAGCAAAACTTTTAAAATGACGATTTCCACTGTCGTTCACTTCTGTCACTTTTGTTATGAGTGCAGTGAATTGCTCCTGAGTCATCATCACCATTTCTTGTTTTTTCTCAGACATGTCAATACTGTCAAAATAATATAAATTATCTTGAGGGTAGGCTTCTGTTTATCCGCCAATATGTGGGTACACCGTTATAAATGTGGGTACTCCGATAAAATTGTTGCGGGTAGAAGAAGATTTTTACGTTGGGCGCCAATATAATGGTGGCGGTGGAATAAAACCAACGATTGACGACAATAGGAGTTTATTCTCTTTACTTCAAACACTTTACAGACATAAGCAAACAAAGTTACACTAAAGGTTAGACCTATTAGCGGACCTAGGGATGGACTGCGGGGCTATCCTATCCCTTCACCTCCTAGCTAGCTATTCCTGAGGGCGACGGGGCCTCCGCTCAGGTCAAGCTTATGACAACAGTGGTGACTGCGGGGCTATCGTCCACTGTGCCGTCTAAGTAGCGAGTGTCGAATTCGTTTTTTTTTTTTTTTTTTTTGGATAGGGCATCTCGCAGTTCAGTCTGAGAAGACTGGCTTCTGCTTAACCGGGCAATGTCCTGTGGATGCCTTGAATCTAAGGCCTCCAGCCAGGGCGAAAAATAACTAAAAACTAAGCGAAAGCGCTCTAAGGGCACCCCCTGTGGGGTACGAACCTCGGCTTAGGGCGTCGCTGGGGGCAGCAAAGGGACAGGCTGGATCTGATTGTCCTTATTTAGGGACTGATTTAATACTACAGGCTCAGCGTCGCGGGCTGGCTCGAGCAAGGGTCGGGGAGGGATTGATCGGGGATTTCGCGCCGGACCTCTGCGGCGAGGTCGGTAGGTTTTCGGTCTGTATTTGTAAGCTCTGCGAACCGTACTGGTATCTTTCCTACTCTCTTGCAAGATAGTGATCGGATCGTCGGGGGCGACTAGGGTGTGACGCGGACGTTGGACGGAGCTAATACGCGATGGGTCGTACCGGGCGGCCGATGCGATTAGGGGATTCCTATGCTTAATAGCAGAGTCGAAGTAACGCTTGGAAAGGCGTTTCATGAACTGCTTAACGGTGGGGATTCTGAGGTCTACGTGAAGACTATCGTTACGGACGTAAGGGGGGGCACCGGTGATCTTTCGGAGATATCGGTTCTGCAAGGTCTACATCGTGTGGATATGACGCGGGTGGGCATGCGCGAATACTATGCAAGCATAGGTCATGATGGGGCGGATGACTGCGGTGAAAAGACGCAATTTGCACTTGAGTGACAATTTGCTCTTCCTAGTGATCATGAAGTGGAGCCGGCCCATAGCAAAGGCAGCCCGGTCACGAGCTGCTTTGATGTGGGCCTTGAACGACAGATGGTGTCGAATTCGTGGGTGGAGTAGGTTTATATAGCGGTTTGACAGATGACAGTGTGTGTCTTCACCATCTCATGCTTGTATGTGGTTGTAACCTTCATTGACACATTCTCACGTCGAATGTTAGATGTCGCTAGTAGTCTGCAGGTACTGTTTATGTTATCTTCTTATCGTTCATTGATCTTGTGTAAGTTGCGATCTACTCGGGTGGCGAAGAGTTGTGCCCATTATCCGGTAGATGGCGTAAGCGTCGTGTTATATTATTATTTATAGCATTTCTGTACATTTTGGTGTTTCCAAATCTTTGTTTACTTTTGCGATGTCAGATAATGACATTGACAAGCCTAGTTTTCTTTTTAATTTATTCCTGTAACTAGGAATTGTAGGTTGTATACGTTTGATGCTAGACCTCTTTTGTAACCATTTTATTCTTTCATGTTCTAGAACACTATAAAAATTATAACTGCATGATGACAGGAAGCCGAGCCTGAATAGTCAGTCTATCCTTGGTCTTAGAGCGAGTAAGAAGCTTGACGGTGCTCTGAACTATTTGATGTGATCGCTAAGTTCGCAAAATCCAGCTTAATATCCTTGAAAGCTGCTGCTACTACAATGCTACACTACTACGGAGAGCTTGGACGCTGTCGGCCTTGAAAAGGCATTCACTACTATTTCTCAGAACCTGGACATTTATTTATTTATTTATTTATTTAAACTACATGTACAGTAAGCGTTCATAAGTTCACAGGCACGCGAAGGATCATATTGCTGTGAACGCACGGGCGCGCGTCCGTGCAGCTGTATGTGTAAGCTGTCTCAATACAGTACCTACGCACACCACAGCTACAGAGTCGCCTACTGTCGCAAGCTGTCGCGTCGCTCTCCACGAAACAAAAAGATATATATTACCGTCTCTTTTGTTATACACGCAGCAAACGCATGATCGTATTTGCATTGGATAGCTAAAATTCGACCATATCTACCAGGTGTTGATAGCTGTTTAGGTTAAGCAGTGGGTTCACGATCAACGTGTCTTGAGTTCAAATCCTGTTTACATAATATGGGTTTTTTTTTTTTGTAACCACTTTTATTAATATTTGTATTTTATGCAAAAACTATTTACTTAGGTATTTATTTTGAAATGGGTTCATGCTCATTATTTATTTTTATAAAGATTTAAATATAAGTTAATAACCCATCATAACTATTTATGTGATTGTGTAATATTTTTTCGGTGTTGGAAGGTGGAAAAAAAAGTCATGCTGACAGATAACAAAAATTGTTTTATTCGTTTCATTTATTCATATAATTAACAACTTTAATAAGATTTGTAACGTCACATTCCTACCTAGATATAAGAAGTTCTCTTGTAACCGTTCATACGATTTTTTTGTGTATCTGTATACCCACTTTGAAGTCATTTTTTATTAACATAACAAGGATATTCTAATCACACAAATATAATTGTTGATACCCACTTCTATCTATCGGTATTCAACAGAGCTTGCTTACTGAAAACTAATACATAATTTATACTTCGTGAATATGTTTTTTATGTGACGTCACAATAAATGTAACTCATATTGAGGTTATAGTTTAAGTGTTCATTTTCCTGAAGAAAAGAAGATTGAAACTAAACCTCAATTTAGGAATTATTAATATCGCTAAACATTTTGTAACACGTCTAATTAAAACTAGAACATTAGGGATTAATATTTTGTATAACCCCCATTATTTTCAATGCAGTCAAGTAGACGTATGCGGCTTAAAGTCACCCAAAGGGCAATGGAGAGGGCTATGCTCGGAGTTTACTTGCGTGATCGCATCAGAAATGAAGACATCCGCAAGAGAACCAAGGTCACCGACGTAGCCCGAAGAATTGCTAAACTTAAGTGGCAGTGGGCAGGGCACATTGCTCGCAGAACGGATGGCCGATGGGGTCGAAATGTTCTGGAGTGGCGACCGCGAACCGGAACAAAATGGAAGTAATCCAGTCAAAGTCTAAATATTCCCGTGCGAAACGTAATCGTTCTTCTTTATGTCTTTCTGTCAAGAAGGGCATTTTAGCTGATCTTCTGTGATGCAAGCCTTCAGCGTGGACGGCACGGCGAACAGTTTGCGGTGACTCCGAGTGTGTCGTAGGTGTGAAACCATTGGTTTCATACTCGCCCACGATATGTTGTCGCTGCGCTTCGCTAATAAGCGACGACCTCTGTAATAAATACTAAAGTGACTTCATTCACTCTGCATTTATAAATCCAATAATAAACACTAATTATTTATCTTGCATGATAGTTTGAAAAAAAAACAACGAATTAAGTAAACCACAGGTCACCAAATAAATGAACAATTTATAATACCCATTCGTTTTTAATTTTCAATGTTTAAGTTACAATTCATAAATAATTATAATACTCACATTCAGTTCTATTAAGGCCACTTTTATGAAGCGCGGATAATTCGCGATAATAGTCGCCCTCGCCTTAATATTAATATTTGCCCGCATTTTAAGAATCACACCAACAACAATATCGCTATCTATTAAACCACACGTCACTGACCATCAACTACCACATTATATTGTGTATTTTGTATGACTACAACCAAACGACAAAGTTCATTCCGATCAAGTTAAAATATTCATAAAATTCATGTCTACCTCACAGAAATCTAACAAAATTCTTGACTTATTTTTCTATCTACCTCCCTAACTTTACGAAATGTGTGAACAAAGCAAACAAGTTAAAGAATATAATATTTCTGTAGAGTAAAAACTTACAAAAAGTCTAAAAGTGTGCGGGATTTGAACTCACGGCTTACTGATTCACTCTTAATTCTGGACGGGCCCAACCGCTAGGCCATCATGTCTTAGATATTGGCATTGAAATTATGAACTACAAGTAGTTGCTGACGATATCTATTTTGTTGAAAGTAGAAGGTCGTAAGTCAAACTAAACGTCAAGCTATTGCTTTGTGAGATTGCCTATCGACTTTTGGTCGGCACTGTACAAGAGTGGTACATAGGCGGACTTAATGCCACAAGGCATTCTCTACCAGTCAACCTTTGGGTCAAATAAGACAGTATTGTGTGTGATAGAGTACAATAAAAATAAAAATACCATTTATAAGCATGAAAATACATTGACAGCGGGTGAGCCTCGACCTTCGAACCCTCGCAAGATTGGCGTCTGCGAGCGAGTCTACCATTGCGGCGAGCCGCTCCTGCCTACTGCAAGCTTCAGACCTGGACCCTTATCCCTACGTTACCTCGGTTTCCTTAGTCTATTAAATCGTCTTGCTATTATTTACTCTTGTCATCTTTCTCTTACTTTACACAATGCAACCTTACGTTTTCCTCCCCAGGAAACCGTAACGTTACACCTTACCATTTTTTTTTAATAAGTAGTTAAGTATCCTAATCTAAATGTTCAGTTCCGGTACCCTACTAAAAGCGATCTCTTTTTTCTATTAATGCAAGTCGTTTTGCGTAAATATTTATTGTCTTAACAAACAATTTCACCAAAGTTTATTGTCTAAAGACCAAATGCCATAATGCCATTATACTTGGTAATATGTTGCCAAGTAAAAAATTGACCAAATAAAAATATGCGTACTAAAATCATTCGAAATATTGCAATACAGAACATAAAGAAAGGTTGCTAAAATTTGTTTGGGTAATGAAATTTTGTCAAAATCTTTTCGGCAAAACGGCAGGATTCCTATTCCTTTGATACCACAAAGGTAGGTATTAAAGGAAGGGATTGCTTTACTTCTGTTAATTTATCACATCGTACCATCGTACTGCCAAGCCTTAGGTCTCAAGTAAGAACCCAGGGCACGCAGATCTGATTTTTCCGATTCATGTGCGTGTTGTATAATTATCACTTGCTTCAGTGAAGGAAAACATCGTGAGGAAATCACCATTCCTGAGAGTTCTTTCTCGATGACATGTAAAGCCAGGTCAGAGGCCCTTGGGCGGCATAAAACTTTGACAATAGCCCGCCTGGCATGACCACCGGAGAAACGAGAGAGACTCGACAAATCTTTTGTTCACCTGTCATTGAATCGACAAAATGACAGATGAACAAAAAATTTGTCGACTCTCTGTCGTGTCTACGATGGTCATGCTACGCGGGCAGGTTAGGCACCAACCACACGATAAAGAAACAAGAACAGGGATAGAAAAGACAAAATTGTATAGGTCTTAGGACATATATTTTATGTGAAAGAGGGTGTAAAGCTCCTAAATTACTTCATTGAAAAGGGAACTTCCTTCAACACCCGTCTGGTGTTGTGCTTAGGAGGCCGACAATCGATGTTGGATTTTCCATCGGTCTTAAAGGCATTACAGAGCTACAGGCGCATTTTTGCGTTTCTGCGACTCGCGATTTTGAGAAAACTGTTTTTTTAATAAATTATATATTGAGATGGCTACCAAGTTACACACTGTCGCGATAATAACGCCACTATAGATGGCCAACTCACAGGCGCGTTTTTGAGTTTCTGCGTTTTCGCGTTTTGGTGTCCCAATCCCAATACAAAATGCGATAGTGCGATATGAGTTCTTAGAACAGTGTGTGTGGAGCCTTGGCGAAAACTTCAATATCGCTAACCTGAATGTCGATGTTTTTTTATTCATTTGTTTCATAATGGCGCTGTAGTTAGTACCTTCTGTAGTGTATTATTGTGGTGACGGGACAATAATCAAACTTCACGCGGGCTTAGCCGCTGGCAGAAGCTAGTTATCAATAATGCATTACTATGATCGTTGCTAAATAATTAATTCTGAATATTTTATTTATGGCAGTTTTATGTGGCTCCGAATGTCTATTCAAATAAAAAATACAAATCAAATAAAAATACAGTTTTCTCAAAAGATATGCAGGATTGTATAAAACAAGAGTTTTTCGTCATATTAGTTCGATCCTATTGCATCGATAAAGACTTACAAAAAAAGGCTACTATACTTACCATGGAAGTAAAAAATAAATAAATCTAGCAAATAATAACCTTTAAGGCTTAAAATATCCATACTAATATTATAAAGCAGAAGAGTTTGTTTGTTTGTTTGTTTGGTTGTTTGTTTGTTTGCTTGAACGCGCTAATCTCAGGATCTACTGGTTCGAATTGAAAAAATCTTTTGTGTTACGTAGTCCGTTTATCGAGGAAGGCTATAGGCTATATAACATCACGCTACAACAATTAGGAGCGGAGCAGGAATGAAAAATGTTGCAAAAACGGGGTTTTTTTTCCTTCCGTTTTTCTCTCTTATGTGACGCAGACGAAGTTGCGTGGGTCAGCTAGTGTAGAATACACAAGAAACATCAATTTAAAACAAACCATACCTGAAATCCCTAACTAAATTCACAAGTAATAACTTTAAATTCATCCCCAACCTCCACACATTCTGAGGATGTCACCAGAAAGAGCATCAGTTCTGCATGAGACCGCCACGAGGTTGAATTGTGCCGATCCAGAATGCAAATTACCAACGCCACCTGTACTAATGGATGCAGCCTGGCCTCTTTTACTAGCTGTCCATAGAAACGACTAGAGCTGTAGCGTATAAGTAGAAAGGGCATTTTGTGTCGTAGCTTCGAGGTCAATTTCTGTTGTAGATGAAAGAAAGAAAGAAAGAAAGAAAAAGCATTTATTAGCCCGACAGGACAACACATAAATAAAAAAATAATAGTAAATTTGTGATTATAATACTAGTTTAAAGTAAACATAATGAGAGAATACAAAAAAAGATAATAATAAAAACGAAATCATAAGAAAAAACAAACAAAATACAAAAACAGAATTTGTTATCTCAGCATGGTGCTGTAACATTTAAAAAAAAACAAAAAGCAAAACAAACAGATGAGCTATTAATACCGAAAAGGGGTAAACGGTTAATAAAACCATTTTGAAACAGGCGAGTCATCATCATCATCATCATTTCAGTCGAAAGACGTCCACTGCTGGACATAGCCCTCCCCCAAGTGTCGCCACATTGACCGGTCCCGTGCGACTCGCATCCAAAGGATTCCCGCAAACTTCACCAGGTCACCTGTCCACCTAGTGGGAGGTCTTCCAATGCATCGTCTTCCGGTTCACGGTCGCCACTCCAGAACTTTTCGGGCAAATCGGCCATCCGTTCTGCGAGCAATGTGCCCTGCCCACTGTCACTTAAGTTTGGCAATTCTTCGGGCTACGTCGGTGACCTTAGTTCTCTTGCGGATGTCTTAATTTCTGATTCGATCACGCAAGGAAACTCCGAGTATTACCCTCTCCATTACCCTTTGGGTGACTTTAAGCCTTTTGATAAGGCCCGTTGTGAGCGACCACGTTTCGGTCCCGTATGTAATCACTGGCAAAAACAGGCGAGTAACCTTTGGAAATACTGACAGGTGCGCGAACCATCATCAGACTATAGAAGCCCTGCCGAACTGTAATCTAATCAATTCCCGCTACCAGTGACCCTGTGAAAATTACCGCTTCCCCTAGCTCGAAAGCGTCCTTATTGCCGATGAGCGGTCTCCGCTCAAGAACACGTATACCCCAACGGTTATTCGTTCTACGACCTGGTGAAACTTACATACATTGGCGTCAAACAAAATTTTCATAGATAGTGCTGCCATCTGTGTGTTTGAGGACATAAACTGTTCAACTGTTTGACTGTTTTACAACTGTCATAAAGAGAACAGCTATTTTGGACAACTTGTCAGTGAAGTAGATAGCCTAGCACCGGTGACAGCGGTTGCCTTGTGAATAACAGTTCCCAAATTTGTATCCGTAGACAAGAATTACTTTTTGTATTTATTTGGTTGAACAGAAACTAACAGTGCCATCTAACAGTTGAGGTACACAGTTTTAAAAACGAAAAACCAGAGTTGCGCATCTATCTTGTATTGTCTTGTTGCATTTCTTGTGTCTTGTGACCTGACCATAGTCGTTAAATCTTGCTTATTCTATGGACTATGTTGAAAAATATGGTTCTCTACCTACAGGATCACTTTGTTCTGATTCGATCAGTCAGAAAAACTCCGCCTTACGACTCGTGGTCACGGTACATATTTATTACAACACTCTTTAGTATGTACACCCCACAAATAAGCAGAAGCATAATCAGGCTATATGTTGCCACAGCTGGGACACAGACCCCACTTTCCATGTGAGTAAATGAGCTATAATACACCATGCAAGTTCAATGGGTACGAGTAGATGTAGATGACGCCATGTCTTCGATTTTTTTATTTTAGGACATGCAGGTCTCCTCATGAGCTTTTCCTTCACCGTTTTCAGAATATTTATAACTATTCTCATCTATTGTTGATATTTAGTCGATTCTATTAATAATAATAATAAATAATAATCATTTTATTTTCAAGCAACTAAGGCCCATAGATAAAATACATAAAATAACATTAAACAACAATAATAAACTAATACATATTTTAAACCTTATACTAAAACTATACACGCAGTGTTGTCGGCGTCGTGTTTCGCTGCGTGGTGTCGCGTAACCGTCCTCGGAAGCGACGATATACGACACCCTTCGGCCAAAAGTCTTCTTTTAAGCAGGTCTGTAGATGTTGGGTTGGTACTCGAACCACAAATGACCTAAAGTTGATGTTGTGGCGCGATTCCAACCTTTCGACCCGCAGAATGAAGTTGGTCTTCACTTTCAAGTACTGCACCACTTCCTCAGGTGTAGTGGAGTGATGCAGACGCGAAATGTACAGCTGCGTCGTAGGCACAGCAGCGCGCAGCAACATGTTGGGTCCACTCGGTGCGGTACCGCACAGGTTACGAGAACAGGGCCTCTTCTTCTTCCTTTCTACTTTTGTGAAGCCCTCCTCATCAACCTGGCTCGTTCTTGGCACGGAGCAACGGACCGCAGTCAGGGCAGGTTGTGCACCCATTTTCCGTTTTTCCCCTTTTTTAGTTTGTCTAGGCTGCGACGCATCAGATTTGCCGCTGGTGACAATAGCAGCATAGGCACGTTTAGGGGTCGACGTACCTACGCGTGACGTATCCGCAGCCGGTGTTGTGGCGCGGGCGATGACGGCGGCGGGCGGCGCTTGCTCAGCGTTATCGGCAGCTGGTGACGCATTTGTGTTCGCCGATCCAAAACTGCCGACGGTTGCATATTGCGCCCCTCGACGTGTGTTCACCTCTGAGGCCTCAGGTGACCCAATTACCGAACCAACATTGCGCAATAATGATATTTCTGCACGTAGTTCTGTGTTGGTTTTTTCTGAAACCTCCATTCTTGACTGCATCTTGGGACTAAGCCTACGGAAACAGTATATTTACCTTAACTTAACCCTGAACAATACGTGACACGCTGATGTACAACATACGTGGTATGATAATGAACAATATACGTGACTTCTCACCACACCCTCCTCATCCCCACATCGCATGGCGACCCTGCCAGTCGACTGGACGGCGTTATAGTTCTCCGTTCGAGGGAATCGCAGCAGCAGAAGTTGACTAGACTTCGGTGAGCTTCACGTCACATCGAGTCACGGGCCATGGGGAGCACAACATCAAAGGAAGAAGTAATCATCGCGCAGACGGCAGCGGGTGGTTCGAATGCCGCAACGGTTACACAGGAGCAGGTGACAGCCATCCAAACGGTGTTGTTATTTATTGCTGTATGTTTGGCACTTGTCATCGTTGGTGTGGCAGTCCGGATATATAAAAGGTGTCACCACAGTTGGGTCGAGGACCAGCTAAACCAGCGGGAGATTCGCAAGGCTGTGCAGATGGCCTGACCAGATATGGACGAAGTGACGTTCCCTCATCAAGAAGTAAGTGATTAAGTGATTCTGTTCGTAAACTTAAGTGTGTGTGATGATCAAGCGGTAAATTTAGAGACAATAGTAAGCAAAACATAATCGTTTATCTTCTTTATACTGGTTGCATTAAGTAACTCTCTTACTTATATATCTACACTGTGCTTGGATGCAGATATTACAAACTTCCTTGTGAGTATTTTAAATTTTAAAATCAAACCGCTGCAGTTTTTCTTCACGCCCATATCCTATATCGATAACTTATCATGCCCAAAATCAATGTCCCAAAATTGATTAGTATCTCGTGGCCCCACAGTCACCTGCTACGTATCTTTGAACACGCTCAAGACCTTTATTACTACCCAAATAGACTTAACTTAGCACTATATTAAGCTGTGCAGTAATTAAATTTTAGTTTATAACGCAATCTCTTTCATTCACGTTTTGGTGAAATTATTTTGTGCAGATTTTCGGATGAATTGCGTTTTTGGTAAGATTTGTGAATAGACAGTTTTATTCGTACCCTGGTTTAAAATCTTTATAAACGAAACAGTTTATAACTTGGATAAACAAATCCAAGTTAAAATAAACTGTTTGAGTGCCAATAGGCACGCCGACAGTAACAAAAAAATTGCAAATCTATTTAGTGCGTCAGTTAGAATATTGGAAAATATTAGACACGTATTTTTTGTTTTTGTAAATCAATGAATATTGACAAAGATAAAACGCATCAAAACTCGGGAGTGGGGGTTCGTGACGTCAGAACTAGCTAAAATTTATACCAAAGCGTGACGTATTGAGAATTTTAAATCGTCGTATCTTCGTCAATTTTGATTTATGTAAGAAAAGAAAAAATACGAGTCAAATATTTGTTGATAATCTAAGTGACGGTCTAACTAGATTTTTTTTTGTCGTCCACCCTAATTTTATTCAAATCTGCGTAATTAGTACGTAACATTCGATAGGACTCGTTTAGACAAAGGAGATAGTTTTTTTAGGCCCAGCTGGTCGTTGCATTTATTATTCATTATAACACCAAAAAAAGTAACCATTTTACTATGCTATTAAACGAAATATTACGTAGAAATCAAATCTTCAAATCATAATAAATAAGCTATGTTATGTTATTTTTTTGTGAGTCAAATCATTCCTGTTGTGGTCAATGTCATTTGACAGCAAATACTTACTTGAATAGGGGCGATTTTTTTTCTGTTTAATAAAAAAAGTGCGGTACCTACCCGTTGGTGATCATAATTATCTGCTATAATTATTATCGAATCAGAAAGAAAGAAAGAAATATAAAAATAATTATTTTTAAACTTTGAGCTTTTTTAATGCTACTTTTAGAGGTTTACACTAAAATCGCATAGATGCTTTAATGGTTTAAACAATCAACGTGGCACGGAACGTTATATTCCCACTTTTTTAGTGATTGACAGCCAACTTCATTATTTAACCATTTACTTTTTCGGTTTATTTTGATTTTCGTAAGTGTTTTTGCAGATTTTTCGCATTTATTCCGTTAAGACAATCCGTAGCTAATTTATCCACTAGAATCTAGAGGTTATAAGGAATAAATCGATGTAAGTTTCATTATTAAATGCTACAATTTATGTGGGTGGCCTAATCCACGAACAAGAAAAATGGTCTCCTATGACAGTTATTCTAGATAAAACTTTTTGCAAAAAGTTTTTATTTTCAACTTTTTAGTGGTTTACATGTGCTTAATACATGGAAAGTGCATACCGTTACAATTACAACAAGCCCAAACACGACTATGGTACATTGTCTCATTATGGAGTTCCGTGACTCTTGGCTTCATCATCAGATCTGATGGTAGAATGGTTCTTATCAAACGCAAATGCTTCACTTGTTGTAGAAAATACCAAAATCGCAACACGTTTTCATATAAAATTTGAAGAGTTCCCTCGATTTCGCCAAGATTCCATCATCAGATCCTGATTTGGTAGCCACCAAATCAGGATCTGATGATGGAATCTTGGCTGGGACCATTTCGAAAGAATACCCTTTCCAACAAAAAAATAATTTTCCAAATCGGTTGGCAAGCGACGGAGTTATGCCCGAACAAACATAAAAAAAAAAAATAGAAACATCCGAATTGAGAACCTCCTCCTTTTTTAAAAGTCGGTTAAAAATGAGTTGCTATGGAGGGAAAAACTCATTTTATCGAGAATAACTGTCACATTCATCTCACGAGTTCTATCGAATCCTACGTACTTGTACTGCTGCTGTTCAGAAGTGTTTACGTGAAAGAGTAATAAATATCCATCCATCCACTCTCAAAAAGTTTCGCATATTAGTAGGATTACAATTTTGCATGTTTGGTCTAAGTATAAGTGTATATTGTGTACTCTCATATAAATCCGTTCTGCCATTTGTAGTCATCAAAAGAATTAGGTATGCAGGCTAGCAATCTTCTTACGACTATTATAAGTGTAAAAGTCTGTAAAGATCGATTTTTGTTATTCTTTCACGCAGAAACTACTGAAAGGATTTGGATGAAATTGCAAACAGGTTGATTATAACCCTTTTCCATGTATAATAGTAGTAAGACGATTGCTAGCCTGTAAACCTGACTGTTTTGCTGATCGTACATGGTAATGTAACAAGTAATAGTAAAGCCTTGCTTGCCTAGGTTGGTCTATGGATGGGTGGACCCATTATATACTGAATTTCCTTCCTTTCCTCGGAAAGCACGTTACCCCGTTGGTCCCGGCTGTCATTTGCAAATCTTTGAGCAGTCATTACATGTAGTTAGTGCCCCAAAAAAACTGACAACCAGTCTTACCAAGCGGTATCGTTTTACCCAGCACTAACGGGGTTTTTTAGGTCAGATAGCCAGTTGTTCCATATTAAATACAGATATTCAGCTGCATTCGGTTTGACTGTAAGCCGACCCCAACATACTTGGGAAAAAGCTAAGCAAACGATGAGTAGGTACAGAAAAATATAAAATCATGTGTTTGTTGTAAGCAGCCCAATTTAAACGATTGGAACAACTAGTTTTTAAATGTCAAGTATAATAGATACAAATTGTAATCGGAGATTTGTGAGTAAAATGAATAATTTCAACATTTTCCTCAACTAGATGTTTATTTCCTAACAGGAAAAATGTACTCTCAAAATACAAGTCAAATTAAGGCAATTATTAAAAATAGATATTAATTTAACATTGATAATCTGTATTTATAGAATTGAACAAACAAAATCAATACTAATATTATAAAGCAGAAGAGTTTGTTTGGTTGAAAGCGCTAATCTCAGGAACGACTGGTTCGAATTGGAAAATTCTTTTTGTGTTGGATAGTCCATTTATCGAGGAAGGCTTTAAGCAATATAGCATCACGCTACGTCCATAAGGAGCGGAGCAGGAATGAAAAATGTTGCAAAAACGGTTTTTTTTTCCTTTCGTTTTTCTCTCTTATGTGACGCAGACGAAGTTGCGTGGGTCAGCTAGTTAATAATAAAAGCAACATTCAGAGATCATCATCGTCTACCCTTTCCCAACTACAAATGTTAGGGTCGGCTTCTAGTTACCCGAATGCCAGAATTCCAGTATTTTATAAGGAGCGACTGCTTATCTGAACTCCACAACCCAGTCAATACTGGGTAGTACGAGACCCCTTGATAAAACTAGTTGACAGAATTTACAAACCAATAACGACTGTCAAGATCTACAAATAAATAAATATCGCTGGACATTAAACACACAGCGCCATCTAGTGCCACACTAAGCAAGGCTTTTGTCGTGGACACCAGATAGTTGATATACAACATATATACTTTTTTGTTTGTAAAAACATACTTATTATACATACAAACATCAATGACTCGGAAACAGATGTCCATGCTCATCACACAAACATTTGCTCCTACCGGGATTCGAACCCAGGACCATATGAACGCAAGGCAGCTTCACTACGCCATTCCAGTCGTCAAATGACAGCCGGGACCAACAGCTTAACGTGCTTTCCGAGGCACGGAGGAAACTCGGTATGTATGGAGGGTCGTCCACTCCCTCCCGCTCAGCCCAGAGTTGGAGAAGTTATTTAATAATTTCACATCCGTAACAAAACAAAAGGAAAAGAAAGGAGGGTCGCCCATCCACCGACCAACCTAGGCAAACGCGGTTAAGCTAAACACGAGCGGCTGTTATTATTTAGCCACGACCTTCACAAATGACGGACAGAAAACCCAACATCCACAGATATCAACAAAAAACATGCACTATTCCTAGTTCCATTTTTTCCTTTACCCTAGAATAGGAATATCAAAAACAGAAGCAAATATCATTCAAATAACCAAAGAATAGGCACAGACCATCCTCAACTGTATTGGAATTCAGGCAACGAAAAGAAAACCGTAAAATTTGCCGTGAATAGAGGCACTGTATTTTCATGACGTGACAAATATGATACAAATAAAAATAAAACGGGTATAGGAATATCTTTGGATGCAGACGTGTTCGGTAATATATTCATGGGGACTTCGGGGTCCCAAAATGTTGTTTAGGCTCTATAGAATGGAATTGGGGACTGAAATTGAACGTGAGGTGGGACTGTTTTAATTCTAGATAAATAGTTGAGGCTCCGTTGTTTGGGAAAGTGTTGCTAACTTGGTCGTTTTTTCTTGAAGATATTGAAAAAACCGAGTAAGAGTTGGTGATGATTATCCATCAGGAGAACTGTTTTAAGCTTTTACGGTTTAAAACTAAACTTATACTTATTGACACTTTCGGTACATCTTCCGTGATTGTATTTTGTTTTGAGCTCACGATATTTCGACGATTTTGTAAGATCGGAATGACTAGAGAATACGGGAATATCAGGAGCTCAAAACAAAACACAATCACGGAAGATAATCCTAAAGTGACAATATAAGTTTATTCATCAGGAGGATGAGAGGATGACATAACAAATTAAACACAACTGTTCCACAACGACCCGAATGGCGCAGCGGTAGTGTGGCTGCCTTACGTTCTTAGGGTCCCGGGTTCGAATTCCGGTAGGAGCAAATATTTGTGTGATGAGCATGGACATTTGTTTCCGAGTCATGGATGTTTATATGTATAATAAGTATGTTTTTACAAACAAAAACTATATATATGTAGTTTATCAACAGTCTGGTGACCACGACACAAGCCCTGCTTAGTGTGGCACTAGATGGCGCTGTGTGTAATGTCCAGCGATATAAAAAAATATATGTATAAAAATTGAGTGTCGTCATCATCATCTGCTTAGCCTTTTTCCAACTATGCTAGGGTTAACTTCCAGTCTAACTGGATGCAGCTGAACTTTTTTTTCATACGACTGCCTCTTAATTCAGCGTACTGAAAAAAATCTTAGGGACGTGGTTGCGCGTATAGAGCCAATAGCACCGAATATACTTAGAACCCGGAAACTGAAACCATCATATACTTGAAACTTCATCGAGTGCCGACCGAAGGATTGTGCTACAACCACTCTTTAGGAAGTGGTTCCATTAGTAAGTTTCACTTGAAAATCAAATGTGCTCTTCAAACCAGAACAGGGCAATAATAGAAGTAGGATGAAGGTACATAGGTAGAATAAAGAAAGAAACAAAAGCATTTATAAAAATATATAAACATAATTAATCATAATTTATATACATCTAATAATTAATAGTACCTAATATTATTGAATTGCTCTTCCTCTCTCCTAATGTTGCTGTGCCCGACAGGGTCCATATTGATTTTATATTATTTTGATAACGCCATCTATGTAATACATATGGAATGCAATAAAGATTTGAGTATTGAGTATTGAGTATTGAGCCCGCCCAGGAGGATCTCGTGGCAAAATAATAACAGCCACTCGGCGATGTTTAGGTAAAGCCGTGCTCATCTAGGTTGGTCTGTAGATGGATGACCACCATAACATACCGAGTTTCCTCCATGCTCCGGAAACCACGTTAAGCTGTTGGTCCCGGCTGTCATGTGTCCATCTTTGACAGTCGTTACAGGTAGTTAGTGGCCCAAAAAGTCTGACAACCCGTCATACCAAGTGGTATCGTATTTCCCTGTATTGACTGGGTTGTGGAGGTCAGATAGGCAGTAGCTCCATGTAAAATACTGGTATTCAGCTGCATCCGGTTAGACTGGAAGCCGACCCCAACATAGCTGGGAAAAGGCTAGGCGGATGATGATGAAGCCTACCCCGGACAAAACACATGGTAAATAAAAAAAAAATGGGGACTTCCGATAGCAGTGAAAACTAAGTAATACAAACTTTATCTTAATTGTATAAGGTTGTTTTTGACTAACCGTTCTATGAAAGCGTTCGGTGACGATAGAAAGCACGAGTTCCATGAATTTTGTTTACTTACACAAAAAATGCTCAATGCTCCCAAAGAGGCTTTTATTTAAAAAATGGTAGTGCAGATCTTCTGCTGAAACTCTGTCTGACTGCCTATTTTTTACGAAGCAGAGGCAATTGTGTGTCAATGGAATTAGGTGCAATTCACAATCTATGAGTCGAACCTTAGGCATTTTGTAAACATTTTTTCTCTCAAAAATCCGAAAGAAAACAATATTAGGAGCTCAGCATGTCCTAGAACCCAAAAAATCGAAAACCTCTTTCACAGAGAAGAATCTTTTCTCCCTACATTCGGATCATTAAGGCGGCTACAGGGGCAAAACGCGAGTTTTATAATGCCTGAAAGTATATGATTCACTGCTATAAACAAAACCAGAAAAATATGTAATATTCTTCAGGACATAATATATTATGTTAGTATGATAGTGTTTTGAAAACATGAATTAATTAATTTTACCATATAACTTATCTCTATAAAAATCTTTTAACGAGGATAAATCATACTAAATTACATGCGATCATTCTGATTTTTTGGCAAGTAATTCTATAAGCAACATTTTAGCATCAGTGTTTTATTTTTTTAGTACAATCAATAGATTTTTTGTAAATCGATCAAAACCACTCATTTCGCACTATTTGGCCCGCAGTTACTGACGTAACTTTGTAGTGCAAGCTGATTACAACTTTATTCTAACAGTATTTCAAACGAAGTTTGAACTACCCCTAAAAGAGTTGCTAATTTAGCTCCTGTCGTTCCCTTTAAGATTAATTATGATTTGAGCTATTTTTTCTAAATCCTGACGACTCGATTGAAAAAGTCATCCACTAGAAACTACAACAAACATAATATAATTAAGTTTCCAGCTCACCAAAGATAGCACAACTGTAACCAAATATAAGCTAGCTCGAAATCCCAGTATTTCAGTCACAGGAAGGATAAAGGGTGCCTTTACAATGTCAGGCACAAATTAAGGCTGTCTACTCAGATAGCGTGCACTGGGGCTCGTCTTGGGGTCTCACAATATTCTCTGATACGGAGTTTAGTGCACACTGTCGGTGGGGTTTAGTTTAGGAGCAGGTAATATTGGATTGTGTTATTTTTTTTTATTTTTTTTTTTAAAGTGAAAACGTTTTTAGGCGCGTTGAGCGGGCGCTGGCAGTCGGGACGCTCTTGGTTGCCTTGGCTTTTTTTTAATAAACTATTTCATTATAATTATATCTCTTTGCAGGACCTCTTGCTCAACAGTTAGCATACGTTCTCTCTCTCATAACGTTTAGCAAAAAATAGCAAAGCGCTGGCGAACATTTTTAATGTTAGAGGTTAACAAAAATTGTGTTTAACTAAGGATGCGCGCGTCTCCATTGAAAACAACTTTTGCAAGCACAGTAAACTACCCTTGTAACTTTTCATAGCACCAAGATTGTTTCTTCGAGAAAGAAGCTCAGTTTCAACTTTATTATAAGAACTGCATAATCGCAATAACGTTTTCAGAATTTCACGTGTGACCAACTGCATCAAATATTTCGCAAGATCAAATATTGTCTCACCACGAAATCTTGGCCAATCGACATATTATTGGCCCAAGATCGAAAGCGCTACACTTCGGAAACCTCATCAAGGCATGGCCGGTGTGATTGCAACTGTCCTTCGGTCCAAAGCTAATAGTAATTCAAGTCCCGGAATCCGAGACCCGGGATCCGGTATACGGAATCCGTCAGACAAAAAGATGGCGGCGTTAGACTTGATTAGTTTCTCATCGCTTTGAGCATTTGGACATCCTTTGTGTGCCTGGCTTTATTTCGGTCGGATTGTGTAATTGTTTGGTTATTAATTTGTTGTGCCCTTAGGGGCTTGTCACCGGCAAAAATATTACAAACAATTTCATTACCTATTTTCTTTAAGGGATGATTTCATGCTTTTAGAAGCATGAAACTTAGCCTAGAGAAAACGCTCTAGAATCTAGACTCTGCATGCAGTACTTACAGGTTTTGTAGTGTAAGGAAGTGAATTCAAGATTTACAACGGTGGTGACACTTTTCAAAAGCTATTTTTATTAAAAACAGTGTCTTAGAATGGGTGTCTGGAATACTCAGATTTTATTTTTATTGTTCTTTTTTTTTGGTAACGTGTTGTGTTGACGGAAAACGATGCTTTAGAAGACCTCCCACTAGGTGGAGAGATGACCTGGTGAAGGTTGCGGGAATCCGCTGGATGCGAGTCGCACGGGACCGGTCAATGTGGTTACACTTGGGGGAGGCCTAAGTCCAACAGTGGACGTCTTTCGGCTGAAATGAGAATGTGTGGTCCATATCAAATTGCGGCGTATTTTATACTTTTTAAGACAGCCGCGTTGGTATAGTGACTTGGTTTCAAGTGCTACTTTTTAGGTTCGAGTCCCGAGTCCGTCAAAGTATTCACTAACTTGACAAGCATCACTGGTGCAATATGGGTGTTTATTTTACATCACTGCCTAAACTTTACAGGTGAGGTTATTTTATGTTTACAGACTAATGAACTCGAAAAATCGGATTGTTATCAAACAACGAAGTGAAAGTTATTTTTGGATGAACTTAATGTGATTTTCTCACAGCAGCCCACGCTTTAGATGAATTACTAATTACTGAGAAGCCCTCTT
This sequence comes from Xestia c-nigrum, assembly GCA_916618015.1. Taxonomy (NCBI): domain Eukaryota; kingdom Metazoa; phylum Arthropoda; class Insecta; order Lepidoptera; family Noctuidae; genus Xestia; species Xestia c-nigrum. The sequence goes on along the minus strand of OU745266.1, from coordinate 12,972,508 downwards.
TCACAAATCCCGCCGACCTACGTAAGCTTAGGTAGGTACTTAGAATGGTCTAAGATGGTTTGTTAAATTTTCTCCGTGATCAAGTCTAACTGAATCGGAACACTTAGTTGGTTTTGTTTAGTTTTATGGTTGGAAATTAATTAAATATAGATAAGAAGCATTTTCTGTAGGCCTGGTAAATACTTAATAGGTATATGACTCAAAAACAGATGTAGTTTTACTATGGTACCACAAGTAGCAGCAGGCTGCCGGCGCTTTTTTTTTTAGGATGGGGATTCATCAAATAACTTCTCCCACTCTGGGCGGAGCGGGAAGGAGTGTCAGACTTTTACTGACTAAAACCCATCCATGTTCCTTCCTCGCCCTTTATGTTCCGGGGGTATCTCTTTCGCGGTTTTCTTTTCTCTCGAACAGGCCCGCAACCCCGGCAGGCTGCGGACCTTGTGGGCCCCTCCATTTATAAATTATAAAAGACACATTCAGGACTAGAAGCGCCTGCCGGGGTTGCGAGACTGTTCGAAAGAGATACCGTGGCCCCGGAACATAAAGGGCGAGGAAGGAACATGGATGGGTTTAAGTCAGTAAAAGTCTGACACTCCTTCCCGCTTCGCCCAGAGTGAGAGAGAGAGGTCATTTGATGCTTTCACATCCGAAAAAAAGGGTGCAGCCCTGAAATAGGAAAAATACTTACTTCTCAATTTATGGTCGCATAAATCGACAAAAGATAAACTATTAAGGTATTTATGTTTTTTTTTCAGATATCAAAGTTCCTCTTATTGGTCTAATAATAGTTGTTACTAACATGTTCATACATTTTCTGTAATTCTTGATGATCAATGATCGCCCACTACAATTTTGTCCTTATTTGGCAACTGAATCTATTACAGCAATACGTTAAGACCGAAATCATCATTATTCCCACACCTAAAAACATATAAACCAACTCCCAATCCGTTTGAGCAAATCGCATACCATTTATATTGTTTAGCGGAGAAATTTTCCGGTCGCAAGAATTTGAAATACAATTCACAGCCAATATAAGATGGCGTTGGAACCGTCTTTCAAATAAATCGTCATCTTTATGAAATGGTATCGATAAATTTCAATGGTCCACAATATCGTGGCACTGTCGCATACTAGCATGAAATATTAACGCCACTCGATTATGTTTCACTATCTTTAGCGAACATTCTAGAAGATAAGAGGGAAATGTTTATTCTTTCTGTGGTATTTCTAATAGTATTGTAGTTTGTAGCTGTTCTCATATAAAAGTGGAGACGTAGACGATATCTGCACCAGATATTTTAACGTTCCCTTTAGCAATAGATAACACTAGCTTCTGCTCTAAGTTTTGATATCGTAACGCATCGCCTGCTCAATGGAAGCTTTTCTCCCGCTTGCAAATTTTCTTATTGCTGCTCCGCTCCTATTGGTCATAGCGTGATGTTATACATATAGCCTATAGTCGTCCTCGATAAATGGACTATCCTGTCCAATGCAAAATTATTTTTACAATTCGAGCCGATAGTTCCTCTGAGCTATTGTTGGACCTGGGTTCAATTCCACCACGAAACAGCCACGAAGTTTGAATTTGTGCCCGGTTGATGGTAATAGGTGCCCCATATCACATAGGGCTTAAACATAACTGGCGAAATGTGGGTGGTAGTATTAGGTTCATCTCTGCCTTACATCTCTGTATTACAGGCGTGAAGTTATGTTTTTCAGATTCAAAGATATCGTCAGATAAATTCTCCTAAAAAAAAAGAAAAGTGAGATCATTGAACGCAGACAGTCGGTACAATGGAGCGTTTGATTCAAGGACAAAAGAAAAGTGTATTTTTTCACAATACCTGTCTGGAAAAACTGAGAACTTCTCAGCCTTGAAATTCAGACAAGATATGTCCAATTTGTCTCCATGGAATACAATCGAGTTAGCATACACTTATTCAATGTAATCTTGTTTTGCTTTGCACTTGCTCGCATCGGTATGGCCGGCAAGTTAAATAAATAAAATAAAATAAATATATAACTGGACATTACACACAACGCCATCTAGTGCCACACTAAACAACTAAGCTTGTGTCGTGGACGAATTGAATCAGTGTAGGAAACGAAGATGTATGCATGTTCGGTAAAAATCAGCTCGGCTTATATCTCATTGTGCCGAGCCGACCCGACATGATTCAGCAAGGGTCCTTATAGGATAGGAACTGAATATGTGTAGGATATGTTTTATAGGTTCACCTTTGTTGCTCAATAAATGTCCGAAAAATAATAAGCGAAAAATCTAGACGCGAAGATGGCTAATGGATTAAGATTTTTACCGAACGGTGGCCAAGGTCTTAAAAACCAGGGCCGTATAAAAACACGTTGTCGATAACGTCAAGATCGCGGAAAACGGATGGGTAAGGCACTCACAGAACAGAAAAGAGTGGCAGAAGAAAAGGAGAGGGCCAAACCAATCAGTGGATGATTCAAGGCTGAAATGATGATGAAATGTCCGAACAAGTTTTTAGTGACACCCCTTCCATTTTTGAATTTATAACGCAAATTGACTTTACTAACTTAACTGCATCGTTGGTCTAGTGATTGCAACCGCAACTGTTGAGCATGGGATCCTGGGCTCGAATCCCGGGTCGTGGAAATATGTTATCGGGATATTCCATCAAAAATGTATCTATAACACGGGACTTGATCATAACTGGCGATTTGTGAATGTACTACTAGGTACAGTCACGTCTAATAATATGTATATGTCACCGTAAAATTGTCAAACACGTTATATTACAATATAACGTGTTTCTCTTTAGCGATATTGTAAACTCTCGAATTATTGTCAACTGAACATACGGAAGTATCTCTGCCCCCATAATCGGGACTTGGGGCACCCCCCCGTTAGGTTAGTTAGGTTCCTTTAAACCCTGCACTCGGAAATAGGGGCTCCGCGAAGCGGGGCTCCGTCGACTACGCTTTTTAGGGGAATATATGTTTTAAGGTTAGGTTATATTCATCGGTATTTCTCAGGAATGGTACAATATCTTTTCAAGAGAGTTGTACCACAAGTGTTTACATATCATTAGACGTGAGTTTACTTTTTATTAGCGTTAAGTATAATCCATACCTAACCTACTTAAGTGGCAGTGGGCAGGTCACATTGCTCGCAGAACAGATGGCCGATGGGGCCGAAAAGTTCAGGAGTTTCGACCGCGAACCGGAAGACGATGCGTTGGAAGACCTCCCACTAGGTGGACCGATAACCTAGTGAAGGTTGCGGGAATCCGTTGGGTGCGAGTCGCAAGGGACTGGTCAATGTGGTGACACTTGGGGGAGGCCTATGTCCAGCAGTGGACGTCTTTCGGCTGAAATGATGATGATTATGATAATAATCCATAAATTTACCTTTTTTTTTTAACGTTTTGTCCTGTCGGGCTTTTTTTTTTTCTTTCTTTAACCCTGCGGGAATTACATGTGTGATATTAATGTTTTGATGATTGCCAAATCAGCCAGTTTGAAAGACAGATACAAATTATGTCTCATTTCGGACAAAACACAATAACCTCCTTCTAGGTATTTGGGTAAAATGATCGAAGACCGAATTCGTGTATCAGCTACAATATCAAAGGTAGACAGACAGGCAGAAACTCCAAACTAATTTTACTTCAAAGGGTTTAATACTGGTTTGTTGGTGTTCATCTGAATAAAAAACTATTACAAAGTACTTATAGTAAAAAGCCATCACTACTTTATAAATTTTAACAAAATAAAACGTCAACTACAACTTTTCTTATAAAATTGTAATATTTTTACACTAAACAACACTATCGTGAGGGTAAAAATAACAAAATGGCGGCCGTCCAATGAGTGAAACTGGCAGCTACCTAATAGCTTCAACACTGATTTAATAAGCTGTTATAAGCAAACAGTGTTCCATGAAAGATTTTGTAATAACAGCATTTTCAGTTCACTTTAGAGTTTTAAGGAAAGTTGTGAGGAGGTTTTACGTCGCCTGCGGTGAAATTACTGCGTCGTCGGAAACCTTATTATGATAAAAACTACAAAAAAGAGGTCCTTAAAGATTGTTTTATCTATGTAAAGTAGTTAATTTTTGTTCATAATAAAAACTATACGATGAAAGCTTGCGCTGCGTTGGAAGGCACTATTTATAGGTGGACCGATGACTCGGTGAAAGTAGAAAGTAAATTGTGTTTATTTGGCATTGAAAAACCATCAAAATTATACAAAAATAAAAATTTACAAATATAACTAATAATGTAGGTATAAGGGGCCTCAGCTCAGCTTGCAGATCCCCATACGCTCGACAACATAAACAAACACATATTAAGGCGATTACATGAGCTAAACGCGAGTTTATAATTACTAAAAGTATATGATTCACTGCCATAAACAAGACCAGAAAAATATATGATATTCTTCGGGATATATGCTAGCACGATAATGTTTTGAAAACATAATACAATTAATTTGGCTCGATAAAAGAAATCACGAACTTATCTCTAAAAATATATTTCAAACAATAAAAAATATATCTACTAATATGCATGCGATCTTTCTGATTTTTTGGCAAATAATTCTACAAGCAATATGTTAGCATGATACTGTTTCAGTTTTTTTAATCCAATCAATAGTTTTTTTGTAAATCGATCGAAACCACTCATTTCGCGCTATTTGGCCCGCAGTGGCTGGCGTAACAACCACTTTGTAGTGCAAGCTGATTAGAACTTTATTCTAACAGAATTACAAACGAAGTTTGAACCACCACAAATAGAGTTGGTAATATAGCTCGTCTAAGCGCCTTAAATTAAGCCTTAAATTTTTGCACACATACCAATTAACAATATTATATTACAAAAATACATTAAAAATAATAACAAAAAGTAAAAAAGATGGAATGAATAAAATAAGTAACGATGGAAAAAATTCATAACTTATGTCAAAACTGTGTCAATTTATGAAAAAGACATAAAAATAGCAAAAATATAGAATTGATAACATTGGTGTAGGTAGTGGGAATCCGCTGGATGCGAGTCGCACGGGACCGGTCAGTGTGGCGACACTTGGGGCAGGCCTATGTCCGGCGTCTAAATAAGCAAATGCATGCAATCAACACAACCACTTATAAATTACCCAGCCTATTTTCATCTTGACACATCCCCAGTTAAGACAAAGCAAGCACTTTCATGTAGACGCATTTTAATACTAACTAGCTGACTAGGGACCGGAATAGAATCTAGACCGTATCATTGCGGCATCCTAACATCTGCGCCGCCGGCCTATTTGCATATCGTAACAGATTTCTGCATACAATGACATTCTGTGGAGTCTCCTGAGTCCTTGCACGGATTTAGTCGAGGAAGTGAGTATTATGCTGTAATATTCTTACACCCGGTTTTAGATAATGTTAGTTCCTACCAGCTTTGTTTGTATAGGTGACCGTAAAATTGTCAAACACGATACATTGTAATCTCTCTAGCGATATTGTAAACTCTCGAAATATTGCCAAACGAACAAACTGCTTATAATAAAACGTATTATTTTCGTGACATGCATGGGATGGTAGTCAACTTACGCGGTGTGGAGGGAAGGAGGGTACTTAGAACAAAACGCATTATATAACGTGATATGCATGCGATGGTAGTCAACTCACGCGGTGTGGAGGGAAAGAGGGGTCTCCCTTGCCCAGTGGTACTACTCTCATGAAAAGATATTGTACCATTCCTGAGAAATATCGATTAATATAACCTAACCTTAAAACACTTTATATTCCCCTAAAAAGCGTAGTCGACGGAGCCCCGCTTCGAGGGGCCCCTATTTCCGAGTGCAGGGTATAAAGGAATCTAACTAACCTAACGTCCCGATTATGGGGGCAGAGATACTTCCATATGTTCAGTTGACAATAATTCGAGAGTTTACAATATCGCTAGAGAGAAACACGTTATATTGTAATATAACGTGTTTGACAATTTAACGGTGATATACATATAGACCTACGCGTGAGACTTGTAATCTCAGAATGTTACTCAAGCCTTAATTAAGTTGGTGTCGGTATCCAGACTAACCGAGTGTAACTGAGTAAGAGAACATTTTCACGGAGAGACTGCCTATCTGACCACTACAGCCTAGTTTTTGGTAAGAATACTTGACTTTTGGTCTTTAAATTACCCGCAGCTTTCAATACAGTTGCTGCAAGTTGATGACAATAGCAGTCATTGAAAGAAAGAAAGAAAAGACATTTATTAGCACGCGTAGATGAATAACTCAAAACATTGTGCAGATTGATGTTTTGACTAGTAAACGGGACATGGAGGTATTTAAAGTAAGGTTCAAACATTATACATACCCGTAACCCTATTTTTTTTTTTTTTGGTTGGGAATTCATTAAATGACTTCTCCCACTCGGGGCGGATCGGGAGGGAGTGTCAGACTCTTACTGACTAAAACCCATCCATGTTCCTTCCTCGCCCTTTATGTTCCGGTGCTGCGGTATCTCTTTCGAGCAGGCCCGCAACCCCGCAGGCTTCGGCCCTTGCGGGCCCCTCCCATACACGTACCCCTTACATTATTTCTAATCTGGCTTTCCTCTCGTAGGTCTGCTGGAAGAAATTTCTTTTGAAATAAGCAGTACCTTTGGCGTCATCTATGTTAATATTTTGTCCTTTAAAGTGTCCTTTTAAATAAATAAAAACGAATATTTAAAAATAACTAATTTTGAGCTCCAATATCTCCTTAACTATGTAGAAACTAAAAAAAAATCGGAATGACGGGGTAGAAAAAGTGCCTTACGGATTCGTTAAGAGGTCTTTTTAAACCCTATTGAGTAAGGGGAATCAGATTTTTCAGAAAAAAAAAAAATATTATTTATTCTTGCACATTTGATTATAAAAAGACCGTATCAACAAGAATCTTTAAAAAAAACAAAAGAAACCACACTGAGATTTTGCAACAACATTTATTTTTTTAATTAAAATCTGACTATTACGGGTTTTTTCCCAAAAAATGCCAAAAACATTGTATTATGTGGTTAGTTATTTGCTAGACATTTGAATCTCAAATAAATAGAGAACTTTGAACTCCGGTTAAATTGTTCGAAGCAGTTATTTTGGCAGACGCGGCGGTTAAACAGAGGTTCACACTTTGAATAGCAATGTTGGCAGAAGTTTAATAACAAAATGATTTAAGGCGAAAGCGTCAAATTCAAATTTTCTTCAGCCGCGAACGATATTTTTATCAACATACACCCCACACTTAAAGTACTTACGGGATTATATCCGTGATTTTTCTTTGTTTCTGTGAGCTCCCGATTTTTCGATGCTGTTGCAAGCATCATGACCGTGAGAATAACCCCGTAAGTACTTTAACGGGGCCGGCGGAGCATGCGTATTTCATACAAACGTAATACCAAAATAATTTGTAAATCATATTCTTAAGGTAGTGTGTATTGATTTCGATTGGATTACAGAATATCTATGTTCCCAAATACATATTTTGAAAGGACAATGATATAAAGACGAGATATGAGGAATTTAAAATTTCTATAGAAAACTTATTTTTCTTAAAACTCTTGTTTAAATCAGTGTCCAATAAAAATATATATGAACCTAGATATTCTGTAATCCAGTCGAAATAAATACACACTGTCTTAGGAATACGTTTGATTAACAAATTAATATGGTATTACGTTTGTATGAACAACGCATGCTCCGCAGGCCTCTTAAGTGTAGTGAAAAATGGTGAAAATTCTAAAACACTGAACATACACCCCAACCTAGCACTGGCCTGAAAATTGCAAAAAAAAACTAAAGAAAATTTTAATTTCGCGGGCTATCCTGGAGGGTCAGCCTTAAGGCTGATAATTTACTTTTTCCTAATTTTTTTTTTGCTTGCTTATTTTCTTTCGATTTTTTTGCAATTTGCAGGGCAGTGCTAGGTTGTATGTTGATGTCCCTACTATAATATTATAAATCTGAATGTAAAATTGTTTGTTACGCTTTCACGCGAAAACTACTGAACGGATTTGGATGAAATTTTGCACACAGATAGTTTATAACCTGGATTAAAACATAGGACACTTTTTATCCCGGTAGTAAGATCCCATGGGACGATAATCTAACTTCACGCGGGCGAAGCCGATGGCAGAAGCTAGTAAGTTCATAAAGATAGAGGAACATATTATTTAAGGTCAAAGTTGGTCCCCGACCTTTATGAACTTGGAGGTTTGTATTTGTTTTTTTTTATTTGATGATTAAAATTCTGTAACTACATAACGTCTTACAGTCGCGAACGATATTTAAAAATAAGAAACGATGAATAGAAAGTATTAAGAATGATATGGCAAGATAAGAAGTGTCTGATGAGTTGACGAAAAATAGAGAAGTAAGTATGGAAGAAGAAGTCATGCTGCGTCTTCCCTGAATGAATTGGTATATGGGCAAGTTAATGATAATACATCAATTTGTATTTGCTGATGACTGGATTGAATAGTACGAGGGTCGTGGAGGTGTCAAAGTCTTAAAAAAAAACTTGTCAAAACGTTGTAACTTTGACCCCCCATTTCTCCGTAACTAGAAGGTTCCCAGGTATGGTGTAGAACAAAAAATGTTGGCAATGATGGGGAGAACAAGTGCCTTTCGGCTTCGTAAAGACGCAGCATGACTTTCTTCTTCCATACGTAAGTATGGAAGAAGAAAGTCATGCTGCGTCTTCCCTGAATGAATTGGTATATGGGCAAGTTAATGATAATACATCAATTTGAAAGTAATCTTCACGTCTCAAGTACCGTTTGACAGCTGTCATCCCGGGAAATAACAAACAGACGAAGGAAACTAAACCTTCTGTCATTTCTACCACATGACAAACTTCAAATAATAACATGAAACCAACTCAATTGTTAGTTCAGGGCAACATACAATGAATTCGCTTTAACTTACTTTTCAAATGTCAGCTCACTTCTATTCACCAGGAGTAGTCCTACTTAAAAGAGAACACAACCTCGCGCTTAATATACAGGGTGTAAACCCCCTCATCACAAAGCCGTTAACCAAGCATTCTGTACATCAAACTAAGTAACTTTACGAAAAAAAAATGCTGGGAACTGGGACTTTTTTTTCGAGGTTATAAATCATGTTTCGTGGTAGATCTCAATAATTTAACTTTAAATATAACTGCTCTATTGTATTAGGTAGGTACCTAAACCTGTAATAATAGTTGTATGTGTTGTTTAAATAAATAAATAAATTATGTATAGTAGAACGAGATAGAATGAGTAATTGTCGATATCGTATTTGATACCAACTAGATTTTTTTATTTTGTAGATTTCTGTTTTTTTTTTGTCTTCTTCATTTCTGATCTTACTTTTGATGAATGAAGATGAAGTCAAAATAAAAATCAAAAATGGCGCCAAAGAAAGTTTTTGGATTTTTAATCATGGGTGTCGTTTCCGTGGTTTTTGGTGTCGCTGATAGTGAAAATGAGGTCAAAATTAACACGGGGAAAAAAGTTAACAGAAGCAAAAAAAAACAGTTTTCCACGGCTTTCCCTGACACTATTTTCACCCTGCGCCACTGTTAGGTTAGAGGTGTATCTAATCCTACACCCACATTTCGCACATTTAGCTTAATCCCATCAACCGGGCACAAATAATACAATAACACTTTGCCCGTCCCGCAAATCGAACCCAGGACCTCATGCTCAGTAGCGCTTGCGACAACTCGAACAACGATGCAGTCTCACACATGACCCATCAATATTTTCACGCGAACGAAGTCGCAGGCAACAGCTAGTATAAACTAAGAATAAAGATAAATAACATTACACTTGAATTCCACGAGGGGTTAGGCAGAAATGTTTTATACCTAAGGCCTCGGACACGAAGTCAGAAACAGCGGTGCGGCAACGCTGTACCTGTCTCGAAATCAGCAAGCAGATCGCGCGGTGCTAGAGCGGCGTAGTATTGTGTTAACTTACAAGAAATTCGTATCTTTGTTCGCGAACGAAATATCTTAACAGCGACGACAATATCTTTTTGATACTAATTCCTTCGCTTTTAGCGATAAGACCGCCCATTGTGTCACCCCTTGTAAAATGTTTAAAATTTTTGTATTCATATTTTTTTATGGTGTACATAATAAAGAGTATTCTATTCTTTTATATTCCTTCCTGAAGTTTGATTCATTGTGGTGGCTTGCTCCTACCTGACGTGTGCGAAGTCTAACGCCCTGGCCACAACCAATCCGCGCCCCAATCCACGCTGCAATCCGCACCGCTCTTGGTTGTGGCCAGACCGTAATAATACACCCACATTTCGGCCGTTATGTTTTAAGTACTTAGGTAATAGACGAGAGAAATATAATAATGTCGTATTCATAATACCAATATGACCCAAATTCAATGATAAGTAGGTACCTATTATCATTGAATTCGGGAGAATAGTACCTAAGTAGGAATATGTACTATATATTGTATGTAACAGATTTCTATTCCCAACATTGTGGTGAAATCGCTCATAACGTACGTAATTATTATTAACCTTATTTGTAACTTTAGTCAATTGTTCCCAAAATATTTTACTGAGAATCTAGATTTTCTAACTATTGATCAAGTACCTACCGAAATATTTGTTGGTAAAGCAAATAGTTTGTGAGTGGGAGGATGAATGAATGAAGAAAGCCATTATACTGAATTCCAACCATACATTTCCATGACACTTTTCACACTCAGTATATTCCACAGACTACAAATGAGCCAGCAACAATTGGGCCCTGATTTTCAATCAAGCTCAAAACAGAATACAAGATAAAAGCCCTGATTCTACTGCGTGTAAATCTATTTATGGACTAATTATTACTTCACATTTATACACCATTTTTGTGCCCATTCATTTTGAAGAGAAGTCATCATCATGATTTTTTCAAAGGGCACTGAGAAAGCGAGATTATGTCAATGTTAACGATCTTGTAAAAGTAGAGAATATTTTTTTTTTATTTTAGGAATGCGAGAAGCATTAAAACTGATCACCACTTGTCTGAGTTATTCGAACTATCTAAATCAGAGCTAACGGATCCGATTACATCAATTACATTATAGTTTTCACTGAAAGAAAGCAACATTGCAAGTGCCATTAGAAATGCTTTATCTTTAGCTTTTATTCAACTTCCATTGTTAGTTAGTATTGGTCAAATAAAAAAATAAATTTTAAATTTGAAACTATTTATTTCACATGCAATTCTTAATTAATATATCCGCAATAACGCTCAATCTTTCTATTGCAAGATTATGTGGGCTATTGATTATATAAGTTACTCGCTCACAGGTATTTGTCTAGTAGTGGGCCCACACGTATGCCCCTCCCCCGTTTTATATCTTTCAACAGTCAAGATGTTTTTTATCTGTCGAGGCTTTTTATTTTCCAAATATTTGGCTATTTTCTTAGGAAATTTAATTAGTATGTTTGGAAGGGCATATGTCCATGTTATATGTTATATGTCCATATGTTGTATGGATCAGAATGTTGGGCCACAAAAGGGATGAATGAAAGGCATCTGCATGTCGCGGAGATGAGAATGCTAAGGGGGATGTGTGGTGTTACGCGAATGGATAAAGTAAGGAATGAGTATATTAGAGGAAGTCTGAAAGTGGCGCCGGTGACTGAAAAGTTGTGTGGTAATCGGTTGTCGTGGTATGGGCATGTGATGCGGAGGAATGAGAAAAATGTCGTGAAAAAAGTTTTGAATATGAATGTGGATGGGTATTTGAGTAGTGGAAGACCAAAGAAACGATGGATGGACTGTGTTAAGACGGATATGGTAAGAAAAGAAGTGTCTGATGAGATGACGAAAAATAGAGGAGTATGGAAGAAGAAGACATGTTGCGCCGACCCCAAATAAATTGGGATAAGGGCAAGAGAATGATGGAAGGGCATATGTCCAGACCTTTTTACCGTATTCATTATTTACTCTAGGCAGTTTATAAAAAGGCAATTACTATAGTAACAAATCTTGTTAATTCGTAATATCATTTATTAATTGTCACAGACAGACTCTATGACATTTTCTATTATATGGCCTCGAGCGAGTTAACATAGAGACACTGTCTAAAGAGTTTCTAATATACCACATCTCTCCCCTCCTAGCTGCTGCGGATCAAGGGTGCACCCAAAAGCTGGTCGAGATGTCGGCGCCAGATATCACCGTTGTCGGTGCGAACTTCGTAGTGCAGTCGGCCTAAACGTTTTATGATGCATCCAAACTGCCACCGCTGCGTGGCACTCGTGTAGTCACGAGCCTGTACCCGATCACCTAGGTTGAACTCTCTGACATTGACCTCTTGAAGCGGCGGTGGTTCTGTCTCCTTGTCTTTTCTTAAAAACATAGCATGTAGGCCCGTGCGTATTTCTCTGCCAAACATAAGCTGGTACGGAGTTTGACCATTAGCATTTGGCGTCCGTCGGAGACGAGTTTTCACTGTCACTAACTTCTCTACTAGGCTACCTCCTTCCCCCTCTACGCTTCGTAAAATTCTCTTAACTGTCTGCACAAAACGTTCAGCTTGCCCGTTGGTTGCAGGGTGGTACGGAGCGGAAGTCTTATGAATGATCATACAATATTTTAAGTATTTTTCGAACTCTTCCGAAACGAACTGTCGACCATTGTCTGAAACCAAGACGTGAGGTGTCCCAAAAGTGCAAAATAGTTCTTTCAATTTTTGTATGCACCAAGAGCTTGTAGTGGACTTGGTTGGTATAATCTCAGTCCATTTTGAGAATGCATCTACAATAATCAAAAGTTGGTATCCGTGCACAGGTCCAGCGAAATCAATATGAAGTCTTTGCCAGGGGCCCTTTGGTTGTTCCCAATGGTGTAGTGGTGCTTTCTCTGGTTCATTTTGTTGCAATCTACAGGTTCTACATGACTTGACTTTGGTCTCAATCTCGTTGTCAATTCCTTTCCAGTACACGAAACTGCAAGCCAATAGCTTCATCTTTACAATGCCTGGGTGACCGAGGTGTAGCTCGTCAAGCACTTGTTCGCGTAATGCTTTTGGAATTAACACTCGTGATCCTCTCAATAAACAACCATCATGCAAAGTAAATTCATTGTCCTTGTAACCGATTGTTTTTAGTGATTGGCCATTTTCCAATGCGTGTAGCAAAGATGTACAGTCGGCGTCCTTTCTTGTTTCTGTCGCTATGACATCTGGATCATATTATCAATGGCATGTATTTGCTGAAACTGAAAACTGTAATTCTGGTCAATTCTGTTGGTTTTGGTGTTTTCTACTGGAAACCTGGATAAACAATCTGCATTTGAGTTGTTCGCCGAAGTTCTGTATTCAATGTTGTAGTCAAATCCAGATAAGAAGTGAGCGTAGTGAAACAGCCTCATCGTACTCATTGCGGGTAGCATTTGATGTGGGTGGAAAATTACTGTAAGAGGTTTATGGTCTGTAACAAGGATGAATTTTCGACCATAACAATAGTAGAAAAACTTTTTAATCCCCAGTGTATCGCTGTAGCTTCCTTGTCGATTTGACAGTAATTCTTCTCACTATTAGACAGCGTTCTTGAAGCAAATGCTATAGGTCTTTCTGACCCATCTAGAAGTCTATGTGACAGTACTGCCCCGAGTCCCAGTGGCGATGCGTCTGTTGAAAGCACTAACGGCTTCTTAGAGTCAAAGTGTATCAGTACTCTTTCACTTACAATTTCTCTCTTATTTTTTATAAAAGCTTGTTCACACTCTGCAGACCATATGAAGCTGGATTCTTTCTTTAATAAGTTGTTTAGTGGGTTCGTGATCGATACTAGGTTTGGTATGAATTTGTTGTAAAAATTTGCTATTCCAAGAAATGTTCTTAATTCTGCTGTATTGGTTGGGTGTTCCGTTTTAACTATTGCATTTATCTTGTCCCTGTTTTTGTGTAGACCTTCTTTGTCGATAGTGTGTACCAGGTAATTTATACTTGTTTGGAAAAAGTGGCACTTGTCTTTGTTTACTCGAAGGTTACTTTGTTTTAGTTTATCGAGTACGAGTTTGAGCCTTTGTAGTAGTTGTTTTTGGTTAGCTCCTTGTGTAATTATATCGTCGAAGCAACATTTAACGCCTTGTAGGCCTTGTAACAGTTTATCCATGAACTTCTGCCATAGGCTCGGAGAGACCTTAACTCCGAACATGAGTCTGTTTACTCTGTAAGTCCCTTTGTGTGTACTGAGTGTTTGTAACATTAGCTACATTCATCTCTGTGAAAATATCTTCAATCATAGGTATTGGATATTGTTCATCTTGTATAAATTTGTTTAGAGTAACCTTATAATCAGCGCATAATCGGATATTCCCATTTGGTTTGACAACTGGTACTACTGGAGTACCCCATTCAGAGTGGTCAACTTTCGTGATGACACCTTGTGTGCATAGTCGCTCTATTTCTTCATCCACTTTTGTTTTTAAAGCATAAGGTATTCTACGTGGTCTAATAAAAATTGGCTTAGTATTCTCTTTCAGGTTTAGGTGTCCTCTGTAGTTTGGTATTTTGCCAAGGTCGTTTTTGAATACTGAAGTCTTGTAGAGCTCTAGGAGCTGGTCTAATTCTATGTTTTCAGTAGGCTGTACGGTTTTTATGTCTGCTAAGTTGAGTGTATCGAGTTCTTTCATCCAGCTGCGGCCAAATATGGGTTCAACGTTGTTGTTGATAACATACAGTTTTCCGTGGAATTCTTTTCATTGGCATCTGTATTGAACGTATGCTACGCCTGTTGGTTTGATTACTTCTCCAGTATAAGTTCTGAGTCTCATTTTTGTCTTAAAAAATCTTTTTCCAATATTTAGTGTTTGATAGTCTCGTAATGACATTGAAGTTAGTGTAGCTCCGGTGTCAAATTCCATCTTTATCTTAACGTTTTCAATATGTACCGTTATCATATATTTTTCAGATGATTCTCCAGATATGATATTAATATTATTCCAGTCATCATGGTCACTTGTCATTGAGTCTTCTAATAGGTTCGTATTCGGTTTGTTCTTGTTAATACTCGCATCAGAGTGGCGCTGAAGGCAAACACGGGCTAGGTGACCGACTTTATTGCATTTATGGCATGTAACGTTTACAGCGCCACATTGGTTGGATTCGTGATTCGCAGCACCACAGCGAAAGCATTTCCCTTTTAGATCTTTAGGTGTAATTTGTGTTGGACTTGGTCCTGGTCCTGCTGGTCTCTTGTAAGGGGTGATTTTGTTGATGTGGCCACTACTGGTACTTGGTTGTTCATTAGTAACCATTGATGCGTTTTCTGCCTTACCCATTTCAATAGATATCGCAATCTGTGTCACTGATTTTAATGTATATGTCACCGTAAAATTGTCAAACACGTTATATTACAATATAACGTGTTTTTGTATTCGTGTCTCGCGATGTTGTAATGTCTCGAATTATTGTCAACTGAGCATACGGAAGTATCTCTGCCCCCATAATCGGGACTTGGGGCACCCCCCCGTCAGGTTTGTTAGGTTCCTTTAAACCCTGCACTCGGAAATAGGGGCCCCGCGCAGCGGGGCTCCGTCGACTACGCTTTTTAGGAGGAATATAAAGTGTTTTAAGGTTACTTTATATTAATCGGTATTTCTCAGGAATGGTGCATTATCTTTTCATGAGAGTTGTGCCACTGGGCAAGGGGGACCCCTCCTTCCCTCCACACCGCGTAAGTTGACTACCATCGCATGCATTTCACGAAAAATACTGCGTTTTGTTGTAAGCAGTATGTTCATTTGACAATAATTCAAGACTTTTACAATATCGCTAGAGATATTACAATATAACGTATTTGACAATTTTACGGTGACATATATATTGTTCGGTCTTGTAAAATTTTTGTACGTGCATCACTATCTTTCAATGGGTACGTATCATAATCCCGAAAGTTCATAATACCTATGATTGAAATACCGACGTCCAAAACATCGAAATTCAAAATACCGATGTTCAAATGCCCGAAAGGACGAAATCCCTAATGGACGAAATACCGAATGACGAAATCCTGAATGAACGAAATACCGATAATTGTTATACCGATGGATGAAATCTGGAATCAACGAAATCCCGAATTAACGAAATACCGATGGATGAAATCCCGAATGGACGAAATTCCGAATGGACGAAAACTTTTATTTAATAACGTATTATTTGACAAACAATTCATTATTTATCGTTTTATATCATAAAACAACGTTTGAAACCAAGATGGCAACAATTGTGGCATTCCAAAAAAAAAAAAGAAATAAGAAATGATTATGGTTTCCTATAAGCACAAATTTTGTGACGGAAATGAATCGCTGCAGAACCGACTCCACGTAGTCTTTTCTGCCCTACCCCGAGAGTGTAATTTAAGCCCGCGTAGGCGCGGAGAGGCGAGGCGGGCCGCGAGCTGAGGAGCAGGTGGCTTTAACACTTGCGGTGACGAGTGCTAAAACCCTCTGCGACGATAAGTTCGCGTGTGACCGCCGGAGCCCCGCAGCGTCGGAGCCGAGACAGAAACCATGCCTGCTGCATGCTGCATGCTTGCTGGTTGCATGCTTGCTGCATGCTTGCTGCATACTTGCTGCATGCTTGCTGCATGCTTGCAAATCATTTTTCTCAGAAACGGTGACTATTTCGGGATTTTGAACTACGGGATTTTGAACTTCGGTATTTTAAACTGTCGGGCAAATGAACATTCGGGATTTTGACCTACGGGATTTTGAACTACGAGATTTTAAACTCCGGGATTTTGAACTTCGGGATTTTAAACTTTCGGGATTTTAAACTTTTGACCAAACAACCATTCGGCGTTTCAATTTTCGGGATTTCGTCCATCGGTATTTTAAAATTCGGTCTTTTAAATTCAGGATTATGATACGTACCCCTTTCAATCCCCTTTTAAATTGTAGAGATAAAAAGCTTTCTGATGTATTTTTCTGACAGTGTTGGCAATTGAATTCACAGTTAGTGGTAAGTTTCTTCAACTCTGCGGCGTACTGCGCTACAGTTTCATCGGCTTTTTGCGTTCTTGTTATGAATTTATGTTGTAGCGCCCATTTGCTAGGTTTTGGGTCTAAGTATTCGTCAAGTATTTCAGTAATATCAGCAAATGACATATTCATTGGTTCTTCCGGTGATGTTAAATCGCAAAGTTTCTCGTGGAGCTCTGGTGATAATGTTGACAGTAATATATTTGATTTCATGTGTGCTTCCGATATGTCGTTTAATCGAAAATACACTTCTAGTCGTTTTTTGAAATTGTTGAAAGTTTCTGATTGTTGTAAAGGTTGAATTTGTATCTTTGGTGTATGCCTGGATTCAGTTTCTTTTATTTGTTGCTGCTGTTGTTGGCCCTGTTGCTGACCTCTGTTCTGTGTCTGTTTTGTTAAAAGTTTAACTGTTATTGCTGTATGAAGTTCTTCAAATGCGTACCTGTATTCTTGTTCTTGATAATAAGTGTCATCGTCCTAGTCGTCGACGGTCTTGTTTTCGATATTTTCTTGTACCTCCCTTAAAGCTAGGATCGTCTCCTTCAGGCCCAGAAAGCGAGCAGTAATGTCTTCGTCAGACATCGTTGCCCTCTGATTGACATAGGTGTCGATTCGCGTGAGCATCCCGCGTAGGGTGCCACGATATTTTCGTGGTTAGTCCATTTCATTTATTAATTTATGCAATGTTTATTGGACTTTTTTTTATCCCATCCTCGTCGCCAATAACAAATCTTGTTAATTCGTAATATAATTTATTAATTGTCACAGACAGACTGTATGACATTTCTATTATATGGCCTCGAGCGAGTTAACATAGAGACATACACTGTCTAAAGAGTTTCTAATATACCACACTTTTCAAATCTGAATGTAACTGAATTCAAACCAGATTCGAGCTGAAATTTTGGAGACACGTCTGGGTCGGGTGACAATTAATTATGACTTGATCCTACACCCAGAATCACCTCTATACCAGAGAACTCCTCAACGGTTTATAGCACGGACATGAACCTTTGTATACGCGTTCTATGTTGATAATTGTAGATAAACCAATTTTTCTGCTTTCCGTTTGAATAACAGCTTGTACTTTTGTCAATTTAGGTTATAGTTGTCTTAAACACAGACAAAACCGTGGGCAACGAAGATTCTCAACCCAAAATCCATAAGCGATTTTTTGTCAGTCTTAATCATTCTTATTAATTCAAACCACTGATTCCCGACGCTTTTTCAGGCATCATAAAAATTAGACAAAAACATCCAAACCGCGGCAATCCGATGCGGAGACTCGAATGAATGAAATTCGAGTCCAGAAAGTATTCAGGCAATTTTTGCATGGTAATGCAATGGACATTACAGATGCATTTATTCAGTTTCATGACAACCTCAAATAAAATGTCGAGAAGTTCGTCTGAACTAAATTTAAATAGCTGTAAAATATTTGCTGAAGAATTTTTGGTGTACAAGTATTTTTATTTGGTATGCGGTGTTTTCGTATGGCGATGGCGCTATGAATTTGGTTGGACTTCTTTAATGTGGGAGGTATTTTTGGTCGTCACAAGAAAAGCTATAAATACATTCTGGTCGCAGTTACATTTTCAACCGGGTTGGAACATTTTCTTTTTCACTTCGTTAGTAGGTAATAACGAAACAAGTTATGAGACAAGCTTAAAAAAGCCATACAATAAGGCATATTTCACTTTGAATTATTGTACTCTTATTGTCGACAAATCGGTGAAAACGAACTTCGTCAGGTCCTAGAACGAAAAAAAAATAACATTCGCCAACCGGCACTGGTTCCGCGTGGTAGATAATTAGTATCTACTCTTTCTGACAGAGAGAGAGATAACATCACGCCTCTAATCCCCGAAGGGTTAAGCAAAAGTGTACCTTACAGGACACGCACATTTCGCCGTTATATTGAAGATCCATGTAATAGGAGGTGACCCAATTGCCATCAGCCGGGGACAGGTGCAGACTCCGTGGCTGCTACTGAGGATTTTCTGATAAAAAACCCTACCCGACCTGGGGGTGCAACCCAGGACTTCATGCTCAGCTGTCGGGGTTGCGACCGCTGCACCTACGAGGCTGTCTAATATTAGCAACATCTTCATCATCATTTTGACGACTCGAATGGCGTAGTGGTAGTCAAGGCTGCCTTGCGTTCTAAGGGTCCTGGGTTCGAATCCCGATAGGAGCAATGGTTTGTGTGATGAACATGGACATTTGTTTCCGAGTCATGGATGTTTATATGTATAAGAAGTATGTATTTACAAACAAAAAAATATAAATGCAGTAAATCAACTATCTGGTGTCCACGACACAAGCTTTGCTTAGTGTGGCACTAGATGGCGCTGTGTGTTAGCGGCGATATTTATTTATTTTATATTATTTATTTGAGCCGTAAGACGTCCACTGCTGGACATAGGCCTCCCCCAAAAGGGGGGTTTGCCGTAATCGCAATCATTACCAATTTTAGTAAATTAGGTATGTCACTTGGGGGAGGCCTATGACCAGCGGTGGATGAAATGATGATGTTGATTTATCTCAAAGATACTACTAACTTTAAATTCTTGTTAACATATATGCTACATTTACGTTATTTGGAGTGCTATAACCTAGTACTAGCACCAGTGTTGGTGCTTGAAACAGCCTTCCAGCTCTCACCGGTCCTTATCAAATGTTTTTGAAGTAGTCTCCTAAGAGCGTATAAGTTAAAGCTATGCCTAGCCTAGATCTAACGACATCACCTAACTCAGCTAGGAGAACTAGAGCAAAATATTTTAACGAGGTACCAAAACAACGGAATTATTTTCCGTAGTATAAGAACCGACGCACACTGAACCACTAATTGTGGCTAGATCTTAGAAGTCTGACTGTCCGACGTTTTAGTCGCTCGTAAGCGCAACTTACTGATGATCGTCAGTTGTTGAAGAACGGTGATATTCGCTAAAACAATGTAACTATGATTGACCGGTGATTCAATCTGAATAGAATTCAAAATGAGGGCCCGGTTCATTCCGTCGTTTCGTGCAAATAGAACCGTTCTGCAGAATAAAAATAAATATTAAATTTTAGGTTTTTCTTTTATATACACGAGTTTCAATTGTCACCAGATTCATTTAAAGTAGAAGGCACGTTATTATCTTGTGTGGTGAATAAGAAGAAAACAACTCGTATATAAGCGAGCGCTGCCTTCAGCGCCCCCCTTCTGTTCGAGAGCTGTCAGACCGTCAACATGTCATCGTAGCGTCCGACATTTATTTTTCCCAATTTTATTTCTGTTTAGCTAATTGCTTAATTTATTTAATTTATAACTGTAGCTGTAAGATTTTTCTTTTTAAAAGTAACTTGCCATCTAATTTACAACATCAGAAGTGGGATTCGATTCAATTTCTGTTTTTGTTGATTGGGTTTGTGCCTAAATAAAAAATGTCGGATCGCTCTCGTAGTCGTCGCCATAGCCGTGAGCTAGGCCGGCGACATAGCAGATGTTGGGTTGGTACGCAGACTCCGGAGATTGACCTACAGCGGGAATTGAAGCAGGCTCAATCGACTGGAAAGTTGGACTCCTGTATGCGTGGCCCCTACCGCATCGTGAAGACGCTGCCACAAGGGCGCTACGAGCTCCAGTTCTTGGCCGGCTCGTATGGGAAGTACACACAGGCGGCTGCGGAGTACATGATCCCTTGGCGTGGAGAGTGGACTCCTGAAGTATGTGCTGCTTACTTCGATGGTGAGTGCTTTATGCCTCTCTTATATATGAAGCTTCATATGTGTTTGTGTTTTATTCTTGTGTGTTCCCTGAGGCGTGTGTCTCCAAGCGCAGGGGTTTGTTCCCTGACTGAAGCGTGTGTCTCCAAGAGCATGGGTTTGTTCCCTGAGGCGTGTGTCTCCAAGCGCATGGGTTTGTTCCCGAGCGCGCGTGGACGCGCTGCTGGGGCAGGACGCTCTGCTGGCGCTTGATGCGCTGCTGGTGCTGGACGCTCTGCTGGCGCTGGTTGCGCTGCTGGAGTTAAACGCACTGCTGGCGCTGCTTGCGCTGCTGGTGCAGGACGCACTGCTGGCGCAGAACTTGCTGCGTTGCTGGCGCAGAACTTGCTGCGTTGCTGGCGCAGAACTCGCTGCGTTGCTGGCGCAGAACTCGCTGCGTTGCTGGCGCAGGGTGCGCTGCTGGCGCAGGGTGCGCTGCTGGCGCAGGGTGCGCTGCTGGCGCAGGGTGCGCTGCTGGCGCAGGGCGTGGTGCTGGTGCAGGCGCGCTGCTGGCGTAGGATACACTGGTGCAGCACGTGCGCCTGTCGCTACTGGTGCAACACGTGCGCCTGTCGCTGCTGGTGCAGTACGCGCTGGTTGTGGTATACTGTTGGAAATCTAGACTTTGTGTGTTGGGACAAGCTTCACGTAGTGCCTCTATCCTGAACAAATCTAGACCTTGTGTGTTGGGACAAGCTTCACGTAGTGCCTCTATCCTGAACAAATCTAGATCTTGTGTGTTGGGATAAGCTTCACGTAGTGCCTCTATCCTGAACAAATCTAGACCTTGTGTGGTGGGATAAGCTTCACGTAGTGCCTCTATCCTGACCAAATTGAGTTACGAGTACGCTTTACAGCTAGCCTCTGACTCCGCTAAGCCTTACCCGTTAATTTATCGAGACAAGCTTCACGTCGTGCCTCTATCTCGATGGCTTAATGTGTGCCTGACTACAATCAATGATGTGCGTATGCACAATGTGTAGCGTTGTGCATGGAGCACTTGGTTCTCTATCCTATACAGATGCAGACCATGAAGATGAGGACTACACTTGTTACGGAGGAGTCAATCTCGCCAGCCAGCCAGTCTGTCTCCCAACCACAACCCAGTACCTCCGGGACCCAGGCTGAAGCGCCGCGGCATCTCATCGAGTCCGAGCCACTGCAGCATCTCATCGAGCCTGAGCCACTACAGCTTCAGGTTGAGCCTGAGCCACTGCAGCATCACACCGAGCCTGAGTCACTGCAGCATCACACCGAGCCTGAGCGTCTGCAGCTTCACATCGAGCCTGAAGGGCCTCCAGCAGACATAGCCTCCTTGTCTATGCTGGAGACCGACCACCAGAGCTGAAGACATCATGATGGAGCCCGGGACGGCCTCCTGTCAGGAGAGGCCGTGTGGTGAATAAGAAGAAAACAACTCGTATATAAGCGAGCGCTGCCTTCAGCGCCCCCCTTCTGTTCGAGAGCTGTCAGACCGTCAACATGTCATCGTAGCGTCCGACATTTATTTTTCCCAATTTTATTTCTGTTTAGCTAATTGCTTAATTTATTTAATTTATAACTGTAGCTGTAAGATTTTTCTTTTTAAAAGTAACTTGCCATCTAATTTACAACACTTGTTTATTCACGGAGAAAATGACAATTGAAATTTAACAACTGGAAGGTAATGAAAAGTGAAAGGATTGTAATGAACTACGGCGCGATGGTAATGATGTAAGTCGGGACGGCAATGAAATATCGTAAAAAAAGTTCTGAATTAGGTTAGGATGTTAATGAACCGTAAAAGACGGTAATTTAAAACAGCTAAATAAAAAAACATAATTTCAATAATCACCGTCTTTTATTCCAATTCAGTCTTTCATTTCAATTCAGTCTCAAAAAATCCACTTCGTGGAAGGAAGCCCAATCAGTTTTTAAATAATTATAGGCTTCTGAGCAGTAGTCAACCCTATCTTTTTGTCTAAATAACTGACTACCTACAATCTATTAACAATTAATACAGTACAAATAGGATGCAAAATCACATTTTAAACTTAAAACAAACACTAAAAGTATATAACAATCATAGAGTATTCTGAATATCTGACTGGAAAATTAACAAAAAATAAAAATTAATAGGTAAATAATAAGTAACCAGTCTTTTTACTTTTGAGTGCAAAATCACAGTATACAAACAAAAAAAACAGTAAAGTAATGCTTACATAATAGTACAAAATTTAAAAAAACTGTTTAAAAATTCTTAATGGTCTTACTCGTCTACTGACCATCAATACTACAATGTTACTCTAGTCAACCTTAATTTACATCGTAGCACATAGCCTGAGCAAAAACAAATAATAAACATTAGAAAACTTAAAAAATACTTAATTCGTCACTATCATCTGATCCATCATATTTATTGTAGTCTTTGTTTTCTTTTTCTGATATATTTGACTGCACGAAAGTCTCGAATTGCCGTTGGTGTTCAGGAAAACTGGAGGGGAAGGAAGGTAATGAAGTGGAGATGAATGAAAAATTCTAACATTTTGTTTAATTATTTCGTTACCGAATACATTAGCAACTCAGTAATAAAATAGGATCAAAATCAATTTGAAATCCAAACATATTTAGTATTTATAATAATTTGTTTACTACAGTACCTTGTGAAATAGAAGGAATGTGATGAAATTATTTCTGGACGTAGCACTACCAACAATACGAAGATTTCAAATAATTATGACAGCGATAGGCGTACGTCCACTTTGCTCTGTTTGCCGCGGCTGACCGACCAGTAGAAACACGTTGTGACCTGCACTATATTAGGGACCGAATAAACCACTACAAAATTACGAAGTTTCCGAGTACGGATGGCGATGATGTTTTTTTTGTGACAATTAGAAAATATAGCTTTTTTTCTACTATTACTAAGTTATTGGTATATTTAAAATACTTAAAGAATAGGTCAGGGGTTTGGTTCTTAGGGCACGCCACGATAGTGGCGGTAAGTCCCCTCTTTGAGGAGTGGCTGGAGAGGCGCCACGGCGCACGGTGGGCTGAAAATCGGCTTTCATAGACTTAGGGATTTCAATTTGCAAGTGCTTGTTTTTATGTCCGATATCGCTTCTATTAGTCATTACTATGTACAAAAATGACACCCGAGTTAATTCTGCCCAAAAACGAAGGAAATATATTTTTTTTACGAAAAATTTGTATGAAGCTAGTATGAAAAATCGAATTATCTCCTAAACGGCCTGTTTAACCGTACAATCCTTGGAGGTGGTCATAGTGCTAATTATTTATGATTTTTTGGTTGGCGATCGGACGAAAAATTTAATGCCGATTTTTTTTTAAAAATCGTCAACATATTTTTATTTGTTTTTACGTATGAAATGATTCCTTTTGGTGTTTATGTTGAAGAACACGGACTTTTAGCTACACATAACATAAAATAGCATCACTCCTATATTTTCGAAGGAGTTGGCAGAGGTTTATAGTACACCCACACGTAGACAACTATGTTTGAGCTAGATAATTATCAACACAAAATGAGTTTTAAAACTTTTCATACAACCAAATGACCAATTGTTTACTCTTCTAATGAGTCCAAAAAGAAGTAATTAAGTAACTACACTGATTAGGTCTTCTAATGAGTCTTAATAGGTGATTAAATGATTTTCAATATCTCACGACAATGCCAACTATGGATTACATTCAACATTTCCTGATAAGTAAGCTAATTTGTTAATTAGCAGTGCTATGAGTTCTAAGAATAGTTAGTGACGATTATAGATTTTCATTAGCTAATGAGGAGATAACTAATGAGGGAAGTTAAATAATTATTGGCGTTTTGCAATAAAAGGGCTAAAGTTTTGTTTTATAATTTAATTTGTTCACAACTGTGTAACTGCTAACACTAAATCAGCGACTATAAAATCTTAGAATGGAAAGTTTAATCACCAATTTAGACTTGTTTGTTCTTCTACGAAGTGAGAGTACTTCATTTGATCATGAAGTATTGTTCAGTGCAGTTGTATCCCGCATAGGCGATTGCCTGTCTGACGAAGATCGTGTTGTTCTCAAAGAATTTTGTCGGAGATTTACGAGAGCCGCTTTACAAAGGTGGCAGAAATCCAACCGATTCCTTGATAATTTCAGGAGAAAGTACGAGAATTGGTTGGGAGCAAATATTGATTGGCCGAGTTTTGTGCAAACTTTAGTTAATCAAGAACCAAGTGTTGATAAGGTTACACAGTTGTGAACAAATTAAATTATAAAACAAAACTTTAGCCCTTTTATTTCAAAACGCCAATAATTATTTAACTACCCTCATTAGTTATCTCCTCATTAGCTAATGAAAATCTTTAATTGTCACTAACTATTCTTAGAACTCATAGCACTGCTAATTAACAAATTAGCTTACTTATCAGGAAATGTTGAATGTAATCCATAGTTGGCATTGTCGTGAGATATTGAAAATCATTTAATCACCTATTAAGACTCATTAGAAGACCTAATCAGTGTAGTTACTTAATTACTTCTTTTTGGACTCATTAGAAGAGTAAACAATTGGTCATTTGGTTGTATGAAAAGTTTTAAAACTCATTTTGTGTTGATAATTATCTAGCTCAAACATAGTTGTCTACGTGTGGGTGTACTATAAACCTCTGCCAACTCCTTCGAAAATATAGGAGTGATGCTATTTTATGTTATGTGTAGCTAAAAGTCCGTGTTCTTCAACATAAACACCAAAAGGAATCATTTCATACGTAAAAACAAATAAAAATATGTTGACGATTTTTAAAAAAAAATCGGCATTAAATTTTTCGTCCGATCGCCAACCAAAAAATCATAAATAATTAGCACTATGACCACCTCCAAGGATTGTACGGTTAAACAGGCCGTTTAGGAGATAATTCGATTTTTCATACTAGCTTCATACAAATTTTTCGTAAAAAAAATATATTTCCTTCGTTTTTGGGCAGAATTAACTCGGGTGTCATTTTTGTACATAGTAATGACTAATAGAAGCGATATCGGACATAAAAACAAGCACTTGCAAATTGAAATCCCTAAGTCTATGAAAGCCGATTTTCAGCCCACCGTGCGGCGTCCTCACCTTCCGCCTGACGCAGGTCCTCACCGGACACGGATGTTTCGGGAGGTACCTGCACCGAATCGGGCGGGAGGAAACGCCCGGGTGTCTCCACTGCGAGGATCGACCGGAGGACACGGTGGAGCACACGGTGGAAGTCTGCCCTGCGTGGGCGGAGCACCACCGTGTCCTCGTAGCGGCGATCGGCGGCGGCGACCTATCGCGTCCGGCCCTGATTCAATCCATGGTCCGGAGCGAGACGGAATGGGAAGCCGTCACCTCCTTCTGCGAAGCAGTCATGCTAGCGAAGGAGGTGGCGGAACGAGAGAGGGAGAGATCCTCTCTTCCCGGCCGCCGCGGGAGACGCACCGGGCGTCGGGGGCCATGTGGCGGCTACCGGCCACCGTAGATGCGGGCCTGTGGACGGTTGGCTATGGGCTAGCTAGCCGTCCGTCCGTGTAACGACGACGACAGGCCGTGTCGACGGCGCGTTCGTGTTCCACGCACGCCTCAAAGAGATGTCAGCATGAGGGGAGGGGCCCGCAAGGGCCGAAGCCTGCCGGGGTTGCGGGCCTGTTCGAAAGAGATACCGCGGCCCCGGAACGTAAAGGGCGAGGAAGGAACATGGATGGGTTTTGGTCAGTAAGAGTCTGACACTCCCTCCCGCTCCGCCCAGAGTGGGAGAAGTCATTTGATGATTTCCCATCCTAAAAAAAAACAAACGCCGAGGTCCCTAGTTGGAAACAGAGAGGAATGAATTTAGACGCAGTTTTATTAGTTTATTAAATAAAATAACGAATCTAAACGTAATATTATCGATACTCCTTTTAAAGTAACTATGTCTTTACCCATTCTGGTTAAAAAAAAAAAAAAAATTAAAACCATGGGTGAATTAGTCTGGAATCGTTTTTGCACGAAACTACGGACTTCATGCTCAGCTGTCGGGGTTGCGACCACTGGACCTACGAGGCTGTCAAATATTAGCAACATCTTCATCATTTTTACGACTCGAATGGCGTAGTGGTAGTCAAGGCTGCCTTACGTTCTAAGGGTCCTGGGTTCGAATCCCGGTAGGAGCAATGATTTGTGTGATGAACATGGACATTTGTTTCCGAGTCATGGATGTTTATATGTATAAAAAGTATGTGTTTACAAACAAAAAATATAAATGCAGTATATCAACTATCTGGTGTCCATGACACAAGCCTTGCTTAGTGTGGCACTAGATGGCGCTGTTTGTTAATGTCCAGCGATATTTATTTATTTTATATTATTTATTTGAGCCGAAAGACGACTGCTGGACATAGGCCTCCCCCAAAAGGGGGGTTTGCCATAATCGCAAACATTACCAATTTTAGTAAATTAGGTATGTCACTTGGGGGAGGCCTATGTCCAGCAGTGGAAATGATGATGATTTATCTCAAAGACACTACTAACTTTAAGATCTTGTTAACATATATGCTACATTTACGTTATTTGGAGTGCTATAACCTAGTACTAGCACCAGTGTTGGTGCTTAAAACAGCCTTCCAGCTCTCACCGGTCCTTATCAAATGTTTTTGAAGTAGTCTCCTAAGAGCTTATAAGTTAAAGCTATGCCTAGCCTAGATCTAACGACATCACCTAACTCAGCTAGGAGAACTAGAGCAAAATATTTTAACGAGGTACCAAAACAACGGAATTATTTTCCGTAGTATTAGAACTGACGCACACTGAACCACTAATTGTGGCTAGATCTTAGAAGTCTGACTGTCCGACGTTTTAGTCGCTCGTAAGCGCAACTTACTGATGATCGTGAGTTGTTGAAGAACGGTGATAGTCGCTAAAAATATGTAACTATGATTGGCCGGTGATTCAATTTGAATATAATTCAAAATGAGGGCCCACAAGTTGCCGCCGCGGGAGACGCAACGGGCGTCGGGGGCCACGTGGTGGCTACCGGCCACCGTAGATGCGGGCCTGTGGACGGCTGGCTATGGGCTAGCTAGCCGTCCGGCCGTCTAACGACGACGACAGGCCGTGTCGACGGCGCGTTCGTGTTCCACGCGCGCCTCAAAGAGATGTCAGCAAAAGGAGAGAGGGGCCCCTCTCCTTTTGCTGACATCTCTTTGAGGCAAGGGCCGAAGCCTGCCGGGGTTGCGGGCCTGTTCGAAAGAGATACCGCGGCCCCGGAACGTAAAAGGCGAGGAAGGAACATGGATGGTTTTTAGTCAGTAAGAGTCTGACACTCCCTCCCGCTCCGCCCAGAGTGGGGGGGGGTCATTTGATGATTTCCCATCCTTAAAAAAAAGGGCCCACAAGTTGTAAGTAAGGGTCCACGAAAATATATCAGGTTTCGTTACTAAAGAACAAAAATCTTGGCTAGGCTTTATCTATCAATGTAGGCAGAAAATATAGCTACTACAAAAAGTAACAAAAAAAACAAATGTTCCGACCGACTGCGACTTAAAAAAAGCATTTCAAAACTATGGTATTCTAAGCTACGGTCCTTCTTTATGCAATCCTAATAGATAGCGCGAAAATATAGGTAACATTATTTGGTAAACGGGCTTAAGAAAAATGCAGCATGGAAACCACCAAAACCAAAAAGGTTGGGTACCTCTGCTATAGACCATGCGCAGGGATATGCGTTTGCTCCAACAGCAGCCTGAAAACTGCTATAGTTTTCAGGTGGTCCCATACTGGGACACGCCACTGTGACGTTTAATGAATAATTGCTTTGTTATTTTTTTATAGATGTACACACGCAAACTTTTCTAAAATGTGTGTGCTGTACTAACCAAATGAATTTATTCTGAACAAAAAAAAACTATACTCACTGTAATAATAATCCGTGTCCTGGTTACGTTCCGGGGACCTCTTCGGAGAAACCGAAGGTTTTGTCTGTGCAATTATGGATGAAGTTATGATGACGAATAACTACCGGAGATTTATTGTGAAGGACGGTACGGTTGACATATGTCGGGCATGCCACCGTCCAGGCGAATCAATCCGTCACATTATCTCCGGATGTTCTCGTCTAGCTAACGGAGAGTACTTGCATAGACACAACCTTGTAGCCAGGATTATCCATCAGCACCTTGCTCTAAAATACAATCTTGTGGAATCGGAAGTGCCCTACTATAGGTATGTGCCCGACCCAGTTCTCGTTAATGGCAGTATCACACTGTACTGGGATCAATCCATCATCACTGACAGGACTGTTTTAGCTAATAGACCTGATATAGTGGTGATGGATCGATCAGAGCGGCGCGCAATGATTGTTGACATAACGGTCCCGCATGATGAGAACCTCGTGAAAGCCGAGAAAGATAAACAAATCAAGTATCTTGACTTGGCTCGCGAGGTTGTCGACATGTGGGAAGTGGACTCAGCAATCATTGTGCCGATAGTCGTGTCAGCGCATGGCTTAATTGCCAAGAGCCTCAACCAACACCTGAGGAGGCTCTCGTTAGGCAGCTGGATCAAGGGCTTGATTCAGAAAGCGGTACTCCTGGACACGGCCCGTATTGTTAGGAGGTTCCTCTCTCTGGAGCCCTGACCGCCGGTAGCTTGGACCCTGTTCCTGATACCGGTGGGCTACAATTTTTTATATTTTAAAATGTTTTTTATAAAAAAAATATATTAATATTTAAAAATGTAAAGACTTTGTTAAAAAATGAATAAAGGGAATAATAATAATAATTTGTTTATTCAAGTAGCTTAGACTCAAAAATTTTAAATTTTGTTAGCTTGCCTAGATAGGTCTGTAGATTGGTGAATACCCATTTCATACTGAGTTTCCCCTGTGCCTCGGAAAGCACGGCGTTGGTCCCAGCTATCATTTATACATCTTTGACAGTTGTTACAGGTAGCCAACGGCGCAAAAGTCTAACAACCAATTTTACCAAGAGTTATCCTATTACTCATTACATAGGCAGTTGCTCTATGTAAAATACTGGTATTCAGCTGCATCCAGTTAGAATGAAAGTTGACCTCAACATAGTTGAGAAAAGGCAAGGCAGATAATGTCTGTTTTATCGTTGCATAGTGTGTGCCGTCCATTACATTTGGAACACGGCTTCTTGACTCGCTGAGTTTTTGTTTGATACTGAATTACTGACCTCAAGTCTCTAGAGGATTTACAATACGGCCGTTGAGTTTCTACTTTGTCACGCTCTGTGAAAATGTTACCTAAGTTTTGTGCATTCTAGAAAAGTTAGAACTGTAGTGACTTCAAGTTTCATTTTGATAGATTGTGTTATGTTATTGCTATTTTTAAGTACTTATATCTAAAATAGGTGCGTGCGTGATTTTTTATGTAGTTCATGAATCGTATGACGCCTTGTCACCCCAAGGATTGGGCTCAAATTAAAAGAGAAAAAGAATGAATTCCACGATAAGGCGTTTTATGTAGCTAGTGACATTCGCGCCACGAAGACAAATAAATAAATAAATAAATAAATAAATATCGCTGGACATTAACACACAGCGCCATCTAGTGCCACACTAAGCAAGGCTTGTGTCGTGGACACCAGATAGTTGATATACTACATATATACTTTTTGTTTATAAATACATACTTATTATACATATAAACATCCATGACTCGGAAACAAATGTCCATGCTCATCACACAAACATTTGCTCCTACCGGGATTCGAACCCAGGACCCTATGAACGCAAGGCAGCTTACATACAAATTATCGATATCGGTTCATCCGTTTAGGAATTACCAGGTCACGATGGAACAGACACACATACAAACGCGCGATAATCATTGCTCTCTTTCTGGGTCAGCTGGGTAAAAACGAAAATGTACTTTCGTTGAACCTAACAGCAAGTCACTATAGTTTTTATTTCTATAACTTAATTTTAATCTTAATTTTTTCTTAATTTTATATTCTATTCTTTATTTACTACACCAAAAGATACACATTGGATTGTGAGAATTCAGTGATGCAACCCTGTGACACGCTGCGCAACTCCGCTATTGCACGCCGCTGCGTCGCTCTACGCCGCGCTGCTTTCTGAACTCTCACAATGGAATGTGTATCTTTTCATGTCATAAAAAATACAATTAGCAATGAACAACAGACCAATCAAAGCAAAGCAAGAAATCAAAGTTAACTGACTTCATAATTTTAACGGGTTTCTACAAATTCTTGTAGCAATATCTACATTCTAAGTAACGATCAGCTGAGGTGGCGGATAATTCGTTACAAACCATGGAGTATTGTCACGCAAACTAAGCTGTTATCAAATTATAAAGAGATTTGCATAAACACTGTGTTTCTGCCTTTATGACTATTTCTCACACACTCGTAACTAACTCAATGTGTGTGAGTACAAAGTAAACCGCGTACCTACTTAGATAACCGGGTTTCAGTAGACCATTTTTTTCGGGGTTATACCTGTATTCGCGAAAAAAAAAATCTAAATCCGTTTCCAATCTGGGGATCCATCCCATTGCGATTGATACTAATAAATCAACAAGGCACTCAAATACTATCATCAAATCTGCGAAATTGTCTGGTTAAGGCGGATCAGACAATTTCGCAGAATTTTCGGAAACGAGCAGAGAAGACCAGGCCCTTTATTCACAACCAATCGACTCGCTTCCGATTCGGAAAGTCGTATGTCTATCTCGGTCGTTTTCGTAATGCCAGAAGAAGACAGATATACGACTTTCCGAATCGGAAGCGAGTCGAATGGTTGTGAATAAGGGGCCAGATGCGTAAAAGCTAGGGTGTATCCACAGCAGCTCTGCGGAGATGTCTAAAGCGGTAAAGTAACACTCCGTTCACCGCACGCCGTGCACAGGTCACGTCCCTTCTCGTCTGTCCTGGCCAACCAAATAGACATCTCTAATCCTCCTCAACCGTTTCCACTTAGATTAAATGAGGAAGAGAAGTGTAAATAAATATCGCTGGACATTACACACAGCGCCATCATCATCATCGTCATCATCACCCTATAATGTTCCCACTGCTGGGACACGGCCTCCTCTCAATGAGAGGGAATGGGCTATAATCTACCACGCGGGCCCAGCGCCATGTAATGTCACAATACGCAACGAGCCTTGTGTCGTGGACACCAGATAGTTCTTATACATAGATACTTTCTGTTTGTAAATACATAATTATAAACATCCTTGACTCAGTAACAAATGCCCACGCTCATCACACAAACATTTACTCCTACCGGGATTCGAACCCTACGAAAGTAAGGCAGTGTTACTACCGCTGCGCCATTCGGAAAAAATAACGAAATTCTATTGGTGGTTTACGACACATCTCTCCTCTACCATACCTCCGGATAAGTATCCGGAGGTAGCAAAACACAAGTAAATAGGACATTTTATTATGTACAATATTTGTAACATACTACATCTAAAACTATACTTCGCGTGACCAGAGGGCTGGCTCTTTCTTTGGCCAAAGAATTAGTATTGCCATTCAACGTGGCAATGCTGCCAGTCTTCTGGGCACGTTTCCCGATGACAGCGATGCGGAGGAGTACTTTGACGCCTAAGTGTCCTGTTGACATTGTTATATATATATTGAAGTTTTACGTTTAGTTTTATTTTTGTAATTATTTATAGTAAATAGTATTTCCTTTATGTATAACGTATTTCATAATAACAAGATGAAACCTAGATCTAGTTAGTAAAGTGTGTCTTGAAGAGCGGTCCCCCTGTGGTTTGCGGTGCTCACATTAAATATCTCTCTACCTGGACCAGTCCGCTCTCGTATACTAGGGTTTAGCGAATTATGAGTCGGAACTAAATATTGTTTAGTAGTTTTAGTACTAAGATACTTTTTACGGGATAGTTATTTAAATAAACAGTGGCTAAGTATGATATTTATCCTGTTTTAATGGTATTAAATCTCCTGTAATATTATAGCGGGCAATGTCGTTCAATGTTTCTTTTGCTTGCTTGTTTTTAGCTGTGGCCGTTGGTCGAGTTCGAACCTAAGCTCCATGTTCACCAAAAAGATTACTGTTTGATTATCTATAAACAGCTGTTTAAAACACATTTTTGCATGGGAATATGTCACAGTGACCGCTGTTTTTAGATAATCAAACTGTTATCTTTTTGGTGAACATGGACCTTAGACATGCAGCTCTGAATTTTCGTATTGTATAATTATCACTTGCTTCAGTGAAGGTAAACATCGTGAGGAAACCAGCATACATGTTAAGCAAAGTCAGAGGACCTTGGGCGGCATAAAAACTCTGACACCAGGTTAGACGGTAGCCACACGATAAAGAAGACCGTGGCGAGCCAACTGCTGTTACGTTGTCTAGCTTTCATAGGTAATACTAAATTTCAAAAATTAATACTGAATAGAAATTAAGGAATCAGGTTATACAAGACTGTTAGGGTCAGTTCACACCGAGACTCAACGCGACGCGACGCTGTGCGCACTTTTTACTAAGCGGCCCAAAATATAACTTTATTTACTACACGAAAAGATACACATTGCATCGTGAGAATTCAGTGCGGCAATGCTGCGCAACTCCGCTCTTGCACGGCGCTGCGTCGCTCAACGCCGCGAGGTGCCGCGCTGCTTTCTGAACTCTCACAATAGAATGTGTAAGAGTATCTTTTCATGTAGTAAATAAAGGTATATTTTGAGTCGCTCTATTAAAATTACGGTACTGAAAGAGGCCAGTGATTTCGCGGTGCGGCGTGCGGCGCAGCGAGGCGTCGCACATCGTGCTTCCAACAATTTTAGGAGGCGCCTGGCCCCTATTCAGTACTGTCGCGCCGCGTCGCGTCGCGTGACGGTGTGAAAAAAAGAAGATGTAGTAACAAAAATTTTAAAAAGAGTTTATGCTTAGATTGTTTGGTCATGTGGGCAGGGCCTCGATTCTGCTATTACGATTGTGTCAGAATAGGCGATCATTGAAGTCACAATGATCAAGTTCTGTCAAGTTTTGACAAGTTTGGTAATCTACTAATATAATGGCGTCATTATGACTTCTCAATGAACAACCAGTGAGACTCCATTGAAAGAAATGTCATAGAATATCAATCTCGTACATAAAATCTGGCATGAATAAATGTTCGCATTTAGCAGTAGATATCGAAAATCATTTGTACTAAAGGTTTTATAATGATGGCAATACGAAAATGCCATTAAAACACAATTTTATTACGATACCATCGACCGACCATTGTGAATTAAGCAGATTACGAACTTTAAGCAAAATGACAATGGGATGTGAATGGAATCGTGTTGGAGTGACGAATTTATTAAAATAGCAGAATTAGGCCTCAGGACGAGAGAAAAGTGGCTAAAAAGGTTATTTACAACGTTATGTACATTCAGATATCATCAGTTTAGTAAACAACCAAACATGCTCGTACATGAACAGAAATCTCATAACCCTTCTCTACCGCAGTTGGGTAAAAACAAGATTATCATCTCAAACTGTAATAACATCTTAGTTTTAAATTCGAGATCGCCACCTCGGCAGGATTACATCTACCCTCTGTCTGAGAGTCAGGATAATACTAACTTTAAATTCGCTAACTTCGGACGCCGGGGACGGCTAGACAGTGCAGTCAGCAAATAGTTAGACTAATTTTATATACCTACCTAGGTAGTAGCACTTCGTCCGCAAAAATTGTGGTAGTTCGGTTAATATGCATGATATAAATAAAGGGAGTAAAACGATTCTTTACGAAGCCGAAATGCACTTGTTTTTCCCATCATTGCGTTCATTTTTTGTTCCAGACCATATCTGAGAACTTTCTACATAGTTACAGAGATATTGGGGGTCAAAATTCCACTTTTAGACGAGTTTTTTTTAAGGCAAGTTTTCAACTTTTCATGTTTAAAATCATGTTTTGTGGTAGAACTAAACGTACCGCACTCAAAACATTATGCTAACTATTGATAGATTGAATAGTACAGGGGTCGTGGAAGTGTTTAAAATTGTTATTTGAAAAACTAACATCAAACAAATTATAATTTTGACCTTCACTATCTCCGTAACCAGAAGGTTCCAAGGCATGGTTCCTGAACGTGAGCACATTAACTCCCTAGAACTTGTAACTGTCAGCTTTGTTTAACGTCTTTTCATCTCAGCCGAAAGACGTCCACTGCTGGACATAGGCCTCCCCTAAGTGTCGCCACATTGACCGGTCCCTTGCTACTCGCATCCACCGGATTCCCGCAATCTCCACCAGGTCATCGGTCCGCCTAGTGGGAGGTCTTCCAACGCATCGTCTTCCGGTTCGCGGTCGCCACTCCAGAACTTTTCGGCCCCATCGGCCATCCGTAAAGTCTTTTACACTTGTTTTATGGAGAGGACCATAATCTCCCTAGCCTTTTCACAACTATGTTGAGGTCGGCTTCCAGTAAAACCGAATGCAGCTTAATAACAGTATTTCACATGGAGTGACCGCCTACCTACCGTTATGGAGAAGACCATTTATTGAAAAAAATCAGCCATGTTTTCATTCGGACATAAATATACCAAGAAAAAATATGAACTGTCTCGTATAGGTATCTAGTGGTAGCAAGACTGCCTCATTGGTGTAGTTGTCTCAAGTGCGACTGCTACGCATGAGGCCCTGCGTTTGATTCCCGGGTCGGGCAAAGCATGAATGGATGGATATGGATTTGTGCTCGGTTGACGGCAATAGGCTACTGTTTTAAAAATGGGCGGGGTTTACTATTAGGTACACCGCTGTCTAACCGTTCGTAGATTACGGGCGCTATGTTTTCTACGTAAAAATATATAAAATTATCGTGTTCCCCATTATTCGTCAGAAAACCACATCACTTAGCAAAAACCCCTATTGTTTAGCCCTATTAAGAACTTCTAACAAAGTTCCACAAAGTAAGTATGCTCGTATTGAAACAATTTTTCATTGATGCGGGCCGGCCCGGGCCGGGTCGGTCAATGGGCTGTGAAAGCGACCACTCTTGAGGCTGCCGAAGACTTTAAACTAAATTTGGCGTTGTGCCAAGATACGTATTCTAGTAGGAAGAGATAGTATCTACTCAATCGAAATCTTAAATTCAGTTAATAATATAACGCTATAGTTATTATTGATAAACTTTAAGCTTAGAATTTTTCAAGTAAACAGAATACCTACTTAAAAAAAAATTGCGACACTAAAAATGTTTACCGTTTCGGAGATAGCTACGATTAACTACGCTTAATTATCTCTGTGCATATGTCGTCACCGTAAGATTTTCAAACACACATTTGTTTCTTTCTGTTTTGCTGGCGGCTTGTGTACCTAATGTTGAAAGTAGAGTATTTGTGGCTGGAAATCGTTCGTTCCTACTATCTCCAAGAAGGCAATCGAACACCACCTACCTTGTCTCAGCTCCCAAGTCAGCAATTGAGCTGCAGCAAGCATGACACGTCACAGATAGGCAGTCTATAGGTATGCATTCTAGGTTCTCGAAGATCGCACACCACACGGTTGATGTGAGTCCACAAATGATATCATAATCATCATCATCATCAGTCTATTATTGTTCCCACTGCTGGGACAAAATATAGGGTGTAAATAGACATAGACATAGCATTCTTTACATCAAACTGAGTAACTGCGCAAAAAATTTTGCTGAGAAACTATACCTTTTTTGGGTGAAATATCATGTTTTGTGGTAGAACTCAATGTAAGGCACTCAAAACATTGTGCTAATGGATGGATTGAATAGTACGAGGGTCGTGAAGGTGTTTATAGTATAATTCTTTTATTAAAAACTTGTGAAAGAGTTGTAACTTTGCCCACCAATATCTCCGTAAGTAGAAGGTTCCCAGGTATGGCAAAAAACAAAGGATTGGTCGCAGTGACGAGGAAAATAAGTGTCTTTTGGCTTCGTTAAGAGGTGTTTTACATCCTTTATTCTACTGTTAACAGTATCAACATCATTCTATCCAATAATCCGAAAGCAACAAAAACACACCGTAGTGAACGATCAAATAAATTAAGAGAAAAACAGTCCTTGACCTAAAAACCAGGCGAGTCAATAGCCACCATCTTGTCCTCAAATATTATTAAAATGTAACGTTCTCTTTCGAGGTCAGGATGGTCCCGTGTCCTCGAATAAGGACGCGCACGTAACTTAAAGGACTTAAGTGTCCAAGTTTAAAACACTGCTAAATAGTTGGTTAGTGCTGGTAAGGGGGTTATTTTGGGGTGAATTATAGAGCTGTAAATTAAGCTAGGTTGTGTGGTGGTTATTTTATCTTGGGGATTGATTAATAATCATTTATGAGATAGTGTTTAGTATACGAGCTCTTCCAACGTTGCGTTGGAAGGCCTCCCACTAGGTGGACCGATGACCTGGTGAAGGGTTTGGGACAAGCCCGCCACACACGCCCAAACCACTATAACTCCTGAAACCTAGAATCAACAGTGGCGACCATCAGAAAAGCGCCGAGACAATGAAGCTCGACGAAGTCCCAGAGAATGAATTTAACTGTCTTGGATCCCGCAACGAAATTAATCAGAAAGTATAGCGGAGGAGTAGGAAAAAAAACCGTAATCCGTACCGTAACCTGGTGAAGGCTGCGGGAATCCGCTGGATGTGAGTCGTACGGGACTGGTCAATGTGTGACACTTAGGGGGACCTATGTCCAGCAGTGGACGTCGTTCGGCTGAATTGATTAGGAGCTTGCTCGTGGCTAAATGATTACAGCCGCTCGGGTCGATCTTTTGGTCAAGCCGCGCTTGCATATGTACCGATATTCTCCCGTGCCTCAAAAAACACATTAGGCCGTTGGTCCCGGTCATTTGTATGATCTTTGAAAGTCGTTACAGGTAGCTACTGACCTGTAAGTCTGACAACTAGTTTTACTAAGAGATATTGTCTTACCCAGTACTAACTGGGTTGTTGGGAAGGACAGATAGGCAGTCGCTCCACTTGAATTGAATAAAATAAAATAAATAAATATCGCTGGACATTAACACACAGCGCCATCTAGCGCCACACTAAGCAAAGCTTGTGTCGTGGACACTAGATAGTTGATATAATACATAAATACTTTTTTGTTTGTAAATACATACTCATTATACATATAAACATCCATGACTCGGAAACAAATGTCCATCACACAAACATTTGCTCCTACCGGGATTCGAACCCAGGACCCTAAGAACGTAAGGCAACGTCACTACCACTACGCCATTCGAGTCGTCATTGTGCGAATTGTGCAGTTAACACAATTTAATTCAACCTTATTAGATTTTATGAGCATTGTATTACTTTATTACCTGTACCTACACGAAACAACAAAGGTTCAAGAATTAAGTGTATGTACAATAAATGCAAGCGTACTTATTTCTTAATTAGGACAACCTAATTAACATTAGAGCACTGTTATTACGTCCAACGGCAGGTCATTGCGTGATGAATTATTTTAATCCTACATTATGGCTGTATGCAAATTAAGTAATCAGGTCGCATTTGTACGCGAGCGAACATGGCCCTTTGCCGTAAGCCGTCATCTTAAAAGGTAAAAAAACAAACTACCTGTGTTTAATTTCTCCATTAGCATCGAACTCTTTCAAAACGAAAGAAAGTATTTTGTAAAGGGAAAAAAAAAATCTAAGCTTTTTTTTTCCTTATAAATGCCTTGCATTGGCCCATATAAGCACTGTGGTACACTTGTTTAATTTCTCCATTAGCATCGAACTCTTTCAAAATGAAAGAAAGTATTTTGTAAAAGGACAAAAAAAATCTAAGGTTTTTTTTTCCTTAAAAATGCCTTGCATTGGCCCATATAAGCACTGTTGTACACTTGTTTAATTTCTCAATTAGCATCGAACTCTTTCAAAATGAAAGAAAGTATTTTGTAAAGGGAAAAAAATCTAAGCTTTTTTTCCTTAAAAATGCTTTGCATTGACCCATATAAGCACTGTGGTACACTTGTTTAACTTTCTAATACCTTAACACTTACTATAACCTTTACCTATGTGCCTCGTACTGTACTTTATTGATTTAAGTGAAGAAAAAATCGTGTATATTCCCTATTCAGACAGTCGACGTCAGAAGCTATAGTCGTCAGACTTATACCAAAGATATTGTGATACCAAGTATCTTACTTATTGTCAGATAGACCGTCGCTTCATGTGAAATGAGTTGCTAGACTAGAATTCCATAGACAATCGTCGTCGTCGTCGTCGTTGTTGTCGTTGTTGTTGTTGTTTGTTGTTGTTGTCGTTGTTGTGTTGTTGTTGTTGTGTTGTGAATTCCATAGAGTTGGGAAAAGTCTTCTATTAGTCAATTCAATGTAAGTTAAGCCTAGATGCCCAGGTGTGTAAATGTATCTGCACAGCGCAGTACCTCGAATTCTTTACTCAACTCTGACTAATCATATTTTACCACGATATGGTTGTAACCTTATTTTTCGGCTATGAAATCATCAAATGACTCCTTCCTCGCCCTTTGTGTTCCCGGGCCACGGTATTCTTTTCGAACAGCCCCGCAGCCTCGGCAGGCTTCGGTGGATCTTGCGGACCTCTTCTTTATGCCGACATCTTTTGGAGGCGCGCGTGGAGCACGAACGCGCCGTCGTCGACGGCAAGCTAGCCCATAGCGCACCGTCCACAGACCCGCGCCTACGGTACGCCACTGTACGCCCGATGCGTCTCCTGCGGTGGCTGGGACAAAAGGCTCTCTCCGCCTCGCGTTCCGCCACCTCCTTCGCTAGAATGACTGCTTCGCAGAAGGAGGTGACAGCTTCGCATTCCGTCTCGCTCCAGATCATGGATTGAACCAGGGCCAGACGCGAGAGGTCACCGCCCCCGATCGCCGCTACGAGGACTCGGTGCAATGGTGCTCCGCCCACACGGGGAAAACCACCATTGCGTGCTCCACCGTATCCTCTGGTCGATCCTCGCAGTCGAAACACACAGGCGTTTCCTCCCGCCCGATCCGTTTCACGAACCTCTCGAAACAGCCGTGTCACATGGTTGTGACGGAATTGAACCTAAAACCGAAACTTCGAAGTCTTGTTACAGCAAGCGCCATGCTATGACCCGCAAGGTAGAGACTTGTCCAGTCCCCTTTATCTTGAAGTCTGTGGTCTGACAGCGTAAATATTGTAGCCCGATTATGATATGTAGTATATATATTAGTGCCTGTAGACTTATTATCATTCCTCTGCCTTTTTTTCCAATTCATCTGTCACCCTTTACACAGTCCATCAATCGCTTCTTTGATCTTCCTCTACTTTTAACCCGTCTACTTCTTCTTCTTCAGTCGGTCCCTCATTACTGAGGATCGTGGTCGCTAGACTCCTTCAAGCGGACAATCTGTCTCCATCTACTCCAGTCCAAAGTTGCCATCACCGCTGAAATTTGCCTTAGGACCTATGACCTTAAGAAAATCAGTAAGAGGAGGCTATGCCTCATTTACTTGGTCGGACTATCGTGTTGGCGATCGGCCTCGCTCTCGCTTGCCTTCGGTATTACCAACAATGACGAGCTTTTCAAGGCTGCTATCTCCTCTTCAAATTTCAGGGCTGAAATAGGACCAAATATTCTTGTAGGCAAACCGTAGACAATCAGGTCTTGATACCAAGTTGGGAAAGGAAAGACTCATTTGTGTCACTCGCCTCCAGCACCACATTTTCATTACAGTCAATACAGTCATTCTCTTGCCTGGATTGCCCACGTCTCAACCCCATAGAGGAAAATCAGGAAATCTAGTGCTCTGACCAATCAGGCCTTCGTTTTTAAATGTATACTTATCGCGGTGTTTCCAGATGTTCTGGAGGCGTGTCCTAGCATCTTTAGCCATGGCTATCCGACGTTTTATTTCTGGGACTCTACTAGCTTCATTACTTACATAGAGCTCAGATAAACAAAACTGTCCACAGTATCGATACCTTGGATGTTATAGGCACCCGATAGCTTTCCCGCACGATCTGTCACCATAAGCTTGCTTTTTTGCTTATTTATTGCAAGACCTTATTAGCCACTTCAGCCGTCCACATTCTTACTCAAGTCTTTACTCATATGTTCCTTATTCATTACAAATACATTCCATATTTCATGTCCCTACATAGCATCTATAGACTTTGTACCAGCACTGCCATAATAGTCGAAAATCACAGTTTTCGCAGAGCGAATTTATATAATTCTGTATATATGTCAAAATCCAACTGTTTGTGCAGCTGTGCAAATTCCTAGAAATAATTTAGATTGCCAATTGACACAGGGCTTATACCAATCAGGAACACGCTTGAAACTATCAATGTTCATCGAATCGATATACATATTTATTTTGAAATATCTGAATTTAACCAACGTAAGTAAATCTAAACGAAAAAAACTTGTGCTGTCGTTTTGTCGT
Source organism: Xestia c-nigrum (assembly GCA_916618015.1). Taxonomy (NCBI): domain Eukaryota; kingdom Metazoa; phylum Arthropoda; class Insecta; order Lepidoptera; family Noctuidae; genus Xestia; species Xestia c-nigrum. Next base: position 12,931,357 of record OU745266.1, on the reverse strand, counting down.
AGAAATGCGTGCAGTATACCGGGAAATGGCGAATCGGTCTTAGAAGAACGGTTGCGGAATCTTGCGTGGGTCTACGTTCGTCGCAAACGTTACTGCTACCTCTGCCCTAAGATGAGTCGAAGATAGAATAGAATAGAATAGAATAATCATTTATTCGCTAATGGACAGCACAACAAAAAGAGCAGCACATACATATAGATTATAACAACAAACAGCTTAACAATTAATTAAAACAGCTCAACTGCGGTGAGCATGCCCATAACGAAAGGGTAGCCAACTCAGCATATGCTGGGTGTAAAACACTCAGCGCTGGTTTTCAGTAGGCCCCCGCAGTGACACACGGATGAGGGTAGTAGGTGGTAAATAAATAATGTTATTATATTAAATGGGGATTTATAAGTGTACGTAATAAATAAATAGTATACAATAAATATTTTTGTCACAGAGACAACCTAATTTTATATTGGTAATAATAAAACACGAAGATCTCCGAACATCAGGCCACTGCAGCAATACACCTGTGTAGCTTAGCTAAGAGCTACTGTATAGCGATGCCTGTTATAAGAAAGAAAGATATACAGCAAAGAAGAATTTAAGACTTCTTTTTAACGTGACTTTTAGTATTCACCGCGTTTAAATTACAAAGATATCACTTTACAAGTGAAATGTATTTTAAAATGCAAATGCAAGTCCGGAAGCACCTTAATCCAAGGTTCTTTAGTAAAGTGACAGACCTTGGTGCAGACTGATAATTCTAGTAACTCGATGATGAAAAACTAAGCATTGTTGCAAGCATAAAAATAAATGACTAGCTTCTTTATTTAGCGTGCCATGAATATGTAATCATCACTGTCCCGTAACTACACACTAAACTAAAGTAAGACAAACGGAAACATTTTGAACGTGGACGTAAAATGGTTTGACTGACGGCCCTTATCTATAACTTACTTACGTATAACTTTACTTTACTTAACGTTGGTTAATACACCTACTTCCGTAGCTATCGGTGTTTTTATTAACTAAGAATATCTAGCCGCATCACCTACCTGCCACTTGATTCATAGAAAAATCAAAGAATGCTTTTCTGTGACGTTTTATTTCTCACAGGTCAGTAAGCGGATTTTCAAACAGACAGAGATAGCAATCTTCCGAAATTGGCTAGGTAGTAAGTTATTGAAAATGGCCGTAAAAGGGTTTTTTTATGCAGTAAAGATTTCAAATAAATATTTACGCCAAATCACAAAAGTATAACTTGATTCTTTTACAGAACCGTTGGCTATAGATACTCAAGACCTACTTACGGTCAACAATTTTCACCATAAGAAATGAGATTGAAAACTGGTCGACCGCCTGGATCACGATAGAAATAATCAAAGGGCAGAAATATATGGGCAGGTACGACAAATTTCAAAACGGAGGTATCATAAGTAGGCTAGTATCTACTAAGGAGAAAACAACCGCCCGGTCCATATTCATCATTATCGCCATCTGCTTAGCCTTTTCTCAACTATCTTGGGGTCGGTTTCCAGTCTAACTGGATGCAGCTAAAGACCAGTATTTTACATGGAGCGACTGCCTATCTGACCTCCACAACCCAGTTAGTACTGGGTAATACGCCGACCGCCGCCGACTGTCCACGACTCATCCTATCAATGTAAACTCCACCTAACAGACAAAATCGGCTAGCGTGTTCGAGAAACATAAAAATGTAGCTTCAACTCCAAACGCCTACCTGTCACGATCAATTGTGGACTTTCCACCTGCCTGAAGTATTATTACCCGTTTGAAGATTATTCCACTCTGTTCTAAAAGGTTGTTCCAAAGGTAGAACATGTTTGTTTTTTTTTAACGGCCCAGTTAACGCATTACCTGCGGATTTATATGCTAATTAAGCAAAGAATACTATTAATTCATTTATAATGTGAATGTGAGAAAAGGGTCTTGGTCAATATGGACATTAGCCCAACAGAGTTGAAACATTGTATGTTTGTTGTTTATCTCAAATCTTAGCTCACAATAAGTTCTACAATTGATATTAAAGCGACAAGTATTAAAATCGTCGGAGACCAGAGCTACAACCAATTGAAAATGCTGCTTAGGCCTGGATTTTGTCGAAGATTTGACTACAACAGTCACTTGTATTTAAAGTAGATCATGTAGAAAACATTGTGTTAAAAATAAGTATACGCAGTAATAAATCCGAGGAGGCCGGAAAAGTAATAAAATCAATTAAGACCGTAGAGGCTGTGTTACGCAAGGGCAACCCCGTTTTAAAATTAAGTTTCTTATTAGTTTGAATAATATATCTAATCAACCCATAAATAAATTCAGAAAAAGGCAACATATTACAAGCAAGTGGTTCTATTTCTGTTCTCCGGTGACTTAGGTATTTGTTGTTTTAGAGTGAAGTGACGTTCTAATCATGAGCTACTATTAAATATACTTTTCAATACACTTCTTTTCGCACTACGATTAGGTTCAAAATGCAGTGAATTTCACACGCGTGCATTTTTCCTGTTTTTTCTACACGTGTGCAGAAAGTAAAATTGCCACAGATAACTATACCTATACTTAGTCAAACTTGGTTCAATGCCTATGGTCTGAGGTGAATGTTTTTTTTTTTAATTTCGGCAAAGCGATCTACGTCTTTGCGGCGTAAACACTTTTTTAATATTCAGTTTGTGTTTATAAATCCAATATCATAGATAAACATGATTATTTAAAACTTACATTTACTTTTATAAACAAATTAACATTTATTTGTAATCTATACCTATTCAAAAATATAAGAAAAAAAATAAGATTAAATCATAGTCTCGTAATAATTCATTACACAGATATTTTCCATTATTTTATTTTGTTTCTTCAAAATTGTACTGAAAAACGTCGTTTGATACACATTTGTTGTTGCAGTTCTCGGCTCAGAAACACTACTCGCCTACGGCTCGTGTTTAAATACCGCCTCGAACGGCAATAATGGGCCCGCAAGGGCCGAAGCCTGCCGGGGTTGCGGGCCTGTTCGAAAGAGATACCGCGGCCCCGGAACATAAAGGGCGAGGAAGGAACATGGATGGGTTTTAGTCAGTAAGAGTCTGACACTCCCTCCCGCTCCGCCCAGAGTAAGAGAAGTCATTTGATGATTTCCCATCCTAAAAAAAAAAAAACGGCAATAATAAACTTTCTCCACTTGTATCAAAAATTTCAATTCTCATGGTCTTACGCCTAGAGTTCCTAAAAAAACGCCCGAGGTCCTTTAAGAAATCCGTTTCAGTCAAATATCTACTTTTTTTTCTTTTTTATTGTTCAGTGCATGTTCTTTTTACCAGCCTTGGCACAATATAATGATTGAAATAAAACATTTTACTTTGTCCCAAAGGTGGGACAAATTGATGGGGCAGAGTGAAATAACAGCCACTTTGTATATCGTTTGTATCGCAAGATGTTAATTAAAACGTTTACCAAAGGCACATTGGTAATAATAAATCTTTAAGACACAAACGCGAGGTTGCGAACGGTTGAACGTTACATTCAAACGAATATAACTTTATCCGCATGTCAACTTGTTAGCTGTTTTTGTGAGTAAGTAAGCTGGTTAACACCATTTTAGGGTTCGTCCAAAAACTTCACTGTCCGTCTGTCTGTCACCAGACTGTATCTCATGAACGGTGATAGCTAGACAGTTGGAATTTTCGCAGAACGTGTAGGTACTCGTATTTCCATTGGCGCTATAACAACAAATAAAAATAAGTTAAAAATTAAAGGGCCCTACTAAAACCCCTACAACGATGGTACAGAACCCTTCATGGCGGTTTTGTGTATTCCAGAGTTAACAAACCCTGTAATATATATTTGACTCCTTTTGCTCGAAAATACCGTCATAATAGCGTACCAGACGGGGCGTAAAAAAAACGCAAAACGCAAAGTCTTTTCTCATAATTCATAAAGAATTGACTTATTACTGTTCCATAAAAAAAAAACATTTTCTTTAAAAAATGGAACCAAACGTGCCGAACGCCGAACGCTTTGGCAGGATGTGTGCGTTGCATTCCAGCTACAGAAGAAATAAAAAAGGCATTGGCGCGAAATTTTAAGATGTTTTCTGAATTATTTATTTGAATTGTAAGTAGGATTCCTTTTTATCTCCTACGTTTACCCCACAGGCGACACAATATTATATTGGTCTTCACAGAGAACTGAAATTATGTTGCCGGGAAAAACATCTCATTAGAACAACAGTACAAATTATACATTTCATTTTTAATCAAATAATCTATCATATTAAATATGGATTTTTTTTCTCGCAATCGTAGTGAAAAGTACGGTATAACACACGGCGCTAAAATCCCATTATAACTCGGTTCCTATTTACTACCTCGCCGAAGCTCGGTAGTAAAACTACCTTGTCTATAATGGGTCATTTTAGCCCCTTGTATCACAATGTACTATTTCAATACACTTCTTCGAAAATTGGTTCTTTTTACACTACTATTAGTTTCAAAATGCAGTGTATTTCACACGAGTGCATTTTCCATGTTTTTTCCACACACGTGCAGAAAGTAAAATTGCCTCAGATAATTGATACATATACTTAGTCCGAATTGGTTCATTGCATAATTAAAATAAACATTCACCTCTGACTATACAGGGTGAAATTGAATAGATGCGACAAATTTAAATATACAATAATACGTGTTGTCAAGAAAATGTATAAAATATCAAATGTAAAATTAAAAAATAATTGATCAGTGTTACGAAAACCGTTAAAATAATAAAAGTATCAAAAAATCTCGTCCGACTCATCGCAGTGCTCAATATAGCGGTCATTTACCTAATTTTGACTTAATTTTTCTTATTTATTTTGCATATTATTGGAATACCGATAATTCGTACTTAAATATAAATAATAACATCAATGAACCTTTTGAAAACGATAATCACGTATTTTTTTTAACGATTTAGATTGTAGAAAAAACAGTTTATAATTACTATGTTACTGTAACTGAAGCTCCAATTTCATTTTGTCGCATTAATTAAAATTCACCCTGTAGAGTCAGAGGTTAATGTTTTTTTTTTTTTTTTTTGAAAAGCGATCTACGTCTTTCTTTATAACTTTTTTTTGAGTATCAAATTGTGTTTATAAATTCAATATCGGTGATAAACATGATTATTTATAACTAATATTTAATTTTTATAATCAAATAAACATTTATTTGTGTTCTAAATTCAAACACAAATTAAAATTTATGTTTTATATTAGGCTGTATATCGGCTTGATACCTTTGCCTCTCCTTGAACATGGCGAAAGCAAAACCCGGAAAAAAATAAAATTTAAATCATAGTCTCGTGACATTATTGAGATCTCCAAAATGTGTGTGGATCGCAAGATCCAATACACTAACGCCACATCTACCCTCCAGGGTATCAAAGTTAAGACCCCCACCTCTACGGATTTCCGTAATCTGGTTAACGCGCTTCGTGGAAGGAACGTCGCCTTCCACACTTACAGCCTCCCTGAGGAGAAGCCGACCCGTGTGGTCATCAAGCGGATCCCCAAGGAGATTCCCTCCTCCGACATCCTGGATGATCTGACATCCCAGGGCATCCCTGTTTCGGCGGTCCACCGCCTCCATAAGAATAGGTCCCAAGGGGGTGACGAGTACGATATGGTACTCGTAATATGTGACCCGGTTGAAGGGCACCACCCTATTTTCAAGGTCCGATCGGTGTGCTCGTTATCGGGCATCATCATCGAGAGGCCCAAAAAGCTCAAGATAGTAGGGCAGTGTCATCGCTGCCAACTCTATGGCCACAGCCAGAAGTACTGTTACGCACCGCACAGGTGTGTTAAGTGCCTCGGCGACCACGCCACGGCAGACTGCACCCGTCCCAAGGACAGGAGTCTCTGCACAGAGCCGCCTAGTTGCGTGCTATGCGGACAGTCTGGCCACCCGGCAAACTACAGGGGCTGCCCCAAAGCCCCGAAACAGTCCGCTGACAAGTTGGCGAATCGCGCCAACCAACGCCAGCAGAGGGAAGCTCCCTCTTCCTTCAAAGTCTTGTCCAAGGTCCTCCCAGAGCGTCTCAGCCCGCAGAGGCCTTCTCCTTGGAACATGCTGAACCATCAGCAAGCGTTCCCTGCCCTCGCGAAGGGTAAACCCAACCCCCCCATGCCCGGTCTTTTGGACAACCCTGTCCCAGCGCCCACTCCTGTGGCCGCCCCTCAGGTCCCTCCGCAATCCCGCTGCTCCAACCCGCGCTCCTGCTTCACAGGAATCGAATTTAAATTACTTGATGAGGTTCCAACCTCTTTGCACCGCTGAGGCCGACCGCATGGTCGCTGAGCTCAGAGCTGCAACGGACCTTCAGCAAGTCGTCGACATTATTGATGCCTACCCAGTCATCAAGTCAACCCTACGTAACCTCAACTTCGCGCCGTAATGGATATCACACCAAATCCCTCTTGCACCCAACCCCGGTCCCTTAGATTAGGTTATTTTAACGCCAATGGCATGAGAGGACAGCGCGACGAGATCGACGCCTTCCTCCGTGACCATAACGTTGACGTTCTCCTCATCCAGGAGACGTTCCTAAAACCCAACCACCGCGACCCCAAGATTGCCAACTACCGCATAGTTCGCAATGATAGGCTACGTTGTCACAAGGGTGGCACCCTCATTTACTTTCGCAAAGAATTGCATTGTATCCCCATCGATCCCCCTCCTTTAAAGTCCCTACTTGAGGTTTCAATCTGTCGGCTTGCTATGACCGGTCATCAACCGGTACATTTAGTTTCTGCTTATTTGGCCCCCACTAATACATGGGAAGATCATAACCTCCTGGTTAGCGATCTCACCCTTCTTTTCGGCTTGAGTGACTCCGTGATCATCGCGGGCGATCTCAATGCCAAACACCCGGCCTGGAACAGTAGAACGACGAACCCGAGAGGGAAAGTCCTCTACGATCTAGGCCAATCTCTTAGCTTCGACGCGGTCGCTCCTATGGAGCACACGCACTATCCTGACACTGTCAGTCATCTTCCCGACGTTCTCGATATAGCGCTGCTCAAGAATGTGAACCTTCGGTTACACATGATTGAGACGTTACACGAGCTCCACTCCGATCGGTTGAACATTGCGTCGAACTGTCCTGTGTTGAGCTAGATAAGCATGTAATTGTGTGTGTGTACAGACCCCCAAACTATCAAAACTTTTCCATATTTGAATCAATAATGGAAGATGTCCTGGCAAAACTTGCAGCCAGTAATAAATCTACAATAATTTGTGGTGATTTCAATATCAATATTTTAGAAGAAAATTCACATAGCGGTCGGTTATTAAATCTCTTTAAATCATTTGACTTGACTAACGTTTTTATTGAACCTACTAGAATCGCAGCATCTTCTGCTACTTGTATAGATAATGTTTTCTGCGATTGTGATTACTTAGATAAAGCCATAGTAAATTGTTTGCCGTCCGACCATAGCGGACAAACTGTAACTTATAGGTGTAATACACCATTGCAAAAAGTACAGATTAAATTTAGACCCATAACTTCTAGCAAATTAAATGGGTTTAATATTTCCCTACAGAACAAGCTAAGTGTTATAAGCCATGACGATATTAATATAAATTAATTTTATAATCGTTTCTTTTCAATAGTTCACACGGAATTCAACAAAACTTTTGAAAAGAAGACAAAAAGTATTTGCCCTAAATTCATATTTAGTGATTGGGCAACTAGAGGTATCAGAAAAAGTAGGGAAAGACTATTTGAGCTTTATGGCCTTAAGCCTTTTATTAACACTGAAACTTTTAACAAGTATGTTGCTAAGTATTCAAAAATTTTTAGAAATACATGCAGGTTTGCTAAAGCCCTGCACATTAGCAACAAGATCAAAACAGCAGAAAATAAAATAAAGACAGTTTGGAAAGTCATAAATAACGAGACTAACAGGAAGAAAATACGCAACACCAGCTACACATTAGACACAGCATGTGGTCCTAAAAGCTCTAATCAGGAAGTAGCTCAAGAATTTGTAAATTTCTTTACAGAGATACCATTAAAAACTACGGAGGCTCTTAATTCCTCTCCTGAAGTCTCAATGGGTTTATTAAAGGCAAATGTGTCTGGCTGCCTGGCTGAATTTAAATTTAAACACATTAACTCTATGGTAGTTATTAAAGCTTTCCGGCAAATAAAAATAAAACTGACCGAAGATCTATGGGGAATGTCTATCAAAGTTTGTACATCCATAATTGAGACTATAGCCCCATACTTAGCTTTAATTTTTAATCTATGTGTGGACCAAGGAGTCTTCCCTGATTTAATGAAATACAGTAAAGTCATACCTCTTTTCAAATCCGGGGACAGTAAAGATACTAACAATTATCGACCTGTCTCCGTGTTGCCAGTTTTTAGCAAGGTTTTTGAAAAAGTAATGCTTGATCAAATGCTCTATCACTTTAACACCAACAGAATCTTACATGATCAACAGTATGGTTTCACCAAGGGACGTTGTACAACTGACGCCGGTGTAACCTTATTAAAGCACATATTTACTGCGTGGGAAGAGTCCCAAGACGCTATAGGAATTTTTTGTGACCTCTCCAAAGCGTTTGATTGCGTAAACCACGACACATTACTTATGAAACTTGAGCATTACGGACTGGGTAAACTTGCACTTAGTTTGGTAAGATCATATTTAAATGATAGAGAACAGTATGTTCAGATAAATGGTGTTAACTCACAGGGTTTAAAAATAAAATACGTGAACTGATAACCGAGAAGAACGCGGCCATACGTGCCTACAGCTCTTGGCCCTGCGATGCGAACAAAGCTCACATGCGTTCCTTACAGCGTGCTGTAAAGAAACGCACTAGTGAGTTTCGCTCGAGTCAATGGGACAAGACGCTTAGCGAACTCGAGCCCACTCATCAAGCCTTCTGGCAGCTTCAAAGGAAGTTGCGCACCTCGGAAGAGGTCTCTTTTCCACCCCTCATACGTCCCGACAAGAGCGTCGCTTTTGACGACTCTGAAAAAGCAGAATGCCTAGCCGACAGCTTGGAATCTCAATGTTCGCCAAGCACTCTACCAGTAGACAAGCAGCACCTCGATGAGGTGGATGCAGAAGTTGAACGTAGAGCATCGCTTCCCCCTTTTGAAGATCCCGATGACCCCCTCCCCGCCATCACCCCGGAAGAGGTCAAGGATATTATAGATAAGCTTAAGCCTCGGAAAGCCCCAGGCGCCGACGGTTTCACAAATAGAGTTTTTAAAGCCCTCCCCGCTAGGCTCATAGTCCTTTTGGCTGCCATCTTCAATGGCGCCCTGAGCAATAATATTTTCCCCCAAACGTGGAAAGAGGCCACTGTTATAGGTATTCCCAAACCTGGGAAACCGAAAGCCCAGCCCTCCAGCTACAGGCCGATCAGTCTCCTGAGTGCTCTCGGCAAAATCTATGAAAGGCTTATTTATAAGCGTCTCAGAGATTATGCCGAGACAAAGGGCCTCATCCCGAAAGAACAGTTCGGCTTCAGGACCGAACATTCTTGCATACATCAAGTCCACCGCATCGTCGAACACGTGAGCGCTGGTTTCCAGCGCGGAGCGATGACGGGGGTGATGTATTTCGATATCGCGAAAGCCTTTGACAAGGTCTGGCACAACGGGCTGATATACAAGTGTTGTAAATTAGATGGCAAGTTACTTTTTAAAAAGAAAAATCTTACAGCTACAGTTATTAATTAAATAAATTAAGCAATTAGCTAAACAGAAATAAAATTAGGAAAAATAAATGTCGGACGCTACGATGACATGTTGACGGTCTGACAGCTCTCGAACAGAAAGGGGGGCGCTGAAGGCAGCGCTCGCTTATATACGAGTTGATTTCTTCTTATTCACCACACGGCCTCTCCTGACAGGAGACCGTCCCGGGCTCCATCATGATGTCTTCAGCTCTGGTGGTCTGTCTCCAGCATAGACAAGGAGGCTATGTCTGCTGGAAGCTCTTCAGGCTCGATGTGAAGCTGCAGACGCTCAGGCTCGGTGTGATGCTGCAGTGGCTCAGGCTCAGTGTGATGCTGCAGTGGCTCAGGCTCAACCTGAAGCTGTAGTGGCTCAGGCTCGATGAGATGCTGCAGTGGCTCGGACTCGATGAGATGCCGCGGCGATTCAGCCTGGGTCCCGGAGGTACTGGGTTGTGGTTGGGAGACAGACTGGCTGGCTGGCGAGATTGACTCGTCCGTAACAAGTGTCGACTCCTCATCTTCATGGTCTGCATCTGTATAGGATAGAGAACCAAGTGCTCCATGCACAACGCTACGCATTGTGCATGCGCACATCATTGATTGTGGTCTGGCACACATTAAGCCATCGAGATAGAGGCACGACGTGAAGCTTGTCTCGATAAATTAACGGGTAAGGCTTAGCGGAGTCAGAGGCTAGCTGTAAAGCGTACTCGTAACTCAATTTGGTCAGGATAGAGGCACTACGTGAAGCTTATCCCACCACACAAGGTCTAGATTTGTTCAGGATAGAGGCACTACGTGAAGCTTGTCCCAACACACAAGGTCTAGATTTGTTCAGGATAGAGGCACTACGTGAAGCTTGTCCCAACACACAAAGTCTAGATTTCCAACAGTATACCACAACCAGCGCGTACTGCACCAGCAGCGACAGGCGCACGTGTTGCACCAGTAGCGACAGGCGCACGTGTTGCACCAGTAGCGACAGGCGCACGTGCTGCACCAGTGTATCCTACGCCAGCAGCGCGCCTGCACCAGCACCACGCCCTGCGCCAGCAGCGCACCCTGCGCCATCAGCGCACCCTGCGCCATCAGCGCACCCTGCGCCAGCAGCGCACCCTGCGCCAGCAGCGCACCCTGCGCCAGCAACGCAGCGAGTTCTGCGCCAGCAACGCAGCGAGTTCTGCGCCAGCAACGCAGCAAGTTCTGCGCCAGCAACGCAGCAAGTTCTGCGCCAGCAGTGCGTCCTGCACCAGCAGCGCAAGCAGCGCCAGCAGTGCGTTTAACTCCAGCAGCGCAAGCAGCGCCAGCAGTGCGTTTAACTCCAGCAGCGCAACCAGCGCCAGCAGAGCGTCCAGCACCAGCAGCGCATCAAGCGCCAGCAGAGCGTCCTGCCCCAGCAGCGCGCCCACGCGCGCTCGGGAACAAACCCATGCGCTTGGAGACACACGCCTCAGGGAACAAACCCATGCTCTTGGAGACACACGCTTCAGTCAGGGAACAAACCCATGCGCTTGGAGACACACGCTTCAGTCAGGGAACAAACCCATGCGCTTGGAGACACACGCCTCAGGGAACACACAATAATAAAACACAAACACATATGAAGCTTCATATATAAGAGAGGCATAAAGCACTCACCATCGAAGTAAGCAGCACATACTTCAGGAGTCCACTCTCCGCGCCAAGGGATCATGTACTCCGCAGCCGCCTGCGTGTACTTCCCATACGAGCCGGCCAAGAACTGGAGCTCGTAGCGCCCTTGTGGCAGCGTCTTCACGATGCGGTAGGGGCCACGCATACAGGAGTCCAACTTTCCAGTCGATTGAGCCTGCTTCAATTCCCGCTGTAGGTCAATCTCCGGAGTCTGCGTACCAACCCAACGTCTACTATGTCGCCGGCCTAGGTCACGGCTATGGCGACGACTACGAGAGCGATCCGACATTTTTTATTTAGGCACAAACCCAATCAACAAAAACAGAAATTGAATTGAAATTGAATCGAATCCCACTTCTGATGTTGTAAATTAGATGGCAAGTTACTTTTTAAAAAGAAAAATCTTACAGCTACAGTTATTAATTAAATAAATTAAGCAATTAGCTAAACAGAAATAAAATTAGGAAAAATAAATGTCGGACGCTACGATGACATGTTGACGGTCTGACAGCTCTCGAACAGAAAGGGGGGCGCTGAAGGCAGCGCTCGCTTATATACGAGTTGATTTCTTCTTATTCACCACACAAGCTATACCAGCTCGGTGTGCCCGACCGTCTCGTGCTCATCTTACGAGACTTTTTGTCAAACCGTACCTTCCGCTACCGTGTGGGTAAGACGTTATCTTCTCCTCATCCGATCCGCGCCGGAGTCCCTCAGGGCTCCGTTATCTCTCCCCTCGCGTTCACGCTGTACACCAGCGACATTCCGAGGAACCAGAAGGTTCAAACAGCACTATTCGCTGACGACACCGCGATCTACTACACCGGCCGTTCTCCGGATAACATCCGCCGCATTCTCCAGAAAGCCGCCGACTCGCTCGGCGCTTGGTTCCGTAAGTGGAGAATAGAAGTTAATCCCGAAAAAAGCCAGGCAGTTTTGTACTATAAGGCACGCCTTAAGCGTTCGCCAGGTCCCCCCATCACTATGTTCGGTAAGCCTATCCCCTGGGAGAGGCAAGCCAAGTATCTCGGAGTTATTCTGGACGACCATCTGTCGTTCAAGGCCCACATCAAAGCAGCCCGTGACCGAGCTGCCTTTGCTATGGGCCGGCTCCACTTCATGATCACTAGGAAGAGCAAATTGTCACTCAAGTGCAAATTGCGTCTTTTCACCGCAGTCATCCGTCCCATCATGACCTATGCTTGCATAGTATTCGCGCATGCCCACCCGCGTCATATCCACACGATGCAGACCTTGCAGAACCGATTCCTCCGTAAGATCACCGGTGCCCCCCCTTACGTCCGTAACGATAGTCTTCACGTAGACCTTAGAATCCCCACCGTTAAGCAGTTCATGAAACGCCTTTCCAAGCGTTACTTCGACTCTGCTATTAAGCATAGGAATCCCCTAATCGCATCGGCCGCCCGGTACGACCCATCGCGTATTAGCTCCGTCCAACGTCCGCGTCACACCCTAGTCGCCCCCGACGATCCGATCACTATCTTGCAAGAGAGTAGGAAAGATACCAGTACAGTTCGTAGAGCTTACAAATACAGACCGAAAACCTACCGACCTCGCCCCAGAGGTCCGGCGCGAAATCCCCGTTCAATCCCTCCCCGACCCTTGCTCGAGCCAGCCCGCGATGCTGAGCCTGTAGTGATAAATCTGTCCCTAAATAATGACATTCAGATCCAGCCTGTCCCTTTGCTGCCCCCAGCGACGCCCTAAGCCGAGGTTCGTACCCCACAGGGGGTGCCCTTAGAGCGCTGTCGCTTAGTTTTTAGTTATTTTCGCCCTGGCTGGAGGCCTTAGATTCAAGGCATCCACAGGATTAGCCCGGTTAAGCAGAAGCCAGTCTTCTCAGACTGAACTGCGAGATGCCCTATCCAAAAAAAAAAAAAAAAAAAAAAAAAAAAAAAAAAATCGTGACATTATTTTATTTTATTTCTTCAAAAGTGTATTGAAAAACGTCGTTTGATACACGTGGACATTTGTTATTGCAGTTCTCGGCTCAATAACACACTCGCCTTACGGCTCGTGTGTTAATACCGCCTTGTACTACAATAACAAACTTTCTCCACTTGTATCAAAATGTACTATTACTTTATTAGTAATACTGGCTGTTTTGTGTGCCATTGCCTTAAAAAAAAGCGCTGATACGCGCGCATCGCAAAGATTGTCTTACAGTGATCTATTTGAATTTGTTTTTATTATTTTATTATATGAGAAATTAATAGTTCTTTATTAGCTATTATAAGATACCTGGTATAAATCACGTACGTGAAATTCTTAACAAATACTAGTGTCCGACCGAAGGTGAAATTTTGGCCGAAGCCGAAGCCGAAGCCGATTAATCGGTGTTCACCAAAACCTTCGGCCGAAGCCGAAGCCGAAGCCGAAGGTGATGGATGACCTTGAGAAATGCGATAGTTATTATAATCTCAGAATATACTACATATTCTGAGAGCTTTAGAGATTTAGCCCAATTACGAGCCGAGTGACCAACGTATATAAGTAGGTGATACATTATTCGATGCGTTCGGGCCGGCGCGGTGGTGCGGCGAAACGCTGCTCTGCTCTGCGCACTCTCCGTCTCGCTCTAGCTCTTGTTCAGTAAATTTCAAATTTTGACAACTTGCAAACCTTCGGCTTCGGCCAAAGCTTCGGCTAATTTTTGGCCGAAGCCGAAGGTTTGGCCGAAGGTGCTTTTTTTGGCCGAAGGTGGCCGAAGCCGAAGCCGAAGCCGAAGCATCGGTCGGACACTAACAAATACATATATTTTGTCGTGAGTCTTTCCCAACTGTAAGTCAAATCATTGCCGAGGTAATAATAAATAATACGCAAAACTAAGTAGGTACCACCTACCAAACTACAAAATTAATATTTACCCACAAAATGTAGGTGAACTTGCGTAATTTCCCTTTAATATAAATTGTTTGGAAGATTCTGTGTATGTAAAGTTATTCCACAAAGCTTACCTAAGTTTGTGTCTGAAATGACAATGTTGACTATTTTAGACCTATGAAGGGTGTAATCTTAACGAAGCCGAAAGGCACTTGTTCTTCCTGTCTCTGCGATCATTTTTTTGTTCTACACCATACCTGGGAACCTTCTAGTCACGAAGATATTGGGGGTCAAAGTTCCAACTTTTTGGTACGATTTTTTTAAATAAGTACTAGTTTTTATTGTAATACTTTAAACACCTCTAGGATCCCCGTACTATTCAATATATGCAATAGCACAATATTTTAAGTGTGTTACATTGACTTCTACCACAAAACATGATTTGCCACCCCAAAAAAAAGTTATTTCCCAGCAATAATTTTTGCCTAGTTACTTATTTTGATGTACAGAATGCTTGGTTGACGGCTTCGTGATGAGGTGGGTTATACCCTGTATACCTACTTCCCTACTATTATATAAATTAATGTGAATGTAAGTTTGTTTGTTACGCTTTCACGCGAAAGCTACTTAACCGATCATCATGAAACTTTGTACACATATTCTTGGAGGTATTAGAAGTAACATAGGATACTTTTTATTAAAAAAAAAACTAACTCTCACTCGCAGATGAAGTTGCGCGGGTCAGCTAGTATTACATAATACAGGCACCAAAACTACAAAATTATATTAGCAAGACAACCTATACAGGCTGCTCTGGTAGCTTTTATTTTACGAATCTGTTAAGAGTCGTGAAGGATCCAGGTAACTAATACGCCACCGTGTGTCAAAACTTAGCAGCAGCTATAAAGGGTGAAAAAAAAAGAACTCTTAACGCAGCCGAAAAGCATTTGTTCTTCCCGTCATTGCGATATTTTTTTTTGTTCCAGACCATATCTAGGGACCTTGTAGTTACGAAGATATTGGGGGTCAAAGTTCCAACTTTTTCACAAGTTTTTATTTTTAAACAAGTACTTATTAGTTTTTTTATGTTAGATTACCTACTTTAAACACGTTCACGGCCCGCGTACTATACAATCCATCCATTGGCACAATGTTTTTTAGTGGGTTACGTTGAGTCCTACGGAAAAACGTGTTATCACCCCAAAAAAAAGATTTCTAGTGGTGGGCGTTGCGACGACGAACCGTTTTCAAAGACCGTTTTGTGTTCTGCGACGATGAAACCGTTTTACGTCCTAGGTTCAAACAGTCTTCGTTGCACAAACCAGTCTTCGGATTACTTGGTGCGATTTTGTATTTTACGCCTACGAAAATACAGTCGAGAGCGCAATGATTCAACTATCTATCTCACTAGAGTCACTCGTCGCCGTCGCGTCGCGCGTCGTCGTCCTTTACGTTTCGCGTTATATTGTAGTCTTCCAGTTTCGTTTACAAAACAGTTCTTAAAAAAACTGCAACTATTTCACTCGACGAAAACGTCCAAGTGGGATAAGTTTCTTCCTCTATGCCGTTTTCAAACCCCAGTTGCAACGACCACCGTTTTCTGCAACCGTTTTCGTCGTCGCAAAAACAGTTGCGTTTCGTCCCTCAAAAATTTGACAACGACCACTAAAGATTTCCCAGAAAAAAAATTGCATAGGCTTACTTAGCCTTTTTTTTTTTTTTTTTTTTTTTTTTTTTTTTTTTAGGATGGGAAATCATCAAATGACTTCTCCCACTCTGGGTGGAGCGGGAGGGAGTGTCAGACTCTTACTGACTAAAACCCATCCATGTTCCTTCCTCGCCCTTTATGTTCCGGGGCCGCGGTATCTCTTTCGAACAGGCCCGCAACCCCGGCAGAGGCTTACTTAGCCTGATGTACAGAATGCTTGATTGACTGCTTCGTGTAGGTAGCTGTTACCAACGGGATTGCCCTCGTGCAGGTTGTAAATTATTGTATGGGGACATATTACCCGGATAAAAGTACCTCAAGTCCTATGTAAGGTCTATCCATACAAATTCATTCACACATGAGGCGAGAAAAGGAGATGGACAGAGATGCATATTTAAGTATCTTTATTACCTATTAGTATCCGATCTTTGACAGTCGATAAAGTGGCCCGAAAGTCTGCCAACCAGTTTTACCAATGAGTATCGCATTACCCGGTACTAAATGGTCTGTGAAGGTCAGAAAGGCAGTTGCTCCATGTAAAATTCAACTGCTTCCAGTTAAGACTGGAAACCAACTCCAACTATGTTGGGAAAAGGGAAGATTCGTGCAAAAGATGGACAAGGAAAATAAAATTCCGAAAGATCTATTTCATTTCGTTTATTCCAATATCGACCTTGAATACTTAATGTCTATGTAACAAAGTCCAAACTAACCTATAATATAATATGACAATCATCAGTCGCTCTCGTCTATACCATAAAACATCCATCTTTACTTTGATAATTAGGTACACATACTCTTTACTTACATAAACTTATATGGTCGATTTATCATACACTTACTTATAAAAACGATAATTATCGCAGTTTATAAGTCTGTACTAGCCTAAGTCACGGCAGAAAATTTCAGATGGCTTCCAACTCAGGTTTTTTTTAATTTATTTTGAATAAGAACCCATCTGTATTAATCACTTGCAAAACAATGAATTAAATAAACGAAATGATTAAAGTATCAAAATTATTCATTTGCAATAGTATAGCTAGAGTAATAGTGTTATCAAATTAAAAATCATTCTACGTAACACAAAAGTACAATCAAGTTGTTAATTTATTGCTGCAAGTGAGTAAAAAAAGAAAATACAAAAGTTTACTGTAGAGCAATACCAGTTAGGTACAATCAAACGCAAAATCATTTATTAAAATATAATGTTCATATAAAGAACAGAAGGCACTTAATCGCTTAAACTTGTCATTCAAATTAAACTCGCATTCAAGACAATAAATAAAAAAAAACTTTTAAAAGCGTTCTTATTCTTACATTTTTTTATTTATGGCAGTGTTATTTATTTTGTAGGTGGCAATTTTTGAAATTGGTTTTCTTCGAAAAATGTCCACCAACAATGCCTAAGTACGAGTAATTGATCAATAACATTACATTAATAACGTATGTATATTGGAATGTAATCAAAGTTACTTTTTACACTGTTACTTAACTATTTTATGCTGCTTGAAGAAGTGTCCTAGGATAATAGTTATCCTAACACAATAGTCCTCAAGGGTTAACTAGGAAAAATCATCAAAAAAATAACCTAAAATAATGACAGCTTTTTACGTGGTAGATACTAAAAAAAAACATTTTTTTTTTTTTAATTGGACTAAGAAAAGACTTTGGTCCGAGAGCTTGACTTCACATAACCAAATGGCAGAAAAATACAAAATTCTCTTTTTATTCAGCTTTATAAAAACGAAATACGAGGAAATATTAGATTTACTTCAAAATCATGAAAAACAACAAATTATTTATGAATATTTCTGTATTTAAGGTTTTGTCACATCATTTTAAAACTCAAAGTAAGGACAAAAATTAACATTTATTTTTCTAAATACGTAGTATTAAAATAAAATACGACATTAAATACGTAATAGCTCATAGGATCGGTATCAAAATTATAAAAAAAATAACTAAACCTACTTTTCATAGTACTAAATAGTACTGTATTTATTTCGTGCCTACTTAAAAAACTAAATTACAAAACAACATGTCAATAACAATAGAAAAATAAAGCGAACGACTACTTAAAAACTATGGACACATTATTAAAATAAAAAGAAATTCGTCTAAATAGAAAAACGCAAGTATTTTAAATCTAACTTTGTTCGGTGTACAGTATGCAAAAAAGAAAAAAATAATAATACATTCCAATCATATTCGCAAAAACATAACTTAAAATATTCTGGTTTGTTTTTTTTTTGTGCTATTCTAATCTTTTGGACTAGTTTTTAATAAAATGTTTTGCAGTTATTAGGTATGGTTTCAGATTTACATTGGTCCGAAATAAATAAAGGTTTTTTATTCATAGATATAGTCACTATTTTTATGCTAAGGATATTACACATAGTATGAATATTACACACAGACAGTTAGGCATATGTCACATTGAAAACATGTCCAAACAACGGATCCGATTAGAGGATAATTTTTTAATATTACAATTCGTTGATATGCATAATGATAAGACACCTTGTATATTCGCCTAATATTAACCATACAAAAGTTAATTTACTGAATATTAAGTTCACACAATGTTTATCCATCGCTGTACATATTTACATTTTTATAATCTACTATATTCCAATTAAGATGACCTTACATTTAGTTGAAACTATTATTTAACATTAGACATCTTAAAATAATGAAAGATACAAAACGTGTTCAGTATTTGCACCGTCCGGGGCATGTCACGGAAATATAAAGAATCACATAACAGAATACCTATGTGTAAACATTCAGTTGTAATGTAGGCCCTTTTTAATAAATCGTTACAAAATGATTTTTAAACATAAATCTGTATGGCTTAATATAATAAAATAAGACAAAATGGCACTTTCGTTCCATCTTCAATATTATAAGGTAGGAACCACCCATCCAGCCAAGCCTCAACCATCTTTAAAACATCTTTGAATTATAATAACTAATTCAGCAGAATCTATTTAAGCTACGTTCAGATGACTATTATGCAGCATTTGTTGACGTCTCTACAAAACGTAAATGCACACCTAAAATCGCCATCAGAAAAAGCCCATAGGATTTATTCAATAATTCATTGAATAATTGAACAATTCAATAAATAACTGAATAATAGAACTATTCAATAAATTATTGAATGATAAAACTATTCAATGATGTACTGAATGATGTAACTATTCAATAATTTATTGAATAAAGAAGGTGCCAAATAACTGTAAAGAGGCGAGGCGACTATCAGGAGTTGTGAACGTCCCGTACCAATAACACTAACTAATAGCTAAGGCCGACCTATTTTATTACAAAACTAAATGAATAATACGTATAAAAGTCTTAAATACAAGTCATACACATCACTCAATTTCTGTCCTAAACATTTTACAATATAAAAATTACATACTCGAAATAATTTAGGCGTATCTACAACGATGCCTATTGTTACATCAGTCATTTTCTTAAAAACATTTTTAAATGTGATTTATTTGAATAATTTTAATTGAATAGTACATATTCTTAAAAAAAAAAGGAATTTACTAAGAACTTTCCACCATTTTAGGTTATCACCTTGCATTATATTTATTCAGTTTAATTGAACCCACTTTGTAATTAGGTAAGTTGTAATACTGTTTTTAACTTTCCAATATTATTTGACACTTGATTCTAAGTTACTCATTGCAAAAAATGAAAATGTAGGTAGCTAAGGGATCGCTTGAAGTTTATAAAGTTGAAAAAAATAAGTAAAATGGACAGCATGACTGTTTAAAAATACGCATATACATTAATAGTACATTGATTTCAACATACTTACGTTTTAAGGAACCCACTTCATTGTATATTGTCTGAAGAGGTATTTACAGAAGTCCTAATTTCTCGCCCAATTTGCAAAGCGTTTTGCAACAACTCCCCTATTTATAGGTCGTCGTTTACCTAGAATTATTAGGCCTGATTTTGGAGGTTACTGATCGATCTGCCTTTCAATTTGGGTAGGAAATATGACATCTATTGTAAAAAGTAGATATTTCATGAAATTAAGATTCAGTCAAACTGGTAATGTTATACAATTTTTCATACAAATTTGACTAAATCTTTACAGTAAGAGATGAAACATACATAAACAAGTGTAATTATCACTATCTGTCAAAAACATTGTACAAAAAAACCGGTCACAAACCAAAAACACAAAAATTTCATACAATCCCGAAGCGAACCTTTTAAAAAAAAACGTCACATTATCACAGGGTTCTAAATTCAAACGTCAATTTCAATTAAAGGGTTTATCCGGTGGGGTGTAATAGTCACTGGCAACACAATTACCGTGTTAAATCATACGCTGTGAAGCGGTAAGGCATCTGGGAGCTTGGCAACCTTGGTAGCCAAGCACTTGGCATTAAGCCTGGACAGTCAGGTGTGGCTACACAAGCCAAGCGTGGCGCTAGCACCAGGACTCCTCGTGTGGACGTTCCCGGTCCTCGTCTTCGTCTCCATACATGTCCGCTAGCTTACGGAACCGTGGACCGAAAGTTTGTAGATAGTTGAATTTGAGATCGCCGTCGTCAGTACCTAGGAGAATTTGTGGAGTTAATTAAGTGTTGAAAAAGAAACATGCAGGGCAGTCTTTGGTAGCTGTTGATAGAAGTGAAATCTCGGATCGGCTACGAGTGCTACGAAGAGTTAGGTAACGTCACGCGAGTTCCATGATTTTTGTTCACTAAAAAGTACTCAACGTGCCTAAAGAAGTTTCACTTCAAAGCTTCTAATGGGCAAATTAAAGTTTACAGTATAGAGTTTTTTTTTTTATAATATATTTGAAAGGCTTTGAAAAATAGAAACTCTAATCATCTAGTTTAATTAATCCGTCCAAATCGAAAAATACTTCATGAAAATTATGTGCGCGAAAATAAATTTTATTTCGCAACAAGGTCAAATGTCTAGACGTGCATAAAAAAATATTGACGAAACACTTGGGTTTAAACTGGTTTCAATATGGTTTTAATTTTTACTTTATAAACATGTCTGCTAACATAATGATGAGCTTAATAAAGTAGAAATTAAATTGTCTACAATGAGTTACTTAATTTGTTTTATTAAAATATGTGAGTGGAGTGGAAAAACTTATACGTTCTTTCGTCAAGTGTTGTTAGGAGAGCTCAACTTTTATTTAATAAACTATATTTTAAAGTAGTCATACATAGTGTACTTTCACAGATATAATGAACATCGGTAAAAAAAAAACAATTTTAAAATATCCAAAAAAAGCGCTCTAATCCTTTTTTTTAATAAAAAATATGGATTCAATAAAGTCCCTTCAACTAGTCATATTGAATCCTTATATTCTAGGCTAGTTTTATGGCCAAAATGTAGGTAACAACGGAGAATGATGAGAACTAATAAACACACGTATCATTACGCCTGTAATCCCTCAATGGGTAGGCAAAGATGTCCCTAAGCCTAACCCAAACTCCATGGCTGCTGATAAGTCCTTATTGGAAAAATTCAATTTGCTTGACCAAGGAATCGAACCCGGTACCTCATGCTCAGCAGTCATATTTGCGACCATGCACGGCAATCTCCGAAAGTACTCATCCATTTTCAAAATCATTTCTTATCCAACTCCACTATTACTGAAACCATAAGGTACAACGACTCCATACAAATGAATGATGATAATAGTTGTATACTTACAGCTCGCTAAAGAAGAAAGAGAACCACTAGTATTCCCGTCTCCCTCGTACGCGTAGTGTCGGACGTCGTCGTATGGTGTAATATCGGGATCTCTATCTAGGACCGACTTCTTATCGTCTAGGAACCCTGAGATATCTGGGGCTGCGCCTACCATACCTAGGAGAGGAGACAAGAGATATTAGAAATAAATGTTACAAACAAAAGGTAGAATGGTCAATTTTCTTCAAGATAAAAAAAAATAATAATAATAATCGCTGGACATTAACACACAGCGCCACTTAGTGCCACACTAAGCAAAGCTTGTGTCGTGAGATAGTTGATATACTACATATATACTTTTTTGTTTGTAAATACATAGATACTTATTATACATATAAACAACCATGACTCGGAAACAAATGTCCGTGTTCATCACACAAACATTTCCTCTTACCGGGATTCGAACCCAGAAAATCGATATTGAAAGGCTTTTTTTTTTGTTGAGAAAAGCAATATTTTTATAATTATTTTACAAACTTGTATGTTCATATTGTGACCCTAATTGAATGACCTTTTCATGAAATACCTAGTCATTGAATGGAATTAAATGAACTTAGGTTGTATATTTTAATGATTATATTTCTTGTAACTACATATTATAAGATCTTCCATGCACGAAATCTCTTAAGAGGTCTACTCATCATTATGAACCCCTATGTATGGGACGAAACTCTGAATAGCGAAAAATAAATAAGCTGTTCCATACATTTTGAAAAGATAATCGAACATATTGTAGAGAAAAGCAGTTATTTTTCGCGTCAGCGTTTGGTGTCGTAGTAAAAGTTTGTTCATTATGATGAGTAACTTGGACCCCTTAAGATATTTGTTGCATGAACAGACACACCTTTTATATTCGTTACGGTCGAAAATCAAATTTTCATTAACATACAAATACAACCAGACACAGACGAGCAAATTGCAAAAAACGAAAGATAATTTTAATTTCACGGGCTACCCTTTTACCTTAATTTAAAAAGTAACTACAGCAAAATTTAACACGAAACCCGATAAAAATTCCAAGATAAAGTTCATCGTTCAAGCATCGCTCATTTAAACAATTTTCATAGTCAATAGAGCTTGGAGCTGAGATAAAAATGCTCCCTCAATAAGATATCTGATATACCAGTATTTTATCCCCCTTGCCATTTTCAATACCGATCACCGTTGACCTGGCAGAAGCAGGTTAAAAATGAGTCCTAGCTCTCATTACATTTATTTTTTGCTGGAATCTGCTTTTGACAGAAATTGATATCGAAGGCGAAAAAGATATAGGTAAATCTGTCGAGATATGAAATAGATCATGCTATCGTATTCTTTCTTGGAATTCTAGGCTTTTCGTAAAGATTTCTAACTGCCAGGGTATATTTAATTTTACATAAGCTTCAAATACAGACTTCTAGTGAATTATGATTTAGACACATTTTCAAAATATTGGTTACGGGGTTGTTTTTCGAGTTAAAATAATATCTTTGACTTATCAAGTGTTATCTATTATGAAAATGTTAATTAACCCAAAAGATTTTGGACTTTCACTGCAAATGTTTATGGTACCTACAGTCAAAACTGTAAATCGATAAAACCCTTATTAAGTTAAAATGCGTTAACTCTATTGAAAATGTATTGTAAAAATATTTAAAACCCAATAAAATTCGAAGTAAACGTTTGTTACTGTTAAAAACATACAGTCAAATTGATAACCTCTTCTTTTTGGAAGTCGGTTGAAAAATGTTTGAACTTGTCAAAAGTAGCTTTGACAGTGATATTAATATTTTTTCCACGGAAACCAAAAAACTATATATTTCCTCTTATGGACGCTCACCACTTTTATAAATGAAGTATACTGTTAACTGGCTTATGTTTGGACCTGATAGTTGAACCCACATGGTAGTTTCAAAGACCTCTTAAGGTGCGTACAGACAATGTAACATACTAATATTATATAACTTGTGTTTTATAACACGTCCACATTATGTAACCTTGTAATTCAACATTGCAACATAAAACAATACTGTACACATTAAAATGTATATGTCACCGTAAAATTGTCAAACACGTTATATTACAATATAACGTGTTTCTCTCTAGCGATATTGTAATATCTCGAATTATTGTCAACTGAACATACGGAAGTATCTCTGCCCCCATAGGGGCACCCCATCGTTAGGTTAGTTAGGTTCCTTTAAACCCTGCACTCGGAAATAGGGGCCCCGCGAAGCGGGTCTCCGTCGACTACGCTTTTTAGGGGAATATAAAGTGTTTTAAGGTTCGGTTATAATAATCGGTATTTCTCAGGAATGGTACAATATCTTTGCATGAGACGTACCACTGGGCAAGGGGGACCCCTCCTTCCCTCCACATCGCGTAAGATGACTACCATCGCATGCATATCACGAAAAATAATGCGTTTTGTTGTAAGCAGTATGTTCATTTGACCATATTTCGAGTTTTTACAATATCGCTAGAGATATTACAATATAACGTATTTGACAATTTTACGGTGACATATACGTTAGAATAACAATGCAACATAACAATGTTATGTAACCATTGTCGTTTGTCGTTCTTCAGTGCTATCCACAAATTCGACACGAGAGGACGTTTTGCTAGCTGCGGCAGCGACTATTGTATTTTTAAATAACAAAAGAAAAACAAAAAAACGCACCCGCCGCTGCATCCGTGCGTTTGAGTACACGTGACTAAATTATATACCATTATTGTACATATCACTAACATGTTATTATAACATGATTTATAACATTAAGGGCCAGTTTCACCGGTTCCGGATAAAGTGTCGGTTAGTTTTCTGATACTTAATACTATCTACCACTTAAAGGCTGGTTATAACTAATACTTTATCGACCAGATATCGCTATCCGACACCTGTGAAACCAAAAGTGTTAGTTTATCTGGCAGATAAGTTCCTAATAGGCTAACCGACACTTTATCCGCAACCGGTGAAACTGGCCCTCAGTGTCCACATTATCTGAAACATGTTAAATAGCAATGCTGTATAACACGTTATACACGCACCTTTAGAACAATATAACCTAAGAGTAATTGTTTCCTTACCTCCTCTCTGCATGAAGGTATCGGTATCAGGCAGGGGCCCATCGTACATCTGCCTCAACACATGCAGATCATAGCCAGCATCCCCCTCGCCGCCACCCTCGTCTTCGTAAGCGATGATGTTTTCCCTGATGTCGTCCAGTTCCTTCTCAGCCCAGGCGTCTGCTCTTCTACGATGGACTACCACTGCTAGCAGAAGTACTGGAAAGAAGATCGTGGTTAGATTTTGAAGGAAAATAAGATGCTGGAAGGATGATTTCTTTGACAACTGCCGATAGATACGGCGTTGCTACGAAAAGCGTGCGTGGCGGTCATGCAAGTTCCGTGATTTTTACCACTCCGCTAGTTAGATTATCGAAAAACATTCGTGTTTTATGTTTTATCAAATTAATACAAATTGTCGAAGATAAAACGCGTCATATGACAGGGCTGGCTCGTGACGTCAATTTACACTTCAATATAAAGGGTGTAAAACACCTCTTCACGATGCCGAAAGGCACTTGTTCTCCCCATCACTGCGATCATTTTTTTGTTCTACATCATACCTGGGAACCTTCTAGTTACGGAGATATGGGGGGTCAAAGTTACAACTTTTTGACAAGTTTTTTTTAAATAAGTAAAAGTTTTTTTTGTAAGATTTTAACACCTTCACGACCCCCGTACTATTCAATCCATCCATCAGCACAATATTTTATGTGTGTTACATTGAGTTCTACCACAAAACATGATTTATAACCTCAAAAAAAAAGTCGTTTCCCAGATATAATTTTTGCGTAAAGTTACTTAGTTTGATGTACAGAATGCTTGGTTAACGGCTTTGTGATGAGGTGGATTACACCCTGTATTACACATTTAAACCAAGGCCTAGCGTGTGTGTGTTTTTCTAGTTAATTTTTATTGCCATAACAATGTTTTGCTTCGTTTTTGATATGTGTAGTCTGAGGTCCTAGTACAAAATTTTTTGCATATCGAAATCTGTAAAAAGTTAGAAAAAAAAATATAGAAAAACTCTTTCTATGATTTTGTACACCTACGCTTTATAAAAGTTAACTTGGTTAATGAAATACATTTAGGTATTAAAGCAAGCCTGTCAAAATATTATTCTGATTCGACCCGAAACCCTCCGTCGCAAAAGTTTTGATTTTTATTATGAAAGGCATGTGACAAAAACTTTTACAACTTTTTACAAAACATTTTGGGTATTAATTTTGAGTTCGAAATGATATTTCTAACGTAATATTATAACCGTATTCTTCGAAGGGTTTGATAGAGGTTTCAGCATTTATGTTGATGTCCTATAGGGGCGAGCCTAATGCCAACAATACATAGTGTAAGGCACAGCCCTCTTCAAACTGATGAGGTGATTCCAGTATATCATAATATGACCGGTACAAGAAATGGTTTCAGGAACGTTGTGGGAATCGAGTCATCATCATATGTCTAGCCTGATTGGTGCATACGAACTAAACCTAGATGGATAGCGCTGTCTATAGTTGGTTTGTGTGTTGATTTGTGTGTGGCCCATCATCATCGTCATCAGCCTATATGTTCCCACAGCTGGGACACGGCGTGTGGGCCCACTACTAGACAAATACCTGTGAGCGAGTAACTTGTATAATCAATAGCGCACATAATCTTGCAATAGAAAGATTGAGATGTATTATAATTAAGAATTGCATGTGAAATAAATAGTTTCAATTTTTTTTATTTTATATTTTCTTACTGGTCCTTTCTGTATGTTTCCTTATTTCTTTTAAATCGATATGATTTCGTAGACAATAGTGTGTGTTATGCGTTTGTTAACTTTTTAGACCTAATCTATTTGTTAATATTGTAACATGTAACTTTTTTTTGTCCCAAATAAATAAAATAAAATAAAAAATAAAATAGCCTGTTCCCAACTATGTTAGGGTCGGCTTCTAGTATAACCAAATGCAGCTGAATACCAGTATTTTACATGAAGCGACTGCCTATCTGACCTCCACACCCCAGTTAGTACTGGGTAATACGATACCACTTGGTAAGACTGGTTGTCAGACTTTTTCGGCCACTGACTACCCGTAACGACTGCCAAAGGTGGACAAATGGGAGGAGGAAACTCGGTATGTAAGGGTGGTCACCCATCCACAGAACAACCTAGGCAAACACGGCTTAACTTAAAGGTTGGCCCGAACGGTTGTTATTAGTTCGCTACAAGCTCCTATCGTTATGAGAATTCAGTATTTGTTTTAAATTACTCGTTACCGTGGCAAAACGCATGGTTCTCGCTCTAAAAAAATCTTCAATAGATACACACTCAGTGGTCTTTAATAATAATAATAATAATAATCATTTTATTTCAGACAAATTTCACATCCATAACAATTGTTAGTAAACATGACCTTAAAAACTATGTTAGTGGAACATGTTGGCTAGACATACACTGCATAAAGGGGCAATCAAATTTCCCCGCAATGACATTCAGGAGACTGTTAGAGCTGCCCCGGACCCTCTGCAGTAGCGACGCAGCACGCTTACGTCTGATGGCTACGAAGCCATCAGTGTGCGCATCAGCAAACATTCCCGACTAAAACCGACTTTAAGTCTTTGACAATTTAGAATTCTCCGAATCCTAGCATGAATCTTGATTCAGAACCGAGAGATCTTCAAAGTTTCTTTAATCTAGTTTTCATTGGAAATTCAGGCTATTTTTGCTTAGTTCTAGAAAGTAGTCTAGACAGATATTACATTGTGAAACCAAATCCTATTTCTAGATATAGTATAAGACGTCTCGTAAGATGAACCCTACCTCGTTTGTCAAAATCGGAGTATACATTCGTTTAGGTCATGTTTGGGCCTAATATTATACGGTCGACCGAATATTCATGTTCAATTCTAACATGTCGAGTATTTGGCGAATACTGTTTTAATCTGTGATCGTTCATTATTTTGAGCTCCCGATATTTCGACGCTGCCGCTGTAGCAAGCGGCATGATCAAAAGTTTTCAGTCAACTCGCGTGCATAGTTGTTACAGCGTCGAAATATCGGGAGCTCAAAACAATGAACAAATTCGTCGAATTATATTTGCCAAATTTGTTGTAACCGTTATTCGTGATTGATTTGAATTTTTGTACGGTTGTTTTTTACATTATTTTTGACTGTCGACATTCCAATTTCTTCGAAAAGAGCTGAAAGCATAACACAGAACATCACGCCTGTATTCGATGGATGATTAGGCAGAAGTGTACCTAATAGTACACTCAAATTCAGCCAGTTATGTTTAAGTCCCAAGTAATAGGGGGCGAGCCTATTGCCATCAACTCGGCATAAATCCAAACTCCATGCAGTGGAGCCACTGAGAAATTCCTGATGACTTCTTCTTTAAGTTTCCAATAAATAAATTAGTAATAATTGGTATACCTTAGAACAGTGGCGTAACTATACCATCTGAGGCCCTTTGCAAATCTATTGTATGGGGCCCCAAGAAAACTTGTCACATTTTAATTTAGTTTTAGAAAATCACTGAGATAGTTACCCAATAGTAACATTGTGTCCATTTTAGTTTAATATCTAATTTTCAAAAGCATAGACATATATTTATAACAACGTCCTCCCATCTAAGTCAAAGTCAAAACATTTATTGCGAACCAAGTGTACAATGTGGTGTTATGGTATGGTAGTACTTATGACTTAGCGGCCTTTTACAAGCATTGCGATTTCTCCTTCGATTGCCCTTCTCATTTTAAATTAGCATGCATTCAAGCATGCATTCAACATTTGTAATTACGTAATTTTTTTATTTTATTTTATATTTGTTAATTGTTAATAGTAGTACAATTCACGAATTTATATTTATGTCAAGATTAAATATCAATAATAATGAATTTAATGCAATTTTAAATAATGGTTATGACAAATTTTATGTAAAATAATCCAGGTATTGGTAGGTAATTGATTTTAAGTAGGTACTTATATAAAATTTCTATTTTTTACAAAATTTTGTTAAAAATGGTAATTCACTTTTGAGCCAGCCTCCTTTGACCTTGAGGTCAGCCTCTCGGGTCGGGGGCCCCGTCAGGCCGGGGGCCCGTGGCAATTTGACAGTCCTGCCACCCCATAGTTACGCCACTGCCTTAGAAGTATCTAAGGTAATGCCTGTAATGTAGTGATCAAACAAAATATCATAGAATACTTACTAGCTAATATGACGATGCAGACAAGAATGGCGACGAGGAAGTTGGTGTCGATACCGAAGGTGACGGCGGTGAACATGCTTCGTTGACAGCTGGGGTCCGCGTTCTGATGTAGCGACGGCTCTCCCAGATTGTACATCTGTTGGTGAAGAGCTTTTATTATAGCTTTTATGTGGATAGTTAAAAGGGGATCTTTCCTTCTTTATCTTCTTCTTCGTAGTCGTTTATTTAATCAATGAAGAGAATTACTTCCATAAAAACGTGTCTCCAGTCTCTAAACTATCTTATGCTATGTGCACTGGGCTACTAAAATCCAGCATAACCTGACCTCACTTTGAATGGACTCCCGTACAATGAGAGTTCAGCTTAATTTGGTTTTGCATATCTTGTCTTATATGCTGCTTCCAACGGCCTTCTTGAGCCAATCTCGTTGTTGCGACAGACACTCATGAAGGTATCCTCTAGTATCAGCAAACAAAAGTCAAACCCTTGGAGACTTGATTGTCTATTTTTTATAGACAAACTAAAAATTATAATAGTATGGGTAATAAATAATAATAGTACCAAAAATACATTATAGTAAAGGTATCATCTACCAGTGCAGTTTCACCGAGGGGTATCAACAGACAGAGAGATACTTTTAATTTGTTACAACTCAATTCACTCAGTGTAGTGTGACCATCATTGAAAACATTGAGAATTTCCTCAAATATTAAAAACTCCTGAAACATCAGAGGTTTTTCATTTGTTAAATTCTAGAAGAAATCATTAAAAAATTTGACAATACTTACAAAGTCGTTATATGTGAAGTTACTAATACATCCTACGAAGTTCTGGTTGGTGGGAACGTGTCTCCAGCCGAATGTTCTTGCTAAGTGTTGCAGGTCTATACTGGAACCTCCCAGCTGAAGTGGCCCGTTTACTGTGGACAATATATTTTGTAAAAAAAAACAGGCCCAAGGTTTTTTTCTGTACAGCCTGCCAGAAAGCACAAAGTGTACATTTTTGTGCATTTTTCTCAATTACACATTTGCGTTATCTGCGAACTAATAAATAAATTAATCTAGAGAATTTTACTTATGAATTATATTTGGTTTCTTTGTAAGCAAGAGGTGCCCAGTACAAAACACTTAGGTATTTTTATTTTTTGGCAAAAATGATACAAAATTTTTCTAAAACAAAGCTAGACATAGGCAAGTGCTTTCCTACCCTAATTAGAATAAGTGTAAACGACTGAAGTATTTAAAACTATTATCAAGTTTTAACCAACTTACAAACTTAGGCCTCCTGAATTTAATTCATGACAACAATAGATTCTAAAACTTTTCTCAGTACTAAGAAATGCTGAAAAAACGATTGAATTAATTCAAAGAAATTGAATTTAAACGTGAAAGGTACAGAAACTTTTTAATGTAATTTAGAGAACATTAAACACTTTTAATGTTCACTAAATTATAGTTGATAACAAGTTCTTGGCACTACAATGAACTATTCTCATATTGTATTAATAGAAACTTAATAATAAGTCTAAGGGGGGTATTTTAAAACATTTCTTAGGCATTGGTCTTGATTCCAAAACTGACAGACTGATTTAGCATTAATTTCTAATTTGTGCCTCATGCTAGTCAATTTTCAAGGTAAACTGTTATTTTGAAATTACACACAGAAACTTTTTATTCATTTGTATAGCTTTGACAAGGTCGAATTTTGCATCCTCAAATTCAGGAGCTTGTCACAAAAGACATAAATTGCGATACCCGACCAAATAATTTATAAAGCTGCTTTTTAAAATTGTACCCATCGCGCGAAATGTCTCTGTGTGCGTTTATTTGTGTGTGTGAAAGCGGCTATAGAGCCAGTTACAGACGGGCTGCGTTTTAATACGGGTGGTTTGCACTTACAGATTTCCGTAAATAAGAAAAAAATCATACCCATTTTATCATCGATTCGGATCGATAATCATAAGCAAAGATACCTCGTTGAATTTGAAAGCGACGTAAATACGCCAGTTCTGCCTCCAACCATTTTAAAGAGACAATCTTTCACTACGAGTTACGACACTCACTCCCTCTAGCTCTTATCATCACCAGATAGTCAGAAACAAAAAAAAAACAACTCACCATTCAAAATCTCCCTAGGCCCAGTAGGAGCAGCGAGACTCATACACGTAGACAACTTGCATCTATCCACGAACATTTCTATGGAACTCCTCATCAGCACTATTTCTATGAGATGAGGCTTGCCATCAGCGACGTGTACCACGCTGTTGTTCAATCTAGTGGTACCTGATCCGTAGTTCACTAGTAGTACTGGGAAACCCTCCACTAGTTCTAAGGACATGAAATCTGTGGACAAGAAATGCCGGATTAGCAAAAAAAAAACTTACAAAAAGTTTTTTGTTTAACGTAAAGTTTGATTGCAAAAGTGGTATGAATAACATAATGCTAATGCAATACTAATAACACTGCTAGCTGTGTGCTTTTGCATGGCAAAAGATGGACAATTTAGTTTAGCTACTACGATTTTCCTCTTTTTGTATTGCTTAAAAAAGAAACTCTTTCGTCTCATTTCAAACGGTTGAGTTTTGCTTTAATTACGAGTTCTAATTTAGTACTATGGTTTTATTTGGTTGGTTTCTTAAAGGTATACATACGTAGATATATCAAACCAATTTCTAATAACCAAGCCATTCTAATTATTATTTCAAACTCACCGAGCTTTCCACAAACATGTATCAAAAGACTATTAAACCAATTAATTACGAAATATCAAAACCAAAACATGGAGTAACAACACTACAATGTTTTCCATAGACTAATCCTCGCGGTGTATTAATTATATACAAACTAGGTGTACCAACATAACAAAAATAATTACGTAACAGTTGGAAAGGTATTAAAGGTTCCACCTATCACGCGATGGTAACTTTCATAAATCATAATGTTCCGTAGGTTGGTACACGGCTGTCAGTCATTATGGGATCATTAAAAAATCATTACAGCGAGCATTCAAGTATGGGATAGCAGCGTGTTATGTCGTTGGACGGATAAGTTATTGATAATTATAGAAAAAACATGACAGTGGTGTAAAAATAGCAATTTTTGTCGTAGGTTATAATGAGGGCCTGATTTAGAATATCATAGCCGTTTCCAATAAGGATTATAGATGTTCCTTTGTGTAACGTCACCATTTTATCAAGTTAAAGTAAAACGAAAAGATTATCCTCGCAGTTATTTCGAATATCCTTATACTTATACTGTTAGCCCCACGACTTCCAGTTGTTTCCATCCAGAGCCAATGTGGGACTACTGATCGTTGTTTTTTTTTAATATAAAATAGTCATTAAGCACACAATCTTGGTCACCCCATTATAGTAAACGTAAAGCTAACTAAAGCATAAATACGCACACAACCTTAGTTTCCAAGAATGCAAATGCTTCATTCTGATTGGCTGTTTTTGCCGCCATCACAACATCGTGAAGCGCTGATTGGCTACAAAAATAAAGGTACTTTTTCGTTCTGAATAAGGTCCCATTGTGGTGAGGAAATCATTATTCAAGTAGTTACGCCAATCAGCTATGACATGTTCATTGTTGTTGCCGTCAAGTGGAGTTCTAGTTAACGATAGGTTTATGAACTTTTGTATACCTAAGCTTGCTTTGTTTGGGAAGTTATGACCGAAATTTTGATGAAGGCGAATACGAGGAAGTAGCCTTGATTGCTATGCTGTTGTTTTTTTGGTTGTGAAGTACTTGGAAGAAGGTAACTTTACTTTAAAAACGTCCATGACCGTTTGCCACCATACCATGCAAGGTTTTGAATGCGTTACATTGAGTTTGAAACGTGATTTTTTACCCAAATAAAGTCGTTTCCCAGTAAATTTTGCATAGGTTTACTTGGTTTGGTGTACAGAATGCTTGGTTGACGGCTTCGTGATGCGTCACACCTTGTACGAGTATAGTTGACAGTTATGCCGGAAACACACTTACGTGTCGTGGCGCGTTCTGTCGTGGCGCTGACTGCTCGCCACCGATTGCGCCAGAGCGGAGGTGAGGGTTATGGCGCGACTCGGGGCGCGAGCGGACACATTCAACTTGCCTTGGTCAAATCTTTCAACTGTATTTTGCAGAAGCTTCTATATGTACTGTTCAGAAATAACGCCAGAGCACGCCACGACACGACACATTAATGTGCACAGTCACCGTCACGACAGCAAACGTCACGCCACGCCCCGACACGTACGTGTGTTTCCGGCTTTTAAGAGCTTTTTAGTTCAACAAAAGATAATTCCGTTCCGACACATCTGTGTTGTATCTGGTTGAAGGAATGTCAAGTAAGATAAAGGTATTGTTTTTTTTTAAAAAAGATCGTCATTTGTCTTGTCACTATAAACTATGCTTTTAAAAGAGCAATTTTAATGGTTGGTCTGGCTTTTCTTTTTAATAAACAGAATTTAATTAAATCATATTTTTTAGATTGCTAACGAAACTATAAAATGGTTATAAAATATTTCATAAATAATTTTATAATGAAAATCAAAGAATATATTTTTCTGAACAGGTTAAGAAGTTAAGACCACATTTTAAATACTTAACGAAGAAGTCCCGACTTAAAAGAACCAAAGACTCTAAGTATAATCATTTTCTTTTCTACGTTTCGTCAACTTGAAGAGTATTCTATGAAAAAACGAACAAAAAACCTAGAATTAAGTAAAGTTTTAAAGTAATTTAGCTAAAATGCTGTTTTAGTTTTTTTTTCGTTTTTTTTTTCTTAGTGAGATCTTCTTTGGCAAGTAAGTTGACACAAATTAAGTGGGTCCTTTAGCGCGGCCCGATGTGGACACAACACTTTACTAGATTGGCAATTTGGCACTCGTTCGAAGATATTTGCTTTCACCGTGAAAATACATTGAAAATCGTATTTTAAACGTACAAAGTTACATATATTTCAACTGTCTATTAAAATATTTATTCGGTTTCCATTTTTTTTTTTATTTCATTGCGAAAAAAGGTTTTATGATTTTATTGTAAAATATTATTTCTAGGAATCTAGTCTGTGGCAGGTTGGTGGCAATATGCTATTACATTTATTTTTATTTATTCAAAATCTGTATAAATATAACATAAAAAGTCTGCCAAACATGGAAAAAGTATGAACTATTCGTCATCTGTTTTACCTTTCGGGGAAATTAGGCGTTTCGGTATGTTTTGTAAAATTACTTTGTATCATTATCCTTTCAAAATAGTTGTTTGGGAACATAGATATTTTGTTACACAATCGAAATATATATGTCACCGTAAAATTGTCAAATACGTTATATTGTAATATCTCTAGCGATATTGTAAAGTCTCAAATTATTGTCAAATGAACATACTGCTTACAACAAAACGCATTATTTTTCGTTAAATGCATGCGATGGTAGTCAACTTACGCGGTGTGGAGGGAAGGAGGGGTCCCCCGTGCCCAGTGGCACAACTCTCATGAAAAGATAATGCACTATTCCTGAGAAATACCGATTAATATAACATAACCTTAAAACACTTTATATTCCCCCTAAAAAGCGTAGTCGACGGATCCCCTATTTCCGAGTGCAGGGTATAAAGGAACCTAACTAACCTAACGGGGGGGGGGGTGCCCCAAGTCCCGATTATGGGGGCAGAGATACTTCCGTTTGTTCAGTTGACAATAATTCGAGACATTACAATTTCGCGAGAAAAAACACGTTATATTGTAATATAACGTGTTTGACAATTTTACGGTGACATATACACACTGCCTTAAGAACATGTTTGATTTTAATATTCTTTTGGTATTACGTTTGTATGAAAAACGCATGCTCCGCCGGCCCCTTAAGGCTTGTATGAAAGTATCGCCACTAAGACGCAGGTAGGTTTTAATGTTGTAATAAAAAGAACTCTTAACGAAGTCGAAAAGCTTGTTCTCCCCGTCATTGCGATCATTTTTTTTTTTTGGTTTTACACCATACCTGGGGACCTTCTAGTTACGGAGATATTAGGGGTAAAAGTTCCAACTTTTTCACAAGTATTTTTTTAAATACATGTTTTTGATGTGAGAACTTTACCTTAAACAACTCCACACCCCCCGCACTATTCAATCCATCCATCAGCAAAGTGTATTGAGTGCGTTACAATGAGTTCTACCACAAAACATAATTTTTAACTCCAAAAAAGAGTCATTTCCCAGCAATAATTTTTAGGTAAAGTAACTTAGTTTGATGTACAGAATGCTTGGTTGACGGCTTCGTGGTGAGTCTGTTTACACCCTACTTATAAAGAGTGTAAAACACCTCTTAACGAACACTAAAGGGACTTGTTTTCCTCCTCATTCTGATTTTTTTTGTTCTACACTATACCTGGGAACCTTGTAGTTACGGAGATATTGGGGGTCAAAGTTTCAAGATTTTAGAAGTTTTTTTTTAGATACCACTTTTTATCTCATGAGTTTTACTTTAAATATCTCTACGACCCCCGTAGTATTCAATCCATCCACACGCACAATGTTTTGAGTGCGTGATGAGGTGAAATACACCCTGTATGTTTCATCTCTCATCCCATCTAAAAACAAAATTCAACAACTCATAATAATTCTCACGAACAGGATCCAAAATTATGTAAAGCAGCGAAATAACGAGAGAAAAAATGTCCAAATCAATTACATAATTTGTATCAGAACCCTCACTTCACCGTTGACATTTTTCGGCCATTCTTATTCAAGGGCATCAGGATGTAATGTTGTGCCCGGACAGTAATTGGATTCTGATTTTTAGGAGCATATTTCATTTTTATTATTATGTTCCTTGATGGCCCGGTTTTTCGCCCGCGGGTAGGAAAACGATGTCTTTTTGTTGGCTATTTTGGCTTCCATATTTTAAGATACTTACTACTAGGGACCGGATTCAATTATTTGAAAGAAAACTAAATTACGGCATTACATCACTAAAATCTAAGTTAGTTCAGACGTATTTTTCACGATTTAAGCAAAAACTAGGTCAAACTAACTTTTATCTGACCTTTTCACGTAATTATAGCTAAAAAGACAGACGGAAAAAGTTAAAAAGGTTGCTCTCGATTTTGTCTGCTGGGAGAAACAGCAGTTTGAAGCATATCTCATAATTAACATAAGTTGTAAAATCAAAATAAGTAGTCAGATACCATTAAGAAGAAGCTTTTGATACTTGTACATATTTTTATTATTATTTCAGAATCTATTTATAAGTACTAATATTATAAATGTGTTGTTACGCTTTGACGCGAAAACTACTGAACGGATTTGGATGAAATTTTGCACACAGATAGTTTATAACCTGGATTAACACACTGGAAAACATAGGATTCTTTTTATCCCGGTAGTAAGATCCCATGGGACAAAAATTAAACTTCACGCGGGTGAAGCCACTGGCAGAAGCTAGTAGTTTATAAACAATGAAATTCAAATAAAAAATAAGATTTTCTCCGAAAAATAACCTCCAACATTCGGAGATTGACATTCGAATATTAATTTGTAAAAATCTATAAATATGTAGTTTTATCGATTGCGTATTATGTACAAACGTAAATGTTACTGTCTGTCCCGACAATATTCCAAATCGACAATACTTCAATAATTTTAATCGTCCATATACTAGAGTGCCATTGTTGATAATGTTGTATGTACCTACGTAGCTTTCTTAAGTGCTATTACAGTAATAGGAGTTGATTCGATCGTGTTTTTTCTATAATATGATGCCTCAGCCACAGCCCTTGGTGATGCAACTTGCGACGCGACACGCCCGCGAGTCGCAAGTCACATAGTGATGACTCAAGATCTGCTCTTTCATTTGTTTTTTCTACAGGATCCGCGCGGCGGCCTAGATGGTAGCGGACGGCTCAGTGTGTTAAACGAGTTGAAAGAAAGAAGACGCGCGGTCGCATCATTATCAAGAGCGGGTGCCTAGCGGCAAGAAAATGCGCCTTGTCGCTCGCCAGTTTGATTTACAAGTTCATGAAGTGAGCAATAAAAAACATGACCCGCTTTCAAACTGGGCCACCTCTTTAAGGACGTGCCCGCTACCCGCACCCGCTCCAACGTGACTGTGCCGCGCGTCTGCCCTAAGACGCATGTTTCATGTATCTCGTGGCCAAGACGTGAAGGTTTACTTACTCCAAGCAGAGTGTAATATAGGATACAGTATCCTTAATAGCCAATACATTACCCAGTTTAAACAGTGTTTATAAGTTATGTTTAAAGCGCTGACTTCTTGGCTTGTGAAGATACAAAAGAGATTGCGCGATTTTTGTAAAACGTGCGGGAGGAGCGTCTTGGATTAAAATAAATTGTCTAACTTTTAGGCAACGGTTTCTTCTTATATTTACCGAAATAGGTTAAGTATGTAAGGAGTAAAAGGACACTTCACTCATGAAGCCGTCTATCAACTCTACGCAAAAATTATTTGGTGGGAAAGGGTTTTTTTGTTTTAGGGTGCGAAATCTCGTTTTACTGTAGAACTCAATGTGTCGCGCTCAAAACATGGTGCTGATGGATGCATGGGGTCGTGGGGTCGTACTTCTTATCTTTACGGTAAATACCTACCGGTAGGTACCTATTAGTATTTACAATTATAGATAAAAAGTAAGAAATTTATACTTATTAAAAAAAAATAGTGCATGCGCAAAAAGTATTTGACATATTTTTCTTGTAATCTGTATGTGTTGACTGGCAGAGAATGCCATTGGCATTAAGTCCCTGTACTTTGTGCTTGAAGTGTTAAATAAATAAATAAATAAT
The DNA here is from genome assembly GCA_916618015.1 of Xestia c-nigrum. NCBI lineage: Eukaryota > Metazoa > Arthropoda > Insecta > Lepidoptera > Noctuidae > Xestia > Xestia c-nigrum. Next base: position 12,893,638 of record OU745266.1, on the reverse strand, counting down.
CGTTGTTTTCCAAAAGTTACCAAACCTAAATTGGTCTTTTGGAGTTAAATTATTTGACTTTTATTTCAGATTTCAGCTAATGCATTCGAGTAGTCAAAAGTTAAGTATCTACAATTAAGTACAATTTTCCACTTATACCTACTTCGTGTTGATAAAATAAAAGATAATAGACAAATACAAAAACACTGCATGGTATTTCCATGACAGATTGGCGTGGTTCCGATTTGAGGACAAATACTTGTATGGCGATGGCGTGCAAATATTTGCCTCTGAAATACCGACACAAACAATGGTGTGCAAAAATAAGTATAGAACTCTCGTTCATGGAAATATCGTCGAGGCTCTAAGCACGAAGTCAGGATTTGCGCCGTGTTGATGGCAATAAGGACATCCCCTATTACATAGGACTTAAACATTTAACACCTATGCCTAACCCTTACATTTAATTTTTGAACTTACCTTGAACTTCAAGCAGCGGATTATGTTTCAGAGGTCCCAAATAGAACACGAGACTGTTACTGGAGTGCGAGGTCACAGTCAAGGTGACGTGGCCCTCCTGACACGCCGGAGGGGCGGAGTACATGGCCCATCCGTCGCCATGGAAACCGATGGAGGTCTGCTCGCAGTGGGGGCCGGATAGCCCTTCTGGACACTCGCATTTGTCCGCGAATGGCGTACCTGGGGAGAAAATTATAGGTTAGAAAATGTTTTAGTGCGGACGTTAATTGATCTTATACTATTAATTATTAAAAGGAAAGATTTGATTTTTTGTTCTTGTGTTAGTTTCGATTTAACTCAAGAACTCCTCAACCGATTTTTCACCATTAGAAAACCACGTCTTTACTGAGTAAATTTAGCTATATTTTATCCCCGTACTGCCACGGGAATGGGAACTATGCGGGTGAAACCACCTGAAATTCGCTAGTTTAATAAAAAATAGTTCGATCAAATAGACATAAGAACAGTAAGATGATTTTTTAGTCGACTAATGGAAGTTTAGAACACTGACACAACGACATCTCCCGTAGGCAGAGAAAGAACTTGCATTTCAAGCAATTTAACATCGTAGAGATCTGTAAGGACCTTACCAGAAGGATATCAATAGGATCTCGCGTCCTTTTACAAGAGGCTAAAATATAACTGATGAAATCTGGATGTAACAAATTATTTGGTTTACATTTTAACCCACAAATTACATTGTTAACCAAATAGCTTGTTCGACCATAATATAGGTTCAATTCTGCCAATTCTGAACGTGTTTCTCTCTAGCGATATTGTCAACTCTCAAATTATTGTCAACTGAACATACGGAAGTATCTCTGCCCCTATAATCGGTACTTGGGGCACCCCCCCCCCCGTTAGGTTAGTTAGGTTCCTTTAAATCCTGCACTCGGAAATAGGGGCCCGTCGACTACGCTTTATTAGGGGAATATAAAGTGTTTTAAGGTTAGAAATATCGATTAATATAACCTTATGTTAATCGATATTTCTCAGAAATGGTACAGTAACTTTTCATGAGAGTGGTACCACTGGGCAAGGGGGACCCCTCCTTCTCTCCACACCGCGTGAGTTGACTACCATCGCATGCATTTCAAGAAAAATAATGCGTTTTATTGTAAGCAGTATGTTCGTTTAACAATAATTCGAGAGTTTACAATATCGCTAGAGATATTACAATATAACGTATTTGACAATTTTACGGTGACAGATATAAAGAAACAAAAAAAACTTACCTCCATTCAAACAAACAAGCGGTTCCACCACATCGCAGGTACACTCAGACTCCACCCTGGCAGAAACTCCCACAAAGCTGGTAGTATTAGTGTACACAGACAGAGGAACATTATTCTTCATCAGCACGTTACGGCACGAGTCTTCGCATTGTTCCTTCTCTATCAGACACTCGTCTATCTTCACCATGTAGATCTTCGATTGGAGTTCTTCTTCGAGCTGTGGAGAATGTTTTGGGTTAGAAGAGGTGGTAAGAGTCCTACGCAAAAGCACTGGATCGAAGGAACTGGAAGTCCTGGAGCGCCCAACGGTGGAATGGTGCAGGCTAGCACACAACAGTTATATGACTTTAGGATACTGGTAGTTTCTTTCAGTAGCGGTTTGCTAGTTGGACTGATTGATGATAACGACATAATTATGAGTGAATGCCAGTCAATTGGCAGAATGCTCTGTCCATGCCGTTTGGAGTAGACTATCGTCATTGGGCTATCTGAATAACGCTAAAAAATCTAGTATAGACTGTTTTATTTCTCTGTCACTCAACCAATTTTATTCTAATTTAAATTAGACAAAGTATTTCTGTGAAGAAAAATGTCTATATGTATAGTTGTATAAGACTAGGTAACGCAATGAACTAGCGCAGAAGAACCATCCCAGAAATATCACAAAGAACTAGGTACACTACGTCTACAATAATTCCAAATAGGATAACCCTATCAAATAAGGTCCTAATAACATCATACGGATACCAATTCCATGAAATGTCCCTGTAACCTCATTCATTATAGCTTTCTATCTGAGGACCCGTGTTCGGACGTTTACGGGCTCAAAACTTCGGTCACAGAATAGTAGCTATACAGAAAGATCATTCTTTACAACGAGCGAAAACGCACGAACACAGACACGTTCCTCGTACACTGAGTGGATTGGTACTAAATACGTCCTCAAAAATTAACAGTAGATGGAACTATAATTTATTAAACATCAACTCGGACTTCAATTTGATAGATACATTTGGTTTTGACTTTCCAAATCAACTATTATAACCTAGTTTTAAAGTCAGACCAGCTGCAAAAAGTGAGATATACAGCTTTATAAACCATCCTTGGATATTTCAAAAGGCCATCCTCGTATTATATACATTTAACCACCACTATAGATTTAAAAAAATGGATCTTGATACTCTGGTTATAAGCACAATCGCGAATGACTTTCGTCTGAATTTATCGTATGAACTTATACGGAACCGATCTTTCACTCTGAACACTACATATTCAGTGGTTTACAGGCTAAAACTTGGATGGCAAACTTGCAAGGTCGAGGTCAACTAAAGAGTCGTTACAACTTCCAAAGACTTAAGTATCTTCGCATTAAAGTTGTAAAAGGAAAGTTTTAGATCCATTTGTAAGATGGTCACGAAAAAATGGCTGATCGAATTGATTAAATGAACAGTGGCGGGAATTTGTAGTGGCTAGACAATAATGGCCTTGATGAACGATATGGTAAGTCTTATTCTAACTAGAATTAGGAGTTTAGGGTAACGATGTCAAATTAAGGGGGAATACAGAAGCTAATTAAGGAACTCTATTTGATGTGGTTCAAACTTCGTTTGAATTACTGTTAGAATAAAGTTCTAATCAGATTGCACTACAAAGTGACTGTTACGTAAGTCAGTGACTGCGGGCCGAATAGTGCGAAATGAGCGGTTTCGATCGATTTACAAAAAATCGATTGATTGGACTAAAAAAACACTATGATGCTAGTTAGTATGTTGCTTGTAGAATTATTTGCCAAAAAAACAGAACGATCGCATGTATTTTAGTATGGTTTTTACTCGTAAAAAGAATGTTTTAGAGATAAGTTCTTTTTTGGTTATTGCAGTGAATCATATACTTTCAGGCATTATAAAACTCGCGTTTAGCTCCTGTATTTGTCTTAAGGTTTAGACAAAAATATTTAAACATGCAGTAAATACACCTGACAGCAAAGCATTTAAACCATCATCTTCGAGAATGGATTCTGGATTCGAGGTCTCGCCAAGAATGTCTATAAAGCCATCATCATCTTACTACCCTTTATCTTTTGTTTCATTCCTCACACATTACATCCACCGTTTCCTGGGCCTCCTTTTTCCCCTCCATCGATCAACAATTTTATTCATCACTCTTGTAGTCACGCGATTCGACCCTCCTCATCACATGTCCATACCAAGACAATCAAAAAGCCATCAAATCGGTTAACAAATCCAACATACCTTTTCCTGTATCCCAATGACCATACTATCAAGTTTCTCCGGAGGATAATAAGGCGATCCGTGTGCAGAAAATCGGACGTCTAAGAACACATCCTTCACAGTATTCTTTGTAAACACCGTGAAAACATCCACATTGTCCAGTGACGTATTATACAGTTTCGCCAACTGACGATGCAGTTTGTCCTTCTTACTCGTACCCTGTAGGAAAGAGAGAAAAGATAATTAGAAACGTCGATAGAATGAATTGTGATGAAGGGCAGTGCGGCAGACATTAGTAAAATTCGCTTGAATTATTCTTAATCTACTTCTTGGCTGTATCTTCGGGCGTTTTGTTCGGTCAATTTACTTGATCAAAGAAAAAAAAAGTAACTTTATTTAACGAAGACGCAAATTGCTTGTATAGTCCTTGAAATTCAGGAACGTGCTGTCACTTTTTTGTCATTGAAATAGAGTAGAAATTGCAATGACAAAAAAGTGCTCTTGAAATATAAAAAATACTATAGTAGTCTAGTTTCCGATACCGTGAAAAAAATGCTGAAAAATATAAATTGCTTTGTATGCATCGACAGATTGCAACCGATATTTCAGTCTGCGTGTATATTTCGCGAGTCAGATTGTGTTATTCGTCGATCGCTGACATACATCGGTGACTGGATCGCTTTGTGCCATATGGCATCAGAGATACTTTACATCTGGTTATTTCATTGGTAAGTATCTGATCCTTTTGATTACGGGGACCACTTCGCATGAGTAGTCCAATATTTTTGTACTACGCCTGATAATGTGGACAAATAAAGTGTACGTGAACCCGAAGTTGAAGCATTCCCATGTATGACTGTGAATACTGGCTGTCACTAATGCACTTTCATGACAATGATGATTTCATGATCATCATTTTATTCCGGAATTACCTATTGCTGTCTAGGCCTCCTTTGTTTTGGACATAGTGTCAATAATTATCGCCTCAAGAATAAAGTTCATACATTATTTGTAATGGTTAATCGCCTTTTTTTTTCTTTTTTTGGGATGGGAAATCATCAAATGACTTCTCCCACTCTGGGCGGAGCGGGAGGGAGTGTCAGACTCTTACTGACTAAAACCCATCCATGTTCCTTCCGCGCCCTTTATGTTCCGAGGCCGCGGTATCTCTTTCGAACAGGCCCCCAACCCCGGCAGATGGTTAATCGCCCTTAGCTACATACATCAAACAAACTACATCACAATGACAGTACAGTTCTAAAATGGCGACCGCTTGCCAATTGCTCGTAAACTGCTAAGCTGTTAACTGAACTCAATGAATCCCCGGATGAAAATTTACGTAAGCATAATTTGGAGCAAGGTCAAGAACGAAGATCGTAGAAGGAAAGGATAAGTATATTTTGTTATAAAAGGAGAATGTACAAATCTGGGATTGGAAAGTGGAGCATCATCATGGCTAAATGGGCATTGCCCTTTATGTTATTTTTTTTTACAGTGGCGTGAAAATGCGGTTAATATATCAGTTTTATCAGGCCAAGGAATATAAGGTCCATGTTCACCAAAAAGATGACGGTCTGATTATCTAAAAACAGCTATTTAAAACACATTTTTGTAATGGAACATGTCACAGTGACAGCTGTTTTTAGGTAATCACACCGTTATGTTTTCGGTTAACATGGACCTAAGTACATCGCTCTTTAAGTCTTGCATACTTTCAAGTTTTAATTAATAAATATCTAGTCGTTGGTTCACGTTTCTTTAGTGTCGCCTGATTTCAAGATTATTTTAATTGCAGATGCCATATCTAGTTTTAAATATTCTACGACCCAGACCGAAAGCTTCTTCAGTTGGCTAGAGCACTAAAACATCGCCAGTCCACTTAGTAAACAAGTTTCAATGAACGTCTTAATTTCGTTGAACATTAAGCAAAGTACTGAGTATTTTGAGGTTTCCAAAAATACGCAAGATTAAAATTAATAGAGCGTTCTAGAAAATGACGAAGCGAATCTTTGGCCCATTTTGATTGGCAACCTAAGTCTTTCGTAAGTCTATTCATCTAGTTTTCAAGTGGGTTTAAGTTTTTTTGTGAAATAAGCGTTTTGTAACCAAGTTGTGTCGTCGGCAATTTTAGAAAGGAATTTAATTTTAAGCTTTTTTTTTATTTTTTACTTGTTTAATTTATGTGGGTGGGAGAACTGTGTGAGCTAACTATGCTCCACCGCCTTTTTAACGCAAAAACAACCGAAGCGGGTAAAGTCTGGGGGTAGCAAAATATAAACTTATTTCTTACATCAGGTTCAGGAACAATGAACTCCTCAGCAGTGATGTTCACGAAACGGATGGAACCAGACTTGTCTACTGCTTCCTCTGGAATCTCCTTGATGGTCACATTGACTGTGGCTTCCACCCAATGGAAAGGTACTAGCGGCTCGTTTTCTTCTGTCACCTAGATTTGAAATAGAAATTGTTTATTGAAATAACGAAAAAGATATGAGAAAGATAGTTAACTACACCATTTTCAAAGTAAAATGTCAAATTAGTTTGACATTGTTGATACTTAAAGTTGTGCCTTGCTTAATTTTAATTACTATTATCTTAGACAATCACTATTTATGTTGTAATTAAAATATGTATTTTATTCTCTAACTGCTAACTTTAATTTATTTAACCCTTATCCAGTCTTATGTCTATGTATAATATTTGGTACAAAATTATTGTTTTTCAAAGTGTACGTTGATGAAAATGTTAACACAAACAAAGTCTTTTTTACTCACGTTAAATCTCAACAAATAAGTTCCATTAGGAGTTCCTTCCTTCATGGTGATCATGCCAGTGTTGCTGTGAATATCAAAGTAAGGACTCCTCTGCTCATACGACGGGAGCCACATGAACCTCTTATCAGCCAGGTCCCAGTCATCAGGGTCGTCAACATAGACGCGACCGATTTCTGTGTCGGGAGCTTCACCCTGTAGAAAAAAAAAGAGGTTTAGTCAAAGATTTTTAAACGACAAATGTATCTTATTTAAAAAATAAAATAAAAAACAAACTAGATTTGAAAAAAGAAGGGTAAAAAGGCTTTACTTTATAGATGGGCTAAGTAACTTGAAACAAAAAAAAACACATTCCATCGAAATTCAAAAACACTTAAAAGGATGCTGGTCAAATACGTGACCGCCTCCTTTTTAAGAAGACGGTATAAAATAGAAATTGTTGAATGAAAAACAAACGGTACGTCAAGCCTGTACCTAATTGAAAATAAACGAACACATAGAATCAGAAAAAAGAAAACGAAGACTAAAAAATAAAGAGCAGAACTTAAACAAAATACACCTACTAAACACATTTAACACGATAACAATAGAAACCAAACAAGAATCCCACTCAGAGTCCTAAACTAAAATATTCTCGTTCAATCCGACCCTATATTAGGACCTAAATTTGCCAGTACAATGTTAATGGGTCCTTTTAAGCTACTGAGAGAGAACAGAACAATTATAAACGGTCTAAATACGTCCCACTCGTCAAGTACTTAAACCCCGGTCGTTTCACAAAGTCCGAAGGCGGAATGCTGACCAGTGGCTGTTTCGGAGGCTTTCTTGTTTGATGGAAATAGATTTCTAGACTTTTTGTTATGTCACAATGTCAAATTTTTTATAATTTCAAATGAATTTACAGACGCACTAGAATATGGAATTGTGAAAGCTAAGCCGATTTTTTAACGAGTTGATACAAAATAACGTTTTCAGAACAAAGAGCTCAATGGCTAGACGTCGGGAAATTAAGAATGGGTAAATTGAATAGTTGGGTGGGTAATTGGGTAGTTTGATGGTCAAAATGACATCTGCACAGAGGTTTATAAGTAATCTGCATTTATTTTATTTGGGTGATCTCTAAATTCTGTTTCATAAACCTGTAAATAAAACCTCAAAAGTAGAACTAGGTATATTCAAAAAAAGTACCATAAAAATAATTTATTTTGTTACTGTTATCCGAAATACATTTTCATTGACAGCAAAACATGTATTGAACGCCCGTTAACCCTCCAAAGCGTTTTACTTTTAATAACAACGTTCCCCGATAGCTAATTAAACCAATTTTATTCGGCTCGACTACGGACCGGTAATTTTCCAATTCATTTAATAATTATCCGGGATACAGAAATGTGAAACATTTTACTGATAATAGATTCGAAATCATTTTTGTAGAAAACCTTTTAAATTATTTAGAACAAGACCTTTAGAAATTACTTTCTGCTTGAGAAGTGTTAGCGCTCTATTTCATTAATGTAAACTTAAGTAAGGGGTATTTAAAAAATGAGAAAACAAAAATCTTTTTGGTCTAGTTTTGTCTAAACTCTTCAGGTAGTCATTTTCCCGAAACATCTTAGTTATAGGTTTCTAATTTACACTTTTATAAAACCTCTAAATTTAAATTTATAATATCTATTAAAATAATATTTAACAGCTTCCCAACCTTAACCATATGAAATAATGAAGTTCCCAAAATAACAACGAAATAACCTGGTTATAAAACCTATTGCCGTAACAAATAACAAGAAGGAAAATAGTTAAAGCAACTCCAAACTACCGTCAACTCCATCCGTCCACGTTGACTGCTGGCGCTTAGTTTTTAACTAAACAACTTGTAATTGCCGATGAATAACTTAATTTCAGAAGTTGCCGACTAAAACTGGCGACAAATCAATTATAGCGGGCGATAGCTTTTCTCAAAGTTGTGTGTAGGAGTTTTGGTCAATCCCGGTTTAGGAGGGACGAAGCAAAGCTGGTCGTTATAACGAACACGGGACAAAAGACGCGTTTGTGTTGATTTTGGATAGTTACTTGACTTATCTGATGACAGTAACTTATGAGAGTTACTAAATCTGGTTCAAAATAGAAATGAACAGTGTGAACTGTGAGTGTGACACGACGTCAAGACAAAAATTGTTGCTAAGTTCGCAATATTAGAGAAGTCCATCTTGTTCCTTGCAGCGTACTGTTACTTAATCTGGCTTGCTTGGTTTACAACGCTTGGACACTTAGACAAAGTTAAAAAGAAAAGCCTGTTATAAAACAATATCCTGAACAATAACTGAAATACTGATTCATATAAATGTCAAGTGAAGTTGCACGTCATTAAACTGTAGAATCGACATTCAAGTAACTCTCCTCTAGTACCGTACATAGGTACTAAACGCTCCCCTAGCGTATTTGTGGCAAGTCGCCTTCATTAAGCGCTGAGTTTAAACGAATCTCGCTTGCTTTACACAGATTGCGCGTAGTGCATGCATGGACATTCTCCTTTATTTTTTAGCTCTCAAAGAGTATTAAAAAGTTAATAGAGAAACTTGCACAGCGAATTAACTCACACTTGTTTTGAAATTGGAACAGATTTGAGTTTTTTTTTAATAATTTAAGACTACTGGTAAATTAATGGATTTAGTTAAATTGTAACGAATGGGGTCATTCGAATAACCTTAAACGAGCGGCATTCTCATCAGCCTCGCTTTCTTTACTGCCAGAGTTTTTATACCGCATCATAAGTTCAAAACGCCTTAATGAGGATGCTTCACACAAGGAGATATCAAAGGATACGTGTGAGAGGTGCTTATCCTCCTTTATAATCTAATTGGCAGTTATTAGCACCTCAACTTCCCTTGACCAAAAAAAGGGTCTATTATAAGATCAAACGGCACCCCTCCTTAACATAACTGTCTATAATAGCGCCTCGATCACTCATATTATACCCTCTTGTCTCTCTCATGTCTATAAATCTCTTGACACAGTTTTCAACCCCGATTAAAAGCAAAGACTTTAGCCGCGTAGCCTGCCAGATCCACACATCTCTAGATATAACGAAGAAATCAGGGCATGGCCGTAAAAAGTTCCCTCCCACATAATCCCTGTTTATGGTCCCGAGTACCCGCACTAAACTGAGTTTCATTAAAGCGCAAAATTAACATTTTGATAGCCATATATTATTATAAAACAGCTACATAATCGTTAATGTTTATAGGGTATATCGGATCTGTTGACTTGATTATTCATTGGTAGACAAAAACCGCTGGATTAAAGGGAGACAAAGGTGAGGGTAAATTAATATTGTCTGTGTACATTGCCATGGTTTATTTTGAGGTGGGTCTATTAAAAAGGAATATATTTAGAACGGGAAAGATCAGAAAATAAAGAAGGACAGATGCTGAATACGGGTAAAAAGCAGTTGAAAAGACCACTCTATTTCGGGCTCTCTCTAACACTGGAAGAACTTCGTTTATTTTAGTAGTACATTTTACTGCGAGCAAAATAACCTACTAACTCGGGCAATAATGAGACGAAGAGAAAGAAACAGTCTTTAAAGTTCTAAATCCAGATCGTCAACTTTATCACCACGTTTATAACTTTTAACATAACCAGAGTAATTGACTATGAGATGGTATACAATGAAACCAGTAAAACAGTTTACTGTCTATCTGAAATCCTCGTTCATATTTTATAATATCTGTATGATATCAGTTTGAAACAGACTGTTATTCTCAAGCACAACATGTGGTACGTATGTGCGCATCATCCTTTCCCAACTATGTTAGGGATGGCTTTGAGTCATCCGAATGCAGCTGAATACTAGTAATTTTACATTGAGCGACTACCTAGGTTTACCGTGAATGAGTGACCTATAACATCCCGAGGTTCGATTCTAGTCGTTACAGGTAGTCAGTGGCCCGAATGTTGGACAACCAGTCTAACCGAGGGGTATCATCGTATAACCCAATAACCCGCTTTAGAAGGGCTTTACACAGATGGTTAATTGATAATCTTGATGTGAAATTGATAATCCTTTCTATAATGTAAAAGAATTCTTTCAGTTTAAATTTAAATGACTATCATTGTACCAAAAATTTGCATGTCATTATTTTATGATTGAATATGTTAGGCTACTATTATACCATTCGATTAAGAACTTTTGTAACCATATTCATCGGCAAATAAATCTTTGACTTTGAATACTAACTAGGTAGTGGAGGTCAGATAGGCAGTCGCTCTAAGTAAAATACTGGTATTCAGCTGTATCCGGATAGACTGGAAGACGACCCCAACATAGTTAGGACAAGACGAGGTAGAGGAGATACTGCGACTACCTATCTGACGTCCACAACCCAGTTAGTACTAGGTAATACAATACCCCAGTGTGTTAAGACTTCCGGGGTTGCGGGCCTGTTCGAAAAAGATACCGCGGCCCCGGAACATAAAGGGCGAGGAAGGAACATGGATGGGTTTTAGTCAGTAAAAGTTTGACACTCCCTCTCGCTCCGCCCAGAGTGGGAGAAGTTATTTGATGATTTCCCATCCGAAAAAAAAAAGAGCAAAAAAAGTGTCTTGAGACTTTCGGGTCACTGACTGCCACAACTTAGCGCGCGCGCGTGTGTGTGTGTGTGTGTGTGTGTGTGTGTGTGTGTGTGGTGATAAACGCTCATCCCTTATTTGTATGGAAAGACCCAGCAGTGGGACAATTTACAAGCCTATATTATTTATAAACACACCACGTAGAATACAAATTGTCTAATGAAACGAATGCTTTAAGAATTGTTGGAAAAATAAAGGTGCTTGTGAATTTTGGGCGCGAGAAAAATGTGGTACGTGATTATTTTGTTGCTTCGCTACGAATAAAATAATGGCGGTAATGTCGTAGAAGTGATAAAATGGCGGCTGTTTTAATTAAGAGTGACGGAGAAGATTAACTTCATTGTTGTTGAAGAATATAATGGAAATTCTTTGTGGAATAAAATTGATGTGGTTTTTTTGTGTGATAGGTTGCGAATATAACCTGAATTATTATTGTTAGGTTTCCGTCGGGTTTAAAGAATAAATTGTTTTCACCAGTCCGTAAGTAAATAAATAAATAAATATCGCTGGACATTAACACACAGCGCTACCTAGTGCCACACTAAGCAAAGCTTGTGTCGTGGACACTAGATAGTTGATATACTACATAAATATACTTTTTTGTTTGTAAATACATACTTATTATACATATAAACATCCATGACTCGGAAACAAAAGTAGAGAAAAGTTATCGTCATGCTTGACGTTGTAGACTTTGTCGATCGAAGAATAGAAACAATTCTTTCCTATATTTTAATGTTTATATTCGAATCTTTCTTTCTTACTCATTTTGTCGATTGTTCCGTCGACAAAAGTCATGCTTGTCATGCTACGCGTGCAGGCTATTTCAGCAGAAGTTTTCAATTCTAAGTCCTTCCTACTTCAATTACCGTCACTTATACCGAAAGTAATCTTTCCTAATATAGGTAATGTTGAAGTTTGCGTTTTACCTAAGTAAATTATTCCTTCAAAACTAAGCACAATCACTCCACTTCAACATCTCAATTTCACACGTAACCACAGTCTACAAGTTTCAGCCACCAGCAGAATCGATGCTGGATATCAATTAACAGAATTATTCGAATTATTCGACAGCCAATTGAAATCATATTGTTATTATGCGTCACTTAACTGTTGGATCGTTAATTGGATTCGCCAATAATCACCGCGGAACAGTCGGTTGGCACATAGTTAATTAAATAAAAGTAAATCATAATTGACAAAATATAGGTGTTATTCGGTTTGATTTGTACGGTGCGTGGATGATCGAATAACGGTAAGGGTTTTTCGATTGATTTGGGGTGTTATTGTTGAATAGTTTAGCTAGTTAAATTTGGGTGTAGGTACCTACTGAAGCTCTGAGCATTTCAGGGATCCACACACATAATGGCATGTTAAGTAAGTCTCAGTCGAAATTATTTTTTTATTTTTTGCAACAGCGCAGCGTGTCGAAACAGTGTTTTATAACCCATGCTTCTTTAATTTTGCGAAAATTTAATTCAATTTCGGAAATGAAATAAAAACAAATAACAAACAAACAATACAAAATATCGTAGACAAAGAACTTAGAAAAAAAAAACCAGATTACCATCCAATACAATTCGATAGTATAGAATAGAAACAACGAGACGAGAAGCAAAAGAAAACATAAATAACAACTATAACGCCAATTTATACTCACATAATACCGCCAACTGTATAAAATTTCATTGAAGTAGGTTTCCGGCTGATTGCATTAGAGAAAACAATTTTGTTAATACAACGTGTCACATAGTTATATACCTTGTGCAAGAAATATCAAATAAAAGAGACCAAAAGCGAGCTGGTAACAACTAAAAATACGGAATTCCAACCAAATATTTAAAATAATAAAAATTTTAGGAATATGTGGAGTCAAACCACAATTTATTTTGAAATAGGCAGAACATTACGGTTCTCTATTCGATTGAAAATTAGAAGAACGAATACCATTTCAATAAAAGAAGAAAAAAGTGCTACCAGTAAGCTCTATTTTCAAAAATCAAGTACATGCGAACAAAATGGCAAGAGTGATATTCTCGATACCCTCGATAATCGTTTAAAATATCGAGAGTATCAATTTTCAAACTGTACTGGATGGTCAAAATTCTACGAAAATAATACAACTAAAATAAAAACTTTACGCTAAATTAAACATTACCAGGAAACTAAAAGGTGAACGATATTAAAGGTCTACTTGGAGGCTCAAAGGAAATATGTGATGGTCCCTGAAGGGATCAGAAATCTTTTTTGGACCTTTGTCCGGCCACTTTATTCGGAATGTAATTGGCCTTTAAATATGTAGGTAAATATCAAAAGCCTTTAACATTTTTTCAGGGTTATTTACTATTTGTAATAGAAACTTGACGGTATTTACACATTGCTTGAAGAAAAAGGGAATTTATCAGAATCGGAAAATACTCTCTAAAAGTTAAGTAAATAAGGTGTGGGTAATACAACGAAATTAAATATCGAACAAAAGAACATAAATTCTAATGTTGAATGAAAAAAAAAACTCGTATTCCAAAGACAAAATGAACTATTTAAACGACGAAGCAAAATCAAAACACTGGCACATTCGGATTTAAAAACTATAAAATAAAGTACTGAAATGAATAAAAATGGAGCAAAAAGTTTCACAATACCTTGTAATTGTAAACGAAGATGTCGCTGTGTCCCGGCGCCATGGGGTTGTCATTCTTGTCTCCGATCACCACATGAAGGATGGAGACACCTGTCAAACGAGGAGTGCCGGAGTCGGTGATGGCTACAGGAATCTTGTACTCTTTACGCTGCTCTCGGTCGAAAGACACGAGGGTCGATAGAATGTTGCCTGTGGAAAAATTGATAATTTTATTAATACTTAGGTATGTTTTTTTTTTACTACTCGTAAGTATGAGATGTTATTTAAGTATCGTGCACTTAGAACAGTCAAATCGACAAGGGACTTTGGTCTATCACAATAAACTTTAATGGCATGTCCAAACTCCTAAGTACCAACAATTCAAATCCACCAACCCGATCGGAGACCGCGTGAAATACTCTCACAAAGATGAAGTCAATGACCCAGCACTGGGAACATTCTGGTCTGATTGTGCGAAAAAAAACCCATATCTGAATCCTGAGTCTCTCCCCCTCTCACTCTATTAGAGGAAGTAGGGCCCATTTGGTACTACTTCGGTACACCCCACTTAAAATATTCATGAATAAGACCTCCTTACACAAATCTTCCATGACTATACATAATTGACTAACAACCCATAACTCTTTGCGACAGCAATATAACATAGTAGATCAATTGAAAATGATTTGTAGGCCATAAAGGCGACAGTTGCTTGATAATTTACTCGCACGATTGATCAATCAAGCTGTATATTGACCCACAATAGGTACTATGGCAACTAAAAATTATATCTTGGAAACCAATTAAAGTTTTAATTTTCTAAAAACTTTTAATTGACTTGAGGAAACTTCAGGTAAATTTAAAAGTTGTTTCATTTTAATGTCAAGTTTTCTCGACGGGTGACATTGAGAACTTATATGGAACTTCTAGCACGAAAATTTCTTCTATAAAATGTATATGACAATATAGTTATTTTGTTTAGATAGAGGAAAACAAATGCTTTAATAATCGGTTTTGAGTGTCATATATAAAATGTCACTTAGAATAAATTACAAGTGGATTAGTAAGTAATGTTTGAGGAAGTCTTTACTCAGTCGATTAGCATCAATGGAATACACGAGCCAAATGCCCAACCTATTTATAATTTTTCAACCGTTCCCTGCCAGCAATATTCTGCCAGAAACCGCCAACTAACTGCCAAAACATCGACTATAACCAATCTGAAAAGCGAATCTTTTACTCAATACAGAGAGGCGTATACAAAATTATAAACACGCCAACCTAAATGGAGAGGACCGAAATTGAATTGGCACTTCGCAAACAAAGTTAGACTTAGGCTTGGCACGCCATTTATTGCATGTTAACTACACTAATTGATCGAAACTCGATTTTGGGCGACTCTCGGAAAATTTCTGGCGCGCGAATGGGGAGCCACTGAATTGAAAATGGAATTGCTCCAAAGACGAATCGGGGAAGTTTTGCAGTTGGAACCTAGCTTCGAGTTTAGTGGAATTTGTGTCAATTGGTCCATTGTAGGAGGACTTCCACGAAACATATTTTTAGGGTGCGATTTTATTTGTGCATTTTTTGTGCTTCCGAAAATTCGACTAACAATGCCCGTGAATATTTTCGCTGCCTAGCTTTGTGTAGATTTTATATCACGATAAGGTTTCCATTGAACTTTAGCAGGTACAAATAACGTTGATTGTTTAAGACATCATAAACGCAAATGATCAAATTCAATGTCGCGTACTTAATAAACTCGCAAAACTACGGTATTGCCGACAGTCTTGTCGTTTATAAAGCGAAATATTTATCTCTGCATAAACTCAAGCCATAACATTACATAAGACTTCTATTAAACTTTCAGGTACGAATAATATAGAACAGTTTCTTACCTTGTATATGGAATTTGGAGCGAATGTCAAAGGAGGCTGATTCGTTCAATGCGAATGTGAAAGGAGGTCCGTTCTCGGCTGAGTCGTAGTCTTTAGCAGTCAAGATGACTACTTGACCAGGTGGCTCGTTTTCGTACCAAATTACTGGCTGGGTCTGTAGAAAAAAAAAAAAACCTTGTTATTAGCAAAGTTACAAGGGTAAAAAAAAACAAAATCCTACGTTAGGCAGAGTATATATAGTACAACCACATTTCGTTAGTTAGGTTTTAAGTACCATGTATGAAGCACCATGTGTGCCATGTGTGCTGCTATGAGAAATTCCCGATAGGAAAACCCAATAACACTTAGACCGACTTGGGTATCGAACTCAGGACCTCATGTTCAGTACAGTTGACCAAAGAGGCAGTCAAAGTTACCAGGGTAAAAAATAATAAACTTGTCATGACAACAGTTAAAAAAAAATGCTAATCTATTTATTCCGCCAGTTATAATATTGGAAAATGATGGACACGTATTTTTTGTTTTTGTTAATCAATGAAGATTGAGAAAGATAAAACGCATCAAAACTCTGGAACGGGGGTTCGTGACGTCAGAACTCTCTTAAAAAAGGCAAAGGCGTGACGTACTGAGCGTCATTTTTAAAGCGTCGTATCTTCGTCAATATATCGGTTTATGTAACAAAAGAAAAAATACGGACAAATATTTTTGTTGATAATCTAATTGATGGACTAATTATTATTTTTGCCTTCTATCCTATTAGCAAGTAATGAGTATATCATATAATTACCACTTGGATCTCATTCCGCTTTTCCCTAGCAAGATTTAATAAGCCGATGTCAAAGAACAAGATTGAAGAAATCAATCAATTGGAGGAAGAAAGAAATAATTTCTGAAATTATTCTGTTTCAAGACCAGGTATCTGTCATGATCTTAATCAAAAGTTACAATATTTCATTCGCATACCATTTGTTTAATGTTTATTAATGTCAATTTGATAAAAAAGAATTTCAATGGGATTTAATAAACTTGGAGGATTGTTTTGATGATGTTAATGATTATAACTGTGTAAAGCCATATCTATAACAGTAACGAGTCATACTTTAATCAACAAACTATTTGAAACTGACCGGCAAATTCCAAAAAAAAATAGAATTGTATAATATAAAAAAAACAAATAAATACATAAATATCGCTGGACACACAGCGCCATCTAGTGCCACACTGAGCAATGAGGCTTGTGTTGCGTTCGACTCTCGCATGTAGGGTTTCGTACAATCGTTGTAGAGGAGCCGGCAATTTTTTTTATTTGTTCGGCAACAGCGATAAATATTCTGTGAAAATGTCAACTGTCTACCTTTTACAGATCATGAGACACAGACCGCGGACAGACATGGACAGACGGGCGGATCGACAGCGGAGGCTTAGTGATAGTAATAGTAGTATTACTATTACTAAAGCTCCGCCATAGGAGTACCCTAAAAAATGAAATAAAATTAGCAATGCATTTCATATAACTTTAGTCTTATCAGTATCACACGGCTCTTCGAATATGTATTTATGCATAATATGGCAAAAAATACTTCCGATATCCCAATGAACCCAACGAATATTAAACAGCGGAATAAATTTTCTTACATTATTCCTTGCGGCTTAAGATATTGTATTAGGAAATGGGCTGTAATACCAGAATAACGAAAAAGGTACTTCAAAATACAAGGTATCTTTAATACTAAGCTTTACTGGGGAAATATAATAGTAGGATTATGAATATCGGTCTACCATTTCGGGTTTCTGGTCGAAAAATGCTTGTATTATGGGCAACTATATTTTTCGAGGTAAATAGGTTGGTAAAGCGGTGATTTCAATGTAGATTTTAATACTAATATTTCTAAAATATAGTTTTTCTGCTAGATGGTATGTACGCAATGCACTACTGATGCTTGATCGTAACACCAGTGAACATACAGAATTGGTACAACATTTATTATGAATGGTTTTAAATGCATTTGAAACAAATGTCAACATTCATGAATTGTGACAGACATGCTTTGCAGAACTACTAAATAAAAATCAGGGGCTAAAAAAGCCGTTTTAGCAGTTCAATTTCATCATAACCGGATAACAACATTAATTACGTTACAATTTGAAAAATGGTCTCAGAGAGAAAATTCATAATATTAACTGCGTCTGTGACCATTTTATGGGCCAGTTTCACCGGTTCCGGATAAAGTGTCGGTTAGTTATCTGATAGTTAATACTATCTACCACTTAAAGGCTGGTTATAACTAATACTTTATCTACCAGATATCGCTATCCGACACCTGTGAAACCAAAAGTGTTAGTTTATCTGGCAGATAAGTTCCTAATAGGCTAACCGACACTTTATCCGCAACCGATGAAACTGGCCCTAAGAATTTTAATAATATTCATATTATTACCCTACTAAGATTCTGCTATAAAACGGCCATTTTAGGAACTATCTAGCAATCTAAAGTCTACCCAAACCTACAGGAAACCCAGCACTTATTCTTAAACACACTCTAAATCTAAATAAAACCTATTTCCACGAAAATACCAACGCGTCCCCGTCACATGGCCATCTAGCTAGTCGTCCAAAGCTCTCCAGAGACCCATTCAGATCTACGGAATGAAAATTAAACCAACCCTTTGCGAAACATGGGACCAAAGGATCGCTTCCCAAAATAAGAAATTGAACACCCATAGGTAGGAGATTTGCATAAAAAATTGACAACTGAGCGGATGCGTGGAGTGAAATGTACCTTTAAGTAAAATGAGGGGAAAGGAGCAAAAAGAGGTAAGTATTACTTTTTTATTTTGGTTGTTGGATTTTGAAATGATTTGGGATGGGCTGTGGATCAGTGGCTTAACTTTTAAAGGGTGAAAGTAAGTACTATGAGCAGGCGGTGGCCCAGACAGTCGCGCTTACTTTCTGTAATTTATTTTATTACTACTGCTCTCAAAACGGTGAAGGAAAACATCGTGAGGAAACCGACATGTCCTAGAAACAAAATATCGAAGACATGCAATATCTACCAATTCGCGCTGGGCCCGCGTGGGGGATTATTATAGACCAGTCCCTCTCATTGAGAGGAAACCGTGTCCCGTGTGTGGACAAGGAGAAAGTTTAATCACTACATATTATATAAAAAAACGTCTCCCGCCGCGTCTGTCTGTCCCTATGTATGACATAACATTTATCTCATGAAAATTCTTTTACAAATGATTAAAACCTTCAGCTCTATAAAAAGCTTTTATTATAGCAACTAAATTTAATTGATACGAATTTTAATTATTACCATCACTTTAACTGATGCACACAACTAATAGACCCAGGGAAATTAGGTTTTATGAAAATTTAAACCCACATCATCCATTTACCGTATGACACTTGATTATTTACAGTAAAAACTGATAGAGTCTGTCAACACACTCAGTCAAATTCCTTAAAGTGAAAATGCATTTTCTTGCATTTGTATTTAAAATATGTTGTTTTAGAACGCCTCAGTAGTAATTCCTAGTAGTATTATAATTATGATGTTTTTCAAAGGGCACAAAAAAAACCTAACAACCTAATATTTTATTTTCAAGTAAATGTCAGTTATTGTTAAAATAGTTTTGACTGGTCAAAAGTAGTTTTGATTAGTTTTTGACAGTGAAAATATGTTGTTTTAGAACGCCTCAGTAGTAATTCCTAGTAGTATTATATGATGTTTTTCAAAGGGTCACAAAAAAAACCTAACAACCTAATGTTTTTTTTTAAGTAAATGTCAGTTTTTGTTAAAATAGTTTTGACCGGTCAAAAGTAGTTTTGATTAGTTTTTGACAGTGACATATACAAATTATACAATTTATATGGTTCACCATATAAATTGTATAATTTCAGTTACATGTCAATTTGATTAACAATTATTTTGCCTGACTACTTCCACCTCAACAGAATCTTCTTTTTCCTTCTTGTAGGGTACAATTACATTATAATCAAGCAAAATGAAAATACCCATCAACTTTGACCATTCATCTAAAATATATCCATAGACCTGTCCATGTATATCTATAAACAATAAAACCCTTTTGTCCACAGGTACATATTAACCTCCATATTCTTACCTCCGTCAAGAGGATTTCGGTGACAGACATACAAACACACAGGGCAGAATAATGTGAGAAATTTACATAATATAATGTAACGGGCCGCTTGCGGTACCTACCTTCACTGTGCCTGATTTATTGGCAATATGGAAAAGGTTTCTTGTATGAAAATGAAAATAAAAACGCGAATTCTTAGCCGGTTTAGGAGATAATTGAAAATTTGAGGGTGCTTGGGTACGGATGTGCTTTTGTTTTCGTCTTTATTATTGCATTTTAGTTGGCTTTGTGCCAGAGTGGCCCGTTATTAGGGTTGGTCCTGGCAGTTTAGAATTAGGGACTGTTGTATTTCAAAAATTAAGTACGTACTGTTAGAAACCGCCAATTTAGACGTTTCTTGTTGATCAAGTACCAAGTTTACAAAGTGGGAGGTACCAACAGGTGTGTCGAATTCCAAATATCATTCTAAACTTCCCCACATCAAAGTTTTTCATTAGTAATTTAAAAAAAAAAGCTCACTTTTTTATTTATTTTTCACAGAGTTCGTTTTGCAGTTCTGTAGGAAACAGCTGGTAAATTTAAAAAAAAAAACGATGAAAAATTACTATATGGGAGTCAGAATGATGAACCGAATATGTGGCAAACGTCTGTGTCAGTACCCCATCAACCCTGTATATTACTACCTAAGTACTATCTTAGTATCTAAAATCATAGCACTCCATGCATAGTCTTTGATAAAAGAATATAGGTCCACCATGAAACCATTCAACTAAAATTTCCTCCAAATTAAGCAGATTAATCTTCACAAATACTCCATTGTATAAACGCACAAAGAGGACACAAAAATCATCCGACATTCTCGTAAGCCATAGATTATGCTTAGCAAGGTGACATTATCGCAAAATGAATAAACGCTGACATGAGCGGGCCGCAGATTCTTTGAGCAAACGATTTCTGCGTTGCCAGATAACATTCGCACTTAATCCGGCAGATTCCCGGAATCCGGACATTCCGGCTTCGACGCCGATCAGCCGGGCCGGATGGCCGTAATCGGAATAGGCTCCGGATTCAGAATATGGATATTTTAGGCGTTTTCGACTATAAAACTGTGGGTTGTAACTGTGCGGAGGTTACAGTTGTTTAATTCAACGGTAGTGAAAGCTTTGATATTATTTGGGGGCGGAAATAAGGATAGGGATTGTTTCGAATTAAATGCATGGAATTGTTTTGGGAGACATTAATGTCGATGATGAAAATTCAAGTCTGTTTTAGGAATTACGCTGGGAATGTTGAGTCGAATTGACAAAAGCAGCCAATCTTTTATAAATTCAAGTCTGTTTTAGGAATTACGCTGAGAATGTTGAGTCGAATTGACAAAAGCAGCCAATCTTTTATAAATTCAAGTCTGTTTTAGGAATTACGCTGGGAATGTTGAGTCGAATTGACAAAAGCAGCCAATCTTTTATAAATTCAAGTCTGTTTTAGGAATTACGCTGGGAATGTTGAGTCGAATTGACAAAAGCAGCCAATCTTTTATAAATTTCTATTATAAAAAACCGGCCAAATGCGAGTCAGACTCACGTATGAAGGGTTTTTTAACATCGCAGCAAGGAAGCTCCTGAATAGCAATGGCAATGGCAATAGAAATGTCTAGGTACCTATTACGAATCATGAGATATAACAAGCTGACAGACGGACGGACGGACGGCCAGCTACCCTTCGGCAACCTTAACAATTGTCGATTTGAAACTTAAAGAATATGCTTTACTACGACGAACAAACTTCACACCCTTTGCACTGTTTTAGACTTTCACAGTTTTCCACTACACTTAAAGAGACCGATACTACATCCCAATGTTAACCAGAGAAGCTATTGAAATTTTAAAATACAAAAATTTCAATCATGAGAACGGTTTTAAACTATCGAGTACGTGGAATCCAGTGATAAACCTTATAAAAACTAACATGCGTCTCCATTATAAAGAAAAACTGAGTGATACTGTGAGTGCGTTCTTTCGTGAGTTACAATCGAGTTCCAGTAGTGCGCGTAAGAACAGACTAAGGAAGAGGGTAGACAGATGTGTCTGCTCATAATAAATAATTTTCGTCCCACCCGCATACCTCATCAGTATTTCCACGATCATGATGCTTGCAACAGCGTCGAAATATCGGGTAAAACCACTAGAAAATCACGGATATAATCCCGTAAGTACTTTAAGTTCACACCCTTTTCCTAAATGACATCAAACTCCAGTTAATAACATCACAAATACATAAACAATGGCTGCCTTCGTTGCAAGCTTGATATACGAATGATTGTTTCCCGTTGCCCCGGGCAACGAGATATTAATCATATACGAAGCCTAAACAAACATTACTCCGTCCTACACAAACACATTTCCAAAGGAATCTAGCTCGTAGGGGATTTATGTGGAGATAAATCTTACGACAGTAATTGTTGAATGGTAGGAAAATAGTAGGAAAAGTCGACGTTTTCTACAACTTTAATGGTAGTCATTATGCAGCAGAATTTAATAAGGTTTTTTTTTAAGTCTTTTTTTAAATGTTACTAACTTATATTTCGTAGCGCTAAAAAAACGTCAAATTGTCGATATGAAACATAAAGTATATGCGTTCCAACGACGAACAAACTGCACACCCTTTTCCTAAATGACATCAAACTCCAGTTAATAACATCACAAATACATAAACAATGGCAGCCTTCGTTGCAAGCTTAATATAATTTTCACTTCTCATGCTCTAAAAGTACGCCATTATAGCCCAACAAAGCGGGATTAAAGTAACCGTTTATTCCCTAGGGAGTAAAAAGTTATTCAAAAATGGAACGATCTTTTACTTTGAAACATGCTCACAAAATAGTAACAGTAAAGAGTCAAAGGTTTTATTTAAATTTCGAATTGGCTTGCAAATAGACACAAAAATCAAATGAACTCTTCAACGTGAGAAAAAATTATGGTTGTTTGTGTGCGTCGTTGATTTTGAAAAGTATGTGCAATAATGTAAGTACTAATTATCTGTGGAGTGTGGATCATCTTCATAGCGAAAATGTTGAGAGTTTGTGTTGTGTTTTAAATTGTTAATCTGTGACTGACCTGATAGAAGAAAAAACTGACCGCTCAGTTCAGAATTTTGTCGAGTGTAAATATGTTCGGTTTTAAATGACTATTTTTCTCGCACTCGAAGTGAAAAAAAAGTACAGTTTGCACCTCGAGAATAAACGCCAATTTAATATACCCTCGCTTTCATTGCCTCCCTCGCAAGCTCGGGAGTCAAACCACCTCGGGTATTTAATGGCTTCGTTTAGTCCCTCGTTATAAAATATACTATATTATACGAATGATTGTCTGATCGGTTTTTGAATAAAGAAAAAAAGAAAATTCGTATTTCGAATGAGGTCTCAATACTGCTGGAGCCGGGTTTAAGGACACAATAAATAGCAAGAACATTATAAAACTGTTCTTTAAAAAAAACTACAGTCACACTACTGCAATATCTTACTGTGGAACCGCGGTATTGCAGTGGTAATGATAATAATTAATAGAAATATTGCAGCGCCATTCAGTGGTAAGTTACTACCCACAGGGCAATCAACCAGTACAGCATTAATGAATAAAAATAATGGTGCTTATCGCAGGTAAAATGCCCATCATCATCAGCCTATAATTTTCCCACTGCTGGGACACGGCCTCGGCCCTTTCATTGAGAATTGGATTATAATCCAGAACGTGGGCTCAATGTGGATTGGTAGATGTCACATGCCTTCGAATTTCTGGTACATGACGGTTTCCTCACGATGTTTTCCTTCACCGTTTTGGGAGAAAAACCCAACCGGTTTAAAAATACCCATATACAACAATAACAAAATGAATGTATCTCTGCGAAAACCTTAAACACCTTCTTTAAACTAAAGTTTATGATGATTGCGTTATTCAACTTTGATGGCTCACTACAAAATCGATAGCAATACGTGTTAAAATGAACTGTAAAATATGTTGCTGTAAAGGAAATTGCACGTTTACTTGAGTTTAACAGAGCTTAGAATGTTTTTATTGGGAGAGTAGTAGTAGCTGTGGTTGTAAAGTTTGGTCTTAATCTTGCCAACATTAATACTTACTTTAACGGTCGACGGTACTTTGGTGCCATATTACCTATGTACCTATGTACACCTAAAGTAATTGTCCGACCGACAATCAAGCGTTTCAAAAGCATGGTTTAGTGGACTTTCTAGCCATAGAAAACGACCAATACGAATTTGTGCACCTATCTTTTGATGTTTCATAAGTGTCCATGTATGTTTATCTGTACTTTTATTTTTTTTTAAGGATGGGAAATCATCAAATGACCCCCCCCACTCTGGGCGGAGCGGGAGGGAGTGTCAGACTCTTACTGACTAAAAACCATCCATGTTCCTTCCTCGCCTTTTACGTTCCGGGGCCGCGGTATCTCTTTCGAACAGGCCCGCAACCATGTTTATCTGTACTTAATATTATAACGAGGTAATTTTTTTAGTACTTAAGTTTGCATGTACGGGGTAAAGTCGAAATAAAGAATTTTCGAAATTGGATCAGTAGTATTTCGAAAATTCTTTCAGAAATGGTAGTGTTATAGGCTATATTTAAAGCGGCCATAACGAATGTGAATCCGCGGGCAAAAGCTAGTGTAGAATTTAAAAAAAATGATTTTGTTCTTACGCCCCTGAAACATTAATGCTTCTTCAAAATCGAGATTTGGCTGAATCATAAGATAGTCTTTAGTTCTGAGACTTTCACAATGGTGCACGTCGTTTCTGTTGTGCACTAACTAAACTTAATTTAGGCTATTGCTACCTTTTACTAAAAGTCAGTGGGAGAAAAGGACAGCTATAGCTATGAACCAAGTTAGAGATGTCAAACTTAGTTTATGCCTTGCGCTTCACCGTGTTTTTAGTCGTCATGTTTTTACGTGCACCCTTCATTTGTATGGAAATCCAATCCAATCCAGTCCAATCAAATCTGACAGATCTAAGTTACGTCCGTCTCTTTCTCGTTTTATCAGAGAGAAAAAGATAGCAATAGGCTAAATTAAGTTTAGTTTCTGCACAACAGAATTGACACCAATATCAGACTAAGGGCCATATCAAAACAATTCATATTCATGCGTACTTTGACCCTCACAAGGATTTAATGAAATCAAATATTGCCAGTATAATTGCCCGAGTAAGAGTAATATTGGAATATTACTCTATGTTAATGGTTACGATATATTTCATGCCCATTAAATTATTATCTTCTATACTTATAATAAATCTGTAGAGAGGTCAATTCTGTACATGAAATATATTTACAAAATAACTATCGGGGGGTGATTAGTGATCGATACTGATGCCAAAAATGCAATCAGTAAAATTTTTGTCTGTCTGTCTGTCTGTCTGTCTGTCTGTCTGTCTGTCTGTCTGTATGTTATTTATAGAAAAAAAAACTACTCCACGGATTTTAACGAAACTTGGTACAATTATTCTACATACTCCTGAGCAGGTAATAGTATACTTTTCATCACGCTACCATTAATAGGAGCAGAGCAGTGAAAGGAAATGTTGGGAAAACGGGAGAAGTTACTTGGTTTTTTTAGCTTCCGTCGCGTGTGCAGCCTTAATGGTTAAAGCTACATAGAAATCATGTATAACGGAAATATTCCACATAAAATTATATAAAAAATATCCCAAGACAGCATATGTCTATCTTTTATAGTTGACTCACAATAACACGTGTAACTCCCGATAGCTTAGCAGTTCGGAGATTTGTTATTATTATATTTGTTTACTCTTACGTTTATAATATTCTCACTCAACCCCAATTTTGAAACTTCACGCGGGCGAAGCCGCTGGTGACCTATAAAATAGTCTCTTTGTATCCATAAGTACCGGGTATTAAACCGCGAAATGTGTACATTTCAATGCACCATTTAAAACAACTTTAATTGTTTCTCTTTATACACGAAGGGAGTAAATGTTTTCCTCACTTTGTTTCGCATCTAAGAGTGTGTTAAAAACTTTACTAGCACTAAACAAAACTTAAATATAACTACCCCGGAGAATACATTGCGCCATTTATTAAATAAAATAAGAAACTTCTTGTGAACTTACAGCTCGATTTAACTACAAATGTTTGATTTTAAACTTTGTACACTAAGTTTAGGTAACTCAACCAAGTAATAGATGAACAAAACTATTGTTTACAAGTTTTGCTATAGAGTAAAGTTTCATAGAATATAAAACGATGTACAACGATCATTTATCCAACTTTTTAATTGATATTTTACACATAAGATTATAAATTAATGTAAAGTTCAGTTTCAAGTTATAATTAAGAAACTTCCTAATATTCTCTAACTTATAAAGCTATTATCCTATAGCCTAGTCTTTTCCCAAACATGTTGTGGTCAGCTTCCAGTCTGACCGGATGCAGCTGAATACCTCCACAGCCCAGTTAGTACTGGGTAACACGATACCCCTTAGTAAGACTATCGGGCCACTGTCTACCTGTAACGACTGTCAAAGATCTAACCGGCTAAAATGATAGCCGGTGCCAACGGCTTAAGGCGCCTGTTACAGAAAAACGCAAAATTGCAAAGATTCCTCGTTAAAATTGTATGCTTTTGTTTCGTTGGCTGAACTAATAATTATTTGTTTAAAATAGATCGTTATCTCTTTTACAATAATCATAGAACGAATTTTAAATCACTTTTTTTTTTATCATTCTTCCGAGGCATGTTTTGGCAAAAACTCACGGAAACTTGGTTTAGGGGCTCTAATTTGCAGATTCTGTTGAATATACTTTTTTACGTATCACATATATCTTATGCTTGAATACATTTTAGTTATATGCCTTTAGTGTAATGAAAAAAAATCTGGACCTAATTCAATAAACGACCGAAAAGGCTTCGAAACATGCTGCGATATCTCCGAAGTATAGTTAGTAGTTAAATATTATTCAACATTTGCTTTAAATATACTTTTTTTTTTTTAAAAGCTCCTGTCATTTTTTAATTGATTAAATAAAAGTACTCTAAATGCTCAGTTGTTGGCGTGTGGTGGGCCCTTAACGTGCGTACCGAGGCACGGAGGAAACTGGGTATATGAGTGGACGTAGGCAAGCGCCGCTTATCCAAAAGATCGACTCGAGCGGCTGTTAATATAAAAATTTTGCAAATTTATATCAAACACAAATCAAAATATTTTGTCAACACCTTTCAAACGCTACCTAAATATCAGCAAGTAAAAAACAACGGAAGTCCTTAAGCATTATTATGTATTGTTTCAACGTCTAGTGTGATAGATAGTCGGCTCGTCCACTTGTCTATGCACACTCTATCAACCGAGTCATCAATCATGCCATAGAGTATAGAGGGTAGGCGTAATGAAATATGTTGATAGACCATTATGGTTTATTTACAGGGTAGTTTTGACCATAACTTATTTATCTATTCGAGTATTTGTTTTCTATAGTTATTTCTGGAATAAAATATCGATGAATATCAGAAAGGTGTGTTGCTGGGGAGTTTGTTTTCTGGGTCTGTCTTATATACTTCAAATAGTTTCTGATTCTCAGCCTAATTTGCATTCAGAGTGCCTTTTTTAATTTGAATGCGAATCTTGAGAATGGAAAAGTTAATGATTTATGCACCTTACTGATTGGTCCTAATCTCTAGATTATGACTTAAATCCTTAATCCTTGCCTGTTCACAACTATGCAGGGGTCGGCTGCCAGTCTAATGGGATTCAGTTGAATACTTGTATTTTACATAGACCGAACTGCCTATCTGACCTCCACAACTCAGTGAGATTAAAACCGCAATACCGGAAAAAATCAATCCATTCCATAAAAAACACCACTCCAGATAAAATTGTAAGAGATCCAAGCGGCAACTGGCAACATCTATACTAATATTATAAAGCAGAAGAGTTTGTTTGTTTGATTGTCTGTTTGTTTGTTTGGTTGAACGCGCTAATCTCAGGAACTACTGGTTCAAATTGAAAATTTATTTATGTGTTGTATGGTCCATTTATCGAGGAAGGCTTTAGGCTATATAACATCACGCTGTGACCATTAGGAGCGGAGCAGGAATGAAAAATGTTGCAACAACGGTTTTTTTTTTCCTTCGTTTTTCTCTCTTATGTGTCGCAGACGCAGTTGCGTGGGTCAGCTAGTTCTCTTATAATCAAATATTTATAAAATAAGAAACCTAACATCACAAACAAGTAAGTACTTACATTGGTCAAAAACGGTGCGTTGTCGTTGATGTCCGTCAGCTCCAAGATAACTTCAGTCGTTGACCTCAAGCTGTCAGATCCCAACCTCCCCCCATGGTCAGCAGCCATGATGAGGATCTGCCACCTGGTGAACCCTAAAGGCTGGTCCCTGTCCAAGGGTTTGGTGAGTCGGAGACAGCCATCGTTGTCGATCTGGAGGAACTCCTTCTGTTCGTGCTTTACTAAGGAGTAGACTATGTTCTGAGGTGCGTTCCTGTCTTTGATGTCAGGGTCGTAGGCTTCCACCTGGTGGAATGGAGAAAGAAATAGTGGTTTTGGATTATTGCCTTTAGAAATCACTGGTTGAATTTATTAACGGAGCTACAGACTTAATTAACACAACATAACAACATGAAGCCTGTTATGGGATAGGTAGCTCCCCAGTTAGGTTTAAGTTCCATGTAAAAGGGGGCTAGCCTATTGGCATCAACAGTGGCTGCTACTGGGAAATTCCTGATGGACAAAACCAATAACACTTGGTGCGACCCGGGAATCGAACCCAGGACCAAATGCTCAGCAATCGCGCTAGCGGCCACTAGACCAACAAGGCAGTCGATTAACTGAAGGCAAAAAAAAGGGTGAAAATAATATTTTAAATATTTTAATCGTAGGACCTTGCTCATATTTTTCACTGCTCCTGAACTAACACCTAACTTTAATGACGATAAATCTAGATAATATTTAGATCTTTGTAGAAGCTTAATTTAATTGATGATTAACTATTGTAGCTATATTTTTTTAGAAAGTACACTATTCTTAATATAACTCCACAAAAATCTCAAACGAACTCAATCACTAAAACTAAAGAGTTTAAAATCAGTCGAGCTGCTTTAGGAAAACCCAACACTCAAGAATTTCACAAAAAATAAGATATTCTCACATACCTTAACAATACAGCCTTCATACAGTTTCTCTTCTTCAATAGTCTTGGTATAATTAGCCAAAAACACTGGCGGGTTATCGTTCAAATTCTCAATATTAATGATGACTTTGGCATAGTCCTCGTAGATGCCATCAAAAGCCCTGACATCCAGGCTGTAACTAGTGATATTTTCGTAATCCAGTTCACTGTTGACTCGGATCTCGCCAGTGAAGTTCCTGATGACGAAGGCGTCGTATGTGTTGCCCGCAACTATGCTGTAGGTTACTACGGATGCTGTTGGAGAAAATTGGAGAATGTGATGAATTTGAGAATAAGTTCCGCTAGTTAAGATAAATTTAATTAAGAAGTAAAACTCTGTAGACGAGTCTGGTATCGATATCTAATAAAAAACGATACGTAGTTACTTAGTATTTTGTTGTTTTTATACTTCAAATGATAAACGATAAAATAAAATAATCAGTGCTAGTTTACAAGCTATAGCTCAAACTAAGGTTTAGTA
This sequence comes from Xestia c-nigrum, assembly GCA_916618015.1. Classification (NCBI taxonomy): domain Eukaryota; kingdom Metazoa; phylum Arthropoda; class Insecta; order Lepidoptera; family Noctuidae; genus Xestia; species Xestia c-nigrum. Next base: position 12,863,959 of record OU745266.1, on the reverse strand, counting down.
CATTCAGTAAAGTTAAAACATTCAGCCTTTACAATTTGAAATATATATTAAGTTTCAATAAAAATATTCTGATTTACAAATATAAAATAAATTAAAATGAATACAAAAAACGAACAATGGGTACACAAAATAACAGCTTTTACTCTCAATCCCGCTTTCCAAGTATTTTTAAAATAAACAAGTATTGTTATTAACATGACATATTATCCATTCTTCAGCCTTTGTTTCGCCTACAGCAATTTCGATCACATTCAGTCCCAACATTTTTTCTGTGTATAATATGTAATATTTTTTCGTCGCCATTTTATAAGATTAACTCTGCGCCCTAACCAAAGCGATCGGTCGCGTAAATATGCGATCATCGTGTTCATATGTGACATATTTGTTCAAAAAACTTCAACGCCCTTCTGACAGCGAAACCACGTGTTTGACTGACGGATTTTTTTAGTGGCATCTTGTAGGTCAGCTTATGAGGCCGGCTTCTGCTTAACCGGATTATCCTGTGGATGCCTGAGTTACTGACGATCGATCATTTATCAACCATATTACTAAGGGCATAAGTGTGAATTTCAGACCCTCAGTGAGCTCGGTAGTCCCTAATCATGCGACAATCACTTTAAAAGCTTTTATACCTCAACCGTTAGTAACAACATTAACATAAGTATCAAACAACTTACCCGTATCAATATCCAAGGCACTGACAACAGTAACCAACTCATTAATATTAGCATTCTCAGCAATAGACTCAGCAACATACGTATCTTGAGTAAAATGAGGTGCGTTGTCGTTCTTATCAGCTATTTCTATCAAGAAGACTTGCTGGCCAGCATTATGTTTACCGGGAATCAGAGCAGACTCTGAATTGTCTGTGGCAATGATCTTGATGTTATAGAAACTCCTTTCTTCTCTATCAAATCTTTTTAAAGTTGTTATGTTGCCAGTGTTACTGTCGATGGCGAATGGATCAGATGCGTCTCCAAGTTCATAGGTGATCTGATTGTTGGCTGATGTTCCATCGGCGTCAAATGCTCTGACCTGCATGACTGGAGTACCAGGGATCTCGTTTTCAAGCACACTGCCTGATCGAATTTCACTGAATATGGGAATGTTGTCGTTCACATCTTCTACTTCGATTTGGATTATCGTTTCTGCTGCTAATTTGTAGTTGTTCTGTGAAGTTGGAATTTGGTTATTCAGTGGTTTTTATTTTTGGGTGAAGTTTTAGTTTCCGATTAAAAGGAAGTTCGCTGGACATTAGACAGTGCCATCTAGTGCCACACTAAGCAACGAGGCTTGTGTCGTGAACACCAGATAGTTGGTATACTGCATAGATACTTTTTCTTTTTAAATACATACTTATCATACAAATAAACATTCATTACTCGGAAACACATAGAAAATAGAATTCAGTAGTGATTCAGGTAATTGTGGTAAGTATTATGATTTTTATAGGTTTTGGTTGTGCAGTAATAAATAGTTTTATTTTAAACAAACAAGACCGACAGGGTATCAGAGTCGGTCCAATATCATAATTATGACATTCAGAATATAAATACTAAAAATCGACATACTTTTAAACTAGATCAATAATTCCACTCCATCCTTACCTGTATCCTAACAGTGAGGGTATAGTCTGTGATCTTCTCGAAATCCAAGTGGTTACCAAGCTTGATGTACGCGGAGTCAGCTTCAGGTTCCAGGACGAAAGTATGCCATTTGTTCGTCTGTTCAGTCTGACCTTGTACCAGTTCGAACTGAAGTTTCTTTTCTTCGGGGATGTTTGACCTGTTATTAGAAGACATTGTTAGAACAGACATTTACTCGTTTTCATGGGATGTAGAGTAAAATGAACCAATTATTGGGAAATGGCCAAAAACACTCGGACAAGACTAGGTTGGCATAACCGGCCTACCGCTTTCCTACTGCTGGCGGCCCAAAGGCATCCTATTTGTGTGTGAAAGTTGGGCCAAAATTATCAGGTTGCAATACTCTCTCTCTCTCTCTCTCGGTCTCCAAGATGCGTTTTTCACATGCATCATTATTGCAGCCGAATGTTTTAAATTTTTTGGTTCTAGGATATGCGTGCCCCAATGTTTTCTATCACCGTTTTGAGATCAATGGGGATTAGTGGCAATACTTCCATACAAGCGTAAAAGCTTGGCTTGCCTTATAACCTACTACTCTTCATGATGTTTCTGGCTTCTGAACAGTTTGCTTGCTTTACTTATGGGCCGTATGGTTGGACCAGTGTTCGTTAGACCTAGGCCAGCAATGCTCTGATCCAGTAAATAAGTTTATCTGAATTAGAATTAGAACCAGACCAAAACAGTCTGTTCTTCGTATTTCATGAAGACGTGCAAATAGGTCATAATTTAAACAAGAACTGCGAGTAGCAGTTGAAACTAAATTCTACAACAATGTTAAGATTAAAACATGGTATAACAAAAAACAAGTGAACAGCGGTGGTCCAGTGGTGGCGGCCCCGACTTACGAATAACATGTCGCAGGTTCGAACCAAGGCAGGTGAATTACTTCGTGAAATTTATTTCATCACCACTACTCTAAAACGTTCAAGTAAAACATTGACGAAACAGGCATGTCTTAGAACAAAAAATTCGAAGACATGTGATTTCTATCAACCCCCACTGGGCCTGCGAAGTGGATTATAGCCCATTCCCGGGATCTCATGGGGAGGAGGTCTATGTCCCAGCAGTGGGAACATTATAGGTTGATTATGCTAAGGTATTACAACAACCGAACGCCAGCCGCCTCACAAGCGACTTACAAACTGCAACTTTGTGAAAACGAGAATATTAAAACTTGACTAAAGTTTAGTTAACAATTCAACTAACATTAGCGAAAATAATTCAAGGAAAAGTAATTCCAAACTTAACTTTTCGTTCTCTATTGAGAACGAAAAGTTAAGTTTGGAATTACTTTTAGTCTAGATTGTAACATAGATTGCCTGGAGATTTGTTATCTGGAGACCAATCTTTAGGATTTCTTAAATAACCGTACCGTACCTTTGTGTTCTTCTATCGTTAATGTAATATCCTATTAAGTATTTTGTGTATACATAAATAAATAAATAGTAAATGAGACTCTGTAAGACCTTACAAAAACGTTAAAATAGGCAAAAAATAATGGTAGAAGAGAAACATCCGTATTTGTGTTGACATTAAATTCAGTATCAAACACCAAACACCCAATTCAACACAGACTATGTTCGTGCCATCCTACTGCTTAAATTATGTTATCTCCTAAAACCACAAAATGACAAAAGTTGTCCGTAACTGAGAAACCTCACGAGAGCTTTATCTTAACCATGGTCATCATAGCAAGAAGCTAACAGAGTTTATCAACAACATCCTTAGCCTCCCACAGTTGAGAAAAGGTCTCTTCAGTCTCGGTAATTCTCTTCTCGCTTCTACCCAGTCACAGAGAATATCGACGATCTACCTTGCTTGAAAGCGACCTACTTTACGTTTGCCTATACGCAGTCTCTATTCAAAATTATCACACCTTAATGATTATCATCTGCCTAGCCTTTTCCCATCTATGTTGGGGTCGGCTTCCAGTCTAAACTGATGCAGCTGAATACCAGTATTTTACATGAGCCGACTGGCTATCTGACTGCCAGAACCCGGTACTAGGTACCTAGTATACAGGGTGTAAACCACCTCATCACAAAGCCGTTAACCAAGCATTCTGTACATCAGACTAAGTAACTTAACGCAAAAAAATTTGCTGGGAAACAACTTTTTTTTGAGGTTATAAATCATGTTTTGTGGTAGAACTCAATGTAACGCACTTAAAACAATGTGCTGATAGATGGATTGAATAGTACGGGGGTCGTGAAGGTGTTAAGAGTCAAAATCTGACAAAAAAAAACTTGTACCTATTTAAAAAAAAAACTTGTCAAAAAGTTGTAACTTTGACCCCCTATATCTCCGTAACTAGAAGGTTCCCAAGTATGGTGTAGAACAAAAAAAATATCGCAGTGATGGGGAGAACAAGTGCCTTTCGGCTTCGTGAAGAGGTGTTTTACACCCTTTATACGATTCCCCTTGGTAAGACTGGTTGTCAGAATTTTGGGCCACTCTACAAATTTCCAATGGCTTCATTTCCTTTCCAAGGCATGGAGGAAACTCGGTATGAAATGGGTGGTCACCCATCCAGAGACCAACTTAGGCAAGCGCGGTTTAACCTGAAGATTGATTTAAGCGAGTCATTATTTTGGCACGAGCTCCTATTACTCATCAAAATCACTCCATAAAATCATCATCATCTGCCTAGCCCTTTCCCAACTATTTTGGGGTCGGCTTCCAGTCTAACCGGATGCAACTGAATACCAGTATATTTACATGGAGCGACTGCCTATCTAACCTCCACAAACCAGTTAATACTGAGAAATACGATACCACTTGGTAAGACTGGTGTCAGACTTTTTGGGCCACTGACTACCTGTAACGACTATCAAAGATGGACAAATGACAGCCGGGACCAACAGCTTAACGTGCTTTCCGAGGACGGAGCAAACTCTGTATGTAAGGGTGGTCCACAGACCAACCTCGGCAAGAATGGCTTAACCTAAAAATCGACCGGAGCAGCTGATATCATTTAGCCACGAGTTCCTCTAAACAAAAAAATCACACCATAAAATACAAAATAAAAATAATAAGATTATACTTACACAGCCCTCACAGTAGCAATAGGAGTATTGAAATCCGAGTAATTTTCTTTTAATTTTATCGCTGCTTGGGGTACTTCTATAAACGACGGACTTTTCTTGTTGGACTCCACGACTTGGATGTCTAAAGTTATGGAACTTTGCTGGGGTTCCGTACCCATATCTTTTACTATCGCACTCAGCTTAAACTTATATCCTGGCGGTTTCTGTCTCAAACAAAACAAATTAATTAGTGCCACGTGTCGCACAAGTTTATAAAAGGAAAAGTAAACGTATTTATGTAATGGCTTGTGTCGGCGATAAGATTTATGTTTTAGAAGTTGCTCTAATAAACATTATGAAGTTTGCGATAAAGGACTTTATGTAAGAGTTTTCTTAAGATTCGTTTCCTAGAGTTGATACATTATGCACACTTCTAGATTCGGGGAAATTTTCTTTGAAATGATACAGTTTCTTTTTTTACTTTGTGATAAAGGTAAAGATCATAACTGAAGGTAAAACAAAACACAAGGAATACTTACATCAATAGTCTTGTTCAAAAATATGACTCCGTTGTCTGGGTCTATATAAAAATATGCTTGGTCCGGTGAATTGGAATCCAGACTGTAATGGACAATGGAATTGTTGCCATCGTCTATGTCCGTCGCAGATATCCTCATCACTTCCCTCCCGCTCGCCAGGTCTTGAGGGACCGACTCCGAATACGACTGTATACATAAAATAAAGTTAATTTGGTGTCATTTTTACTACAAAAATCTTAGGATTTTGAAAAACTCCAGGTCTGAAATTGGTGATGTATTAATTTGGGATAACATTGGCGTTCCATCCTTCATAGAAACCTTAACAGATTAAGAAGATAAGTAATATTTCACACACAGTATAGATAGCATCAAAATAGATACCTATTTAGACATGTTCTACGCGAAGCATGCCCAAAGCTTAGAGAAAGTTTTTTCCAAAATAATTATAATCGTGCAGTGTGATAAAATGCGCCTAGGGGGAAAGAGCAGCCTAGCTAAAGAAAACACACCAACTACAAATGTGCAAAGAAAGTGTATTGAAACACACGAAACACATAAAATATTATTACCAACAACGCCTTGAGCGGCGGCTTATGGTCCTAAATCACACATGCAGCAACATGCAAGTAGAGAAATATAATATTTTTCAAAATAAAGTTTACTTAATTTCGATTGGTACCATGGCTCAAACTACTACAAAATTAACTCTGAAAACAACAGCAATGGTAACAATCGAAGAAATATACATATTATACAAGTTATAATTGCAATTTTAATGTCATTTTTGTGCGGTAACTCTCTCTGTTTTGTGAAATTCTCTCATTAGAACAAACCTTCCAAACATCTCCACGGAAGACCTTGGAAAAACAGGCAAGCGTTAATATAGTCTGCGCCACGTTTTGAGGCTAATGAACGAATACTTAATTAGTCACAATTAGGAGAAAATTATCTGCTACAAGTTGAAGCTATCACGCCACAGTATCGGGGACGACTTCATTAGGAATCCATTAAGAAAGCTTGGAGCAATATCTTAAATATAAGTCACAATAGACAGCACAATAAATAGAAATACACAACATTTTAGAAAACATAGAATGCTTTAGAAGTTATGATAACACTGCGATCAGCTCTCAAACTTACAATAAATCTTGAGACGTTGTTTTTTGTATCCAAACTCAAAATCTTTGAAGAAAGAAAATTTCGTTTCCTACAGTAAAAATAATAGTATAATCTATACTCACAACTTTGTCGAACACAGGCGGGTTGTCATTGATGTCTTCAATGATAATTTTAATGGTACATGCATCGTCGAGCTGTGGCTGACCGTTGTCACTGGCTCGGACTGTTATATAAGCCTCTTTTTCTCTGGACGGCTCATCGTGGTCAAACATCTGTGTTAAATATGCATTATTAGTATTTAGATTTACTTGAATGGTTGTTTGTGCACCTACCTCATCTCCAATAAGTTTGTTTGAAAAGTGAGTATTTCAAAAATCATTATTATCAATATTCATAAGAAACAAAGAAAAACAAATCCTCTATTATAAATTGACTGTAACCTAAAAATTTGACAATAGTTGCAGCTACATTTCAAATCACTCTTTTAAGTCCTTCTTCGTTTGTGTGGTCTAGAATTCTTCAAAATTTCAATCATCAATCACACAACATTTGATAGATATGGACACCATTCTTACTCAAAGGTCGTTTCAACGTCGCCTAGTTCTGGTGCTTTATTTTGTTAGAAAGGTGGTATACTTACATCAGCTGTAGTAATGCTCCCTGTCTCAGGGTCGACATGGAACCTCTCCTTCTCACCAGGAGTAGAGACGAACTTGTATGTTACCGTACCACCCATTTCAGGAGGATCCCGGTCTTCTGCTTTCACCTAGAATTTTAGATTTTGTTAATACACTATCACGACTGTATATTTGAGTTTGCAACGAACAACGTAGAGTTCCTCAACCTCAACGTGGACAATGTTTGGTTTCATCAAATAATTTATCGCAATAACGTGATGACTCCCGAGATTCGAACCCAGAATATTGCAAGAGGATTATAATAAACTGGCGTTCACTGTTTATTTGTTGGCATAAAACCAAATACTTCACTCTTCGGAAACATATGAAAGAAACGCATGATATACTTTTAAAATACACGGTTTAAATTCCATTTTTTTTTTTAAATTCTGGTGAGTTCAGAATCATGTTTTGAATTCCTGGAAATCATTTACGTGTCGATGTTCACACCCAGTATATTCACAAAGATATAAGAAGCCAATATTTTCGTACGACAAGCATAAAATATTAAGTGATTGATCAAACGAAATCGGAAGGCGTTTTCACAAACGGATAAACAGTATTTTTTTCCTCAATCCTTAGAATGTTAAGTCAGTATGAGAAATCCCATATTTTTGGATATATCCTCAAATATAGTCTCTTCTGTATATATTTCCTCATCATTTATTATGTCGTCTCAATCATTCGTCTTTTTTATATTAGCCTGTTTATTTAGTGCTATATAAAGGCCTCTCTTTATTTACTCTTAACTGCTTCTTTGGAACCTTTTAAGACTGCCATTTGCTTTCTCAGAGATTTAATCTTATGTGAATATTTCATCGAGTCCTTCATGTTTATTAGGGGACTGATTACCTTCCTTAAATAATATATTATTGAAACCATCCTTATCATCATTTGCCAAACCTTTTCCCAACTATGTTAGGGCCGGCTTTCAGTCTAAAAGGATGCAGCTAAATACCAGTATTTTATACAGGGTGAAAACCACCTCATCACAAAGCCGTTCTGTACATCAAACTAAGTAACTTAACGCAAAAATTATTGCTGGGAAACAACTTTTTTTTTGAGGTTACTAATCATGTTTTGTGGTAGAACTCAATGTAACGCACTTAAAATATTGTGCTGATGGATCGATTCAATAGTACGGGGGTTGTGGAGGTGTTAAAAGTAAAGTAATATTTAAAAAAAAAAACATCAAAAAGTTGTAACTTTGACCCCTCATATCTGCGTAACTAGAAGGTTCCCAGGTATGGTGTAGAACAAAAAAATATCGCAATGATAGGGAGAACAAGTGCCTTTCGGCTTCGTGAAGAGGTGTTTTACACCCTTTATGTACCCAGTTACTATAATACGATACACATAAGACTGGTTGTTATGTATGTATGTATTATGTATTACAACGGGCTGGTGTCCGCAACTCCATGTCAAGGCGCGTATTTAGCGTATGGGCTATATCCCCCACGCGGCCCAGTGCGGTTTGATAGATGACACGTCTTTGAATTTTTTGTTCTAGGACATGCCGGTTTCCTCACGATGTTTTGCTTCACCGTTTTGAGAGCAGTGATGATAAAATAAATTACACAAAGTAATGCGTCAGTCTGGGTTCGAACCCACGACTTACTGTTCGTACTGGGCCACCGCTGCTCTCTCTGGTTGTTATACTTTCAGTACTTACTAACTGTAATTAATGTCAAAGGTCCGGGACCATAACCTTAACGTGATTTCCAAGGCACGGATGGGTCTCAGTATGTTATGGGTGGTCACCCATCTTGGACTGACCTTGGTAAAGGTTGCTTAACCAAAAAAAATAAAGAAGCATACTCACTGTGAACACATAGGTCCCAACAGGCTGCTCTTCCTTTACGGAGGGCCTGTAGGTCAGGCACTCCGTGAACAGCGGTTTGTGGTTGTCCTTTACAGCAAGCTTCGGGACAGTCGCTGGTACGAACTGAAACCGTATTAGGCCATGCCTCTACGTCAATTAAGGGCTAAATACACATCTATAGAATTAATGGACTCGCCCAGTCCTTACAGAACTGGTTGTTAAGTTGACAGAAATAATACTAATGATCAAGACATTGAATTTGAGCGACAATACAGAAAACTAAGTGGAATGCTTTTAAATAACTTCTGTGTAAAAATGAAACTTCAAACACGATTCTCAATTGTTTAGGGCATTCTGCTCAGAGAATACGATTCGAAGGTGATTGTCATTTGTCTTCGAGCTCCTTCGAAACCGTTCGAATCTGTCAAATATATTCGAATAACGTCACAATCCACTGACAGCTTCTTATCGACTAGGTTGGCCAGTAGATGTGACAGTAGCTTCACCAAACTTCCAACTATTATAGTAAGTTAATTGTTGATTGACGTCATCTAGTATTCATTTATTCTTTCTTTTTCTCTTGTTGGTGATTAAATGTAAGTTTTGTAATTAGTTTGTAAAAGTTCGTTAATTTATCGTCGTCGTTGAGTTATTGTTTAGCTTACGACGAAAAAATCTATACGTAATTACTTTGACACAACTTTTAGAAATGATACATCGTTCTGTAAGAAATGGGCGAGAATAAAATAACAAAAACAAATTTTTAGGACGTTAATTATCTTGCATTTCATGCTGTCCACTTAAAAAAATTACTAATCACGCAAACATACAATTATGTTTACAAAAAATAATTTATCAAAGCTTTCTCTAAATCTAATTATGAACCAAGTAAATTAAAAACTTTGTAAGTCAACATGCAATGACGTAAAACATCTAAGTATTATATCATTCTGTTAATTATCTACCGAAATAAATATGTTCTTTTGTAAAATAAATAATAAATACAGCGAGACAAAAATATATTTCTTGGTATGAATTTCATCAATTTTGTCCCGCACTCAAAATGAAAAGTACAATCACAGATAAAATAAATAAAATGCTACAAATATTTAAAAAGTATACACATAATAAATTATCATATTTAAATACCTGAATATTATCCGGGAAACGCTTATATTGGGTTAAAACATTATGAAATTATTATGAGAAGTGCTTTTTTTAATTTAAAATGAATTTCACTTACGTTATTCCATGAGTGCTTAAAAGCATTTAGTATTTGCATCGTACATAATAATATTTACTTACATTTAATATTAATAGTCATGCAAACATCTATGTAATAATCAATATATTTAAATAAAAAAGCGTAAAAATAACACGAAAATCTATGGGGATTAAGCTTTTGGGGGCGGGGTAGTGAGGGTGATAAATGAGTCCTTAAATGATGGGGTTTTTATTTAAAGGAGTGTATACTCACGGAAGAGCTGTGTATTGGCAGGTACCCGTCTAGATGTCTCGAATGCCGTAATCTTGTTACGTGGTGTGACGTGTGTTCTCGGGCTGTGGAATAAAAAAATAAAAATAAGCGTTTTTTTTAATATTCTAGCTTTTTTTGCTAATGGTCCGTTCAAATTTGTACCCAGGGAATGTCAACACTAAGGCTTGTTTTTGAGAAGTCGTTATTTCTGTAATACCTTTCCTCATTAGACTTTTTGATGTATTTTTAAATATGTGTAGGGTAGAATAATTTCACATAATATTATTCATCATCATCATCATCGGCCTATTAATGTTCCCACTGCTGGGACAGGCCTCCTCTCCTCTCTTCCTCTCTATATTATTCATGGTACTATGAATAATATGTGAAATTAAGCAAAACACAAATAATGGAAGTACAAAACATCATTCTCACACGAAATGAAATATCACAAACCTATTTATGAAATACTAAATCCTATTTCCAAATTCAGTGCTCAAATCGTACCTCCAATTATCGTCAGAGTTCGCACACAAAATTGAAGACGACGGCAGGTGGCCTACATATTCTAATCTTATTCGGACCAATGAGGCCATATGTCTGGTCTGTACGCTCTGAATTAGTCGCGGTCTACCAGACCAGCGTGCGGTCGTCAATTTAATTGCTCATCCGAGAACAGGGCCCTTTCGTGTGCACAACTATGATCCGATGCATAAAGACGTTTGGAGATTGAATTCTGGGACGTGATTGGAGAATGCATTGTGCTTTGGAATAGAATAAACCAATTCAGGCACCAAATACTCCACCAAATACTCCAGAACTATACGTTCCAGTAAATTGCGCAAAAATTGCTGGAGTATGCAAGTAGCTTCAAGAGTATTTGGGGCGTTAATCCATTAAAAGCAATTTGTTTTTCAATGTAGTCTAATTTCGGATTTGCGTATTTTACAATAGCATGCCTGCTGCTTGCTTACTTTTGTTAAAGCTACTGGCATGGTTATTACTGGCTGCACTGGGGAAAATTATAGTTATTGCTAGCTATGACAACATGTTTTTTATTTGAATGTTTCGCCAATGCGAACACCCAGAAAGGACGCTTTGGGGCAAGTTATGTCGCTTTGGTTACTTATTATCTTTTTTTTTTTTTTTCAAATTATATCTGACATTTCAATGTATATCATCCTGATTCTGCTACTTACTACGTTATATAAATATGTTTTTGCCGAGGCTTATTAGATGAATAAATAAGGTTATGGTCTGGTTTTAAAAAAATACAGCCTTATAAGATTGACTTATTTAAAAGACTTGTTTCAAAAAGAGAAGTGAACATGTCGCCGACCAGTGTATTTTCTTCAAAACACTTATTTTAAAACTTTATTACTAGAAAACCAGACGCTACCAACAGGATGAAGTCGCAAGCAGCCAAGAACATACATAATGCAACCAATTACTATGTTAAAATCTAGGGGAAACGCTTCCCACATACGAGTAACGTACATTTAGTTATCAAGCTAATCTCAGGTACAATATTACTTAGATACGCAGCCGTGTTTACAGAACGCTTACACATATACTAAATGTAACTTTAGCTTAGATTAACAAGCAAACAAGAAATGTTGTACTACATTTATTTTGGTTCTACTCAAAATGTTTTGTTTCCCTGCTTCAATGGTTTGAATTACGTTCGTAAAAAATAGAACGGGAATATTTTTCTTTTTTTTTTGCATAGTCAGAAAGATTTATAATTTTATATTTAAACTCATACACGTTTACTACATGAAATTAAACAACTTTAGGACACCGGAATAGCCTAAATAATCAAATCATGTGGACCTACGTGGTGGATTCAGACCCGCTCCCTCTCAAAGACGAGAGACCTGTGTCCCAGCAGTGGGAACAGTACAGATCTGATTATATTTGACTAAAAGTCAGTTCTCCAATTGAAATATCACTGATTAACTTATAAAAAATACAAACCTTAAATAAAAGTTTATTTTTCCACCAATCTAGTTTATTTAAGCGGTAAAAGTATTTACTTAAACGGAAAAGCGTATAATTACCGCTGGCGTGTCTAGCATAAATAAAAACCATCATGGCGGACAATTGGCGGCCATTTTCGGCTATTTATTGTTAAACCGATCGGATCCGAACCAAACTGTCAGTTTACCGACCAAAAATAAATGCTTCGATGTAAAATGTGCTTAAATTTAAAAGGCAAATTACTGGAAAAATATATTGCCAGGAATAGATGGAAATGGGATATTATTCTTTCATCATTCGCTGTTTTAATTAACTATTAGTGTTAAATTAAGATCTACAAATTGTTATTAATGTGTAATCTTGTTTGACTAAGGTTGTCTGAAAGTTAATTGAATTAGTAGTATGGCACTTTTTCGCATTATTTGATTTGGAGTGTTATTTTTTTGTAGAAAAAAAAACTTATATTAAGTCTGCATAAAATCGAAGTATAACGGACCATTAATGAACCAAAACGAACAAACAACCACCCCAATCAAGCCATTACCAAAAATAAAATCAAAAAAGTTAACCCTCCAAACGCGACCGTACAAAACATAAGCACATATTAAAAACTAATTGCCGTAACGGGTTGCATCCTAAAACCCCCACTCTACAAGCCAGCCATTGACATCGTGTTCCATGTACTTGAATATTCAAATTGACCCCGTACAATAGACCTCACTTCCCTCTTAGATGACCTCCCTCTAGCAAAAGGAAGTCCAACAAAGGATCTCGAAGAAAAAAGGCTAAGTTCCGGTGTCAGGCACACGCGATACTCAGTTCCTCCCTTTGAATGCGCACAACTACTGTCTTGTCTCCTTCATACCTGAGGTTTTACCTAGTTTTATTTTTACTTTGTGTGTAATAAATTTGTTTATTGTATTCTTTCTCCGTTTTGTGTTTAAGTGCGAACGTATATTGTGCTGTAAAATATAGGAGCGGAAGCTTTTGTATCGTTTTTCTGCTGTTGTTCGTGTACAGATTAATTGTTGCGAGTACGCCTGAGTTGTTATGCTGGCTATATCGGTGTGTTTGAAGATAAACTTGATTAACTAGAAAATGAAACGAGAAACATTTCTCTTTATGTTCTTTTTTTGCTCCGATCTTTCATTAGCACACAGCCTTACGTCATCTCCCACGAAGTTATTAATCATAAAACCCAGAACACATCATTCACATACCTAAAATGCCACACTTAACTATCTCGGGAACCAGCCTAATAAGGTTCGTGTTACAAATACATTAATTATCGCCGCGTGTTGTACAATGGCCTTATGAATTGTTCCTATGGGAGGTCGCTTGTCCTATACGGTCCTATATGGTCCTATACGACCTTATATGGCCGCTTTGGACCCACGTCGCATTTTCCCGGTTAACGGTTTACGAGCTCGAGTTTCGGGATGAATATTTAATATGTAAACAAGTGATTGTGGATCATAGAATATCCTCAACATGTAGGTGATAATATTGCAGTAACAGGGTACTTGTTTTTGGTATAGATTATGTATAAGGGTTGGTGTATATCCCCTGAAGAGAAACCAGATTGCTGATTACAGAATTAGGTCCCTGAAGGAGTGGGGTCGACGTTGTTTATCGGGGTACTCAAACTGGAGCTATATCCGAGAGCTTTTTGGTGATAATCGAACACCGAATAACGGTTTTATAAGAAACAGCCAATCCCAAGACTGAAGTACTTATGTCTACCGATGATAAATAATAGGAGTTTGAGAGTAGACTTTACTTTAGAATGTTAAAAGTGAATTGTAGCAAGGCTTAACATTTTTAAGAAAGCAACACCTGAAACAATCAGTTTAGTCGATGATTTGGAAACTAATAGAAAAGACATTTAGTCTTTAGGCTGTTCTTTGGTAAGTCTAAAGTGTAAGGTATTTATTTAAAAAATCTGCTGATCCTTAATTATAGTATAGAAAGAAAGAGACGATTTTTATTGAAATACCGAGAATCATGTTCCTAATAAACTGGTGGCCATACTTTTTCTTAATCGTGTTGTTAGTGTCTTACCCGTGGTGTCAGTTTTAATGCCGCCCACGGGCCTCAGCCATGGCTTTACATGCGGTTGAGAAATATCTCTCAGGCATGCTTGCCTTTACCGAAGCAAATGATAATTATACAATACGCAGATGAATCCGAAGAATTAGAAAAAAAAAACATCACTATCAAAATATTTTATTTCACATAGGCCTGGATGGGCACTTATAAAACGTTGAAAAAGTTGCACGGTTCGCGTTTGTCGATTCCATGGAGAAGAACCGGCAAGAAACTCCATGGTTACTCTTTTCAAATCATTTGGTATTACAATATTATTATGTTACATTACACCATTTGTACTAAAGTATGGGGGGACAACGTAGGCCCGACAATAGGTCGTTGCTTGCTATACAAAAAACGTAAATCAAAAGGAATATTTAACAAAAGTTAAACAGCATCCCGGAATCTAAAAAGCCTACAATGTTCACTCATTCACAAATAATAAGTAAAAAAGCATCTATACAAAGGTAAGTAAATTAAATCAGAGGTGCGTGGGTCCGAAATCCGTACCAAAAGCTTGCGATACAACATCCCTTACAGTGTCTATACTTAGCAGTAGATTTCCATGTTCCACACAAGAACTCCACCTCCCAAGTCCCAACAATAACTCCCAATTACCAGGCAGTCAATCTAATGATATCAAAGATACGTCCCACCAACACATCAAAAGCATTATCCTTTGAGTCTATCTTTGCGTGTTCGCTCCCATTTGAACGATAATACCTCCTCGCTTATCTCGAGGTACCTTATAGATCCCCTTTAAGTATAAACTGGGTTAACCGTAAAATGTTCACAAAATAAAAGTTGTTTATTTCCGTTCTCCACTTTTATATGTCGCCTTTGTTGATATCTTTGGTTGGTTTGATCGGGTGATATGGATAGTGAGTTTTAAGGTAAATAGTGTTTTGGTAGGTAGGTGATTGGGTTGTTTTCCTTGGTTTTAAATGTCTCGTTGCTGGTCGAAAGATTTCTGATATCTTTCCAGGGGCCTAATTCTGCTATTTTAATAAATTCCACTATTAAACGCACCGTTCTGGAAACTAAATCCTGAAAACACCGGCTCTCCTCTTCGTTTTAATTCTTAAAAAGCGAAAATCTACGAAGAATTTCTTATCGAAGAAAAAACCCCTTTTAAATACGCTTTTATCTTTCCGTGTGGAAATATATTAGCGTTTTCAACCGGCAGTCTACGGCTTCCTAAATAAACCTAGGTGGTGCCTAATTTACACCCTACATCCCGTTTTAAAAAGAAAAGGAAAAACGTCGAAAAGTCTCTTAATTTACCTCGTCAAAGCCTCTATCAATCAAGCTTCGGGGCGGCTTTAAATTAATCCGACGTTTCCATCACTACTTTTTGTTCTGTATGAAACAGTAGTGATGGGAAAACTGAACTAGTTACTGATATTAGTCGAGTTTGGAATTAGTCGACTATTTTTGTACTACCGCAAAGTTAATCTAACTGGGCCTGCCTCATCCCACCGCTGGGCAAAGGTTTCTCTCTCTTTGACTACCATTTCAAACAACACGGCACAGTAAGGATAATTAAAATACATAGTTTAAAATATTTTCCAAGGATGTCCCAATGTTACCTCTAAGACATATTAGCCTAGATTAATGTTAAGTAGTGTTTGATGTCACAAGACCGCGCAAATGAAGGTGTAAACCAAAATTAATAGTCAGGAATTACTAGAACATTCTCAGCAAGTTAGACAAGTAATGGTTTTCGTTTACTTACTGCGAGTACAATCTTAATCACGAGCAGATAGTGTGTCTTGTGAACGTACGGTTTTACGACAAGTCTTATTATTACTATTTAGGTAAATATATATAGCCTTAAAATTTGCTATTTACACAATTTAGGTATCGCTTAATGTTACTGAAAACGACCCATTTGTCAGCTCAAATCTATTCTCATATTCAATTTCATAGGACAACCCTTGGGTTGTCACTAAATTAGCAGGCAAAACCTTACAAGTTCATTGCTATGAAACAAAAAGTATCTACACGATTTCGGTAATGTATCATATACCACAAGACTACGTCGATTAGTAAATTTTATTACTCGAGAAGGCACAAAGTTACATGATGCGTTAACGAAAGCAATAATTTACTAAGTGAGAAACAACAAGAAACATTTGTCGTTTTAACTTATGAGCTGTTAATTTATTAGTCGATTTTAGCCTTGAGACGAAAGTAAAGTTTAGTATCCATAATATTAGTGCTTAGTGTGACAGATTAATTGCTTCTATAAGACTACTAATTTCTTGTTGGTGATCTAGGGAAAAAAATGAATAAAAATGTAACTACCTAACAACAAAAAATAAATGTTACTAAATGAGTCACAGCACAGCTAGTCGTGCATATTCCCCACTCTACAATCACTACCATTTTATCCAATAAACCAAATTACTAAACCATTACCTTCTCACTAACACCAAAACAAATCACGACACCGTTTAGTCGATTTCCACACTCGATTAACATAATCGACTAAAGTTAATCGGTCCCACCTCTAATTAAACCTATTAATTGTGCCTGGTTATTTTCCCGGGAACTTTCGACTGCTGTTTTGACGTAGACACAATGGTCTCTTTTTGTCCATTAGAAATGGGCCAGGGTTTGTTGTGTGAGCACAAATTAATGGGCATGTAATTACGGTCTGTTAAGGAGAAGGCGGATTGTGACAGGGAAATTAAGGGGTGGTTCTAAAAATGTTGTTTTTAAAATGAAAGGTCCGAGATTTGTAGTATATTGTGCAGCATTTTACATAAGGAGTTAGAATGTAAATGTTAATGAATGGAGAGGGAGAGGAAGACTAAGGAAACGATGCATGGGTTGTATGAGGTATGTTATGAAACAAAAAGGAGTAAATGATAGCGTTTAGGTTGACCGAATAAAAAAACGTGCTGCAACCCCAAGTAACACGGGACAAATGCAGGAACATGATAATTTTACATTCGACTCCGTATGTAAAATCATAACTTCCGCCCTGACTTTGGTGGCCGTTTCATACTGGATATTGTGGCGCCGTTTGGGAGAAGCCTTTGTCCAACATTGGGATAGAATAGACTGCGTTCACCAAAGTTTAGGCGACAGAAAGTCATCCTAATTATGATATTGAAATCATCCAAATCTTTCACCATGACACTGAAAAGAAGCCATTTTAGAATTCAGGGTGTAAACAGAATCTTCTTCTTTTTTTGGGGTGAAAAATCATGTTGTTCGGGAACACTCAATGTAACGCACTCATGTCATTGTGCTGGTGGATGGATGGCATAGTGTGGGGGTCGTGGAGGTGTGGTACTTCCATTTGGTGTAATCTTGAGACGCACACCGCACCTTGCATACCCTCTTTGTTATTTTCCTTTTTTAATTTTTTTATTTGAAGTAAGTCATGTTTTTACAATACTTATTTTGTAAATATGTTTTTCTTTTGTTTTAAGTGAACTGTTTCATTTAACTGTGTGTTGTGCTTTGTCTTTTGTGTGCACCAAATAAATGATTTATCTATCTATCTAAAGTAAATTTCTTACATTACAAACATGTGTTTAAAAAAAAAAACTTGTGCATAATGTGACTTTGACCCTCAATATCTCCGTAACTAAAAGGCTACTAGGTAGGTTCTAGAACAAAAAAATGATCACAAAAGTGCCTTCCGGCTTCATTAAGAGTGTTTTTACAACCTTTATTTGAAGTCCAAACTTTTTACAGGTAGCAAAAGTTTCTTATCCTACACATTTCTTCAGGATTCCTTTGGGATCCCCGCTGTCGGGGTTTAGACAACTTACGCTTCCATAACACTCTTTATAAAAGTACAAGAAAACCGACTGCATATCGAGGTTTTCAGGATAACTTCAAAAGAAAAGCGAGGAACATAGGAATTCTATGTTAATGCAAAAGAGTTTTAAACTCTTTGACTTTGATCAAGCACTTTAAAGTGTAGCTTTATTTCTGTTTATTCCGTTTTGCAGTTTGTTTTAATATTTTCTTTTATGTGAGAGCCAAGATGAATTAATATTAAAAACGTAGTTATTTTCTGGCTACTTTTCAACTGACTAGAAATAATACCATGAAAATAATCTCTTCAATCAGATGCCAAGTTCACTGAAAACTTCGCGAATTCCTTAAAAAAATATGAAGAAAATTAATCTAAAACTAATCAAAAGACTGCAACTAAGCATATCAAACCATCTGAATCCCTACCTAGTTTCCTTACCTCTAAATTGGATATCTAACCCTAAAATTCTACCGTTCAGACGTCGACGTCAGGCATCTGACGTCTAACGTAGAATACCACGTCAAAAGGCACATATGTGACAAAGCTACAAGATTGAATTGAAGCACCTTTTCTTGCATCTAACAGTATGCGAGCTTTGTGATAAAGGCTGATGTTCAAATGTGCAATGCCGCTGGTTTGAAAGGCTGTGGGGTTCAATATGATCCTTGAAAGGCAATAAATAATGTATTCAAAATTAGAATTAAATATCCATTTTACTTCTCATTTGAAACCAAGCTTGTAAAATCCAGATAAAATATCGAAAACAATTACCATTTCTTTCACAACTAAAAATTAAAGAGTTATCTACTTTGATCAATTGTACAAGATATTCCTTTCATGATTACCCACGATACATCAAAGTGCATTACATAAGCGTAAAAGTTCACATCTAAGTAGATACAAAGAATAGCTTGCATAGAAGTACATGTCTGAGGTTGGGGTTCCCACGTACCCCACGCTTGACTGCCTATAAAGGGTCACGGGCATTTAAACTTGCACCACTTTCCTCCCAGTGAAAGTTGGTTAATTATTTCCAACCAAAAAGTTTTATATTTCGCTCTAGTTTCGTATTCGAGCTTTATTTGAAGGGTAAAGTAATATTTGTTGGAACAAAATGGGAGTTTTGTTGTAGAATTAAAATGTAATTCGTGTTTTAATTAAAAAGTAAGTAGCTTATTAGATAATTTGTACGTGTTTTATCTTTTTCTTTTTACATATAATTATATTGCGACACTTAAAATATATTATTTGAATTTACAGTTTAAAAATGATTATATGTACAATAATTATTATTTATTATTTCAGATTATATTTTTAAGTGTTGTTATATCGTTACTTTTAGCTTTTGCCCGCAGTTTCGACCGCGTGGAGGTCGATAATTATCCCACGGGCTCATACTACCGAGGAAAAAGTATCCTTTGTATTAATACAGGTTACAAACTATATGTGTGCTAAATTTAAACCAAATCCGTTCAGTAGATTTTGCGTAAAAGAATAACAAACATCTATCCTCACGAACTTTCGCGTTTATAATATTAGTATACTAAGTAAGACATACAGGTAATATACCGTTATAACCAGGAAAAGGCTCATTCATATTGCTTACAAAACCTCTAATTTAAACATCTAAATTTCACACAACTTTCAGCTGTCACAAATCAAACAAGAAACGAACTCAAGCCGAGTCCAAATAAATCTAAAAACAGACCCCCTATCTCCAAACCGATTAGTTTTACAAGGAAATAAGTGACAAGAACAAATAGCCGTCTAAATGGCATACAAACAGTTAAAAGCCTAACTAATAAGAGCTTAATAACCGGATAACTGATCGTCCTTCAGTTAATATTAAACTGGGTCGTAAATAACCATGCCTCATTTGATTTGACGAAGATTTAGCTGTTCTTTTTAGGGTTAGGTGGGAGAGATTTATTGTTAAGGTGTGATTTAAGACGAAGGAATAGGAAACGGGTAATTTATTTATTTACCAACTTGTGTTTTTTCTTGTCCAAAAAAACACAATGTTGGTATCAAAAAGACTTAAAATGTGTTGGTAAAAAATATCCATGCTCATCACACAAACATTTGCTCCTACTGGGATTCGAAACCAGGACCCTAAGAACGTCAGCCAGCGTCACTACCACTACAGCATTCGGGTCGGTGTATGAAATGAGTGGTCACCAATCTATGGACCAACCTTTCCAAATGCTTCGGAAAGCACGTTAAGCCGTTAGTCCTGGCTGTCATTTGTAGAAACAGTCGGTACCTACTGCAGGTAGTCAGTGCCCCGAAAGTCTGACAAAAAGTCTTACTAAGGGGAATCATATAACCTAGTACTAACGGAAGTGGAGGTCGTATTGGTAATCGCTCCATGTAAAATACTGGTATTCAACTGAATTGGGTTAGTCTGGAAACCGACTCAAACATAGAAAAAGGCTAGGCAGATGATACTAAGTAAGTATAACTAAGTACATATTCTACCTCTAAATCCCAACTCATCTAAGCTACATAGCGAAATAAACAGTACGTCGAAACAAGTTAGATATAATTCAAGTAAAGGCGCGTTCAGACGGAGTTCCTAACGCAATTAACGTATCGCGACTAAGTCTGAGTTCAAACTCGTCAGCAATAATTGGATGTTAGTTTGTAAGTTTAACTATAATGTTGGTTTGGGAGTAATGAGGTTACTTGCTTAGGTACGGTAATATTTAAAGATAATCTGTAAAGAGAAACTTGAATGTTAGATGATTGAAAATGTTGCCAACATTAACGTTATTTAGACACCAATTTTACCCAAAACTGTAGGTTTAACTTAATTGAATAACATCCCCGAAACCTCAAAACAGTGAAGAAAAACGTTGTGAGGAAATCAAACCCTGTCCCAGAACCAAAAGTTCGAAGACATGTGACATCTACCAATCCTTACTGGGCTCGCGTGGTGGACTATAGCCCATTCCCTCTCGTAGAGGGGAGGCCTGTGTCTCAGCAGTGGGAACATAAATAGGCTGATGATGAAGGCCTCTTGTAATTTTACCACCGTGTTCTACATATTGCTGATGATAGATTCGATCACCTCTATTTCATACCATTTTTCCTACTGCTTCATGATGATAAGAGTGCTGTTGATGATGATTCCTTGAAACAAAAATCGTATTTTAGTCACTCACAAAAGTTTTTAAGCGTAAAAACACGGTTATATTAACACAAAGTTTATACAAACACTATCGGTTGGCATGAGATAGTTTTCGTTTCAACTTTGATTGCAGCCGTTCCTTACCATCATCGAATCTTTTTCGCAGTACTGGGACCACAGTTTTTTACAAGGAAAATCCCGAGTCCTCGTCCGAACTCAAACATCAATAAAAATACCTCCGCAGTTCACAAACGCTGCAGACTTCCTTGCAGTCCACAATAATTGGCGATGTAACGAAGATTAATAGCACTCCAGTTAATGATAATGGAAACAAAGCGAACGAGCCTCCGAAACGCGGGAATTTCAATTCGCACTGTTTTAATTAAAACGCCTGAAGCCTTAGTACATTTTGGTACAGTGCTGGCCGAAGAAATGTGCACAGTGAGCTAACTGAGTTGTAGTTATTTTTTAAAGTTATTTGTGATAATTTTTCATACCAACAAGTTCCATTAAATTAAAAAAAAACCCACGACACAGAAAAAAATGTAATTCACCATTTTGTGGTGGCAGCCACCTAGAATTTGAAATTTATTGTAGCGTATACTATTCTACTAGTTTAGCCCTTTCATTTGATACCCTTATTGAGGAAGTTGTTGAATAAATATGTAATCCGTTTGTGGCGGCGGCCATGTTGGACTGATTTTTATCAAATATAGCTAAGAACACTCCCGACTAATTCACCTTACAAATAAAAGAAACGAAATAAAACTCGGTTCTTCCGTTCGGGTGCTACGATGCCACAGACACACACAGACACGTCAAACTTATAACACCCCGTCGTTTTTGCGTCGGGGGTTTAAAATAGAAAAAGGCAGACTACTAAGGAGGTGACAGGACGACTCGAATGTCTTTCTTAGTAATTGGCAAGTAGTGGCGCTAAACCATGAGAAATGGAAAAAATAGAGGGAGGCTTTTGTCTAGCTGTGGCAGGCTAGCTACAATATTAATTAAATACAATTTTGTTCAGTTTATTGAAGAACTTTCAGTGTACGAGTAAGCACGCGTTCAACAAAGTTTGAAGTGTTTCCGATTTCGATATCAAGTTGTGGTTGTTTTGTGGCAGGTAAGATGGTGAAACTATGTCTAGTTAGTTTTAGATGAGTTTGTTATTGTTGTGGAGTAGAACTGTATTTTAATATTGCTTATTAAATGCTAAAACATTATTATTAAAGACATTTTCCAAAAATTTATAAATAATTCTTAAACATAAACGAGGAAAGAGAGAAAAAATAATAGTCGGGTAGAAAATATGGACATAAACAAGACACAGATTTCTCTTCATTATTTTATCTAAACGAAGTAAAAGACATAGCTGGTCTATTTACGAGTCTATTAAAGTATAAGATAGCTGATGCCTGTATCCGAGCCGTGTATCGGTGCGGTTTTCAAACAATACGTAATTTAAATTTACGACTACTATCCTGCTTGCGATGTCAACCTTTTATGGTGGCTTGAACACAAACGAATGGGCAACGCTATGATAATACCTATATATTTTCTTGGGAAAGTCCCAGTTTTTAAGCAAAAAAAAATTGCATCGGACGTATTGTAATATCCTACGTGAAGTAAAACACACATAATAATTATTATAATTAAATTCGGGAAATGAAAACTTACCGTCTACTTATTGTATTTAATGAAAAATATGAACAGCAGTTTAAACAAAAACCTATATTAAAACAAAAAACTTTATCAAAATAATTCATTGGTTAAATAGCCAATAATAACAGACATTTATGAGAAATAAAATATCCAATATTAACACAACAGGCACTCCGCTCTTTTCAATAAATAAATACGATAATTTCATTAAATAAAATGTTTGCATCGAGTAAGCAAATGAGAAAAAATATATTTCACTCAATTTCAATAACATACTGAATGAACTGTTTTTTTATAATTTCACTAATCCACCAGTAGGTAAATCAGTATGTTTTAAGTATAAATGTAAAACATTCTTCATTAGAAGTCAGTAACTTATAACAAATTAAAGGCTGATCGTTTTTTTTGCACGGACTTGTAAATACCAAATCGTTTCCCGAACATTAAACACATTGATATTGGAAGTTAAGTAAATATTTCGACATAAGTACGTTAAGTTTTATAAAAAATCTGTGATAATTCAATAAAAATATATAATTCTGTTATGATAAACAGAAACACGTAAGTTACGTTACATACATCACTTATAATGTACGAAGGGATGAGCAGAAATGTACCTTTTGTACCTACATCCACATTTCCTAATTTATTTTAACTTAAATACATAATAATTTTATTTTTTACCTATCTAGTGGCACTCATTATTTTATTCGTTCGTGTCAATATGCGGATAATGTAGTGGGCTGCAATATTATTAATGTTTTGTACAATCTTTACTCTGTTCCAACACATATTGGTAGCTGTTTATTGTCCCTGAATAAATAAATAAAAAATAAATTTCAAAAAATAAAATCATAACGCCTGGTATCCAAAAAGGGCTAAGCAGAGTCTTATCTAATAGTACACCCACGTTTAGCCAGTTTTTTTAAGTCCCATGTAATAGTGGGTGAGCCTTTTGCCATCAACCGGACACAAATCTAAACTCCGTCGCTGCTACTAAGAAATCCCTGATGGAAAAACCCAATAACACTTTTCCCCACCCGGGAATCGAAGCCAGGACCTCATGCTTAGCAGTCGCGCTTAGAACCACTAGACCATCGAAGCACTAAACACTTTCCACCTGTAAAAGAACCCTAAACTTCACACTCTTCAGTAGCGCTTTCTACTACTAACTAGACTTGACAAGCCAAGCAATTGATAAATATCGCAGAAACAACATACACGCATTATCACATCAAGTTATACAATCCCAGTATAACTTGACCTTGCTTTGTGTAGATTTTCCGTATAACAAGAGATCTCGTCGTACGTACCAATATTTCGGTAAATACCACAGGCTTAATCTCTTCTCTTCGTTAATGGGTACCTCTAAAAGCCTATTAAATCTTCGACCCCGCGCACAAACATATCCGGAGATTTAATCCTTTCTAACGAACCTATCAGTTTTGTTAAATTCTACGAATACAAAGTAATCTAATTTGAGAAGCTTTTATTATAGCTGCGAGGATAGAGGATAAAAAACTTATTTGTGCTCTTTAATCTTAAAATACTGCTGCATTCAGTTAGACTGGAAGCCAACCTCAACACCATCTTCAATGCCTTTTCCCAACTATGTTGGGGTCGGCTTCCAGTCTAACCTGATGCACCTGAATACCAGTATTTTACATGGAGCGACTGCCTACCTGACCTCCAAAAACCAGTTAGTACTGGATAATACGATACCCCTTGGTATGACTGGTTGTCAGACTTTTTGGGCCAATGACCTGCCTGTAACGACTGTGACGACAAAGATGGAGAAATGACAGCCGGGACCAACAGCTTAACGTGCTTTCCGAGGCACGGAGGAAACTCGGTATGTAATTGGTCACACATGCACAGACCAACTAGGCAAGCACGACTTAACCGTAAGATTGACCCGAACGGCTGTTACTATTTAGCCGCAAGTACCATTTTAAATCCGGACTACACGGATTGTTAATTTGAAAAGCCTAACTCTTCTATACGTCTCTAATTTATTTCTGCTTCTCCTAATTAAAAAAGAAAGCTAAAGTTAGGGTGAAAGCTCAAGTGCTGAATTTAGCACGCCTATTTCTGCAAAGACGGCAGTGTGAACTACGCTTATAAATAACAGAGTCAGCGAACGACCTAAATAATGAAGCATAAAAAGAACATCGGCTATGTTCATACATGAGCGTCGCCTTCGACAGAATGTGCTCTTACAGACTAGAACCACTCGGGGAATGCGCGCGGGAATCCTCTATTGTTCTACCAGTATGAGTGTCGCACATCGTTTACCCTGTACAAGCACAACAAGGCGTATTATGAATCTTTCACATTGTTCTTTTTATGTACGGGTATAAAATTGGACGTAAAATTCTAGTCACGTTCTTGTCCCTGTACAGAGTCAATCATTGTTTTATTAGGTACGCGTATCTGCGACAAAACAGCCGGCCCTATACCACGACCTCAGGAGAAACGAATTGGGAGCGCCAAGGGGCGCGCGCGATTCACTTGTTTCTTTCGCGAGTTGCGTTTTGGTGTGTTGTATAACGCTGGAAACAAGTTCTTTCTTTTGTTTTGTCCGCATTCGTTGTAACACGCGTATCGGTTGAAATCGGAGCTTGTGGCCACGCCGTGAAACAATCATGTGTGCCAAGTTTTTATAAGACCCCTCTGTAACGATATGAGCCTGTTTACCGAGTGTCATATTGTTCTTTTTAACCGCAATTTAGGGGAGTTTGTTGTTGTACTGAGTTAATAAGATATGGGACGTTTAAAGGGCTATATTATAAGATTTAAACCTGCCATGTTTTTGTTTAATATCTTTGCAAGCACTCAGGTTTTCATAATCTCCAAACCAAACCTTTTACACCAAGTTCAACCGAAATAACTTTCTCATCCGAGTATTAGAATAATTCTAGCTGACCCACGCAACGTCGTCTGCGTCACAAAAGAGACAAACGAAAGGCAAAAAAAAACCCCGTTTTTGTAACATTTTTCATTCCTGCTCCGCTCCTATTAATCGTAGCGTGATGTTATATAGCCTAAAGCCTTCCTCGATAAATGGACTATCCAACACAAAATAATTTTTAAATTTGAACTAGTAGTTCCTGAGATTAGCGCGTTCAACCAAACAAACAAACAAACTCTTCTGCTTTACAATATTGATGATGATGATGATGATGATGATGATGATATAGATTAGCAAATAGGTTACAACTTACAACCTTGGCTTATTTTACACAACTGCCCAAGATTTGTGCGTCGACCTCGTGCCTGTGTGACTGCTTTATTGGTCAAATGGTCGTAAGTGTGGCTGCTGATCATGATCCTGAGTTCGATTCCCAGGTCCGGCAGTGTTATAGGGCTTTCCCATGAGGAATTTCTCAGTACCAGCCACGGCATCTGGATTTGTACAGTTTGATGGCAATAGGCTAGCCCCCTTTTACATGGGACTTAAACAAAACTGGCGAAATGTGTGTGTACTATTAGGTACATCTCTGCATTCTCTGCCTAACTCTTCAGGGATTACAAGCGTGATGTTATGTTATGTGTGATTTTGTGTTATGTAATATTTGTGCTGATGAAACTGATGATTGACCGTTGAAGAATATTTTTTATTTTCTACGTTAGGACCCGTTTATTCGTAAACTTAGGTTAAGTCAAGTACAATGCAAATGTCCTCGTAAATGAGGACAATAATCAACTTATGCCAACTAAGATAATTCTCAAAGTAAGAAACTTTTTTGTATCAAATGAAATTCATTTACCATCTGGCCTAGTGCCAGAGAGTGGGATTCTATTACAGTTTCCTATTCTTCTCAACTTTGTACTTATGTGGGTAGTTTGGGAATATTGAATTAAGGTAGGCACTAATCTAGTGTTATCTGATTCCGAATCTTAAGAGGCCTGCGGAGCATGCGAATTTCATACTAACGTAATACCAAAATAATTTGTAAATCAAACATATTCTTAAGGTAGTGTGTATTTATTTTGATTGGATTACAGAATATATAGGCTCCCAAACAAATATTTTGAATGTAAGTAGACTGATTTTAAAAAGTGCGAGTCGGACTCGCCCATGATGGGTTCTGCAGATTGAATGAAAAGTAAATTGCTGTTTACGATTTATGACGTATTAAAAAAATTACTTACTAGATCTCGTTCAAACCTTTTTTCGGCGGAAGTTTACATGGTAAGTACATCATATATTTTTGTTTTAGTTTTATCATTCTCTTTTTTTAGAAGTTACAGGGGGCATATTTTATCACTTTTGAAGTGTTTCTCGCGCAAATATAATTTTTGAAGACCTATCCATAGGTATGGCTTGATGAAAAAAAATAGAGTTACAGTTCAAAGTATGGGGAACCCCAAAATTTTTTTATTTTTTTTCTATTTTTATATCTAAAAATCTTAATGCGGTTCACAGAATACACCTACATACCAAGTTTCAACAGCATAGCTTATAGTTTCGGAAAAAAAGTGGCTGCGACATACGGACGAACGGACGGACAGACATGACGAACCTATAAGGGTTCCGTTTTTTGCCATTTGGCTACGAAACCCTAAAAATTAATGTACTTAATAAGAATATCTACTAAAAGAGTGAAAATTACCTAAATAGACGTCCAAATAAGCATCCACCAAAAAAAGAAAATACACTTTTTTACTTCTTTTAGCAACTGTCCTGCCAGCGTCACGTTAAGAAAGAAAACCCACATTTTCAACTCGAAAATAACTGCACACTCAACCCTTCAAATGCGACGGACATTTATAAGCTAGGGGCTCACCACCGAGATCAAGTTTAAAAAAGGCCCGACAAGCTAAGAAAACAAATGTCAGTCGAAAAAGTAAATAAAAACAGAAACTGTGAGTTGTTTAGTCAGGGGGTAGGGTAATCACGAAACGCTGTTGAGAGATAAATGGAACTTAACTGTTTACGTAGTGTTAAAAGAGATGCGGTTAATTTTAACTGTGGTGTTTTTGACAGATGACGTGTGTCAAGAACGATGATGGGTAGTGATTTGTGTGTTTAAAAGTCAGATTTGATTGAAGGCTTAAGTGACAGACGACACGGCAAGACATTATTCTTTCTTTGGATCTACATTTACTTCAATGTATCGTCGTAAATTATTATGTACTAGCTGACCCGCGCAACTTTGTCTGCGTCACATATAAGAGAGAAAAACCAAAGGAAAAAAAAAACCCGTTTTTGCAACATTTTTCATTCCTGCTTCGCTCCTAATGGTCGTAGCGTGATGTTATATAGCCTAAAGCCTTCCTAGATAAATGGACTATCAAACACAAAAAGATTTTTCAATTTGAACCAGTAATTCCTGAGATTAACGCGTTCAACCAAACAAACAAACAAACTCTTCTGCTTTATAATATTAGTATAGATATGTTTTACTAGCCGATGCCCGCGGCTTCGCACGCGTAACATTATATACAAAAACCTTCCTCTTGAATCACTCTATCTATTAAAAAAACCCGTATCAACATACGTTGCGAAGTTTTAAAGATCTAAGCATACATAGGGACTATTAGGGACAGACAGTCGCGGTGGGAGACTTTGTTTTATAATATGTAGAGATATTATTTGCTTTCCAATTCACACTTGACATTGGCAGAATGGTTGACATCGGCTTTGCATGCCATTAAAAAAAAATAGAATAGAATGGACAGTATCTTTGGCAAGAAATCATCCATTAAGGTCTTCTGAATTTTCTAAAAACTAATCAGTTTTAGTAACTTTTAAATCAGTGACCACTTACTAATCTTAAACAGTAATTGAATAAACTGTCTAAATAACAGAACGCAGAATGAACCCAACAGCAAAATAGTCGTATTCCTCCAGCAAAGCAAGTTCCAAGTTGGCATACTTACAAATCTATGACATAACTTCAGCCAGCTTATCCCAGACTTGAATACAGTACTAAATATTATCATAATAACTATTTGTACAGACAAGCACAATCGCTTGGATTTCGCAAATGAGAAAGCAGATATCTAGACGTCAGAAATTGTATTACGACAGGTATTTCAGATCAACTCCAAGCATTTACTATCGGAGCATTTAATTAATAGATTTGCAATATTAATTTCGTTGAAAGGTAAAATGTAATACTTTGATATATTTGCATTCAATGAAAATTCAATTATTGCTGTTACGTTTTACCCGTTTTATTGTTTATTATCTCAATAAAAAAGCATCGGCAGGTTTAATAAAATAAACGACTGGGGTCTAAATGTGTGTTGTGTGTGTGTGTGTGTGTGTGTGTGTGTGTGTGTGTGTGTGTGTGATGTGGGGTGTGTGTGTGTGTGTGAGCATGCTTCTGGCAGAAAGATTTAGTATTTTTGTGGGATGAACAAATATGTTCAAATGACCTCATAAAGGTCAAGGATAAATATTATAAATATTCGCAGTTCAATTGGAGAGACAACAAAAAAAAAGAAAATAATGTCATGGTGTGCAGCAGTCAATGAGCTTTCTGACCAGTATACAGTTGTTTCAGGATAAATTAAGCAAAGGTAACAAAGAAAGATCTTAGGAGCCCATAAAGCACAGGCCAACTAGCGAGAGAGCCGAGATCAGACCACGAACTACCGAAAGTGCCGCCGAACCGAAGTATGAATAGACGAGAAACGATGCTTGCCCGGCTAGCTCGCTAGCTGATGGTGTGGCCTGCGCTTAAGTCTGTACTCTTTAGTACTTGTTCAAGTAGGAACGCGCGGGCGCGGCAGCGGATGCGGGCGCGGAGACGTGCCGAGTTCGTGTCACATTGGCCGGCAGGCGTTTGCGCGAGTTCGTTTCTAGCGACAAGTTCATACTGGTTGAACTTACCTGACGTCGCGAGTGAATCGCGCGCTCCGCCGCTAGTTCGACGTGAACACACACAAACATCTCACGCGTTTGATATTGCCGTGAGCCCGCCGCGCGCGCCAGTCGCTAGCTTGCCCGCTATTTAGACCGCACGTGCGTTGTGTACGTGAACACTTGGATATTACGCCATGTTTGATATTTCGTGACCGCGCCCGCGAGTCAACGTGAATGAGTACTAAGGGCCGGCGCACAGATGGCGGAGCGCGGCGCAGAGCCTTTTTCACTGTCAAACTATTATCGACATTGTCCTCATTGAAATAATTTCTAAAATCAATTAACAGCCTCCGAACGGATGGGCGCATTCTTGAATTCATTGATTTGAGATATTATTTCAATGAGGACAATGTCGATAATAGTTTGACAGCGAAAAATTTTCTACATCGGCCCTCAACCTACCGTCAAATCCTTGGCAAACGACGCAAAATTATAACAAACAAAACACTACACTCACTTCCCAATAATACTTTATTTATCTACCATCTAAAAAAACATAGCCAGCCAGCTTTTATGTTAATACCAACCAATATTCTTGTAGTACTTCAAAAGCAAAAAAAGGCCCTATCTACATACAAAAGAGAAAGAATTGAGCAGGTGAGTCTTGGCTTATAAGAAAGCCGTAAATAAAATCATGAAATAAGATTGGATGCCAGATGTTTTAGTGAAGTCAAGAGTGCAGTTGAGAACTGGCATCTGGCCCTGGCATCTTGTGAAGATGTAGATAGAATATTTAGAGGAGGTTGCGGTGTAATTATGGTAGTCCTACTAACATTGGAATAGTAAAAGTCTATAAAAACGTGTGTGGATGTATGAATGTTTGTTACTCTGTCACGCAAAAACAACCGAACATATTTGAATGAAATTTAGCACACAGCTAATTTATATTTTGGCTTAACACCTAGGGTAATTTTTACTTTTGGTTTATCCTGGTATCGAAATCCACGCGGGCGAAAATGCGGGCATAAACAAGAGTTAGAAATACAAAATACTTATAAGTTCGAATTTTGAAGGATGTTTTCTTGACGGTCAAGAAATATCCTTCAAATAGTTTAGCCAATTTGTGTAAATTCTCTGTTCAATAGTTTGGCTGGAACATTTTTGATTTATTAAAACGGCCTTGTGATTTTGTTTAGTCTGTTCCTTGTTAAGATTATCTAGAATATTTTAATCTGTAAACAACCTCTTTCTATCCGTTTGTTGTTACGCAAAATTTTAACAAGAAACTAAATCATCGACGCTATATTTAGGCTTAATTAGTGTTATTGTTGTTAGTACTAACTGGGTTATGGAGGTCGGATAGGATAGGCAGTCGCTCCATGTAAAATACAGGTATTCAGCTGCATCCGGTTAGACTGAGAGCCAACCCCAACATTGTTGGGAAAAAGGTTAGGCAGATGATGTCTCTTGTCTTATCGTTGTTTTTCTCAGATAAATATCATACTACATCTTACGAGGGGCGTTCAATATACAGGGTGTCTCATTCAAATCGGTCAGTATGGGAAAGTCTGAAACTATAAGACATACGAAGATCTGTTCTGAGGAACCATGTCATCAATTTTAATAACAAGAAAAACTGCGTTCATACATTTTAAAAAACATCTGTACTCCGTTCGGGAAAGCGTTAGGGAAAGAGTTCAAGCACCTACTAAAATAAATTAAAGTATGTGGAAGCAATGCATTTTATTCATTTCAGACATCATGTTTCATACAGACATTTACTGCTTAAGACCTACACAATCGATATCTAAATAGAAATAGTTTGGGTTTTTTTTTTTTTCAAAATAACCGGGTTCGATTCCCGAACGGAGTGCAGATATTTTTTTAAATGTATGAATGCAGTTTTTCTTGTTATTAAGATCGATGACATGGTTCCTCAGAACAGATCTTCGTATGTCGTACCTATAGTTTCAGACTTTCCCATACTGACCGATTTGAATGAGACACCCTGTATTCTCGGTATGGGTATGTTAGAAAAAAGATAAAACCTTGAAATACATTTATTTTTCTATTTTCCCATGATATCAATACATTTGTTTGATCGCGAAATAAGTTTTTCTATTCCCTTAAAAAAATAATTTTCTTCTTGGCCCGAAAAATGCTAATTTACAGTGGACTTGAGCTCATTATCGTCAGCAAATCGCTTTCCCCTGAGGTCTTTTTTTTTAATTTGGGAATAAAAAGTAGTCACTCGGGGCCAGGTCCGGGTTGTAGGGTGGGTGGTTAATTTCCTCGAACCCGCACTCTCGTACATCCAGCCTTGGAGAGCTGTGCCGTGTGAACCGGTGCGTTGTCGTGAAGAAGCAACACTGGACGGTTTTTTGAGATTTTCCTTGTTTAGTGAGGAATTTAATCACCGCACGATGCTCGATTTTATTCATCATTGTCGAGTCAGTCATTTTCGTCGTCGCTGACTAGAGGTAGCAAACAAACTTTTGAAGTTATCAACATTAAATTTTATATAAATACCCTCAGATAATGTTGTTAGCTAATGATATATTTTAATTACCCACAATAATATCAAATCACCCCGATACCGAGAATACATTGAATGCCCCTCGTATTTTCTATTAAATCGATAGCTTAAACACTTTGACCGAAATTAAATGATTTCTTTATTGTATTTGTGTGTTCTAACCCTTGTTAGGTCTGCGCTTTCAACCACCTGTCTCCAGCGGCGGCATGTCGCGAGCATTGCAAAATCTCCGCCATTTTTTATTTTGGTTACATCGAGACTGTTTATTTATAGAGTGGGATTATTTTCACTGTGTTTATAGAAAACAAAGCTAGATACTCGTACGAAACATATTAGTCTTAAAATAGAGTAATGGCGTTAAATCTGGCTAATAACTTCAAATCTATCTTAATCTTAATTACTTTCATATACGTGGTCTTCGTCATTATCACCAATTTGATTATACAACATTATTTTTTGTTTACACTAAACCCGAAAAGGGGTCATTGTACTCATCATTTTGAACAACTTTTTCTATGGGACGAACCTTGAAATGGCGAAAAAAAAATCAGCTGTTCCCTACATTTTGACGAGTTAGGCGAACATAAAAGTAGGGAACAGCTAATTTTTTTTTCGCGATTTCAAGGTTCGTTCCATAGAAAAAGTTGTTCAAAATGATGAGTACAATGACCCCTTTTCGGGTTTAGTGTAAACAAAAAATAACGTTGTATAAGTAAGTAAGTAATCAATTCCAAGAACTTTGCTTTAACTTACTAAAATGACCCTTAATACACTTAATTTAGGACTAACACCCAAAACTCCCTAGAGCAGAAACCTCATAAACACCAAGAGCTTCTAAGACGTAATCCGTACGTATGTATACCACAGCAAGTTATGCAAGCTACGCTTTTGGGACACAATGTGCGCCCCTTGGACGTGCATTTATTGTTTCAGGTCGCTCAAACGGTTCGACGTAGATTAGACGTTGATACCCTTGTGATAGAACAATGGGAGCATTCTGAGGATCTATACTGTCTGGTTTTCGATATCTTATCGGGTAGAATGCAGGTGTTGTATTTATACGTCTTGCGGTGTCTTGAGGCGTCTTGTACTAAACGGATAGGTGGCAAAGGAATGCATCGAAGTGATATAATCTTAAGATTGAATGGGAGCTAAGATTACAGGGTATCTACATGTTATATAGGTTTACTTAGAACAATAGATTTATATCATTGGGTGTCGACGCAGTATGTCATTTTCATCTATACTTCTCCATGATTTGTCACTTAGTAGTCATCCCGATATATTTTAAACCATTTGCCGTTGGTTTTCATACTAAACATAGATAATCTATACTACTATTATAAAGCAGAAGAGTTTGTTTGTTTGTTTGGTTGAACGCACTAATCTCAGGAACTACCGGCTCGAATTGAAAAACGGGTTTTTTTTTTAGTTTTTCTCTCTTATGTGACGTAGACGAAGTTGCGTGGGTCAGCTACTACACTATATAATGCAAGATGGATGCGTAACTCTGGTTTTCGTTTTTAAAACTGTGTACCTCAACTGTTAGATGGCACTGTTAGTTTCTGTTCAAGCAAATAAATATAAAAAGTGATTCTTGACTACGTATTCGAACTTGGGAACCATTATTCACTAGGCAACCGCTGTCACCGCAAGGCTATCTACTTCACTGACTCATTGTCTAAAATAGCCGTTCACTTTATGACAGTTTGTAAAACAGTCAAACAGTTGAAAAGTTTACGTCCTTAAACACACAGATGGCACCACTATCTACGAAAGTTTTGTTTGACGCCAATGTAAGGAAGTTTCACCCCCCTGATACGAAAGTTTTGCCCAAATGATGTCCAAAAAAACAGAATTATGGCCACTTTTAACCAGTTAGCCTAACGAGTTCATTTTTGTCTTAGGAGCCTCGATCTACCGTGGTAGCAATTCACGATAGCTCATGTTACCCTCTTTAAGAAAGAACCATCCCTTACCCACCCATGACCCGTATAAGACGACAGGATTTAGCGAAAAGGATCGGCATAAGCGCCCTGTCCTCTGTGCAAATAACAACAGACTACAATCACCAATCTTTTGGGCTTAGCAATGTTTATAGCTATCACCCTTGACCGTTCATTGAGGCTGTAATTAGGGTATAACGTAACTTTACTCTTGTATGCTCAAAAGAGGTTTGCTGAGGAGTAATGAGTCTCCACATTCCATCAATATCATTGCTAAGACCTCCTCGAAGAGAGCCATAGTCTACCACCACGTGGGTCGAGTGTGGTATTATGTATATTATGATATGTCTTTTAAATATTAGTGTCACTTGTTTATTTTAGTTCTTTAATTAAATATTCTTTTTTTTAAATTTATTTACCTTTGTATAGATGCTTTTTTACCTATTATTTGTGAGAACATTGAAGGTCTTTTAGATTCCCGGATGCTGTTTAACTTTTGTTAAATATTCCTTTTGATTTACGTTTTTTGTATAGCAAGCAACGACCTATTGTCGGTCCGACGCGACGTTGTCCCCCCATACTTTAGTACTAATGCTGTAATGTAACATAATAATATTGTAATACCAAATGATTTGAAAAGAGTAACCATGAAGTTTCTTGCCGGTTCTTCTCCATGGAATCGACCAACGCGAACCATGCACCTTTTTCGACGTTAAGTGCCCATCCAGGCCTATGTGAAATAAAATATTTTGATTTTGATTTCGATTTAGAAATTTTCGGTTCCAGGACATACCAGCCATCGATGGATTCAAATGTCATCATCCTCTCGCCCTTATTCCAATTTATTTGGGGCTGTCGCAACCTATCTTCTTCTTCCAAAC
Source organism: Xestia c-nigrum (assembly GCA_916618015.1). NCBI lineage: Eukaryota > Metazoa > Arthropoda > Insecta > Lepidoptera > Noctuidae > Xestia > Xestia c-nigrum. The sequence continues at coordinate 12,828,835 of OU745266.1, read as the reverse complement.
TACTCGTCATCTCAGCACCTCCTTTCCAGCCATAGTTATCATCCTTCACACAGTCCATCCATCGTTTCTTTGGTCTTCCTCTACTCTTATAGCTATTCATATTAAGGCGCTTAGACGAGCTAAATTAGCAACTCTATTTGTGGTGGTTCAAACTTCGTTTGAAATGCTGTTAGAATAAAGTTCTAATCAGCTTGCACCACAAAGTGGTTGTTACGTCAGCCACTGCGGGTCAAATAGCGCGAAATTAGTGGTTTCGATCGATTTACAAAAAGACTATTGATTGGATTAAAAAACTAAAACAGTATCATGCTAATATATTGCTTGTAGAGTTATTTGCCAAAAAACAGAATGATAGCATGCATATTAGTATGTTTTTTATTGTTTGAAAGATATTTTTAGAGATAAGTTCGTGATTTATTTTTATCGAGCCAAATTAATTGTATTATGTTTTCAAAACAGTATCATGCTAGCATATATCCTGAAGAATATCATATATTTTTTTGGTCTTGTTTATAGCAGTGAATCATATACTTTTAGTAATTATAAAACTCGCGTTTAGCTCATGTAATCGCCTTAATGTGTACAGAAAACTTCCCTCACGACAATTGCCACAAATGTACAGTCCGAAATTCGACAGAGAATTGAAATAGGACGCGAACAGTGATACAATCTAGTAACTAAATCCCTAATTATCACTTCCCATACATTTAATTGAATTGATCTTCGCATTAAATTTCCTAGCGATCGGATATCCAGTGTCAGAGTGTTGGAACTCGTCTTAATTGTTCCTGCGAGCTGAATGGTGGAAAAAGAGATAAATTAAAGGAATTGGGAACGTTCTCGACGCTTATTGGATTAATTGGAATCCTGAAAGGTATAGTTATGGAACTATTTTTATTCGTATCAATTGCTATTACGGTACTTTTTTAGTTGACTCTTTCAATGATTCTTTTGTTGGATTTAGTTTAGGAGTTTATTGATGGAGGTCTGGCTGGTGGCCTGAATTTGTCATTGACTTATTGACTGCCTTTTTAGTCGAATTGTCCCAAATGCAACCCCGAAGCAAAGAAACCCCGAGTTTTTTTTCCTTATTCTGGCAAAGAGTTATCGCCATTGGCTTTGTATTTATTTGGTTTTTTATTCACAACCTACTATCCCTACTAATATAATAAATGTGAATGTAAGTTTGTTTGTTACGCTTTCACCCGAAAACTACTGAACGGATTTGGATGAAATTTTGCAAACAGATAGTTTATAACCTGGATTAAAACATAGGATACTTTTTATCCCGGTAGTAAGATCCCATGGGACAATAATCAAACTTCACGCGGGCGAAGCCGCTAGCAGAAGCTAGTAATATTATAATGCGAAAGAGTATGGATGTATAGATGTATGGATGTTTGTTAATCTTTCACGGATAAACTACAGAACGGATTTGGATGAAATTTTGCATACAGATAGTTTATAAACTACATTAAAACATGGGATTTTTTATTTCGGTACCTAGTCAGATCCCATGGGATAATTATCAATATTTCACGCGGGCGAAGCCGCTGGCAGAAGCTAGTGATATAAGTATGGAAGAAGAAGACATGCCCTTGTCGTATTCTACTTGGGGTCGGCGCAAAACATTTTCTTCTGCCATTCTCCCTTGACAGACATCTATATCTCCTTCATTCATATGTATGTATAAATCTACTGTTTAACTAGCAGAATACGGGTTCCTAAACACGTGTACCTTAACCCTTTGCACAGATATCTGATACTCTATAATCTACAGAGGATGTTTACCTACAGTTTCTCAGCATTATATACCTTCTAGTAACAAGATATTTGGTCTAACTATTACAGCCGGAGGCTCTGGTAGTACCTAAGTACTTAGATACAACAACAAGACTACAAGGATTTCGAAAATCGAAATTGTATGTATCTATTGCAGTGGTTCCCAACCTTTCTTGGTCCAGTGACCACTTTGGTGTATTTATTGTTAGTGGGGACCATATTATAAGGTCCTAGATAAACATGGACATCGACAGGATTATTTCTAGGGGGGTGAATCTTTAACTAACACAATGCAAAAATTGGGAAATAACATGAGAACATTTAAAATTAAGATAGTGATGGATACAAAATCGATCGTAGTGAGCTCGAAAAATTTAGCAATCAGTCATACGGAAATAGGAATAAGTTAATAGATTCTCAAAACAATTTATTAATAATAAGTTTATTAATCTTCCGTGGACATATTCGAGGCTCCTCCCACCAGTGGTCCGTGGACCACAGTTTGGGAACCACTGATCTAATGCCTATGTACTAAGTCTTAAAATGTAGGCATGTGTTTAGGTAACTAAAATTCGCATAACATTAACACTTAAGTTTGTAATAACATAACATCAAACCTTTAATCCCTGAAAGGTTAGGCAGAAGTGTACCTAATACCTACCTAATAGTACCTATACCTATATTTCGCCAGTCACCCAAAGAGCAATGGAGAGGGCTATGCTCGGAGTTTCCTTGCGTGATCGAATCAGAAATGAAGACATCCGCAAGAGAATCAAGGTCACCGACCTAGCCCGAATAATCGCCAAACTTAAGTGGCAGTGGGCAGGTCACATTGCTCGCAGAACGGATGGCCGATGGGGCCGAAAAGTTCTGCAGTGGCGACCGCGAACCGGAAGACGACGCGTTGGAAGACCTCCCACTAGGTGGACCGATGACCTGGTAAAGGTTGCGGGAATCCGTTGGATGCGAGTCGCAAGGGACCGGTCAATGTGGCGACACTTGGGGTAGGCCTATGTCCAGCAGTGGACGTCTTTCGGCTAAAATGATGATGATGATTTCGTCAGTTATGTTTAAGTTCCATATAAAAGGAAGCGAGCTAAGGACCGGGCACAAATGCAGATTCTGTGGCTGTAATAATACTGCCCGAACTTAGCTTTAACCAATATCATAGATAAAAAAACGATACGAAATAAATCTTATTCATAGCTGAAGATAAAAATCTTCTTTTTCGTATGAGATGACAGAAAATCCTATCCTATCCTGCTAACATTATAAATGCGAAAGTTTATGGATCTTTGTTACTCTTTCACGCAAAAACTACTGAACGAATTTGGATGAAAATTGGCACACATTATAATTTGTAACCTGAATAAACACAAAGGATACTTTTTACCCCGGTAGTATGCTCCCAAAAAGCTTGCCAAAGGGAAATGGAACGCAGCATTTTGGGTATCAAAACACAAGACAAGGTACGAAACACCACGGTGCGTTCCAAAACGGGCATAGTGGACGTTGGCATGAAGGTTGCTAGGCTAAAATGGGATTGGGCGGGTCACGTCACTCGCATGCACGATGACCGCTGGGCAAAGGTCAACACGATGGTTGCCGGAAAACGGACGGCGCTGCCGAGACAGAAAAAAGCTGGCGAGACGATTTGGACGCGTACCGCGAGGGTTGGTCCGAGGTGGCACAAGAAAAGAGCACATGGAAGGAATTGGGGGAGGCCTTTGCCCAACAGTGGGACAGTACAGGCTAACAAAAAAAAAGTCGTGGGAACAAACTAGACGCAGGCGAAGCCACGGACTGGTATAACAATATTTTTTAATTTAGTACTTACTCAACTCATCATCAGCCTATTAATTGAGACACAGGTCTTCTCTCTATAAGAGACTTCCTCATGTAAACTTATATTATAAAAAAGGAAAGATTTGTTTTTTTGTTTGTTACGATATAACTCAAGAACTATTCAACCGATTTCAAATATTCTTTCGACATTAGAAAGCTACATTTTACAGAGTAACATAGGCTATTAATTATATTAATATCATGCAAATTAGCCGATCTTTCACAATTTTCGCGGACGAAGTCGCGGGTAAAGTCCTTAAGGCGATTACATGAGCTAAACGCGAGTTTTATAATTACTAAAAGTATTAACAAAAAAAACAAAAACAAACAAGACCAGAAAAATATATGATATTCTTCAGGTTATATGGTAGCATGATACTGTTTTGAAAACATAATACAATTAATTTGGCTCGATAAAAAGAAATCACGAACCTCTAAAAATATCTTTCAAACAATAAAAAACATACTAATATGTATGCGATCATTCTGATTTTTTGTCAAATAATTCTACAAGCAATATATTAGCATGATACTGTTTTAGTTTTTTAATCCAATCAATAGTTTTTTTGTAAATCGATCGAAACCATTCATTTCGCGCTATTTGGCCCGCAGTGGCTGACGTAACAACCACTTTGTAGTGCAAGCTCATTAGAACTTTATTTTAACAGCATTTCAAACGAAGTTTGAACCACCACAAATAGAGTTGCTAATTTAGCTCTTCTAAGCGCCTTAATATAATTATTATTCCTTAGCTATCCTACAGAAAATTATTTCAATTGTCGAGTCTAAATTCTGTTACTACGAGTAAGTAGGAAAGCTTTTCGGAGTTGTTTTGAACAATTGTGCTAATTGTTTTGAAATTGGCTGGATAAGTACAATTAATGATTCTTGTAATACCTAGCTAATTAGTTTAATTATAAGTTAGTCAACTGCTGCCTCTATTGTTTGTTATTATTCAAATTAGGTTTTAATTGGGGCTGTGCCCAGATTGAGTTAAAACTTTGTTTCACCATTCGGTCACTCTTTTAATGTGATGGGTATCTATCAATATAAAAAAGCTAGGTTTAGAGAGACTAGATCATAGCTCATATCTCGGAAACAGAAAATAAAATCGCTGGACACACACAGCGCCATCTAGAGCCACACTAAGCAAGGCTTGTGTCGTGGTCACCAGACAGTTGATATACTTTTTGTTTGTTGATATACTTATTATACATATAAACATCCATGACTCGGAAACAAATGTCCATGCTCATCACGCAAACATTTGCTCCTACCGGGATTCGAACCCGGGACCCTAAGAACGTAGAACATTTTGCCTTATTCAAAACTTGTTCGTCTTGATACCAGCTACCGATTCATATAGGTGCTATGCATGACCGGTATTTTACCAAGATTTTAGATCAACGGGAAGTACCATATAAGTTTTGATTCCTTTGTCAAATCGCAAAATATTGCAACATGAAGGATCGCATTGACTTATTAGTTTGATTTTTCACTGCCCTAAGGGGTAATTGATATTAATTTCAGCTTGATACCTTCACGTGTTCCTGAGATAAAAGGTCTTGACAGACAGACAAAAAAGTGATCAGGTGGTCCGTTTTTGGCGACTAAGTTATGGAACCCCATAAATAAAATAAACGGTTCATAACAGTACTAATTAAGTTACTTCAGGAAGCAGCAGTTTATAAAATCAGTTATTCATGTCTGTAGAGCACACGTACTCTACACGTGTACGCTAGCTATTTAAACTTAACTCTTTATAATTACAAAGATTTGTATATCACTCATTCTACAAGATCATCATCATCATCATTTCAGCCGAAAGACGTCCACTGCTGGACATAGGCCTCCCCCAAGTGTCGCCACATTGACCGATCCCGTGCGATTCGCATCCAGCGGATTCCCGTCACCAGCTCATCTGTCTATCCAGTGGCAGACCTTCTAAAAAAACGTCTTCCGGTTCGCATTCGCCGCTCCAGACGTTTTCAGCCTCATCGGCCATCCGTTCTGCGAGAAATGTTCCCTGCCCATTGCCACTTAAGTACTGCACATTCCACAAGATAGGCTTTCAAGAAACGGTTTCACAAAAAAGTTTAGCAAGCCTAAACCATGACGTCACCAAAAGAATTTTTATTTCTCTTAAATATATAAACTTGTATACAAGCCCTTAGTGTTGACCTGAAGACTGGTCCATTAACTTTATAGCCAGCTGCATTCCATCGAGATGCATCATCCTTGACTCATGCATACCTGTAACAAAGAATACCTTTATTAGTAAGGAGATAAAACGAAAACGACCTGTAAATGGTCAGGCCAGGCCATATGGCCACGTTAGATTGTCTTGTGTAGTATTATTAATGCTTCATTCATTTTTTCTCTTATAAATATTTTTTATTTTATTTTTTAAAACAGTTACACAAAATATTTTAAAATATAAAAAGAAATTAGCGGACAGCACGCGGTTTCACCCGCGTAGTTCTCTCGTCCGTGGGAGTACGGGGATAAAATATAGCCTATGTTACTCGCTGATAATGTAGCTATCCATTGCTGAAAGAATTTTTCAAATCGGTCTAGTAGTTTTTATGTTTATTAGGTACATACAAAAATACAAAACTTTCCTCTTTATAATATTAATATAGACTAGCACTACGACCGCGACTTCGTCCGCGAAAATTGTGATAGGTCGGCTAATTTGCATGATATCAATAGGTACAATTTATTAAGGGTGTAAAACACCTCTTAAAGAATCCAAAAACCATTTCTTTTCAAAGTCATCGATCATTTTTTTTGTTCTAGTTACGGAGATATTAAGGGTCAAAGTTCCAACTATTTGACAAGTTTTATTTTTAAATATAAGTTTTTATTCTAAGATTTTACTTAAGACACCTCTACGACCCCCGTACATCAGCACAATGTTAAGAGTGCGTTATATTGAGTTCTGCCAGCGAACATGATTTTTCACCCCAAAAAAAAAAAAGTAGTTTCCCAGGTATAATGTTTGCGTAAAGTTACTAAGTTTGATGTACAGAATGCTTGGTTGACGGCTTCGTGATGAGGTGCTTTACACCCTGTATACTATGTAACTCGGTATAAATCTAGCTTTCTCATCATCATCTGCCTAGCCTTTTCTCAACTATGTTGGGGTAGGCTTCCAGTCTAACCGGATGCAGCTGAATACCAGTATATTACATGGAGCGACTGCCTAAAGATGTAGCGTTCTAATGGTGAAAAATTGGTTGAGTAGTTCTCGAGTTAAAATGTAACAAAAACACAACCAAAAAATCAATATTTTCCCGTTTAAAATACTAGTATACAATTATAGATAGATGGCACATTGTCGACATCAGGCGCAAGGTCCAGGCTGCCGGTGGTCAGGGCTCTCGAGAGAGGAACCTTTTTCCATCAAAAATTGCAGTAACAGCCACGTAGTCTGGATTTGTGCCCGGTTGACGGCAATAGGCTCACCCTTGGCACACAAGCGAAATGTGGGTGTAATAGGTACACCTCTGCCTAACCCATCGAGGATTACAAGCGTGATGTTATATAATTGGTCCCATTAAAATAGATGGACAAATTTTAACACAGCGTTCGGTTCGTCTAAGGTCCATGTTCATCGAAAAGATAACGGTCTGATTATCTAAAACTGCTGTTTAAGGGACATGTTCCCCTAAAAAATGTGTTTTAAACAGCTGTTTTTAGCAAACAAAACACTGAGATAACAAAGACATGGATGTGTTTATGCATTGGGTAACCAACATGTTTAGTGTATTTTTGTTAGATGATTTATTTTTCTTATTAGTATCTACTTAATAAGATTTCTGTTTTTTTTTTTAATTGTCCTTATTTTGGTGGTCTGAATGATTCCTAAATGTTTGTCCGTCTATTTTAATCGGAGCTTATATATTTTTGCCTATTGCTTCCCTCTAGACAGCCGTGATGCTAGGTATAATTATTTAATGCATATTTAATCATGATAACGACTTGCGAAGTAATTAGTGTATACTAGGACAATTAGTGAGTAATGGATAGGGGGCATTGAACTCATGGTAAACACTAGATACTTAGGTACTAGTAAATTCCAATATGCAGACAATATTGCATTTAGGAGTTAATAAGTAAATTACCAATCAAAGAATTCATAAATAAAGTGTGTACTAAATGCGATAAACCTTATTTTTGTCTTCTAAAAATCTTGGCAAAATTCCATCAAGAAAATACTCTGAAGATATGATATGTCTAATCTAACATGGGCGTAGGAATTGGAGCGAATAAGTATAAAAAAATACCAAATAAGAAACAGTTCGGGAATGATATTATCAACATCTATAGCTCATAGAAAATAAAAACATAACATTATAAACTAGTACAATCCCGTGGCTTTCGCAGTTTCAATTTTAGTAAAAAAAATATTTCCCGTTTTGGATCGGATTTTAAATAATGTGTATGTTTAATGTTAGTTAACATGGGTTTTAATTTGTATGCACGGTAATCAAAGGTTTTTTCTCAAATATATCTGTCATTTATGTATATTATTTAATATCTGATGCCCGCGGCTTTGCTCGCCCGCAAATTATATACTAAAACCTTCCTCTTGAATCACTATCTATTAAAAATAACCGCATCAAAATCCGTTGCGTAGTTTTGAAGATATAAGCATACATAGAGACAGACAGACGTGACACTTAAAAATAGTTCCGCAAATATATGTGTGTTTTCGAGTGAACATGTTTTACTATTGTACAGCTTTAAGTTATTTTGAAAGCTTTCGATTGTATACTATCAACAGATCGTCAATTTCCCGTCATTGTGTCCAGAAGGCGTTGAAAATATCTTGTCAAATACATTTTTCTTTCATATTGAATACGGAGAAAAATCATTAAGTAATAATAAATAAGTAGATACTACAAGAATTGACAGGGATATTTGGTTTGATTCTTTAGTGTTATTTTGTCACTAATTTGTGTCAATCTTAATTCCATTAAGACAAAAGGCCATCTTTCGCATAAGGGGGAAACTTAACAGGTTGATGGTAAGATCTAATAAGATCTGGTAAGATGCTATCCATTTGAATCAACAAACAACTTGAATCACAAGCAAGCTTTAATATGGCCGTAAAGTGGTAGTATAGCTATGAGCAGTTCAAAGTGGCGTTGCTCGTCAGGAAAAATTGCCATCGATATGTCAAACTTGGTACATTTATTTTAGTTCTGTTTTACTGCCTGCACCGATATGTTGGTTGAAGTATACATATTATGTCTCTCGAATTGAAGTTCCTTTTACACTTTTACCAACATCAGAAATCAAAACAAAAAGCCCACAATACCATAAACAAAGAGAACCGCTATAACCAAATCTGCTCTAAATTTTGACAGAGGACGTCCCAGTTGTCAGTCAAAAACAGAACTTGCCTCCCATTTGCATAATTCCAATTAATAATAGCGATTATCACAAAGAAACTTCGGAAGGATGCCTCGATGCTTCTAGAATCAATATTGTTCTTATAAATCTTCAGCTCCTTGCAAAAGCGTAGACCAATTTCAATTTGAATAACCCTTTGTGAATGGGACACTTGAATATTAAAATATTCGGCTGAACTTATTGAAAATAAATAAAAAATGTTTTTTTGTAAAATTGGACTTAGTTCTTTGTCAATTGAGCGAAAAATTGTATTTGATGGAATTGGAAGGTTGGTATCTTTGTTATAAACAAGGGAAAGGATAATTTAAAATTAATAGCGTTTCAGCGTTTTTATAGCGACGCGGCAGTTAATTTATTCATGTAGCAATTATGTACAAGGATTCTTAGGACGAGAATGTAGGCTGACGACAATACAGCTGGGATAATTATAACGCGCTCTGCTTTTACAATATTCATGGCAATTACAGACTAAATCCTGAGGAAGGAGGCTTTCTGAACTGGTGGCTATGACTGGCTTAATAAGCCTGCCAAAGATCCCATAGCTGGGATACAGTCCTCCTCTTAGAGTCGGAGTGGGCCCTAACCACGTGGTAACAGATCTATGAGTCTTGTACGTACCTATTTCCTCACGAAGTTATCGATAAGTCTATCAGAATACCAGCGCTGTGACGTTTTTCTTAATGATACAGCACCATGCTGAGATAGGAGCCTTTTGGCTTCGTACAGGACGAGTTTCATTCTTATTTTTAAATAAATATTGTTTTTTTTTTCTGTGTAATTTTTATAAGTACTGTTAATTTTGATGTGTTTGTCCTGTGTGGGCTAATAAATGCTTTTTCTTTCTTTCTTTCTTTCAAGTTTTTCTTCAACGTTTTCAGAGCAGAGCGTGGTGATTGCGTAAATATCACGTCATCGACTCCTAAATCCGGAGAAATGTGGCGCAGATATACGGCAAAGAACGATCAAATTCAAACCGGTATGGCTGGTTGACTATACCCAATCCATATGCCGTAAAAAAAGTAGGACCGTGCCAGGTGGTGATTCCATTATTGTTCAAACCTGACCCAAAACGACAGGTGTTTTCAACCGACACATGCACTCATCCGATCTTTTGGATTCGAAGCCTATCGAGCAGATGGTCGGATGCAAAACCGGTTTATTTTTGTCCGACGTTTTTGCGTTATTTTTGGGAGCTATGTTACGGTTGGAGGTGAAGTTATGTGTGAATTCTATTTTGTGGTAGCACCTTTTTCCCTTTCGTGCGGAATGTTTACGAAAATAGGAAAATCACAGTATTTTGTTTACCTACGTAAAGACATATCGACAATGTTTCGAATTCCACTTTAAAAAGAGAAAATGTACATTTTACAACAACGTGATCTGCCTCGTCTTCAAAAAAACTATGTTGGGGTCACCTTCCAGTCTCACTGGATGCAACTGAATACCAGTATTTTACATGGAACGACTGCCTATCTGACCTCAAAAACTAAGTTATTACTGGGTAATACTATACCCCTTGGAAAGACTGGTTATCAAACTTTCGGGCCAGCAGGGATGAACGCCTTAAAGTGCTTTCTGAGACACAGAGTAAACTCAGTACGACACAGCACGGCAATATCGACTCGAGCGGCTGTTTTTATTCTGAACATTTTACAAGTACAGCCAGCTAAAATAACACTTCAAAAGTACACACGTTTTTTTTTTAAAAAAATACCGAACATTTCCCGTCATTGAACGACAACAATCTACTTTAAATACGAAATCGGATCGCGATCTTAAAAACTGCTCTATGTGACTTGGCAGATAATTTTATTGAATTTCAAATCGAGCTGGATTGCAGCTTCAAGCATATCGTCACGTATTATTGTAATGGTCCTTATGTCGCGAGGATAGAGTTCATTTTGTGGATTTGAGGATAGTGAGTCAGCATAATAAGCAGCTGGCCTGGTTTTTACGGTTATGCATCAGGATTTGAGCGCAAAAAGGTCACGCTTTGTAAAATCCGATGCGTCTCCGGTGTTAAAGTGTGAAATTATTTCGTGAACTCAAAGGTCGGTTTGGGGTGATTCTCCTTTCATCGTGATTTAAATTTTAACTCCAATTTAAAACGAATTCTAGTTTCATGCGCAGTGAATGGGTCGTAATTTATTTTTTAACGTAACTGTCACGATAGGCTTGGACTATTAGTTTTGTAAGCCGTAGCAAAGATTAAATTACATTAAAGTTAATTAATGTTAACGATCTTTTTGTTACCTTTTGACCTTTGCGAGGTTGGTGATCTACAAATAATACATCGCGACACTGCGGCTTATAACGTGTAAATGAACGAAAAATACTTAATACGCAGAAAACATACTCACACGTGGCTCAAGTTGGCGACTAACTGAATGCGATGTGATTATCTTACAATTAATTTATATAATAGTATTTATAATAGTACTAGCCGACCCACGCAACTTCGTCTGCGTCACATAAGAGAAAAACTAAAGGAAAAAAAAATCCCCGTTTTTGCAACATTTTTCATTCCTGCTCCGCTCCTAATAATCGTAGCGTGATGTTATATAGCCTAAAGCCTTCCTCGATAAATGGACTATCCAACGCAAAAAGGATTTTTTCAATTCGAGCTGGTAGTTCCTGAGATTAGCGCGTTCAACCAAACAAACAAACAAACTCTTCTGCTTTATAGTAGTAGTAAAGTATAGATTTTATTTTGTTGTAATATCCCGTATATCGAGACAAACACCACTTCTCATCTAGAGGAGAAGAAATGAGCTTTATCACCATGCTTGCTCAATGTGGGTTGGCGATTTCAGATCGAAATCCAAGGTTTCCTCACGATGATACCATTCAAGATGCATATATTTATAAATATTAGTAGCATTACAGCCCCAACAATAATTGAAATGAATATAATATGGGTATATGTAATATTCAACCAAATTCCTTACCAAACAGCACACCCAGAACAGAACCGGTTCACCCAAATACAGATAATCCGATTCCCATTTCATTTCAATATTAAATAGAGCGTCTGAATCATCCTTTACACACGGACAGTATCAATTAAGTACTGATGGTGTAAATTCGAAATGTAAATACGTGTATCTGCGATGTAGGGATGCACCATGGTTGCATTTGTATCGATACTTTGGATCGACTCGAGAGGAGCTCGTAGCTAAATCATGCGCGGGTTGATTTTCAAGGCTCTCTGCTTGGAAAGGACGACCCGAAGGGATGGGCAATAATCAAATGACTTCTCCCAGTCTGGGCGGAGCGGGAGGGAGTGTCAGACTCTTACTGACTAAAACCGATCCATGTTCCTTCCTCGCCCTTTATGTTCCGAGGCCGCGGTATCTCTTTCTAACAGGCCCGCAACCCAGGAAGGTCGACCCCTGGATTGGTAATTATCCATTACATATCGAGACCTTTGACAGTCATTACAGGGAGTCAATGGCCCAAAAGTATGACAAACAGTCTTACTGGGTTGTGGAGGTCAGTTCCTAGTAGCTTCATTTAAAATACTGGTATTCAACTGCATCCAGTTAGACCAAAATTCTAAGCAGATGATTCTAGATCGATCCAATTCTTCAAATATCGATTTGTATCGTCATCGGGGAGGCACGAAACATCCATTAATAATTGACTGACGGACGATATTCCATGATTAAAACCATCTATACCAATACCTGTACTTTCGTATCGATACAAACATTTATTGTATTCGTTTGTATCCATCCAAAAAATCGGAGTATCGAAACCTGTTGTATCGATACTAAAAAGTATCGGATCGAAACGTGCATCACTACTGCGAAGTGGGTTACTTCGTTTGGTTACCAGTATACCGTTATGGGAAGTGGTATTTTTGGTTGAAGTGAAGGATGGTGTGTCAAGTCGGTGTGTGTTTTTTTGATGGGTCATCTTTTTGAGCGATATGTGTAGTCGAGTGTTATTTTATTTCTATTACGGTGAAATGTAGTCCATGAGTGACGATAACTTTTAAGTGCATTCACGACTTTAACGCACTTTCGTAGACTATCAGTTCTTTTAAGATGAAGGACATTTTTTCAACGTGACAAAAGAAGATTGTTACTAACTTCACACAAAATTAAGGCAGCATATTTTTATAGACATAACTATCCAAGATGGTTAGTGGAAAGAGAATCTCGTTAGAAATAAGAGCTTTAATACCAAAGAATCATGAGACTAGCTTATACCTAGACTACATAAAGCTTTCAAAACTAAGTTAACCTAAAACTTATTCTGGACACACAACATCTAAAGTAGGATTACTTACCCAAGATTTACTTTTAAAGAAACCCCGAACTCGAAGTTCTATTAATAACTACCCTTAAGCTGCTAAACTAATGTGCTCATGTAAGGGCGGGTGTACAATAGTGCGGGTTGGGTTAATGTCACGACGCAGTCCACACCCTTGGCTATTGTCCCTTCTGAATAATAGCGTCCAGTGTACTCCTGACCTTACAAATATAAGGCAAAAGGTGAACCAAACGGACACTGACAGACATACAATGGTATTTATTCTGAGGTTTGGTGGTTTGAGTGGACAAAAGGTTTTTGGAATCGGTATTGATTAAGCTTGAATCTTGGTTGAAATACTGGTGGCATCTTTTAATTTATTGGTGCTGTAAAATGGTATAAGCCGACTCATCACGAAGCCGTCAACCAAGCATTCTGTACATCAAACTAAGTAATTTTACGCAAAAATTATTACTGGGAAATGACTTTTTCTTTAGGTGAAAAATCAGGCTTTTTGGTAGTAGGTACACTTAAAACATTGTGCTGATGGATGGATTGAATAGTACGGGAGTTGTGAAGGTGTTAAGAGTAAAAATCTTCCATTATATCCTGGTAGGAGCAAATGTTTGTGTGATGAGCACCCACATTTGTTTCCGAGTCATGGATGTTTTAATAAGTATGTATTTACAAACAAAAAGTGTCTATGTAGTATATCAACTATGTAGTGTCCACGACACAAGCCTCGTTGCTTAGTGTGGCACTAGATGGCGCTGTGTGTAAATCGTCCAGCGATATTTATTTTTATTAAAAACTTGTATTTAAGGTAAGGTTTCTAGGTATGGTCTAGAACAAACAAATGATCGCAATGACGGGGAGAAAAAGTGCCTTTCAGCTTTATACATGGAGCGACTGCCTATCTGACCTCCACAACCCAGTGAAGACTGGGATTACCCAGTCTTCACTGTTTAGGTAGTCTGACAATCAGTCTTACCAAGTGGTATCGTATTAACGATACCACTTGGTAAGACTGATTGTCAGACTTTTTGGGCCACGGACTACTGTAATAACTGCCAAAGATGGACAAATGACAGACGCAACCAACAGCTTACCCATTCACATACCAACCTAGACAATCAAGATCGACCCGATCGGCTGTTATTATGAAAACATAAACTGGCAAATATGTGTTATTTAGGTACACCACTGCCTAACCCGTCGTGGATTACAAACGTGATGTTATGTACCCTAAAGATTCATAGGAGCAAATGTCTGTGCTCATCACACAATCATTTGCTCCTACTGGGTTCGAATCCCGGTAGGAGCAAATGTTTGTGTTATGAGCCATCTACTATGCTATCTACTTTCAGATCTTCTCAGCCAAGCTAGAACCAATTCAAACGCAAAAAACTTTATATTTTCCACCAGCATATTTTCAACAAATCTAGCTTCACAAAACTTCTCCAGGCTAACACGTTGCAATCCAAAGTATACAGATTGTATTGGCCTAACTTTTCAGCCAACAAGTTGGTCGAATCTAGGTCAAATGCTAGCTGTAAATAGGTCCAAGTAGCCCACTTTATTGGTTGTAGTCCAGACAAAAAGTATACTTCATGACCTAGAACAGTAGTTAACCTTAATGTTTAGCTTGAAAGCTTAATGTGGTTTTGCAGTAGTAAGTTGAAAACTTGATTAATTTATTGCTGAGTGCGAGTTAAAGGACGCGGACCTGTTTGTTTAAAGAGTTTTGTAGACTGATAGTTTAGTAGGGTATCTAAGTAAATGATAAAGGGGATGGGGCAATTAGCAAAGATATAGATAGATAGATAGATAGATAAATCATTTATTTGGTGCACACAAAAGACAAAGCACAACACACAGTTAAATGAAACAGTTCACTTAAAACAAAAGAAAAACATATTTACAAAATAAGTATAATAACACCGTGACTAAAAAAGACGACATCATCTCCCTAGCCTTTTCCTAACAATGTTGGGTTCTGTTTCCAGTCTTACTGGATGCAGCTGAATACCAGTATTTTACATAAAGCGACTGCCTATCTCACCTCCACAAACCAGCAGCAGCGAAGGGTAAATTTTTGTAACAGGTAAGCCGGTCCGGAGCATATTTTAATAATGATAGGAAAACCATAAGTACATCGAACCAACATGGTTCTTTCTTCAAAAGACCATCTCCGACACTACTCTGCATAGTTCTCATGTAAGTTGAACAAGATTGTCTGGACTTTAAAAGAGACTATGACCTCTGAGTTTGTTTCGGCTCTTTCTTCTCAGAGTAGTCAGGTACGAAACACCAGCCCCATCTAGTTTTAAAAATAAGGACGTGTAAAAGTTTTTGTGAAAACCAATTAGCAAAATAAATATCATTTATCATTATCATTAACCATTTGTAGTTATAAGGTCGTGGCTCACTTGACAAGCACCGCACCAGCACGGCACCAGCACAGCTCCTGACCGGCGTCGCCTCGAATATAGGCTACGGCGCGCGGCCCTCGCGGCGCAAGCGAGGTGTAAGCACGCGGTCCCCTCGCTTGCGGCGCGCGATCGCCTCGCTTGCGCCGGGCGGGCCGCGCGCGGTACCCTCGCTTGCGGCGCGCGGTCGCCTCGCTTGCGCCGCGCGGGCCGCGCGCGGCCCCTTCGCCGTCCGCAAGGCGCAAGCTCACAGTCCGCACGCTGGTAGTAATAGTCCAGGAGGTAGCATTGTATTTTAGGGAATTATCTCTAGTAATTATATTTTGTTGACGTGGATTCGTGGTTCAATTTTTCTTTCCATTACAGTTCTGAGATTTTTTTAATTTCAGTATATGTAAATTATTTTTAAAAATAGTTTCAGCCGGTGCACTGTAACGATTGGTTACAGACCGACCGACCGACCGACTGATACTGTTGTAATCGAAGGTTGATCTTATAAGATCGTGGTATCTAAGATCTTATAAGATCATCTCATAAGATGAACCTTCGATTACAACAATATCAGTCGGTTTATTAGGGCATTTTTATTTGCAACGCTACCTCCCGGAATAAGAGCTTGCTGTCACCCCGAACACAATTGTAAGGCATTTGTGATTGAACACGCGTAGGACTTGCACGCCTTTGGGAATAATCGGATTGGCTCCAGAGCTCTTAAGCAACTAGTTTGTGCTACTTCGGTGTCAACAAGCTTTCGATTTGTACTAAATTTCCCTAGCTTGCGGCGCGCGGTCCCCTCGCTTGCGGCGCGCGGATCGCGCGCGGACGCCGCGCCGCCCGCGGGGCGAGGCGTATGGTAGCGGCAAGCGCGTTGACCACCCGCCGTAAGCTTTTTCATATGGACATTAAAAAATATGTTATGCGACACACGATTTAATGCTCTAATTTGAATGGCAAGTAAATTGCTGGGTTGGAGCGGTGCTGGTGCGGTGCTTGTCAAGTGAGCCACGACCTTATGTCTGGGCAATCACGTCCTAACTGAATTACCTACATTGTTTTACTTTTGGCAATAGTAGAGTCCAGTACAGTGGTTGTTCTGAAGGGAAGGCGGTAGGTTTCGAGTTGTATGAATCCTTCGCCACTGCAATCCAGTTAGTACTGGGTATACCTTGGTAGGGGTCGGTGTTGGGCGATCAGTATTTGCGTGATAAGCCTATAGCTTACTACTGGTATCTGTATGAGGGAGTGGGGTAACATTGTGGAGGTGAGGGGGAGATTGACCAGTATCATAACAGAACATCACGCTTGTAATATCAGAAGGGTTAATCTGATGTGTACCTAAAAAACAGTGTACCCAAAGGTCGTTTTCTACAGTTATGCTTAATTCCCGAGTAATAGAGGGAGGGCCTATTAATCGGGAAAAACTCCAGACACTATGGCGACCCGATTAGCGTAGTGGTAGTGACGCTGCCTTACGTTGTTAGGGTCCTGGGTTCGAATCCCGGTAGGAGCAAATGTTTGTGTGATGAGCACGGACATTTGTTTCCGAGTCATGGATGTTTATAATTATGTATAATAAGTATGTATTTACAAACAAAAAAGTATATATGTAGTATATCAACTATCTGGTGTCCACGACACAAGCTTTGCTTAGTGTGCTGTGTGTTAATGTCCAGCGATATTTATTTATTATTATTTATTTATGGCCGCTACTGAGAATTGCCTGAATTCTGAATTCCTTTGAAAAACATTTCTGCAGCAAAAAACTTCCGGGTAATGAAGCTTCATTACCGAAAGTCACCGAAACTGTAACAAACTTTATTCTAGTTAGCATTTATATGTTTGATTGTATGTAAATGGCTATCAGTATGGCTATAAAATATTTTATGTGATGATTTATTAGCGACATGACTGACTGAGTAACGACTGGCAGCTCGCCAAACAAAACATTGTTTGTTACTCATGAATTAAACAAAATATTTTATTAAGGACGCGTTCGCAAAATTGATAGGTACAAAATCGAACTACTACATTGACACGGCTCATACACACAAATGTAGTGCACGACTACTATTCTCGCCACCGAGAAAAGTAAACTTGTGTGTATTGACTTGTGTCAATGTAGTGGTTCGATTGATTCAAGTGAACTCATTTTGATACTTAGAAAGATTCATTTTTACGTATTTATTTGGAGTAAGATTATGGCACCGACAAAAATATTTATGTTTTATATTTTTACGTTTTACCTCGGACTTGATGGAACGACCTGAAGGTGTACTTCGGTGACTGCTACTGGAACTCCTTGACGTGTTGGACTAGATGAGCCGAGTTTGGACTTGTTTTGTTAGTTATGTTGAGACCTTACCTCTGGACTTGATGGAGTGACCTGAAGGTGTACTTTGGTGGCTGTTACTGGAACTCCTCGACGTGTTGGACTAGATAAGCCGAGTTTGGGCTTGTTTTGTTAGTTATGATGAGACCTTACCTCCGGACTTGATGGAGTGACCTGAAGGTGTACTTCGGTGACTGCTACTAGAACTCCTCGACGTATTGGACTAGATGAGCCGAGTTTGGGCTTGTTTTGTTAGTTATGTTGAGACCTTACCTCCGGACTTGATGGAGTGACCTGAAGGTGTACTTTGGTGGCTGTTACTGGAACTCCTCAACGTGTTGGACTAATTAAGCCGAGTTTGGGCTTGTTTTGTTAGTTATGTTGAGACCTTACCTCCGGACTTGATGGAGTGACCTGAAGGTGTACTTCGGTGACTGCTACTGGAACTCCTCGACGTGTTGGACTAGATAAGCCGAGTTTGGGCTTTTTTTGTTAGTTATGATGAGACATTACCTCCGGACTTGATGGAACGACCTGATGGTGTACTTTGGGAACTGCTACTGGAACTCCTCGACCTGTTGGACTAGATGAGCCGAGTTTGGGCTTTTTATTAAAGTTATGTTGAGACCTTACCTCCGGGCTTGATGGAGCGACCTGAAGGTGTTCTTTGGGAAATGCTACTGGAACTCCTCAACGTATTGGACTAGATGAGCCGAGTTTGGGCTTGTTTTGTTAGTTATGTTGAGACCTTACCTCTGGACTTGATGGAGCGACCTGAAGGTGTACTTCGGTGACTGCTACTGGAACTCCTCGATGTGTTGGACTAGATGAGCCGAGTTTGGGCTTGTTTTGTTAGTTATGATGAGACATTACCTCCGGACTTGATGGAACGACCTGATGGTGTACTTTGGGAACTGCTACTGGAACTCCTCGACCTGTTGGACTAGATGAGCCGAGTTTGGGCTTATTTTGTAAGTGATGATGAGGCCTTAGCTCCGAACTTGATGGAGTGACCTGAAGGTATACTTTGGGAAATGCTACTGGAACTCCTCAACGTATTGGACTAGATGAGCCGAGTTAGGGCTTGTTTTGTAAGTGATGATGAGGCCTTAGCTCCGAACTTGATGGAGTGACCTGAAGGTATACTTTGGGAAATGCTACTGTAACTCCGCGACGTGTAGGACTAGATGAACCGAGTTTGGGCTTGTTTTGTTAGTTAATGATGAGACTTTACCTCCGGACTTGACGGAGTGACCTGAAGGTGTACTTCGGTGACTGCTACGGGAACTCTTCGATGTGTTGGACAAGGTGAGCGAAGTTTGGGCTTGTTTTGTTAGTTATAATGAGACCTTACCTCTGGACTTGATGAAGCTACCTGATGAAGGTGTACTTCGGTGACTGCCACTGGAACTCCTCGATGTGTTGGACTAGGTGAGCCGAGTTTGGGTTCATTTTGTTAGTTATGATGAGACCTCACCACTGATCTTCCTTGTCTAGATGGCGCTGTGTGTAATGTCCAGCTATATTTATTTTATTTATTTTTTCATTATCATTTACAAAACAAACCCCAACTCGGCTCATCTAATCCAACACGTCTAGGAGTTCCAGTAGCAGTCACCGAAGTACACCTTCGAGTCGCTCCATCAAGTCCGGAGGTAAGGTCTCATTATAACCAACAAAACAAGCCCAAACACGGCTCATCTAGTCCATCACATCTAGGAGTTCCAGTAGCAGTCACCGAAGTACACCTTCAGGTCGCTCCATCAAGTCCGGAGGTAAGGTCTCATCATCACTTACAAAACAAACCCAAACTCGGCTCATCTAGTCCAACACGTCGAGGAGTTCCAGTAGCAGTTCCCGAAGTACACCATCAGGTCGTTCCATCAAGTCCGGAGGTAATGTCTCATCATCACTTACAAAACAAGCTCAAACTCGGCTCATCTTGTCCAACACGTCCAGGAGTTCCAGTAGCAGTCACCGAAGTACATCTTCAGGTCGCTTCATCAAGTCCAGAGGCAAGGTTTCATCATAACCAACAAAACAAGCCCAAACTCGGCTCATCTAGTCCAACACGTCCAGGAGTTCCAGTAGCAGTTCCTGAAGTACACCATCAGGTCGCTCCATCAAGTCTGGAGGTAAGATCTCATCATAACTTACAAAACAAGCCCAAACTCGGCTCATCTTGTCCAACACGTCCAGGAGTTCCAGTAGCAGTCAAGTCACTGAAGTATACCTTCATCAGGTCGCTCCATCGAGTCTGGAGGTAAGGTCTCATCATAACTAACAAAACAAACCCAAACTCGGCTCATCTAGTCCAACACGTCCAGGAGTTCCAGTAGCAGTCACCAAAATACACCTTCAGGTCGCTCCATCAAGTCTGGAGGTAAGGTCTCATCATAACTTTCAAAAAAAGCCCAAACTCGGCCTATCTAGACCATCACGTCGAGGAGTTCCAGTAGCAGTCACCGAAGTACACCTTCAGGTCGCTCCATCAAGTCTGGAGGTACGGTCTCATCATAACTTTCAAAAAAAGCCCAAACTCGGCCTATCTAGTCCATCACGTCGAGGAGTTCCAGTAGCAGTCGAGTCACTGAAGTACACCTTCATCAGGTCGCTCCATCGAGTCCAGGACGATTAGACATTTATAAACCCTACTGACATACTTTTTCATAGCAAAATGAAATAGAATGAAAATCTTACAAGTACCTTGTCAAGTATCAAATTGAGTTTATCGAATATTTTGTGTTTTTACCGCGATCTTTTTCAACTCGAGCCTCTCTAAACAGGCGATACGTGTCCACTCTCGACGGAGGCCGCGCTCGGACTAGTTTCATTCTAAGTGCTTGTGCAATAAATCAAGACGGGTATTAGAAATAAAATAACCCTTAATGCAATCAATTAAGATTCATTCAGAATAGCAAAATATGTGAAAAAATAAGTTTCGGTTTTTTATTTTTTCTGCGACTTTTAAAGCGTTTAGATAAAAAAAAATGCCTTGCATTAAAAATTGAGTATGTTTGCCTACATATAGTATTTTTAAAAGTAGTCAAATATGATAATAATAACACAAAAAATGTACCTAAACTCAACCCGGTATCGTTAAATTTGTGGAAAGTGGCAACGAAAGATCGATTTTACATAGTAAAAAAATAAAATTTTCTGTAATAAAGTACCTATTATTTGATGATGAAGAACCAATCTGTACGATGTTGTTATTAGTTATATTAAATTTTGTTTAATTATGCAATAAAATGGACCGAAAAACAGCATAATTCTGCCAGATTTGCAAACGCGCCCTTAATAAATATTTGATTTGTAGCTTTTATAACAAGACCAGAGCAATTAAAACATCATATGTTTTACGTTTCAAAATAATGTTTTAAAATTTTAGAAATTGTTATTTGTTTTTTCAAGAAGCTGTTCAAATTAATTAAAAGGGTATTGCCCGAATATGAAAGGTTTTAAATAAAGGAGACTGTATGATGTGGATACTGCACTCTTAAAGGTCTTAACTACAGTTTACCTTTGAAACTCGTAAAACGTTTGGAACTAGAGTGTTTGCACCCCTATCAGCATATTCATTACACTAAAATTCATTTAGACAGAATTGTATATTAGTTCAACCTTACAATTTCTATTCTGGTTTCAATTTCTATCAGTAAAACTAAATTAAAAGTCATAAAATTATATTTAGCTGGTTTTGATATTTAGCTGCATCTGGTTAGACTGGAAGCCGACCCCAACATAATTGGGAAAAGACTGCGTAGACGAAGATAATGAAATTAGGCTGAGTTTTTTGGACATCGAAATTATATGGACAGTCTTCCAAAAAAGCCAGACAATCACCATTTCCAAGTGTTTAGCTAGGGAGCAAAAATTGCGAAACAAACTTCTCAGCAATATATTGTTGTCTTTTAAGTTTGAACAGCGGCAAAAATGCACAAACTCTCCACTCCAACTGCAAATCTAATCTTCGCCCTATTTACCGAAAATTCGCTTCAACACCGACATTTCACCCAAACATGCACCATATTACATACTTGACTAAAATATCGAACACGGTATCGGCGCACCCTAGGAGCAAACATGGGGGTCAGGGACCTGAGATAAGGATTCAATAACCTTTCTCTATCGGTTATGCAAATATGAGGACAATCGGAACTTTACCCAATGCACGTAGGTGGGTATGTAGTGATAAAACTGTCTACTTTGTATCTGCCGGGTTCGTGATAAGGGACTGACGAACGATTCCTAGTTTTTTTGTTAGTCGATCAAGCAAAAGATGGCGTTGTTAAGATTATACAGGGTGTAAACAACCTCATCACGAAGCCGTCAACCAAGCATTCTGTACATCCAACTAAGTAATGCAAATTGTTGCTGAGAAACACCCCATGTCAGATAATGACAATGACAAGCTAGTTTTCTTTTTAATATATTGCCGTAACCAGGAGTT
Organism: Xestia c-nigrum; assembly: GCA_916618015.1. Classification (NCBI taxonomy): domain Eukaryota; kingdom Metazoa; phylum Arthropoda; class Insecta; order Lepidoptera; family Noctuidae; genus Xestia; species Xestia c-nigrum. Next base: position 12,806,319 of record OU745266.1, on the reverse strand, counting down.
GTAGGTTGTATACCTTTGATGTTAGACCTTCTTTGTAACCAAATAAATAATTATAATTGCATAAGTTGATAAAAAATGCTATGCAATAGCTTTACCGCGGCAGTCCCCGAGTGCCACACGTCTTTTTTTTATTATCAAGTCATATCAAACCAGAAACAAGAAGTACAAGTAAGGCAAGGTTAAGGTTTTAGAGACGCTGTAAAGACAAAATATGTAAGAAGAACCAGTTCCACAAGACAGTAGACCAACCAATGACATATCAACAGGATGTTTTTCCCTCCGAAGACTCAACAAACATAATGAAAACATTACACATCAAGCCATGAGAACTAGCACAGCAATCATCGAGTACAAAGACGGTATTGTACAAGTAGCTATACATATAAATGAACAACAAACCATTAAGATTATATTAAAACCAGATCACGTACTGGAGATACTCGTTATAGTCATAAATATCGTTGCTATGTAACACACGTCTTAAAATTATCTAGCTAAGTTATTAGACTTGATTGGGGAGGCTGGCGTATGTGAGAATTATTATAAGTTAGTCTGTACCTAAAGGGAGACTGATAATTTTTTAATGCTAAAGAGAAGGTCAAGTGCGTACCTAGTACTCGCAACCGGCAATATTAATAGGTGGTGTTATGTGGTGTGGTGGACACATGGGAAAAAACGTGAGATCATGTACATAAATGGTGTAAACATAAAGGATATTCTGTGAATAATTAGATTCAAGTTTTCTGTCTGTAAGCTTTATTATGTAATTGTTTGTTGTTCCAAATAAAACAAAAATAAAATAAAATAAACAACCTCAACACGAAGCCGTCAGCCAAGCATTCTGTACAAGTGTACATCAAACTAAGTAACTTTAAGCAAAAATGATTGCTGGGAAACGACTACTTTTTTGGCGGGATAAATCACGTTTTGTGGTTGAACTCAATGTTATGTAGCTACTTAAAACATTGTGCTGGTGGATGGATCGAATAGTATCCGGGGTCGTGGAGCTGTTTAAAGTAAAAATCTTACAAGAAAAACTTGTATTTTAAAAAAAACTTGTCAAAAATTTGGAACTTGACCCCCTAATATCTCCGTAACTAGAACTAGTATAGAGCAAAAAAAATATTGCAATGACGGGAAGAACAAGGTGCGTATCGGTTTCATTAAGAGGTGTTTTACACCATTTAAGTGTCATCCGACATTTCAATGTCGGATCATTATTACATTGTTCCTGGAGGGTGTAAATAACTTTTAAAACGATCTCTGTCACCCCAAAAAAGTTTAATTGAGAGATTAAAAATTCATTTACCATACTCCCGCTTCACGGAACCCAACAGAAAAATGAGTCACAACTCAGAGGCTATGGAAAAATCTCACAGGTTTTTATAATATTTGTATTTTACACAACCCTCTCAGTAAATATTTACAGGATGACCTCTTTCGTTGAGCGCGCAATGTAAACTCGTCTTTTATTGTCTCGTGCGTCCCACGGGTCGAAACTTTACTAATTTTAAAATCAAAACATTTAAACTGTACATTAAAACTGCTCGCCAGTGTACATTAATTCCCAATTTCGTGTTATTAGAACGGATGATGAAACTTAAGTACACTTGGAGCAAGTTTTAATACTGTTATGTTTAATAGAACCTACTTAGTTAATAAAATTAAATAAGTCTTGTAATTTAGTTGTTATACAAATTTTACAAAAGAAAGGGTCTTTTGTATTGAAACAACTGTAATTTGGAACGAAGATCTGAAAGTTTTCAGACGTACTTTAATTTTATGATTACTTTTGAGCTGTAAGTACCTACATAATTCGTATTGTTGTTATTTAATTTAAAGCAATATATCAAAGAACTACAGCTAACAAAAACTCTGTTTTTAAATTGTAGGGCACTTCAACTAAATCGTCATTAAGAAATGGACCACATATTTATTTTTGTCTTAAATGAATTTCAACAAGCCTTCTGTACATCAAACTTTAAACAATATAAATATTGGTTCTGAAGCAAAAATTTATCTTGGCAAGACTTTCTCACAAGTTGCAACTTTGGCCTCCCGTACAGTCACGTCTAATAAATAATATGTAAACACTTAAGATTTTTTTAAATTGTGTTTCTCCTAATGTACTGATTAAAATTTAATGTTATTGCGTACATAGTATTCTGGAACTTTTATTTTTTTATGAAAAAGATCCAATTTCCTAGTTACAATCGTTATTTCTCGCGAAAAGAAAGTGTATACATATTATTAGACGTGACTGTACCTTTGTGACGAGAATGTTTCCAGGTAAGGTCCAAAACAAAAATAATATCGCAAAAAGTACCTTTCGGCTTAGTCAGGGGTCTTTTACACCCATTAAACAACGATTAACGATACAAATGTAATCTCACGTGATAACAATGATACGGCCCGTATGTTAAAGTTTAACAAGCGAACTGAGCCGTTTGTATCGCGTTGATTCCGATCGGATGCCAGCATCCATTCCCATGACTGATCAGATTAACTGGCCATACTCCACATTCATGTTAAATTAAACCATGGAAATACATCTTTTTTCCCGTAGCTTTTGTTATGTGAATTGAGTTTTTATTGTTATTTATATATTTTTGTTATAGATTCATAACATAAAATCACGCCAAGAATCCCTGAAGGGTAAGGCAGAGTTGCACCTTACAGTGTGTTATAAAGGCACATCATGATGTCAATCTCACCTTTTTTTTTTTTTTTTTAAGGATGGGAAATCATCAAATGACCCCCCCCACTCTGGGCGGAGCGGGAGGGAGTGTCAGACTCTTACTGACTAAAAACCATCCATGTTCCTTCCTCGCCTTTTACGTTCCGGGGCCGCGGTATCTCTTTCGAACAGGCCCGCAACCCCGGCAGTCTTCGGCCCTTGCGGGCCCCTCTCCTTTTGCTGACATCTCTATGAGGCGCGCGTGGAACACGAACGCGCCGTCGACACGGCCTGTCGTCGTCGTTAGACGGCCGGACGGCCAGCTAGCCCATAGCCAGCCGTCCACAGGCCCCCCTTCAACGGTGGCCGGTAGCCACCACGTGGCCCCCGACGCCCGTTGCGTCTCCCGCGGCGGCCGGGAAGAGAGGATCTCTCCCTCTCTCGTTCCGCCACCTCCTTCGCGAGCATGACTGCTTCGCAGAAGGAGGCGACGGCTTCCCATTCCGTCTCGCTCCGGACCATGGATTGAACCAGGGCCGGACGCGAGAGGTCGCCGCATGTCAATCTCACCTTAGTTAGAAAAACGGTAGGCGCGAGGCTGACTGCACACATCTGTAGACACAGTTATGAGATCGTAATACTATTAATTATTAATTTTAAAACCTGTGAAAATTACTGAAATAAAACCACTGAAGACTTTAACAACTTTTATTCAACTATTACAAATAGTCTGCCGACATTTCATTCATTCATTCATTATTTTTTATGTTTCTTTTTTTGTTTTTTCTTCATTTTTTTTTCCATTTTTCATTTTTTTTTAAAGGATGACTCACGCTAGATCGTGTCGGTCCGAGCCGAGTGTCGACCGTGCAATTTTGTATGGACACACTCGCACTTCCGAGCCGCTACCGAGAAACGTCCATACAAAATTGCACGGTCGACACTCGGCTCGGACCGACACGGTCTAGTGTGAGTCATCCTTTAAAAAAAAAGAAAAATGAAAGAAAAAAAAATGAATGAAATGTGGCCATCAATAGGGAGAATATTCCCATCAATCGGGCGAAAATCCAGACTCCGTGAGTACTATTGACAAACCTCAGATGCAGTAACCCAATAAACTGCCAATTAACTTGTTATACTTATATCGGCCGTTTTTTCAAGACATTTTTGTAATCCACATTAATCCATCCCGAATCTCATAAAAAATTGTTTCAGACATCTACAAAAAATAAACTTGTGATACTTAAATCGGCCGTTTTTCATAACATTTTTGTAGTCCACATTAATCCATCCCGAATCTCATCAAAATTTTTGTTACAGATGTCTTATACGAGTGTAGCTCAAACTCTTGAATTATAGATTATCTACAAAAACTTTGATTTACGAATGGCCGAGTAGATTTATGCTCTTTGCGTTTCACGAATTGAATATATAATGCGGAGGCATCGCCGCCTTGTAATCCAAAGTTATCTATTACGGCCTAAAATATGCCGTTTTCATGAAATTTTAAGCAGGCCTGGAGACGCTGTTACCTTTAACTTGGTCGGACTTGGATTATGAGACGTCGTAAAAATGTTTTTAGATTTCGGGTAATGTTTTTTGGTAGGTACTTGGATATTATTTTTATGTTTTTTGTTTGTTTTTGAAATGCAATGGACTTTGGTCGGTTTTTTTTTTACTTACCTGATTTTTTGAGAGGCATTTGTGAGTGCTACTTCTGAATTTAGTCAATTTTGTAGGGTGTAAAATGTTTTAGATTTTATTCATGAAACTAATTTTCATATACTTAATCAGAAATTAAAAAAAACTGAGTTGTGAACATCAGATAGGCAGTCGTTATGTAAAGTACACTCAGCTGCATCCAGTTAGACTGGAAGCGGCACCCAACATAGTTGAGAAAAGTCTAGGCAGATGATATGATGATACTAATTTATTTGACTTTAAACTCGAAGGTGAACTCCTACATAATAACATTACTTTTTACGAATATTACGATAAAATTTTCGTGTCTTTACATTTTTTTAATATTGAATGTATGAAACTTTCACAGCGACCTTTGACCCATTGAAATTGATATGTTACCCTCTTGACATTTGCCGTTTTAATTAAAGCCGAAAGTAAAACTCGTATAAACGGGTACTAAATCCACTGGATGTGACGATAACGCCTTATCTTTAATCTGGGGTGTAATTAAGACGCCGCCAGAAATCGTGCAATAAGCGCTGAAGAAAATAATTAAAAAGGTAACTGATATACCTATAAAGATCCCACTGCTGGGCCTCCACTCTATCAGAGAGAGTGGGCTACAATACTCCACATGACCCAAGTGCGGATTGATTGATAATATTGTAATACCAAATGATTTGAAAAGAGTAACCATGGAGTTTCTTGCCGTTTCTTCTCCATGGAATCGACCAACGCGAATCGTGCACCTTTTTCGACGTTTTATAAGTGCCCATCCAGGCCTATGTGAAATAAAATATTTTTTTATTTTTTTTTATTTTGATTGGATGAAATAAGTCTTCGAATGTTTGACATCTTAATTGGGACAAGCCCGCAACACTATTCACAAACCACTGTAACTCCTAAAAGCCAGAATCAACAGTGGCGACCACCAGAAAAGCGCCGAGACAATGAAGCACCCAGAAAAACAATCTAAACGTCTTGTGCCAAAACATGCAGTTTCCATACGAAGATTTCATTCACTATTTTAAGAGCTGGCTTTGTCTGGGTTCGAAGTTACACCCACCATCTCCCAGTTATAAGTACCTTCATACGAAAAAAGAAGAAAAAAAAAACGGTCGAAAAAAAGAGAATAAAAAAAACGGATCGGTATAAAAGATTACTACGTTACTTATATCAACTCGGACGAATCGACCGACGCCTCATTTATAGAAATTGGTTCTGTACTTAATATAATACGAAAAGAAATGGTCGTGCTATTTCCGACAGGACGTCGAAATGTGTACCGACTAGCAATAGCACTTATGATTACGACAGTAAAGTTGTGTTTAGGTGCTCTTTTTCTTTTTAGAACTTCGGTGTCGTAAATCATTTTTATCTACCTTGTATTTTACTAACTGACCGCAACTTTTCAGTTTTAGAAATTCCGCAGCGATCAAGACTAGCTCATACGTACACAGAGTGGAAAGGAAATTAAAAAAGTAATTTAAAAAAACATGCAGGGCAGTCTTTGGCCGATAGAAGTGAAAAAACCGTAGCAGATCGGCTACGAGTTTTACTAAAAGCATTGGTAACGGTCACGCGAGTTTCATGATTTTTGTTCAAACAAAAAGTGCTTAACGCTCCTAAAGAAGGTTTTACTTCATACATTTTGACCGTAGATTGCACTCTTTTAGGGAACAGCAGTTTTTTATTCAGGTTGATGTACTGGATACTTGATAATCATTAGTGCGTCGATGACCGCTGCCCTTCAATCCCTGTATTTTATTTAATCAAAACTTTCATCCTCACCCAAGAATAAACAGCTTTAAAAACAAAACAACACTAATTAAAAGATTGCAAGAAGCTAAAGAAACAAATGCATTAAATCTATCACAATCTTCAAGCTTCAAGAAAGTACCGCAAAAACGGAACGTAAAAACGGACTCGGTAAGAGTTAAGTATAGTCAAGACAAGGCAAATTGGAGCGGTTTAAGAGATTAAACTGAACCCGGCCGCGATAACGGGTTAAAAACGAACCGAGGGTTAAGAAAGAAGGTTTATAAGATCAGAAATATAATTTAAATTGGTGTTAAAAGATACATTGACTTTTTTGTTTTAATGGAGTTTATAAGCTCCTGATTTGTAAAGAATCCAGGATTAAAACTTTTTATTGTTACTGAAAATACACCATTTATTTCTTAGATATTATTTAATTAGTAAGATTTTATCGTCTTTGTTTTAAAGTTTACCGTTTGATCATGGAAAAAGCGCCTTTTCCTTGGATGGCAAGAGTCAGACTTTTATTGACTACAACCTATCCATGTTCCGTGACCACGGTATCTGTTCTAAAATACTAAATAATAAAAATGTCGCCTGTAAGTGCCGCGAGAGGGCGCTAGTTGGTTGCATTCAATAATATTTATGTTCTGTGTAATCCGCCATCTTTAGCATAAGACGATTGCTCATAGCTGTGTGTGACACTGCATAATATGTTCGTAACGAAGACACGAATCAAAACTGTACAAAGTATACCTGTGTAATAATTATAACGTTCATGTCTTGAAATCGGCGTTTCATTAATAAGCGTTAAGGAAACAAAAGACAGTATCTCTTTCGAACAGTCCCACAGTCCATGGAAAAAGGCCTCTAGTCAACCAAAATCTAGGTCAAACGAGTAGGTACAATTAGGACTAAGACTATACCCCGAAAAAACTGACATGATGATTCTGTTTAATATTTTACTCCAAGTCGAACAAAAATTCAGTAAAAGCCGTTAGAAAAAGAACAAATACTAAAGATATTTTATTAAAATATCCACGCAGACAATATACTACACAAGTTCGCGTTAACATTAAAACTACGAACTCATGTCTTACTCGAAGTTATGCGATTCCCAGCTGGGGAATATTAAAGGGTTTTCGTTTTCGCGATATGGACCCCGAAAAAACCGGATGAAATTCCACAAGATTGAATGATTTATTCCTGACGTTGCCTTCTAAAGGAGCGTATTTTTATTTGTCGTAAAGGAATTTATGTTTGCTTCTCGATTCTAGGCCTTACCTGGCCATTGCGAACTCAATCCTGATACCCAATAAACCCAATCTTTATATTGTGAAAACGTTACCTTTGCTCTAGAGGTGTTTTCAATTTTGTCGTGAAAAATAAGACGGGCCCGTATGGCAAGGGAATTTAATAAAGGTAGGGTAATATAACGTTGAGGAGATCTCAGCGAAATTGAAAATTAAGAACCACTTTCAACTTACCTCTGGCCCAATTTTTTTTCAGGAACAGTATTGTGTTACTTTTTCATTTGCACTCGATTATGTTTTTTAAATTGTGTATTTTTATGCCAGTTTAGACTACTTTTTAATTCAGGTGAAAATATAAAAGTTTTCAAGACTGTTATTTGGTTTTAGTTGGAAAGTAACATCAATGTTCCATTTCGCGAGTTTACTTTGGTTCTGTAGAATATTTTTGAGACGATATTATACAGATAATTGACCGCTGAAATGGATCTAATAATCACATTATTTCTAATAACTAGATTCAATTTGACTCTATTAAAATAACATGACGCTTGTAATCCCGAAGGGTGACTTTGTTGTCTTCTAGGTGAGCCTATTAACATCAAACACAAATCCAGTTTCCGTGGCTGCTACTGAAAGTCCTTATAGGAAAAGCCAAAAACACATTGGCAGACCTGGGAATTGAACTCAAGACCTCGTGCTCAGCCGTCACTCTTGCGACCACTAGACCAAGGAAGCTGCATCTTTTGCACATCTTCTTCTCTTTCATTAGATGGGAACCTATTCTACAATTCACAAAGCTACAACTAAAACAAACTTTAATTACGACACGAGTACGAAAATAATTCTTAAAAAACCTTTTCCATAATTTCCCCTTCGTTCCTATGATACTATTTCCAACTGAATCTTAACCTACCCTGATATTAAATCACGCACATCCTAGTCTATTGAATCTCATATTCTTTACAGCATCCTCCAAGGAAAGGCCACGAAGTATATTAACTTCTAGCTTCTAGAGTAATATATCATGGAGAAGGCTTTATTAAAACTACACTGACTTAATTTTGTGACGCAATAAACGGGGACAAACTGTGGCAGATTTTTTTAGGTTGGTAAGTGTGGAGTAGGCTATAAACTAAAATACTACTACGGTGCTTATGCAAGTAAGAATATTTTTAAGGATATGGCGTAGGTTTCGATAATAATCATCGGAATTGAATAAAGAAAACAAGTAGCTGTAACATCATTTAGGTACGTTGCTATAGATAAAATAGTAGTAGAAAAAATAATAACAATCAACAAATTAAGGCGATTACATGAGCTAAACGCGAGTTTTGTAACTACTAAAAGTATATGATTTACTGCTATAAACAAGACCAGAAAAATATATGATATTCTTCAGGATATATGCTAGCATGATACTGTTTTGAAAACATAATACAATTAATTTGGCTCGATAAAAAGAAATCACGAACTTACCTCTAAGAATATCTTTCAAACAATAAAAAACATACAAAAAATGCATGCGATCATTCTGATTTTGTGGCAAATAATTCTATAAGCAATATGTTAGCATGATACTGTTTCAGTTTTTAATTCAATCAATAGTTTTTTTGTAAATCGATCGAAACCACTCATTTCGCGCTATTTGGCCCGCAGTGGCTGACGTAACAACCACTTTGTAGTGCAAGCTGATTAGAACGTTATTCTAACAGCATTTCAAACAAAGTTTGAACCACCAAATTAAATCAAATCAAATCATTTATTGCTTAATGCACCACAAATAGAGTTGCTCATTTAGCTCGTCTAAGCGCCTTAAACAGCACAATAACATGTGCTGGAATCAGCTTCCATTCTAACCGGATGCATCCGAATACCAGTTTTTTACATGGAGTGACTGCCATTGGACCTCCACAAGTCCACAAGCCAGCTAGTACTGGTAAGACTGGTTGTCAGACTTTTTGGATCACTGACCACATGTAACGACTGTCAAAGATCTATAAATGATAGCCGGGACCGACTGAATAACGAGCTTTTCGAGGCACGAAGAAAACTCGGTATGTACTGAGTGGTCACCCATCCACATGCCAACCTAGGCATGCGTTGCTTAACCTTAAGATCGACCCCCCCGAGAAGCTGTTATACACGTGCTCCTGAGCACAACATCTAATTATTTTTTTTTTATTCATAATCAACATTCATCATTAATACTTAGGAACCCCTAATCATAGTTTTTTTCATATAAATTCATTAGCTACATTGAATGACTCACACGTACCAATTAATGTTAATTTAATTAGTTAAAGTGATACTTAGATTAGCCATGGAAGAGGGTCTGTCATAGGTAGATTTATGATAGTCATAATAGATGAAATCGTTTTTATTTTTAATTTTTAGTAAGATAACATCATGCTCATAATCCCCGAGGGGTAATGCAGAGGTGTGTAGCTAATAGTACTTTCGCACAGTCCCTTCCACAGCAGTTCAAGCCTGGGTACGATTAAAAATCAATAAAATTTTAATCTAAGTTTATTAAAAAATCTCTTGACGAAAACTATATTTTCTTATTACCTACATATTACTTTTTGAATCTAGAAAATCGTCTTACTAATAAAGATATTTTCCTAGACAAAATTCGTAGTTATTACTAAGAAACCTCTAAAGAAACTCTAATATAATTCCACTTACCTACTTAGGCTTATTTCAATAATAATATTATTACAGGTCAAATGGAATCTTCCTTCTTGTAATAAACGTAAATGTTATTCAGATTTTTATTACTGAGCGAGATCTTTGACACAAAATCTCTTGTTATGTATTATAAGTTAACATAACACCATGATCCTTTAAATTCGCCAGATATGTTTAAGTAATTGGGGTCTCAATACCAGATTCCGGGCTGCCAATGAGAAATTCCTAATGGAAAAACCCAATAACCCTTGGTCTGACCAAGGAATCAAAGCAAAAGCACCTAACGCCATCAACAACAAAGAGGTAGTGAAAGAATTGAAAATCGACAAAGGAATAAAAGGAAATATTTTTTTAAGGATAAGAAATTGAACAAACATTAAAATTATTGGTTATCATCTCAATGGTATCAGTGACCAGAAAAGGATACTGTCCATTTCATACCTAACAAAAAAACATATCCTTTTCCAACCTACCAAAAATAATTGACACCTTTGACCGACCGCTCACCGAACTACGTGACACCCCATCGTGCATCGTTCTTTATAATAGAACAAGATTCCTATAACATAACAATAAAAAACCTACCATAATGACAGTTGTGGTTTCTTGTATCAGTCCAATACACTCTAACAGTACTAACGAGAAACGGAACACCGTGAGATACATACACCATGTAATAATAACCACTTTTTACATGTATTCCACTATCCATCGATGGCTAAGTCTTACCATGATGCAAGACTGTCAGAGATTTAGCAGCAATGGAACACGAATAAAACGGTAGTGTATCTTGTTTTGCGTATACGGGGTGCGGAGGTATGATTTTCTTGGAAGTGACCGTATTGCAATCACGAAGAATGTAGATTATGAAATATATGTCAAGCTGTTAAGATGCTTTAATTCAGACAGGTGAGAACAAAAGACACAAGTCAATTTCCTTTTATTAAACTTACTAGCTTTTGCCAGCGGCTTCGCCCGCGTGAAGTTTGATAATTGTCCCATGGGATTTTACTACCGGGATAAAAAGTATCCTATGTGTTAATCTAGGTTATAAACTGTCTGTGTGCAAAATTTCATCCAAATCCGTTCAGTAGTTTTTGCGTGAAAGAGTAACAAACATACATCCATCCTCACAAACTTTCGCATTTATAATATTAGTAGGATAGGATTAATGTTTTTGAAGTAAAAACATCTCTAGGCGCGTTGACCACTTTTTGGGCGAACAAAAATCATGGAATCGCGTGACCGTCACCTAACGCTTCGTAGCACTCGTAGCCGATCCGCTACGGCTTAGCAACACTTAGGCGTGCGCGGGGCACTACCCGTAGAGGATATAGATTACTTAGTTTTCACTTCTATTCGCAATCCTTAAAGACTCCGCAACGCATGTTCTTTTTTAAAAAAAAACCATTAAAATTTCCTTAGAAGGTAATTTATTTCTTAAGTAACTGATCATAGAACCAGTTAACTGGCAGGAATGGCAAGTCATATTCCTGTTACCGTTTCAAAAACGAGCTGCGGAAAGATGAAACATAAAAGATTTGTATTACGAGGAAATGCTCTACCACAAAACCAGTGCTTTAAACTATATCACTCGTGTTTCGTAGTAAAAAGAGGTAATATTAAACCATTTCTGACACACATATAAAATTGTTTCAGTTTTACTCGTACATCCTATCTAGAGCCAAGTGCAGTGTTATTATTATTTTTACCACTCTGGTTGCTAGCTAGCTTTTACTAGCGTCTTCGTCCGCAAAATGTCCAGAAACCATCCCACGTGATCGTACTATCTGGGTAAAGTTATCCTACGACCTAACCTTAGATTCATGATCTACCTGTGTTCCAATTTTGAACCAAATCAGTTCAGCCGTTTAGACGTAAAATGGTAACAAACATAACGACAGACAGACTGAATAACTTCCGCAATTAAAATAATACATATTACGTCATTATTGCAATGGTACATGAGAGATGAATGATAATTAAGATCGTATAAAGGATGAACGAAGTCGAAAGGCACGTCTTATTCTCCCCGTCATTGCGATCTTTTTTTTGTTCTACATCATACCTCACCTTCTAGTTGCGAAGATATTGGGGGTCAAACTTACAACTTATTGACATGTTTTTTTTTTTCAAATAAGAGTTTATAATGCTAAGTTTATATTTTTTATTTTAAACACCTCCACGACCCCGTCATTTTCAAACCATCCATCAGCCCAGTATTTTGAATGCGTTACATTCGAGTTCTACCATAAAAAAAGATTTTTCAATCCTGAAAAAAAAGAACCTTTCACAGCTTTAATTTTTGCAAAAAAAACTTAGATTGATGAATATAATGCTTGGTTGACGTTGACGGCTAATGAGTCTGTTTACACTCTGTATAAATATACTAATCTATACGAATATTATAAAGCAGAAGAGTTTGTTTGTTTGGTTGGACGCGCTAATCTCAGGAACAAACGGAAAAAATTCTTATTCTTATTCTTTATTGCACACAAAAAAAAACATCAAATATACATGTAACTTGCAATAATATAGCTTATGTACAAAGGCGAGCTTAACCCAGAGTTGGGTAAAAAATCGTTTTGAGTTGGATAGTCCATTTATCGAGGAAGGCTTTAGGCTATATAACATTACGCTACGGCCATTAGGAGCGGAGCAGGAATGAAAAATGTTGCAAAAACGGGGATTTATTTTCCTTTCGTTTTTCACTCTTATGTGACGCAGACGAAGTTGCGTGCGTCAGCTAGTTACATCATAAAAGTCATCAAGAATATAATCATTCAACGAGTAACAAGTCACAAATAATCATTCAGTTTCAAACAACAAACCATTAGCTCGTCAATCAACATTCAACTCGATCAATTCATTCAACACAGTACCTACCCATCTGTCTAAACGTATGTGTCAAAACATATCCGAAACTGAATTTGTTTATGCGCTTCACTTATGGCAAATACTTTATTTGTTCACCAACGCGCACGAAGATTGATGACGTTTACATTTAGGCCAGGGAGTATACAAATAAATGTATAGTCTAGGCAGAGGGAATAAGGTTGATATTGCAACGGGGATGTGTATAAAGGCGAAAGGCGACATCCAAGCTGCAGTGTCGGCAAATGATGCACTCAACTGTATTGCCACTAGTCAAATTTGTTGTTTTACCCATTACATAGCCGTTAATTGATTCCCTAGTAAATGGATTGCTTGCTAATGCGAAAAAAAATATTGTTAAAACATAGTTAGCCAGTAATGTACTACGAACCGTAATGAATGACTTTTGCATGTTGTTCTTTATTTTTTTAAAGTAATGTGTCTTTTTTATGAGCTCCGATGTAATTTTGGAGAATTTATGTTAGTATTTAATTGAGTTTTATTTCGAGTTACGACTTTTTTTTTTGTTTTGAAATATGGCTGCAGTAACTTTAGTTTTAGTGAGTTAAATTCGGCTTTTTTCGGTTTATTCTGGTTCTTTTTACAATTTACAAAGTAAGTATCTTTACTCACTGTATATTTAATTTTTAACAAAAATGGTGTTTCCAAGTCAAATGTTAATTTACTTTTACACTCTATGTAAAGAGATATTTTTAGGAAACAGTGAAACAGAAAAAACGTCACAATTCACGCAATATTCAACAACGAAAGTCTGTATTTCAATAAACTCGAAAAAATGAAGTAATGCGCAACCGCAGAACCATTCACTAATGATATATGAGAGAAATACAGTATTTCTGACACAAATATAATTATATGAAAAGCGATGTCAATAAACGAGACAATGTCAAAGCAAGCAATGACATTCATTAATTAAACAGAGCACCTTTAAGCCGATTGGTCCCTATAATAATATAACAAAATCATTTATCATTATTTGTACAATTTACCAAATGCATTTTGGTTTTACTCCGTCACTGGACACGCGAGGTATAAATATTCATTTTCAAAATGACTAGGGTGATTGTCCCCTCGATTTTTATAATGATGACGTGTTATGTTATGCAAATTTTGCAGAACAGGTAACTAGGTACAACACCAAGCGCGTAAAGTGTATGATTATAGTTCAGGCGATCAAAATATAAAACTTTTTACAGTTTTTACAATCGTTAATCGCGGTTACGGTTGAGTTACTGCCTTTTAATAATCCTAGGCTGAAATAAAAGTCTTCCAATTTCGCTAGCCAGTTCTTATAAAAGTAAAATAAGGCACTTCGAATGTACGAAACGCGTGTAACAGCGACCTCCATAAGGATTAGTATTATTTTGCAGTCCGAACACGGATTAAACACTACTTTGCCATTAAACCAGAACTTTTATAACGAGTCTTTCTACTTAGAAAAAAGGGGCAAAAAAGTCATGCGTTCATATAGGGTTGCAAGATCGAGTTTCTGTTTTTCCCTATGTTCATACTCGTAACTTTTTGAAGTGAAAACCTCTTTAGACGCGTTTTACCACTTTTTGAGTGATAAAAAATCGTGTAACATGCGTGACCGTCACGTACGCTTTTCGATCTGCTACGAGATCGGATCGAAGCGCATCTGCTAACAGACCTTAAACTGGTAGCCGATACGCTACGGCGTAGCCGTCTACTAGTTTTCACTATTACCGGCAGTCCTTAAAAGACTGCACCGAATATTTTTTTTCGCTAGCACGCTCTGCTGTTTTTTTGCCATTCTTCTTTCAAACAGGAATGAAACACAGGAATGTTCATTCACATTTAAAAGATACCGTTTCTGTATGTATTGCCCGTTCCTGTTCATGCGGGACATCATGCAATCGACGTATTAAATAAGCAAATGACTATTTAGGCTGTAAACTGTTTAATATTAAAAGAAATATTTCCAGAACACTCAAATTATTTAATTTCGCCTATATGTTTTTATTTATTAAATTACCCCTACACCGATTTTTTCCGAAAAAAGGGATATAAATCCCCAATCAACCAACACTGCGTTCATATCATAGTATGCCAACCATTTAGCGAGTTGTGGTGTGGTATAAAGCTGCAGGCACGACATACGTTCATCAATCATCCGGGGACACTTTTATACGCTCCACACTCAGCTGTGACAATGCGAGAAGGTTTTTTTAAGAGCCCAAGTTTTTTTCACATTTTTTTTTGTTACAAAATGTCGTAAGTACAAACCTGTGTTCAGAGCGTGGGTGGGCAATGCGCTATTTCTGCGTGTTTTGTTTATTTTAATAATTCGTGGCATTTGCTTTTGTATTTTACATTT
This sequence comes from Xestia c-nigrum, assembly GCA_916618015.1. NCBI lineage: Eukaryota > Metazoa > Arthropoda > Insecta > Lepidoptera > Noctuidae > Xestia > Xestia c-nigrum. The sequence continues at coordinate 12,791,027 of OU745266.1, read as the reverse complement.
TGTGAGGGTCACTGTTCTTGTAATGGTGCTGCAGTCCAGTCGGTATTCTTGCTAAGTTTATCTGCTACAAAATTTTCTACAGCTCGTTCTGATTATGTGTTGTAACTTAGATATATATATTAGACTAGCACTTCCCCCGCGAGTTCCTCCGCAAAAATTGTGATAGCTCGACAAATTATCATGATATAAAATAATGTCATTTAAAGCCTATGCTACTTCCTGATTACTTAGCTTTCTATTGATAAAAAAATATAAATAAAACTTAATTCCATTTAAACAGAGATTTACAAGATATCTTCCGTGAACCGTGGAAGATATACCGTAAGTGACAATGTGAGTCTAGTTATAAACCACGAAAGCTTAAAACAGCGGCAATTCTACTTACAACAAAACTTCTGGTTATTTAAAACAAAATCTAGTATTATGAGCTCAAGGTCTATTTCACATAATAGACCATAACACTTAAGGCAACTAAGGCAAATGATTGTGGCCCTCAGCAGGTAAATCCATTACGTCCCAAAGTGGTCGCCAATGACCCCATGTCGTATATGGATCACTATGCTTCGATATGGCGACCAGATCATTTTATAATACGACCTAAAAGCTTATATTCTAAGTATACTGTAATATTATAGAAACGATGAAGGAAAATGGAAACGGTTTTTTGTCATTAACATCGCATGTAATCCTTGAAGATTTAGGCAAAAGTGTACATCCACATTTCGCCACAATCGTGGCGATTGTTTAAGAACAGACATTGTAAGTTGATACATCATGTTTTTTACTGAAAAGTTGTGTGAAATTTAAATTGTTTTGGTACGGGCCGTGGGGTAAACGAAAGAAACGAGGGATGGACGGACTCGTGAGATTACGTCTAACAGAAAGTATGGGTGAAGATAACATGCTGTTCTGAACTCAGACCAGAAGGAATAAGGGAGAATGATGATATCATGTTTTTCACCAACAGCTACAAATATTTCGGGTTCGCAATCCGGATGACGCAATTTCCAAATTCGTAGCCCGTTACTCATGATCCCAACATATTTTAATCCCAGCTCTAATTAATGGCTTTATTAGGGTACAACGCTGTATGTTTTACGGAGCTTAATTTTTCACAAACAACATCATAAATTAGAAAATATTAAAAAGATTATATCAACAAATCCTAGCACCTAAAATCGGGACCCCTATCATTGAATTTATCAAAACCCTTATTACAAATGAGATTTGGGACCGGTATCAACATAATCCCCTAGCCCTTTTAGCGTAAGGGAAGTAAAATTAAGCCTCTGAAGGACTACATAAAGAGACCAATTTTAATCCTTCAATTCTAATGAAAATATTTGTTGTTGACAGGTCTTGACGAACTTAGTGGATTAAGATTAATTAATTAATCAGAATACTTGAGCAGAGCCCTAAATAAATACTAGAGAGACTTCAGATGTAAAACATGAATGTTGGAAACAAGACGGGTATAAGAGTAGAGAAAGACCAAATAAACGATGAATGGACTGTGTGAAGGATGTCTAGAAAGGAGATGACTGCTGACACGACGAGTAATAGAGGAGTATAGAAGAATTCATGCTGCCTCCAAATAAATTTAGATAAGGGCACAATGAAGAAGACGTTACGCTGGATGGCCTCCCACTAAGTACAACGATGAACTGGTAAAGGTTGCGCAAATCCGGTGGTTGCGAATCACATGGGACCAGTCAATGTGGCGACACATGGGGGAGACGTATGCCCCGCAGGTAAACGATGAAATGGTGATGATGAAGGACACAATGATAACTTTTGACGTAAAGCCAAACAACCCTATATAAACATTTCGCAGTAACACCCGTGTACTCTAAGAAACCGGAATGAGTATAAAACAGCTAGTTATGGTAAATTTTTTACAGCAATTTTTAGTACAGCATGTAGTTTAAACAAACAAATAATTGCTTCCTGAACGCGAGGCGAAAATAAAACAGTATTTAAGCAAACATTACTGATACGGACATTGAGCTGTAAATCTTTCTTTATCGCCCAACTATCTTCGCGCGTTTCTGTCTTGGGGTTCCGTATCCAACTCGCTGGTAGGGTTACCAACCGTCCGGTCATTATTGACGGGTTTTTGGCTCTCTGTTTGGACGTCATTTATCGGGTGTTCTGCATTCGAGAAGAGTTCACTGAGTTCTTAAAAATTGGCTGTGTTTTTTTTGCAAATGAGCCTTTTGACAGAAATATCAAATTTCGAAATGATAGCTCCACTTTATCAAAATCTTCTTCCTTTACTACATATTCTTTCTTTTTATCTTCCGTGAAACCCTATTTGAGGGTTGATAATCCGTTTGTGAAAACAACGCCTCTTCAAAGATATACCAGTACACCTTGTGATCATGGTTTTGTTATAATATTTGTTTGTTTTGAGTTTGATCATATCGTCAATTATTTACTTGGTCCTTGTTCAATATTGTTTCATCAACTGAATGTATTTGACGCGGTCGATAGTTCTCTACTTCCCATAAATATTTAATTTGAAATAAGCTCGATAACCATGTTTATTTTGGTACGATTTCCATAATGTCCGAAAAGCAATTTTGTACTTCGAAAGTTTTAGGAATAAAAGGTGAACGAAGCTAACAAACTATCACAAACAACGAAAATAGCCAATGAGCTGACAGGAAAATGTTTCCCAATCCTCTGTTCGAACTGGTTGATTTAGTTACGAAGTAACTTAGACGGGAAACCGGAATACCTAGTTTTAATTCGAAAATCGCTGTGTTGAAATTGCAACTAATGCTATTTGAGGAGTTCAATAAAATGTTGATACCACAAAAAGTATAGTTTAGACTAATTGCTTAAATACAAGTTATACCAAACCGACCGGTCGCGCGAATGTTCGATCGACGCGTTCGTATGTTTCTTCGTTTGGAAACCAGAAGGTACCTACAGATGCGACCACGCGTTCTGATTTGTCGAACAAATGAATGCAATTATCGTGAGTTCACATGACGATTGCTTTGATTAGGAACCTACCCAGTATAACCTTTAATCCGACGTCTCTTTGTATGAGTTTCCCGTACAATGAGAACAGCTTAATTTGGCTTTGAAAAGCTAGATTGGTCGTCGTCTGCACACATTTTTTTCTATCGTCTTATCTTGATCAAATAATATGTCGAAGAAGCATCGAGGTTGTCTCGCCACTAAATAGTGCATTATAATTTTTTTTTTTTGAATAATTTAATATAAGGAACCCAACCATAATAAAAAGACGCTCATATAAAAATTGAACCATTTATTTGGGTGTCGTACAAAAAGTAGTTAATCTACATAACGGGATCCCGTAATGCCGTCCCGGAATACAGTCCCGGATACTCCGGGTTGTGAGCGTTTGGCATAACAAATATTATGGTAATACACCCATGCTCTTATGGGATTTTGAAGGATATTAGCTCTATGGATATTAGTAATGAAGTCTTTTGTGAGCGAGATGTCAAAGTATGCGTATATTGGAACGTGAATTGGTGAACAATGATTATACATATAGTGTGAGTTTTGTATTGACGTTGTGTAATTTGTGTTGCTGTATGAAATATCGCAAATTGGAAGTTTCTGTTGCTATTACGTAATTATTACAAGAGACAAAAAATACCACAAACACATGTAATAGTGTCTAGTATAGAGTTATAGATTATAAGAGATAATGCCGTTTTTAATTAGCCTGTAATGTTCGCACTGCGGGGACACAAGCCTTTCTTCTGTTATAATATCGATTATAAATTAGTAAGTACAATGACCCCGATTCCAAATCATTTGTCAACTTAACACTCACTAAATACCCAACGCACAAACTCGATTCAACCACACGCAACACCCTTTTTAATTATCAAAAAACAATTAACACTCAATAAAACCACATTCCCAAATTAAACATAACTGTAAAACAATAACCTATTTCCAATGGGGTTCAACAATAATTGCATGGGCCTCCATAGCTATTACTCGAGCGTCCAATGGTCCGAGTGTCGTTAGACCGCTGCCCACCCCATTAATATAAGTAGCGAGATGTTTTAGCAAGCACTTAGTGAAAGCACTTGCGCTCAATTGATTGCTTTATTCGTGACGTACGGGCCAGAAGAACAATGAGTCGTGATTTATGGGTAGTTTTGGTAGCATAGCTAAATCTGTGACATACATACATTATCGTTTATCGCTTTAAGAGCAGTTACATACTGCTAGAAAGGAAAAAAAGAAAGAAAAACAAATAGTCTCGCACAGGGAAAAACAATCAATTCAATAAACAAAGAACAACAAGTAAGTAAAGTCGCTAGCACATCTAGTTCCCACAAACTGTCTAATCTCTAATAATGATTTCAAACCATAAAATGTTGAAGGTAAAGTTCAAAATTGAATGAGAAAATTTGTCATTTTTGTGGTAATTTGATGCCCGAGCTACTGTGCGATTATTACGATTTGTATGTTCTACTCCTTAAAAGCCGCAAATTACTGTTATAATAATGACATCAACTACATACAACCACGAGTCGAATTCCTTTTGTTGATCTCGAAGGTAGGTCTTAAGTTGAGACCTTCTTCTTCTTCAATCTTCGTCCACCCAATGCTGAGTGTAGGCCTCTTCCAAATCTCTTAACTTTTCCGAACACGTGGCCACCTAGTCGGTTGCCTTCCTACATTCCTCCATCCCGTCTTGTGGTCTTCACTCCAAGACTTTCTTCCCCATCTTCAGTTGGGATCTACCCGCAAACCTCATTAGATGTGATGACACTAAGTAAGCCTAACATGTCTCCGGATTCAACCGATTCTGCGTCTTTTCAGTTATTGGAACGGACTGCAGCAGGACTTTTCAAATTTTACAATGGTCAACCGTCAAAGTCCACCTACATGACTGTCAGTCAACAAGTACTGCAACCCAAGTACTTCCTTCCTACATCTAATTCATCCAGAACAAAAGAAAACGCATTTTTCAAAAACACTCCCCTTTAAAACCAATCTAAGCAATCTCATTTGATTTACAGCCAAACATAACAACGACCACGCTCCACACACGTCGAAGCAGTATGTCATCCAACTTCCTATGTTATTGTAGTTAGAGGGAGAAAGCGATAGTGTTCAAAACGGCACGTGCGCACGATCCAATGACCATAGAGCAAAGGGCCCATGGGAAACGATTAACCAATCATGGATAAAGAGAACTCAATCAAATGCAATTGGAGACCATACAGTAATGAGGTCGGTACAATGGAGGTCGAAATACGAGAAAAACAATGTTGTATGCAAAGTTGGGTTGGAATCTCGAGGGAACAAGGCTGGGTGTTTGAGCAAAAAGTGCTGAAGGACCTAAAAGTAAGGAATACTTTGTAAATCGCGGTCTTAGCAATATATTTTGGAACAGAACCTCCTTGTTCTCGATTGAAATTTGGCTGTCGCGCTTGTTTTGTTCGGTAATTGGAACTACAGACTTACAATCAATCGTAGTAGTTCACTTAGTGTCGGTACTTTCATTCAAGCCTACAGCTTGGCGTGCCCTTATAACCTACTAATTTTCATGATTTTAGGGTTTCTGAAGTCTACTTACCTTATGGGGTTGCCGTATTGGTAGTCCCTAGGTATGCCACTCAGTTCATCTAGCTCGCCTAGACTTGGTTCTCCCTGGCTGCGATACAACACTGTCTTCCCCATCGAGTCTTCTTGTTGTTTTTTAAGCGGTTTCAGACTCCCCGATCTGTCACACTAATTTCAAAGCTCCTGTGTTCCCATCTCGTCTGACCCAGCCTTCATTAAGATCATCAGTTTATCTAGATGGGGACTGTCCCAAATTACGCTTGCTGATATGATCTATATGTCGTTGCAATTACTCGACAAAATACATGAATAGTAATCTCTGTCACATACACAATCCGTAAGCGTAAAGCATATGCTTCAAAAAAGTTCCCTTGCATCGCCCATTTATAACCAGAACAATCGTTCCACACATAAACTACCTACAAAATGCTTGATTTAAGAAAAAGTTGGTTCAACTCGCGCCGTTTACGAGTTTTATGCCCAAGGACTTTTCTATACGTTTTATGACATCGGCACTCGACAGTTAAGGAAAGGGTATAGAGCTATTTATTTTTATGCTCTTGCTGTATATCGGTTATAAATATCGCCGTCAGGAGCGGTTAAAAAGATCTGGGGTCCTTTGTTTCTGAAATATTTACTGTTACGGTATTTTTTTTTTCAGGAGAAAACAATCATCTCCCCTTCAAACACCATCAAAAATTAACTCACTACTTTCGAACTTCAAACTGACTTAAAGGATTTAGAGACCGTAAATTTTAGACCTTAGGCTGTCTTCATACACCATTGTAAACTCCAGTCGGCCATTACGACTTCCGTGGAATGATTAAGAGTCGTTGCGTGTTGTATTTTCCTAGGAATAGGTCCCTAGTCTTACATATACAACGAAACATCCTGTAGACGTTGATTACTGAACATTAACTTCCTCCATATGCCTTAGAGACGAATAACCTAGCTTTAACATGTAGCTAAGAGGATGATAAATTTTCTGAGAAGAAGCCATCAGACATTTGAACGTGCAGTAAACTTTTCTGTTGAACCATCTTTCGGATTAATCAACTCAGCAGTTATCCACTGCTGGATATAACTCTGTGAAACTGCCCACTACCCACCACCACTCTATTCTCGACCCGTATCTAGTCTGCCCTAGACACCTTTTAAAAAACCACATTTCCTCCTAATGTAACCGACAAAAAAATTCATACTTGTAGATAGAAACTTCTACATGTGACAGAAAATTCGAGAGCTACTTCAAATTCCGATTAAAACCAGCCTCAAAAAAGGATCAAACTAAGTGAAGTGATCCATTGAATCTCAAACAAAAACTAGATTAATCCTATGCCATTCAAAGAATCGAAATAAAGCCACTTCAAACAATGGATCCTAATTCCTAACTACCGTAACAAACTGAACGGGTTTAAGTAAATAATTCATGACGGACAAAAACGGTCCCGAGCCTAATCTCCGCTCATAAGCACACGTGGTGATAGTAAATTAGAGATCTAATTGATGTATTATCTGGGATCTGGGATCCCGAAAGGGGCGAGTGATAACCCTCGAGTTTGACCACTGGGAGTTATTGAAAGAGTAGAGTACTTAGCAAAGGGTGAAACAGGCTTTAACATAGTGAATATATAAAAGCAAAACGGTTTAAAATAAAAGAGTTACCTATAGTTTGTTAGGAGAATTGGATGATCTCGGACGCAAAATTGATAGGATGCGTAAGAAATCAATGTAGCAACACTGATCCTGCCTTCCATCAGTAGAGCCGTTGATTTAATTTCAAGAAAACACCAACTAATTAAGGCCTAATCCTTAATCAAGTCAAACCAGGAAGCATCCCAAAGACAAATCAGAGTAAAACTACTAAAGTAACACCGCACTACGTACCGCGGGAGTGTTAAACACTGCCGGATTCTGGATCCCGGATCCCGTGATCCCTATTTAATTAATCCCTGCGTGTGAGTGCCTGTTTTTGCCAGCTCTGAATTCACGCCATGGCCAGATAGAGGCACAATAAACCTATTTACTGGCATCACGAACCGTCACGTTTGGAATGTGAATTTAGATTTGATAACCCGATATGATAATGAGTAAACAATCCGGCTGGATTCTGTGCGGATCAATTGCCCTGGTGTGGCTTGATGAATAGTGAAATTGCTTAATCATGTGTGTTTTGTTTTGATTGACGATTATTCTAGATAAAGTTCTGACAATTTCTACTATTTGATCTATTTATAGGCCAACAGGTTACTACAAGAATTGAGCAGATAGGTGTTAACCTGTTAACGTAGACGTTCAATCCTCTTTATAAATGTACTAGCGGACTCGCGCGGTTTCACCCGCGAAGCTTATTCCTGGGGGAGTACGGTGATAAAATATAGTCTATGTTACTCGCTGATAATATAGCTATAAATAAATTAAAAAAAAAAACTAAGGGCACCTGCTAAAATATTGATAGGAGCCGTGTGTGGAATACCTCAGGTGCCGTTAAAGCGGGTGCCCAATGGCTACGTCGGTTTTAAGTTTAATCGTTACATATAAAAATACAAATCTTTCTTCTATAGAATATAAGTATAGATATAATATTTCAATCATTGTCAGGAGAGATCGTTTACCTGTTTGCAGTTCAGTCATCTTGTCAGTCAGTCATGACTAGGGCTTTCAATACCGGTATTCCGGGATCCCGTAATACCGTGATCACGGATTTTATTTTGGCCTTTTACAATACCGGTATTGGACGCCCCAATACCGTGATTACGGTATTACAAACATTAGATCTGAAAATTATGTGATCTTATTCTCACACTTTCTGCAGCGCAAGCGTCCCGCTGTTATCTTAAGCTCACCCTCCCGCGCCCCGGCCCCCGCCTGAGACAATGCCCGTTTTTGTTATTGTCAGTCAGTTTCGCAAAGTCGACGGGATAACGCGTCTATAGACGTTAAGCTGTGTAATGTTAACTTGTGACTGTGAAGTTGTGATCTACTAGCGCGTATTTTTGCTAGTTTAATTAGATTACCGTCGTTGCTGCCTTCAGAAGTTCGCTGTCTGATTCAACATTGAATGCGCTTTCGTTTTTGCGATCTCACTTTCAAAATAAAATAAAATAAAACGTTATAATTCAGAAATTCGTATTAAAACTTTTTGTACTATTGTGTTATTTATATACTTTTACAATTTTTTACTGTATTTCAGTAATTGTTATTAACGCTTGATTTATTTTGTTACTAGTTTAGTTTTAAATTTCCTGATTGTTTTTTTTATTACAATGTTACTAAAATGATTGCTAGCTACTTGGCTAGTTAAGCTATTCTTAACTTACTTACATTTCTACAAATAATGATACCTATGTTGATTCTTGATTTATTTTATTACTTGTTTAGTTTTAGATTGTTTGATTGTTTTTGTATTACTTAATTATTAAGAATGTTACTAAAATGATTACCAAATGATTGCTAGCTAGTTAAGGTATACTTTACTTGCTTACATTTCTACAAATAATAATACCTATGTTGATTTTTACATGAGACACATTTAGATAATATTAAGAAATTTATATTTTTTTATATTGTACAAAGTCTATGTGAAATGCCTTTCTGTAAAAAGAGTAGATAAAGTTTAAGTTTTCAATTCATTATGTTCCTAATTCCTAGTCCTACCTAAATAATCAACCAATACCAAATTGTTATATAAGAAAGCTAAACTAGCGTAACTAGCTATTATTATATAAAACGTATTTTTTTATTATTTTCCATAAATAAGAACAATAAAGACTGATTTGAAAATATAAAAATGCTTATTTTATTAATGTCCTAATTGAACTTGCGTTCAATACCGGACTACCGGTATTGATACCGGGATCACGGTATTGACTTTTTCAATACCGGTCTTGATACCGGTATTGAAAAAATCCGGTATTTGAAAGCCCTAGTCATGACTCATGAGCAGGGACCATTTTGGTTACCCGTTGAAAGGGTTTTTGATAGGGTTTTGACAAAGTGTTGTTTTAAAAACCATTTCATTTTGGTTACCATCTTTAACGAAAACCCTCATCAATGGATAACCTGTTCCAAACCCTTTCGATATGATTACCTGTATATTCAAAAAGCCATTCTTGGTGGGTTATACTTTTTAATGGTAAGCCGTTTTGAACGGGTTACACCTTCAACGACTGTAAAGCCGTTGAAGGGGTTACCCATTCGGACTACCAGTATTGTAATTTTATCTCTCACGTCTTTACTTTAAAGTACTAACTGCATACATTGGGCAGGAATGCGTCAAGTCGCAACACGTAGTCTAAGCCCTAGCGATGAGTAGCGACTCCTTACACATGCGAATAAAGTTATTATTGCAGAGTTTTTAAAGTTCAGTGTTTTTTTCCCTGGAATAGTCGGGATTGTTTCATACATGAAACAATCTTGTCTTTTTTACGGAATCACAAATAGTTCGATAGCGCTGGGCTATTTTGATGCAAAGTTTCAAAAATTCTAAAGTTGCTTATTTCTTTCCTGTGGCTACAGTTCTATGAAGCTTATTATTGCGTTTTGTGTTACATCTGAATATTGAATTTTCAGTATGTCGATGATTTGTGGATGATTGATTATTTTTATTCGAATCAAAACTGGCAAAATTAATTTAGAGTTAAAATAATTATGCTATCCTAGATTACTAGGATAGCCTGCAAACCCAGTTTGTAACATTTTCGACAGCGAGGGACTAAATAAGTAAACACTGTGCTTTTAATTGCGAACACAAGAAACATAAAAATAAAATCATGAGTCAATCGAAAAACAAATCGAGATCGGATTGCCGCTTTTCCGCCTATTTTGTTTTTTTTAAACCGAGGCGAGATGAACATATTTATTTCAAAAAAAATCGTTTGGCACTCGGGGACTGCCGCGGTAAAGCTATATAGCATTTTTTATCAACTTATGCAATTATAATTAATTATTAAAGCTCGTAAGCACGCGGTCCGCTCGCTTGCGGCGCGCGGACCGCGCGCGGACGCTGCAAAAACGACAGGGTGTTATAAGTTTGACGTGTCTGTGTATGTGTGTGTGGAACATTAATTATAAAATTCATAATTTCATTGTGATGGGAAGCCGAGCCTGAACATTCAGTCTGCGTTTGGTCGTCGAGCCGACAACAAGCGGAAAAATAAAATACCTAAATAATTATAATTGCATAAGTTGGTTACAAAGAAGGTCTAACATCGAATGTAAACAACCCACAACTCCTAGTTACGGCAATATATTAAAAAGAAAACTAGCTTGTCATTGTTATTATCTGACATGGGGTGACATGGGGTGTTAGGTTATTTTCGTTACGGAATTTCTGGATTCGGTCTCCACGCTCAAGGCCCGCGATAGAAGCTATGCAATAGCTTAAAAACTTAGCTCCGTAGCATTCGCCGTTAGAAGAATTCTTGATTTAACTGATTTAGAGACAGATTTCCATAGTATGATGTCGTACGGTATTCTCTTGTGGGGCAATGCCACCGATATTCAAACATTATTTGTTTAACAAAAAAGGGCAATTCGTTCTACTTATAAACTAAGTCCCAGACTGGGTCGGCACGCAGCACCCAGTCGTAACCAATGTTCCACAGGGGCGGCCCCAGAACCCGGGCGTCTCTTCTGGCCCGGTTCGATGCAGGAACCTCCCGAAACAGTCGTGTCTGGTGAGGACTTGCGTCAGGCGAGAGGTGAGGACGCCGTGGCGCCTCTCAAGCCACTTCTCAAAGAGGGGACTTATCGCCACTATTGTGGCGTGCCCTGCACGGGGTTTGCGACAGTCGCTCTCTCCATGTCGCCATGAGATCACGACGGAGTCTGTCCGCTGAACGGCGCGAGGACTATCGCCTCCAGATCCCACGGTGGAAATTCGGCAAGGCCTCGCCTCGCCGCAGATTGTGCGGTACCCACGAAATAGATTTACGAACTTAAGACCTGCCTGGAGAATGAATGTCATCAATGGTCTAACGATGAAGACAGAATGCAGATGCAAGATGTCCTTAACAGTTTGCAGTAGCTATATTATTATTAGGCTTATTTCACGCACCTTGATGAGACCTCAAGAGCTGCCTAAAGTATGACTGTCATCGAAGGTCAGCAATGGAGACGGGAGCCAGTTGCATGAGGTATCTACGCAAGAGTTTACTGAAGCTATATCATGTTTGGGCTCATTTTTTGCACCTTGATGAGAATTTTAAACCTAACAAGAGTAAAAGTTTCATCCAAGGTCCGACGGTGAAGAGGGAAAGCAGTTACAAGTGGTCCTGAAGAGTTCACAGCATCTTCATCGTGGTTGGACTCATTTCATGGTCCTTGATGAGAATTTTAGACCTAGCTGGAGTATGACTTTCAGCGGAGGATGATTTTTTTACAAAAACAGTGAACATTGATTCCTTTTGAGAGCTAAAGCGGTTAAAGTTACGCAACAATCATGTAGCACGAAATTGTTCCTCTTAAAACGAGTCCGCGATAGCATTTCATGTCTATCTTTGACTCACACTGTCTAACCCTCTCTCTCTTATGAGACGCAGACGAAGTTGCGCGGGTCAGCTAGTAACTTAATAAAACCTTTGTTGATTGATTTAGTTTATTTGTCACTGACTTCTGAAGCTTAAGTTATTTTTCCTTTTTTTGTGTTTATTGCAGTCGGTTTAGATTTTGCAAAAAAAAAAATCTCTTTTTTGTGGTTCACCCTTCACAGCGTACTGGCGTAATGTTATGTTATGAACTGGTGTAAACAATAGATATTCATGAGATTTCAGCAATCCCTGTCCATTTGCTATCATTTATTGAGGAGTTCCGTTGCCTATCTCCGAAGTTCATCATCAGATCTTCACCAAATTGAAGTGGGACCACTCTGAAAAAGTACTCTTTGTGTGCCTATACAATTTGAAGATTTCGCACTATTTCTCCAGGATCCCATCATCAGATCCAGACTTGATGATTATTGGACCACCTGTGAAGTTACCCTTTCAAACAGAATAAAAATAATCCAAATCGGTTCAGCCATCTTCGAGTAATCGGGGAACATACATAACAAAAATAAAAAGGTTCCCACGAATTGAGAACCTCCTCCTTTTTGAAGTCGGTCAAAAAAGAAATCACCGTCCTATCAAACCGAGTAAGAAACACTTAATGAACGATTCTATATGATTCCAAAATTCCAAGGTCAACAATACCTTTTCCTCAACTTCAACGTAATTTAAAATTATTTGATTTATAACCCTTTGGTTACCCCGACAAAACCCTTTCAAGGGGTTATCATCTTCAGTTGGAAACCATACAGGAGCCGGTCACATCTTGTACTAGTTAACTTATTGAGAGGTTTACCCTAACGTTAGTGTTATGAAAGGGCTACCACTACCAAGAGGTAACCCTTTCCGTGACTGAAACCGCACAACATGTAACCCTTTCGAAAGAATTAACTTATATTCGGGGTTGTACGGTCCCTGCTCATGAGACATCGAAAGGTATCAGGTAGACAAGGGGGCATCGGTTAAATGTTTGTCCTCTAAGTAACATTTTCCTTTGACAATTTTTAGTTACTTAGTACCGATTATTCATTTTTATGGTTTCCGCCGTGGCCCGAAGAATTGCTAAACTTAAGTGGCAGTGGGCAGGGCCCATTGCTCGCAGAACGGATGGCCAATGGGGCCGAAAAGTTCTGGAGTGGCGACCGCGAACCGGAAGACGATGTGTTGGAAGACCTCCCACTAGGTGGACCGACGACCTGGTGAAGGTTGCGGGAATCCGGTGAATCCGAGTAGCAAGGGACCGGTCAATGTGGCGACACTTGGGGGAGGCCTATGCCCAGCAGTGAACGTCTTTCGGCTGAGATGATGATGATGATGATGGTTTCCAAAATATATAATTCTTCACACATCGTTGTTATTTTGTAATTTATTCTTTGCCACACGTTCCTTACTTTCACCCTATTTTCTCTATCAACAATTCATTGTCCCCCTTTTTGGCAATATTTCACGCCACCCCCTCTATAATAACCACATTTGTTTGAAGGTGCAAGATGCATTGGCAACGAGATTAGAATGTGTATTGAGTGCTGTTTACTTTATGGCATATTTATTCAAAGGACCATTTGCACTAGGGAATCGATCATAATTTATAAATATTGTTTTTCGGCACCCCAAAAGTTCTACTGTAATATTATTATTTGTTCCAAGATATTTCAATTTTGTAGTAGTATTTTTTCAACGATATTGCCACTTTTTTCATTTCTTCAAGTGACATGTAATTTGGGGTCCGAATGAGCCATTTTAACATATTCCAATTCACAAATTATATTATTTCAATAATTTGGAGAGCGAAAGGTTTTGATTCAATTAATAGATTCGCTGACTACTTAATCGTTTGTAAGTGACTAATATTAAACGTTAATTTCGTTGTAAATGATAAAATGTTCTACAGAAAAAAGCAATGACGTATGAAATTAAGTTTAAATACAAGACTTAGTGCTGGAACGTATTTGTTTTAATTTATTAGTTTACATTGTATTAAGTGAATGACCATCTACAACCTAGACAGGCATAAAACTTATAAATTCAACAGCTATGAAACTTGACATTCTTACAGAAACGGCCAAGCACAAACTTTTTACTACCCGCCATTGTTACCTTCGTGGGTGACGTCATAAAATGGCGGCCGCACAACCGCCGCACGTAATTTTGAACTGATGACATTCGCAATTTAAAATGTCTCACCCTAACAGCGACAGTTTAATGAGCATTTTAATTGAGGCCCTACCCGTCTCCATTACACGCATATCAAGCGAACATCGACCTTAATGCCAGGTAATAACGGCTAATATTACGCCACTTAAACTGTGTGGAACTAAAAATCCTGTTTGCAAGTTTGTGAAGTTTAGTTTTGGGTTGATGTGAAATGTTTTGTGTTTTCTGGCTCCATTTGATGTTAACACAATTTGGCATTTATTTTCGAAAAAGAATGTTGGAAAGAGGAAAATATCAGGAGAGTAAAGGACAATTTGGAGGGAAAAATATTTTCCTGCGATTGCGTGACAAAAGACACTTTCACTCAACGTAAGACACCCCAAGCTCAACCTGACAGTTTAAATGAATTATTAATTACTACATGGCTGGGGTGAGAATTATTAAAGATTTATTTCATTGTCCGTTTCCTTGGCTAGGGCAGTGGTCACGCATGTCATTAGACAAGGTTGTAAATAAAAATGCCTACCCCAACTTAAGGTAGGTAAGTGCGTGTTTGTGGGAACATAGTGTAGTAATGATATCATCTGTCATGTTTGACGCGTTGCGTGGGCAAGCCCCCAGCCGGGGCCAGATTAATGATGTCACAATATAAACCACGGGACCCCAAAATACCGCTTTGTTTTTATTGGTTAATATTTTATCTCTGTTTTCCGGTATTTTTTCTCGTGTCCACAATCTGTCCGTACTGGTTTGTCTTATCTTGAAGGCCGGAAAATATAAACTACTTACATCTAAACTCAACTTCGATTTTCCATAGACGAAAGTATTGACAGTCAGCAATAGACTGCAGAATGCAAGCGTCTGATTGGTCGATAGTAGTCACGGCACGAAGTTCTAATTTCAATTTTTAGTAGTTGAATTCAGACATGCTATTGGGCAATATTTGACGGTGGTGAACGACTTAGATGTTCCAGTTTTGAAATTGAATTTAGAAGTTTCGTACGAAGTCGTTAGTTGTATTGTTTTGAGTGTAAATAAATATTGTTTTAATAGTTACTACCACGGAGTCCAAGTTAGAGGTACAAACAGATTGCAGACAGTAGACTCTGACAGATACTTTAGTACATTATCTGTTAAAGCCACGACTCCTTTATCCCTTAATAAAAGAGAAATCGGTACATCCGTTTCGTCATTTAAAGTAGATAACAAGAAAAATACTCGCATTCGATCATTTCTCTTTGAATCGAGAATTTCTGAATTAGCATACATAAAATGGCTCCTAAATTTTCCTTTCCAAAAAAAAAACCTATCCACGCACCAACAAAAAATTCTAAAACATTTTTAAAAAACGAATCCGAAAATCGTCGTTTACACGGTCCAAAATTGCGTTTACCGATTTTCTTTTTAATTTCCAAGCCGAATCGACTGCTAGTGGCCAGAAGTGGCATTCGAAATACGAATTTGAGAACGCATTCGGATAGAGCAATCTCGGACGGGTACGTGGCTTCGACTCAAGTTCCCTTTAGAAGAACGTTATATCCGAACGTGATAGAAATCCCATATAAGATTAGTAATATTTTATGATGAAATTGATTCAGAATTTACACACATTCCGACGTTTTAGTGAGTCTGTGAGCGTTGACACCATTCTCGCATTAGGCGATAGGATTTTATGAGTACTGTTTTTTTGTGATGTGCGAAAACGTTTTGATAGCGTATAATCTCTTCTTCCGAATCTTAAGTACTAGCTGTGAAGACATAACTCAGCTTGAATAGACATTGTTATTAATTTTATTGTTCTAAGGACCAGTTTTATGGAGAGTAATGGGGTCTTGCTGATAAAAACGTTTACCTTTGAACGACTACAATGCTGTGTGGTTGATATACCTCATGATTGGTGATATCCATGTTAAGGAATCTGGTTGCTCAAGTAACCCTTTGATCTTGCTATACTTACATATGTTTTCAAAAATCGCTTCCTTGCAATCGTTCATCAGAATTATTAACATTTTATGCATTGGCTATAAAACCTAGTGACTTAATAGAAACCCAAGACCTCTCGGTTCACAGTCAAACATTCAGGCGCAGTGCCAACGGGGTCAAATATAATATTTTGCAGCTTTTATTACAACTACTGGACTAGCATATTTCGGATTTTAGGGTAAACTAAAATCTTCTTTTTACTTAATATTTTGAAAGATGCTTTTAGAAATGACCAGATGGTGATGGATGGTGGAGGAGTAACCAGATGTCTTAGCTCTGGGCTTGCATGGTGGAATAAGGTTCACCTCTTTTCAAAGAGTCGAAGCTCGCAATCCGATAACACTGTTTTAGGCTTTCACGGTTTAAAACTAAACTTATATTGTCACTTACGGGATATCTTCCGTGATTATTTATTATGTAGCGCTCCACAAAACTTGGTGATACTGTGAGTGCGTTTTGTCGTGACTTAGTGTCGAGTTCCAATAGTGCGCGTAGCAAAAGACAAAGAAAGAGGGTAGACAGATTTGTCTGCTCGTAACAATTTAGTTTCCATCCACCCGCATACTCCAGTCAACCCGCGATCATGGCGCTTGCAACAGCGTCGAAATATCGGGAACTCAACTTAATAAATAATCACGGAAGACATCCCGTAAGTGACAATATAAGCTTCGCAATCCGATATTGGAAACAGCAAAGGCTTTGTATATATAACATAACATCACGCTTGTAATTCCTGAAGGAACAGGCAAAAGTGTAAGAAATAGTACTCCCACATGTCGCTAGTTATTTTTAAGTCCCAAGTAATAGGGGCGATCCTTTTGCCATCAACCGTGCGCAATTCCAAACTCCGTGGTGTGGTGTACTGTGATATTCCTGATGGAAAAACCCAATAACACTTTGACCCGACCCGGGAATCAAACCAAGGACGTCATGCCTAGCAGTCGCTCTTACGACCACTAGACCAAGGAGGCAGGCTTTGCATACCCTCATTCATTTTAATAACATTATACTAAAGCAATAATTTAGTAAAGCTTGAAGCCTCATCTGGAACTAACACGAAACCAGAAGCCTTTTACAAAAGACAGATTACCTCCCAATTTCAACCCCCTCACAAAACATCGGAAAAGCATCTTATAAAATTCTTATTAGCAGACTTCAATTGAGAGACCCTTGTTGACGCGAGGGGGTGAAAAACACCCCCTCCCCTAACTACCCTTCCTTTTACATAAATAACTACAAGATGGCAACTATTTGATTAGGCTGAGGGATGAGGGTTGAACCCCTGTTCTGTGTTCCAGATTAAATGCATTTCCCTAAATGGATTTTATTTTTCGATCAACATGAAATATTTTATTAAGAATTTCATTAGATACGTAATTTTTCATAACGTCATATTTTATTAGTTTAAAAGCTCATTTACGTGTTGAAGGAGAATTTTATGAGACTTGCGAGGGGTGAGTTATTAAAATGCGTACGGTTATTTATAGAGAAATTATAAATAGATTTAATGAGCATCGGTTTATGTACGACGAGTTAATTATTCAGCTTCGTATACGGATTTAAAATTTTAATCTAGGTCATTTTTAATTAGGTAAAGAACTCATCAAAATTTAATAACTTTTTCTTTCATTGCTGACTGAAAACTCCACTATTACTGTTACTATATGTTTCTTCGTGGACAAAGTCACCGGCAGAGGCTAGCAATAACCCTTACCTACTAAGAACGCAAAAAACAAACGAAAAAAAGATAATTATGAACATAACGCTTATCTTTTCAGTCAAGCAGTGAGATTCAATGAAACAAGGGTGCCTTAAGGTTCATAGTCGATTGAGTTAACGATTATTGCGATCTTTAACACCCGTTTAGAGCCCTCCCTTAAGGAAAACACGTAAGTTAAGGAATTACTTACCTTAAGCCCTGTTTACACGATGCCATGAGCAAGGTACTCTAGGCTTGTTTTTGCTTAAATCCGATGATCTTGAAGAAATTTTCAATGTCATGCTCAGTCAGTTAGTTTTTATCATTCTTCTGCCCTTATCTCTATTTATTTGGGGTTAGCGCAGTATGTCTTTTTCTCCCACAATTTTCTATAATTCTTCATCTCAGCAGCAGCAGTCACCTCCTTTCTAGCCATATCATCCTTCTTCTTTTTAACCCCCGACGCAAAAACGACGGGGTGTTATAAGTTTGACGTGTCTGTGTCTGTGCTTGTTTGTGTGGCATCGTAGCGCCCGAACGGATGAACCTATTGCAATTTTATCTTTTTTTGTTTGTGAGGTGAATTAGTCGGGACTTGGGCTTGACTAGTAGAAAACTCCCTATACTACATTTTAATACATAAAAAATCCAAGATGGCTGCCACCTCATCATGGTGAATTACATTTTTTTTTTAAACTTCCTCAATATGGGTATCAAATGAAAGGACTATCCGGCTATCGCACTACCCGTAAGCCGCGTTATGAAACGTCGTTCCAAAAAAATTAAATACCTTAAAATCATGACCCTATGTGTCGGGGGTTTTTAAATTTTTAAATTTTATGCAACTTGTTCTTTCGTGTCGATGGTACGACTTGTTTAACTTGGACCCAGTATGGGGCCACATTAATCGCAACATTTGTGGCATTTTCTAGGTCCTCTAAAGTGCAAATCGTCCTTCACACAGTCTATCCATCTCTTTCAGTTTTTTTTTTTTTTTTTTGTATACTTATCTTCTCTAACTCCAATCCTCAATATGGCTGAATTGAACATTATTGTGACGGATATATTATGGGCTTTCGGGTTGGGAGTTGGGAGTTGCCTGATTTTAGGACGACATTAGCGTTTTATTAATGCCAGCTATGCACGACGAAATACTTAGATTCACTAGCAACCTATCTCAGCTTAATGGATCCTTCACAAAGTAGTATGTACTCCTCTGCATACTAATACCTAGAAGCGCCAATTCTGGTTAAGGCTTCCTAAGCTTATAGCGTGCTCTATCTGGGTGTAAACCACAAAATATACCACAGAGCATAAGGACACAGAAGGTTAAGTTTGAACGGAAATCTCAATCAGTCAAGGATCAGATAATCACTGATGGATCACTGGCAGTCAAACTCATAAATGTCATCTAACGGTTTTCATACGAAGATATGTACTTTGACAACAAGATTTGTCCAAAGACGCGGAGATAAAAATATGTGCCAACAGTTTAAGATGAAAACCAGTTGCTAGCACTTTTGAAGTTCTGATTGACATGAGCTTCTTAGTGTACCAATAGCAAAGGATACAAAAAGGTTGGGTCCAAAATTCAGCTATTTAAAGTTCGCTCACTGACCCAGTGGCTGAAGAAACCAACGAATTCTTATTTAACCGGACAATTCCTTATGTTTTTAACAGGTTCCAATCTCAAATCGAATGACCCCCTCATTTTTGACATGGCAACCATTTTCCACCCCTCATCAACCTTTATGAGAAGTGAAGCTTCTGTTTCCACCCCACAACTCTGTGGTCATCCTACATATATTCTAAGCACCCTCTCTCGTTCGGACACAACAATTAATAGGGACGTTTGGCAAAACATGACCCTCCGATATTTCATGAGCCAGAACATTGGGCTAACGGCGCGAATCAAGTGCATAACGACATTAGGCACCATATGTATGAGGGGAAGCATATTATTTGATCGGACGATCATTTAGAGAATGGACGATATTGCGGAATATTATTTATGGGTTTGTGACGACTACGGAAAATACAGTTGTTTTGTTTATATGCTAGACTTCACAGATACTGCCTCCGAAAATCGGCAACTCTATAAATCTATCTGTTTGGAGAAACAACAGTATGTGAAAATTTTTAGTACCAAAACGAAATATTCTTTACTGTTTTTTCAAATGTTCCAATAAAGATACGGTTCGTTGAATTAAACCATTAGTTCTGTTGCCAGATACTTCATCCTGTGAGATAGCTAGCTTTTAAATTTTGTGAGGAACAGTTTTATGTGGGCCGGCCGAGTAACTAACAGATCAAGCATTTAATAGTTAGGTTTTGAATATCCTATTGTTCAGATTGTCATAAAATGTTAACAGAAGTAAGGCGGAAGACATATATATTGTAAACAATGGGTAACATCCTAGGATTAGGCAATTTTACAGATCATGAATCAACAACTTATCGTATTTCACGAATGATGCCTTTGTTCTGTTCAGCTCATCCCGCCATCTCCTGCGCGGTCTACCGCTTCACCTTCTGCCTGTGTCAGAGCTACTAGCTCAAGATTGTTTTACTTTTTATTATTATTTTTTGTTTTTATATAATTTAGTTTTATAATGTTGTCCTGTGAGTGACTTGCAAATACTTTTTCTTTCTTTATTTATGTGAGGAGTTTCGCTAATTAACTTAATTTCACCCAGGGTTTGAAAACCGGTACCAATTTTGATTCTGGTTCTTCATTTAGGTTTTAATAAAGGTTCCTCTTTTTGGTACGGTTCCCGATTAAGGTTAGAGTTCCGATGAACCGGTCCTTAATACCGGTTCCATGAACCTTTAACTCGGATTATATTCTACCGGTTCCTTGTCACCCGATTTAAAGGTTCTGTACAGAAGAGGGGATGTTGTTCAGAGCGTGCTTAGCATACCATACTTATTGTTTTAGTCCGCATTCATTCCGCACCTCAAAAAAAGTTTGTACACGCTTTGCCTAAGAACCGGTAAAATAAATGTTCCAATATAGGTTCTGGTTCCTGTTCCGTTATTGGTACCTACCTATTGAAGAACCGGTTAAGTTAAGTTTCTTAAAGGTTCCAATTCAGGATCTGGTTCCTGTACCGGAACCCCTAAATACCGGTATAATACCGGTATTTTAGAACCGTTTTCAATCCCTGATTTCACCCTGAATACTTCTCACGAACAGTTCATTTTCCATAATATTTCCTAGCAGCGTGAAGAACGACTCGTCAAGCATATGTGCGATTCTAAGTCGCAATATGGAACCTAGTTTATGGAAAAAATGTAATAAAGTGCTTCGTAGGGGAGTTCCTTCGGCGTCTGAATTGATTCAAGTAACGTCGGGGGAAAAGATGGAGACTGTTGGAAGTTAAGATTGAAATAGTCCTACGCAATGTTTGGTACTAAGAACTAGAATCCGATATAAATACTAAATATGGCATTTATCGATTTCGATAAAAAAACATTCTTGAAATATTTGTTTTCGGTTTCAGCCGAAAATAAGGTCGAATTTAGATTTCATTTTTCAGCAAAAAAAACAAGTACTTAGGTACATTTAAACGTTACTACTACACTACTACTACTACTTTACTACTTTGCTTTACTTACTTTTCTTTTTTTTTTAGGTAGGTTCGTGTCTAAGAACGGATCAGCCGATTAATGTTCCCACGGCTGGGATACACATAGGCTTCCTCTCTATGAGAGAGAATCTACCACGCGGGCCCAGTGCGGATAGGTTGATAATTTTTATTTGTGTTTACTTATCACTTTTCAAAACAGACTGGTTAATTAGTACTTACTATTTAGCTGGTTGATTCTTACTGTTGTTCATCATCATCATCATCATCAGCCTTTTAATGTTCCCACTGCTGGGACACGGCCACTGCTGCTTACTGCGGCTTACTGTTGTTCATTATCTTTTAATCCCAAAGTCGCCTTTAACCCCCAGATTAGAATAATCAACAAACAGTACTCTTTAAATACGTCTACCATTTAACTACGGTCTATAAAGGAGCATGGGAGATAATAAGAATCTTAACACTGAAATTGGAATCCCTTTGTACAAACAAGACATGACCGTGAACAAATGTTGGTCGGCTACAACCAATGTTTGTCACATTGTGGGATGGGTAACCGCAATACTGATTGTGGAAGGCAGGCAGATACAAGTATACGCAGATTGGTAAAGAAACAGAGTGATGAAATAATAGTATGAGCTACTACAGGAGAGGATTCATTGAATTGAAAACTTCTTTAAAAACCATGTAACTCGATTTACCGTCACCGAATGCTTTCAAAGAACGGTTGGTCAAAATCAACCTTATACAAACACTGTTTTAAGCTTAAAACAGAAACCACGGAAGATATCCCGTAAATGACAATACAAGTTCAACCTTATACAGTTACTAGCCGATGCCCGCGTAAAATTATATACTAAAACCTTCCTCTTGAATCACTCAATCTATTAAAAAATCCGCATCAAAATCCGTTGCGTATTTTTAAAGATCTAAGCATGCGTAGGGACAGACAGACACGGCGGGAGACTTTGTTTTATAATATGTAGTGAAGAAAGTTTATTTTGGATTACTTTGTTTTCAGTTCTATTGGCAGTCCCCGAAGACTAGATTTAAAATACTAAAGATGGTTATAAGAACCAAAATGTAGTTCTATGATAGTGATGGATTCTATGATGGTCAAGTATGACATTACTCTTCTACCGACCGCAAACAGCAGACTCTTACAAGTGGCTAACAATATTACAAACGCTAACACGTTCATTGAAAGTATATCGAAACGTGCTGGAGTTTATTAGACGACAAATAACTTGAGCACGTTATTTGCTGTCTGAGCAGAACCGTCTAATCAAAAGGAAAGATCCAATAATATCTCAAATGCATCCATTTGCGAACCTAATTCAAAATCAGTCACACCACACTAATCCAAAAAAAGAAATCACAATACGCTCCCAAATTGCTATTAACATAGTAATAGCCAAATGTAATACATTCTCAAACGAAAAAACATGGGCAAATAGACGGCAAATGTACCCTATCTACCCTAATTTGGGGCGCGAACACACCCCAGAGAGTGTTACAATGAGCCGATATCAAATTGGCAACATTCATACGTAATTGCATTTTATTACAAATATTGTGCCCGCGGGCTAAGGTTTCTGCTATTTCCCTGCTCTGGGCGACTCAGCAGGGGTATTGAGGCGGGGAAATTACCCAATATTTTAGTTTTGCGAGGGGGAAACAATGTATTTTGAAATTATGGCCTGTCAAACGTGAGACGTATGGACTTTAGTGAGCATGCTGGGGTCCAGTGAATTGTGAATTTACTTAATGTTGATTGCTAGTTGTAGATCTACGCAGTTGGGTCTTACTTATACTAATAATAATACCAGCTTGTTACTGTCCCACTGTTGGGCAAAGGTCACTTCTCAACAGAGAAGGCACGAGTATTGATCACCACGCTTGCTCAGACGGGTTGGCGATTTCAGACTTATATTAGTTACTAGCTGACCCACGCAACTTCGTCTGCGTCACATAAAAGAGAAAAACGAAAGGAAGAAAAAACCCCCGTTTTTGCAACATTTTTCATTCCTGCTCCGCTCCTTATGGTCATAGCGTGATGTTATATAGCCTTCCTCGATAAATGGACTATCCAACGCAATTTTTCAATTCGACCCGGTAGTTCCTGAGATTAGCGCGTTCAAACAAACAAACAAACTCTTCTGCTTTATAATATTAGTATAGATATAGATAAGTCCAGGTTGCTTTACTGTCTCACTTATGAATGAACATATTTATTTGTTGTCGAGAATATGTACAAGTGGTAGCACATCAGCTAACACTTTTCCACCTTTATTGCTAATACTTTAGGTTGAAGGTTGATTGGGAATATCTTACAGTTTCGGGTAGATGTGCCGGAGTCTTTACCAAGTATTCTGAGGTGCACCACATTTGTTTATAATAGGTACTTCAACTTTTGTACAGACGAGCAGAAACAATGGTCACGTCGGCAATTTTATCCCCCAAAAATCATGACATTTTGAACACGTCAAATGATGTAGGTACATGATGGGTACTGATACAAAAAACTGGTGAGCCCACAATTCGTCATGCTCTAGAACTATTTCATCACAAAACAGTGTACATTACCAAATTCCACAATGCTACTCGGGACCTTTACTCCAACATACCTGAAATAAACAGAATAAGTATCAGTATGAGTACTCGTACATAGTATATTTACACACAAGTGTTTAAATGTTTTTAATGTATCCGCTGCCTTGAAGGTCAACGAACCCGATGGCAAACGAAAAGCAGATCACCAAATGATCAAAGTCAATGAGTTCAAATTGAGTTTAAATATGTAGATTTAGTGCTTTGCCTTTGGAATTTTATTCATCCACTTTTATTTCTAGGGCACGAATTGTAGGTAGAAAAATTGAATACCCTTTATTGTTTTGAACTTATTTATTCGACTGCTTCGTTGGTCTAGTGGTCACAAGCTCAACTACTAAGCATGAGGTACTGAGTTGGATTCCCAGGTCGCGCAAAGTGTTATTGGGTTATTCATCAGGAATTTCTCAGTACCAGCTACGGAGTCTCGATTTGTGGTGGCAATATCTTCGCCCCCTGTGGGATGGGACTGCTAAATATAACTGTCGAATTATGGGACACCCAAAATCCACCACTTATGCCTTCAAAGGTAACATTCGTGAGGCTGCTTTTTGTAAACATTTACCGATTGTAGTACATATCTGAAAGTGCCATAGAACCTTCGAGTCAAATTATTATTAAAAAGTAAATTTAGTTGAGTGGTTTTTAGATTCTGATTTTCCATCGTTATTAAATTATCCAATCACAGAATTAGAGGTCTTACTCCAATTATTACAATAAACCCTCGTTTATTGTAAAACCTATAAGTTGTTCCTAGTGCAAAGGACAATAGTGGTATTGTAAATAAAGAAAAACTATAACCTAAGCCAATTCGATCAAACAAAACCAACATTCCTCAATCTTGTTAAAATAGACGAAAATATAATTGCGATAGACATACATCAGCCTGGAGCTACGTATTCTGATTCCGAAGGTGAATCTCTTATAGATACAGATGCAAATAGAAAATCAGATTTAGACCATTATATACATGATACAGAGGGAATATGTATGACTAATAAGCGAGGCAGGAACTCCTGCGGAGTTTGGATACATAAGCAGTGTGTAATTGTTTTAAATATTGTAACACCAATTCGCGAGCGCTTGCCTATAAGATGGCGAAGTTCTGGATATGTTAGGTGACTTAACTGTTGAAGGCGGTTATTAAACGGATACGAGCTGTAAGACGTATTCAATTACAGACTTATTATCATCAATACAACCCTCCAAGTTCATAAAGGTCCAGGAACGAATTTTTGAAGGTGAAACTTGTTGTTGTGTTGAGAAAATATGAATTTCGCGAGCTATAATGTAGGAGCTGATGAAGTAATCAGTACAGTAAATGAAGAAATTGATAAACTACAGCTACTAGAATTTAATTCCGAAGGTTTTTATTCCGAAATCGATAGAAATCAAAGTAACGAGTCATGGCAAACTTAAAAATAACAGATAGACCGTAAAGTAATTTGAACCCAACCTTGAAGTTAAGCCAAAAACCGATTAGAGGCACCGAATAACCGGACAACTTTGTGTTTTTGATAACTTAAAACTTTATAATACCAACATCGTCGGGAGCATTGGCAGCCTACAGCCCTGCGAGAAATGGTACCGAAATCATTTATAATATTTATAATTTTATGTTCTGTTTACGTAACATTGTTGTTTTTGGTAATTCCAATGGGTATAAGAAGAATAACAAAGGAAAATGTATGTTTAAGGGATATAAGGGCAATAGTAACATGCCAACAAGTTGGTGCTAACATTGGGTAAAACATTGGCGACCAATATTTAATAAAAATATTTGTCAAAATTATGTGAGTACAAAAATGTATTTTTGCTTATAAAATTTTCTTTTCACGAAGTCTGTAGATATCGCTTCGGAGGCGTTGGAGCGAAGAGTTCCCAAGTTTTTACAAAGTTATCCGATATAACACGCTTCGGAAAAAAATATTGAAATAACTCAGTCATTACTCAATATTGGATCTCAACTTTCAAGATAAAAGATGCAAATTCATTTATACCTACTTACAGTTATAATGACTCATGAAGAAGAAAAAATGTTTGACAAAAATACAAGAGGATGTGATTATAGATGTGAATCATGAACATAACGAGGGAAAAGAATTAGACCGAAGACTTGTTGGCATTACAAGGAGAACAATTGAATCTGTCAAAAACCATGAACCATGGGATAAGAGTAACTTAGGCCAAGACAAAGCCATCAACCCACATTTTAAAAAAAACATAAGTTTGCAGGCAATTTTAAGTTTTAAAAAAATCTTGGAGTTCCGCCAAACGTCTTCTGGACCGTAAAAGAAACAATACTTATTTTTTAACCTGCAACACTAGAGCCAAAAAAAGTACGTACTCGTATATCTTGACCTAGCGTTTTATTGCCTCACTAATTCACCAAGTTTGTTTCTAACACATTAACTTCCGGAAACGCAAAGTGCTTATTTTCGGGAAGTTTGTGGATTATTTTCGAATGATTTTTATCCATTAACCTAGATTTGTGAATGATAAATCAATCAATCCCAGCCTAACTTTTGTCGTCCGTCAACACACTAAAGGACAGAGACAAATGATAATCATTTTCGAATTTTCTCAACGACTTCATTCAGGATTAAGATAGTAAGGTTTTCGGAAAATACAGGGTGTAAACCGGTTGTCTATTGTTTGCCCGAAGATTATATGCCATAATCATCATTTTCCCGAATTTCATTTACCCGAATTTCATTTGCCCGAATGTTTCATTTGCCCTAAAAGACATATGACATACTTTTAATTGCCCGAATTTTAGATACCATAAGATACGAATGCCATAAGTATTGTTTGCCTTATTTTTATGTGCCATAATAATTATTAGTCATAATATTTAAATGGCATAATATTTAAATGGCATAACAAGTATTAGACAAACTTATTTATTCTGTGCATGGTTTTTTTTTCTGTGCATGGTTGATGGTGGGCTAGGACGACGGAGCCCCGCTTCGCGGGGCTCCTACTTCTGTGTGCTTTATAAAAAAATAACCACGAAGGGGATGGCGGGGTCTATTCGCTCGCTTCGCTCGCTCACACGACCCCGCCATCCCCTTCTAACCTAACCTGTCCGAGTCGGGGTGCCCTAAAGTCCCAGTTGCATCCAATTTTTCTTGATATAAACAACCGTTACACATCCGATGTCGATGGCAAATTATGTTATGGCATATAATAATTATGGCATGTGATAATTAGGGCATGTGATAATTAGGGCTTACAATGATTATGACAAATGATGTTATGTTAAGTGACTTTATGGGAAACAATGATTCTGGCACGTGACTAATATGGCAAATGAGAGTAGGGCAAATGAGTATTATGTCGTATGATATTATGGCTGTTGACTATTATGGCAAATGATATTAGGGCAAATAAAATTCGGGTAAACGGCGGTATACCGGTGTAAACCACCTCATCACAAAGCCGTTAACCAAGCATTCTGTACATCAAACTAAGTAACTTTACGCAAAAATTATTGCTGGGAAAAAACTTTTTATTTTTGAGGTTATAAATCATGTTTTGTGGTAGAACTCAATGTAACGCTCTTAAAACATTGTGCTGATGGATGGATTGAATAGTACGGGGGTCGTGGAGGTTTTAAAAGTTTAAATCTTACAAAAAAAACTTGTATTTAAAAAACAACTTGTCAAAAAGTTGTAACTTTGACCCCCCATATCTCCGTAACTAGAAGGTTGGCATTACAAGGAGAACAAGGTATGGTGTAGAACAAAAAAATGTTCGCAATGATGGGGAGAACAAGTGCCTTTCGGCTTCGTGAAGAGGTGTTTTACACCCTTTATGTCAAGATCCTATTTTGACTTATCTATATTATAGCTAATAAAAAGCCACTTTGTTTACAACCTCAGGTTGTCTTCA
Organism: Xestia c-nigrum; assembly: GCA_916618015.1. Classification (NCBI taxonomy): domain Eukaryota; kingdom Metazoa; phylum Arthropoda; class Insecta; order Lepidoptera; family Noctuidae; genus Xestia; species Xestia c-nigrum. The sequence goes on along the minus strand of OU745266.1, from coordinate 12,762,987 downwards.
ACAACCCCGGGGCTGCGGGACTGTTCGAAAGAGATACCGTGGCCCTGGAACATAAAGGGCAAGGAAGGAACATGGACGGGTTTTAGTCAGTAAAGGTCTAACACTCCCTCCCGCTCTGGAGACATTTGATGATTTCCCAACCGAAAAAAAAGAGGTTGTCTTCAACAGCAAAACATCTTGTTAGGCAAACAAACTTGTCATTGCCATTGACACCAGTTTTTTAAGCCTTTTCCCAACAGCCGGGCTAGCATGGGCAGGGGATAAAATTTTCTCCACCTGTCATTTCTACTGACTTGTCCCTTGTCAGTGGATATAACCGGTGGAGAAAACTTTTATCCCCTGCCCATGCTAGCCCGGCTGTGGTTGGGATCGGCGTCCAGATCGGATGCAGCTGAATTCCAGACATGGAGCGGTTACCTATCCGACCTCCACGACCTAGTTAGTACTGGGTTTTAAGCCTAATTAGGGCTCCATGGGCAACCACATAAAAAATTAAGAAGAAGAAAGACTGGGTTATACGACCCTTGGTAAGACTGGCTGTCAGGATTTCGGGTTTCTGACTACCTGTAACGACTTTCAAAGTTCTTTAAATGATAGTCGGGACCATCAACTTGCTTTCCGAGGCACGGAGGAAACACGGTATGTAATGGGCAGTCACCCAACCATAGGCCAACCAAGGCTAGCGCGTCAGATCGACCCGAGCGGTAGTTACTAGTTAGCTACGAGCTCCTCGGATGTAAAAACCATTGTTTATTCATTTTCGAGAACCAATCAGGCCACAGTACATTGACTCATTTACGCTGAACAAATCGGTCAGTACTCTCTTGGGGAACCAATTAGCGAAGCAGCGACGGTTTATCAAGCTATAAAGCGCTTTACGCTGAATGTTTGCAAATGTAAAAGCGCTGTATCGATTGAAGCGACGAAAAGACGTGGAGAAATATTTACGTACGTCGATCGACAGCTACGTTCCCCTTTCAGTTTATTGGAAGGCATATGTTACTTGGTACAAAATCAAATAGTAAATCGTTTTCTCTACCTTCATTCGATGTTTACGAATGTGGGTAGTGCCACTGTCCCAATAAAGAAACCTATTTTACGTACTCTTGTACTAACAGATGTTTATAAGTTCAGACTGTTTCAATATTTGTAGCTGCGTAACTTTTTTACAGATGAGAAATTTACTAGAATAATAGCAGAGCACCCCAGGGATGGTTAAAGAAGTAAAGGTCAGCAAATTAACCACTGGGAAGACAATCTCAAATGAGTTACCGGCCAGAATGGATTAGATTTGCAAGAGACAGAGATAGAAAGACTTCCTGTCTTTGGAAGAGACCTTTGTCGATGGACAAGATGTTATTGGAAATACCGATCGTCAGTAGCAAATGTACTGTAATAATTATTAACTAAGTACATATTTTACAGTCGGTACGCGTATTCAGAACGTCTGACAACCAGTCTGTTCTAACCAAGTGATATCACATTTCCCAGTAACTAGGTCAGAAAGCATTCGCTCCATGTAAAATACTGGTATCCAGATAGACTGAAAGCCGACCCACATAGTTGGAAAAAGGCTAGGCAGATGATGTTCGGCAAAATATAGAAACTGGGCGATAGGCTTTCTCCGATCAATAATAGGTGTTACAAGTTCATTTTAGCCTGATTCTATTAATTATCACGTCGCTGCCGGCGCTAATGACGAGGCTCTAATTATGAAAGCGGTTATTATTGTGCTCGATCTAAATCTGAACAATAAGACTACTTTTGTAGTTGTTTTTACAATTTAAACAGAGAGAACTGCGGGCGTGTATGATCGGATATAATTATAGTCCGCGCCACGTGAAGCTACCAATTTTGTAAACAAAGAATTTTTACCAAGATACGTAGCGACAATTCAATCAACAAGAAATACTCCTAAATTCAATCAACTCAAATTATCATACGTGTTATACGAAACTAACGAGCAATTTCACTTGGTCGGGTTATATTTGTCGCGATATGAAGCACTGTCGTCTAATGTTTTGTGGTACTGAAACGCGTCTGACATCACGGAACGTAAACATTTGGGCTGCATTTTGAAATAAGACCACACTGACGCTGTTATTTTCGAATTTGATACAAAGGTTGCGAACCCAAATGTGTTTACAATTTTTTTACTTTTCGTGGCGATGACTATATGAACATGGACGAGGCAAAAGGTGTGTAAGTATGTAAGGATCGTAGCAGGTGTCAGACTATGGTTTCTACCTAAACCCATGGGAAAAGGCGTGAGGTTATGTATGTATGTATGTATGTACTTAAAATTTGGTTATTCTACATTGAGATATAAGTACTGTACGTTAGTACTTATATCTCGATGTTATTCTAACAATTAGTTACCTTTTGACGTTTGCTTCATTGAATCTCTAATTAAAGTGTCAACAACAATTTGATTCAAAACTGACCAAGAACAAATCGATAAAGTCGTTCGAAAAATTCAAAACTTGGAATGCAAGCAGCTTTTCACAAAGTCATCTCCAAGCTAAACACTTTTGTCTCCCCGAGAGGATTTCCAAGAAGATTTTCGATTTGCTCAAGCAATACAATGTAGAACTTAACGGTCATTAACAAACACAGGATTCTAGAAGTTTCGACTACTTATAGAAAAAGCTTGCAGTACGCAAGAGAATTCCATTTTGACACCCGATGTTCCGACACAGTGTAACAACTTCAGTGGTACAACGAGACCGTTTTCACAGAGCAAGCTTGTTTGTGGCTTAAAGTACTTAGATATTATAGAGGAGGAAAGTTCTTCATACTCCGTTGAAAAGGGATCGAGAAACCGAGCGGGTGTATTGTCTGCTGAGCTACTGATGCGAAAGTTTGTGAGCAAGTATGATGGATGTTTGTTCTTCTGTCACGCAAAAACGATTGAACGGATTTGAGTGAAATTTGGCACACAGATGCTTTATAACCTGGATTAACATATAGGACACTTTTCCTGCAGGAAGTACGATCCGATGATAATAACCGAACTTGGCGCGGGCGAAGCCAAGGACATAAGCTAGTGTGTGAATAAGTCTACATCGTGGAAATTTAAAGAACAGTGTAAATATTTATTTATACTGTGTTAAATGTGTCTTCAACTACGAAGTTTCGCATGTTGCGTTACAGATGAAGGCACAGCATTATGGTAAGTCAACAATGTTGTCATTTTTAAAGTGTGTAAGAGCGATGAACCACTGCAAGAAGTCCCACTGTGGTACCCGATGGCAGCGTTTTGTTTCTGTTCTGCACTGATTGGCCACAAATCCGTTGTCTAACGGTAACATTGAGACAATAAAACGTCTCCCGTACCACAACTTGATACCTCTCAGAGGGATATTGTTTAATTCTCGAAATTGAATCTGCTTTGAAATATTATATGATCGATGAGAGCTGCTTGTTCTTAGTTACATACATAAGACTTACGTATTGTAAAATAGAATGAAGATATTATGCCTAATAGGCTTTCAAGTTTCAGGTATATAGGTACCAGTTATTTGTCTGCAGTTCAATTGTTTTATTTTCTTTCTGCACTTTACTGTATACGGTCTCAAAGCTGTTTTTTTTTATTTTTGCTTTGCAACAAAGAAGATTGCATTATTTCTCTAAAGATATTAAGAGACAATGCCGCAGCCTCCGGCGAAATTATTTATTGCAAGCCCGCTTGACAGAAATGACTTAAGAAGCTCACTTTACTTGGCACAGTTGGCAGCAAAACTGCGGTCTTAAAAGCTCGTTTTCATTTTCCCAGGGAAAAAAAAACTGTCGACAACAAAACGGTTCAACAATAATATAATCACACTTATCGTTTCCATTTCTATTCAAAAACCGAAACACTAACACACGATTACACAACCCTCGACTCAGAATTCATTGAAAAAAAAAAACAGTAAAAACTACCTGAGACTTGCGAGGACCTTTTTAAATATAGAACTTTGAGTCTTGCTAGTCTCAAAAGACAGGGTACCCAACCTTTATTGCGTTGCAATTTTGAAAATGGAACTGGTTGGTTTCCCAGGAGACTGCGGGGTCTACCCGACCACTCCCTACTGATTGTTAGAGTCCAGGTTATGACACTGTTAACCCGATTTCTGAAGGTTAGTTTGTTGTACAATATCCTTTAGGAGATAACGGAATTAGAGAAGGTTCGACACGTTTTCGTAATAGGATATTTTAGTATGAGGCGGTTTGGGAATTTCATTTTAACATCGGCAATTTAGGGTCCGTATAATAAACCGCTTTTATTAAGTAACTCTTACTCGGTATTAATTTATGGTCTCTCAAAGTTTTGTATGAAAAGATATACGAGTAAGAACATTGGCAAAACATTGTCCCCGAAGAGTTAGAAAGAAGTGTTCCTATTACTACATGCAATTCAGACTCCGTGGCTGCTTTTGAGAAATTCCTGATGAAAAAAACTCAATATCTCTTTGCCCACCCGGGAATCGAACCCAGTACCACATGCTCAGCAGTCGCGCTTGGGACCACTAGACCAACGAAGCAGTACTTTGACATTAACAATTAAGACACATTTTTATGAAGACTACAGTTATTAAAAACCACTTTCCAAAATTCGGATAGGTACCCAAAAACGAGATGAAAATGAGAAAAAGTTTGTAAACAGGCACTTAAAAGATTAAGTGCAGAGAACACACATGAAACCTTTTTGGTCATTTCCGCATTCTTTATTTTAAAGATTATATTTTTCGAATACACCAAAACTTTACATAATTATGTAAACCATGCAGGCCTGTAATCTCAAAAAGGCGAGGCAGGGGTGCATCTAACCTAGACCTACTCTTTTCGGATGGGAAATCACCAAATGACTCCTCTCACTGTAGGCGGAGCGGGAGGAATGTCAGACTTCTACTGACTAAAACCCACCCATGTTCCTTCTTCGTCCTTAATGTTACAGGGCCAGGTATCTCTTTCGAACAGACCCGCAGCCCCGGCAGATCTAACCAAGACCTGATGTGTACTATTAGAGAACCGAAGTTTGTCAGATATGTTTAAGTACCATATGATAAAAGGCGATCATCAACAACCATTCACATCACCGTGACGACTCAAATGGCGTAGTGGCCACGACGCTGCCTTACGTTCTTAGGGTCCTGGGTTCGAATCCCGGTAGGAGCAAATGTTTGTGTGATGAGCATGAACATTTGTTTCCGAGTCATGGATGTTTATATGTATAATAAGTATGTATTTACAAACAAAAAAGTATATTTTGTAGTATATCAACTATCTAGTGTCCACGACACAAGCTTTGCTTAGTGTGGCACTAGGTGGCGCTGTGTGTTAATGTCCAGCGATATTTATTTATTTATTTTATTTAGCTTTATTTGACTTGCTTTCCTTGACCGATGACATACTCTAAAATACTAACAAATTATAAAGGGTGTAAAAGTGCTCTTAATGACGCAGAAAGGTACTTGTTTCCCTCGTCACAGCGAACATTGTTTAGTTCTACAACACACCTGGACACCTTGTAGTTACGGATCTACATTAGGGGTCAAAGTTGCCTGCCGTGGCCCCGGAACACAAAGGGCGATGAACGAACTGGATGAGTTTTAGTCAGTAAAAGTCTGACACTCCCGCTCCGCCCAAAGTGGGAGAAGTCATTTGCTGATGTCCCATCCGAAAACAAAGGGATCATAGTTCCAACTTTTTCATTGGTTTGATTTTATTTTCTATCCTTCCTTTCAATCAGCACAATGTTTTGAGTGCGTTACCTTTTTGGCGCAGCCGTGAGGCACACAGCACATTTCTACTATGTCCTACTCATTGTTTTGTATCTTTTTTATTTATTATTGTGTGTGTGCTTTATTAACTGACGTCAAATAAATATTTTTCTTTCTTTACATTGAGTTCTACTATAAAACTGGTTTTTTTCCAACCCAAAACTGAGAAGTTACTTAGTTTGAAGAAAAATGCTTTGTTGACGACTTAGTAAAAGGTTCATTTACACTTTGTATAACCTACATTCCTGAAGTAAACAGAAACATCTTAATCGAAGACACGAGGCTCGTAATACAAGACAATAATGACAGTGGCAGTACAACCACCTTTGTTAAGAAACTGACCTTAATGGCTTTAAGTGGGTTACAAATCTTTCTAGAAACGTCCTAAGATTACCTCATAATCACCCTATAATTGTCCCACTGCTGGGACAAGGGCGTCCTTTCTGTGAGAGAGAAAGGGCTATAATCCACTACGCGGGCCCAGTGCGGGTTGGTAGATGGCACATGTCTTGGAGTTTTGTTTCTGGGACTTTACGGTTTCCTCACGATGTTTTCTTTCACCGGTTTTGAGACTAAATGTAAACCGCCTGCCTCGGTTCAAACCCACTACTTACTGCTTGTAGCCGCGACCATTAAGCCACTGCAGCTATCTTTAAAATTACCTACATTTCATTATCTTGGCCAAAATCCTCGCTTAATACATTTTAAGTCAAAATCACGTCAAGTAACCAATCGAAACATATTCATTGAGCCATTACTCTCAGCTGTATAAGTGACGGACAATTTTCACTTAACTTATCGAGGTCGCAATTCCACCAAATAATTTTACCACCCACATTCACAAACCCAATAGTGGAGGAACTACAAACCAGTCCAACCAGACCCCTCATCTCTTCCACGTCGTCATTTAAAACCTTTAACATATGGGGTCACTGAATAAGGACGTTGGAGTCATGACACGACACATCGATAAATATGTCGTATCGGATTCCCATCAAATCTCTTCATCTTATCAGTGCGGTGAAGTTTTAAAATGTAAGTCATGCTTATCCTATCGTAGAAGTACTTGGTTTTGATTTTTTGATCCACGATCGGATTTATAAAAGAACTAGATAATCGAAGAGAAGGTGAGAAAAATGAGATATATATGTCACCGTAAAATTGTCAAACACGTTATATTACAATATAACGTGTTTTTTCTCGCGATATTGTAATGTCTCGAATTATTGTCAACTGAACATACGGAAGTATCTCTGCCCCCATAATCGGGACTTGGGGCACCCCCCCGTTAGGTTAGTTAGGTTCCTTTAAACCCTGCACTCGGAAATAGGGGCCCCGCGAAGCGGGGCTCCGTCGACTACGCTTTTTAAGGGGAATATAAAGTTTTAAGGTTATGTTATATTAATCGGTATTTCTCAGGAATGGTGCAATATCTTTTCATGAGAGTTGTGCCACTGGGCAAGGGGGACCCCTCCTTCCCTCCACACCGCGTAAGTTGACTACCATCGCATGCATTTTACGAAAAATAATGCGTTTTGTTGTAAGCAGTATGTTCATTTGACAATAATTCGAGACTTTACAATATCGCTAGAGATATTACAATATAACGTATTTGACAATTTTACGGTGACATATATAAAATGATGTGCCTAGTTCCAACTAAAAAAAAAATTGGTACTTGACAAGTGTGAGATACCCAATCATAAAAGGGTAAAATAAAAACTGTTGTGACTTTTATTTGTTTCAATGACTTTTTTGTCAGTGACTTATGAAAGTAAAGTTATTTCCCAATTTTTTTGTGTTTCTTTTAGTTTTTTTGCGAAATTTTTGACATTTTTAGCTGTGGTAACTCACACAAATCCTTACGAATTTTACATTGTAACAAGAAAATATTAGCACATCATCCGCATAGACGAAGAAAGATAAAATGCATATTATCGAGGATAACTCTCAAAGTACCAAAGCAAAGTTATTACAAAATTTGTACGGGACCACCGCGTAAGCTTTCTCTACCCAATAAAAAAAGTATCCCTGAAATAGGACCAGTAATCACAGACAAAACGGTGTACGTATATGAAAATGAAGGATGCTGGTTAATTACATAACCTCCTTTTTTTAACTCCGTTAAACATTTGATGTCAGAATACGACTTCGAATTCAAATAGAAGAAAGGATGCATAGATACAATTCCTTATCCTTTATAGAGAAATAATTCGAGAGCAAACAACGTTGCTTATTGGCTAAGAATTTTTCTCAGCAAAAGATTATGGAAGCTATTTTAATGAGCACAACATTTCCTTTGACGCAGCAAAGGGGATAGGTAGTGACTGTTTTTATTCACGGCAATCTTCCCTGTTCAGTCAACGTAGTTTCATTACTGCTTAGCGGCAATTTGCCGGCTTAAACGGACACAAGACTCTTTTAAACAACTTTTGCTTCAGAAAGTTCAGTCAGAATTGTTGGAAGTTTGGCTGAGTCTGGTGTTGGCAGCCAAGCGGGACACTCGACAGTTATCTGACACTTACAGTTGTATCGTAAACGAAAGTAGTAAAATGTTTTACTTTGTCTCAGTGTTGTTCGTTTGATGACTGTCTGACATTTTTTCTGATTTTTTCTGAGCGTAGCGAACTCAGTATTTAGGGCACACGACGTTAGGTTACTTTAAACCTTGCAGACAGAAATATGGGCTTTATTTTCGGAATTTTCAGTATTTAATTCGGTCGTTTTACAATACCGCTAAACGTTGGACGCCGCTTTGTCGAACGTACGGCTACTACAATCCGGCTGATTGTGACGACGCTGCATTACAAAACGGCGACGTTTTACGATCCGGCGCGCCATTATCTAATACGGCGGTTATACATGACTTTTATTTTGGAAAACTTGCCTACTTCTTTTTCTGGGCGAAATGACACACGTAAGTGACCAATATTCGCCTGTAATTCTCGAAGGGTAGAGGTGTACCTAAGATTACAACCACATTTCACCAGATCGACCAAAACAAATAATGTTTCATTATCTGCCTAGCCTATTCCTAATTAAGTTGTTGGGTCGTCTTCCAGTCTATCCGGATGCAGCTGAATACCAGTATTTTATATGGAGCGACTGCCTATCTGACCCCCACAACCCAGTAAGTACAGAGTAAAACGATACCCTTTGGTAAGACTGGAATTTTTATCCTCTGTTATGTGGGTTACACAGACACATAAAATAGCAAAACTAAAATTAATTCATATTCAACATGGGTTTACTGTAGAAAATTAACTTAGCACCCGTGTCCGTATAATTCGAGCTAATTTAAGAGACCACTTGTAAAATACAGTTGTATGTACTTGAGTACATTTTTAGTGCTTATGACGTCATAAAAAGTTAGGACGTAGATAAGGTCGGAGTGAAGTAATTAACATAACTCCCTACACTACTGCTAATGAGCATTTCATGACCGTTGGAATTTCTACCTACTTATAAACGAGGACGGTTTATTCCGTCTATACTGCTAAACAGTCCAGCAAATGCTTGGCAAATATAAAGTAGTAAAGTATAGGGTAAAGGAATTTGCATTCTGGAAAAATAATCTTAAAGTTGGGTTTTCATCATTAAACAAAATCAAAACTAGCCAAGGTTCTAAGGTTCCCACTACAGAGTCAAAAGCCGCTCCGTTTTGACGCCACGTCACGCAGTTCCAGTAGGTACAAAATAAAAAGATCCCAAATCAGGTAAAATTATGAAGACACACAACGATACAGACGAAGCCAAGCCATTCTGCATTAAAAGATACCGTAATACAAGGTCTCAAATCATAAATCAAATAAAAGTATAAAATCCAAGATAAGTTATAAGATAAGTATAACTAATACACGTGGGAATATTAGAAAAAGTAAAGAAACTACATAATTATGCGATGACAGGTAAAAAAGCTAACGATAAGGACAGTTGATGACATAAGTACGTGTGTTCCGTAGAAATGGAGGGTTAGCACGCATTACAAATGAGTATTTAATAGCCTGCTTGAGGTTGATAAGCTTTATTTAAAAAAAGACACAATTATCGAAGACATTAGACATTCTACTAGAAAAGAAAACACAGACAAAATAAAGGATGGAAAGAGAACAGAAAAGGAGGCACAGTTGATAAAAATTAGCTTTGCAAAATAAAACTAAATGGGAAGATCGTTATTCGCAATAACAAACAAAAATAACAACAAGACCCATTACGAGTTACTTCAAAAAGGTTTTAAGTAAACAAAGTACAACAATTGTTCCATAAAAAACAGATTGTATGTTTTGGAAAATGTCGCAACTGTGAAAGCTATTGAACCTCACTTCAGTACTAAAGGGTCGAGACTCGAGTGCTGTCATTATCAAGACCTTCCAGTAAAAATCTCTTAGCGACGAGTTTTTCTCGACAATTTATCTACCGTCCCGGTACGACAGCGAAATCCCTTACAAATCCACGCTCTCCCCAGTGGCGGCTTTGTCGAAACACGAACATCTTCGCCAAAACAAATGAAACATGTTTTTCTGTAGGAATGTAGGAGACAGCATAAAAGTACGTCTATACTATCACATGACAGCAGGGAAGCATTCATTGATATTTTAATTTGAAAATGCCATTCAAAGCCGCTGAACAAACGAAGAAATATCGCCAGCAATGACGTATATTCGGGAGGATCTCGCTCGACTGCCGCCGATATTCGTAAGGGCCAATCGTCCGCATCGGAGCGATAAAAGAGAAAAAAATAATAACAGAATTTCACTCCGCTTTTTCTGGACAGACGAGCAAATTTTGTCTGATGAATAGACGTACTTGTGACATTAAAGGCTCATCAATAACCGCGTTACTCATCAAGTAAATGTAAGTATGGGACGCTGGTGGTGTTACTTAAGAAATTAATATTTGGGAGAGTGTCACGGAACCGTGTGAACCCCGAGGACACCCGTCAATCCTGCCGACAAGGCTGACAGCTTCACTCCAATGAAATATTACTTTCATACACTTTTTGCCACTGAAATATGTAACAGTTTCCGCAACCCGTGTATTTTGATTGACCATTTATTTGCATTGAATACTGATGTCGATGTAAATTTCGCGCAACCAGCAGATCGTTAAAAACTTTTCTTTGCGGATATGAATACTTAATGTTTATATGTAGTTTACAAGAGTAATTTCTTTGTACACTCTCCACAAGTCAGTCATTAGGTCGGCGGCGTACATTTAATTTGAATATTCTTGCAATACTTATGTTAATGTTTGCATAATTTACGAAAGTGCAAAACATTTGTATTTTAAAGCACGCAACTTTGGTATTAAGAGTAGGTAAAGGTACGTCTCAACGTAACAGATGATTTATGAAAGAGGAAAGCAGAAATTGATTGTAGATTCCCTCGTCTATGGAATCGACAACAACAACAACACGAGAAACCGTAACAGTAAATTTTATGCTTATTTGATCTTGCAGAATGAATTGTGTTTTAAATGAATTCAATTTATGGGCCAGGGTTTTAAAGGATGTAATCAATTTCGTTCGGAGAAGATTCATTAAGTTTTAAATTATTGAAATGCGAATGAAATTAATTACAATGAAATACACAAATCATTTGTCAACCAAGTGAAAGACTTTCGGAACCTATATTACTGAAGATTGCAAAATCTCAAAAATCAAGACAAGTTTTTTTTTTCAGAACGCCTTTCATTTTCGTAATTCCCTAAAATACAGGTCAAGGCCTAGTTTGGGGGTTAGGATCAGATTTGTGGACAAACACTCGTGTGCTTTTTTATTGTGATTGACTTGTAACATTTTTAATTTTAATTTTCAAATAAATATTTCCATTTACTTATTATATTCGCCTGCCCGATCCCAAAAAAAAACGACCAACTGCGAGTTGGACTCGCCCATGAAGGGTTCCGTAGCAGCAAGTAACATAATATTAAAGATGACGTATAAAAAACACACCAGAATAGATCTCGTTCAAACCAGTTTTCGGTGGAAGTTTACATGGTAATGTACATCTTATGTTATTTTTAGTTTTATCATTCTCTTATTTTAGAAGGACACACATTTTTCCACTTTTTAAGTGTCTTTCGCGCAAACTATTCAGTTAAGAAAAAAATTAAATCGGAAACCTCAATATCATTTCTGAAAACCTATCTATAGATACCCTACACGTACGGGTTTGATGAAAAAAAAATATTTAGAGTTTCAGTTCAAAGTCCCAAAAAATTTATTGTTTTTTTTTCTATTTTTGTGTGAAAATCTTAATGCGGTTCGCAGAATATATCTACTTACGAAGTTTCAACAGCAAAGTTCTTGTAGTTTCGGAAAAAGTGGCTGTGACATACCTACGGACGGACAGACAGACAGACAGACTGCCATACTTCCCTTTCACTCGTCGTCTCTTTACTAACCATATCATCGCTCACACAGTCCACCCGTTATAACTGGAAGATCCTGATAGTTTCAAAATTCTTTTACATCTCCGGAAACCATAAGGCCTCTTGTCCACGTCACGGTTGTTCAACCGTACGACGAAAAACGAGAGAGCTTGTACAAGACACGGCAACCGTGCCTACACACGGCGAATTAACCGTAGATTTTGAAAAACCGTGTGTACAAGAGGCCTAACAAAACACGAAACTGTGGTCCAGCGGTTAGCCAAACATCCTCCTTTTTCAACAATCGACCCCGACCGGAGAAGACAAGATGATTTATAAGGGACTCTGAAAATTGATTGGTTCCTCCGTAAACCGAAATATGTCTGAGAAAACAAAGGACGGTCTACAATAAGTGACGTAATATCGTAATATTATTTGAACTATTTTATCAACAACCTAGTTTTGATGTTGCCAAGTCGAAATTGTTCGTCTTGATAATAATAACTTTGAAGTGACATTCAAAGGTGTACTTTGAACTACATTTAGGTGTCCTAGCCACTTTCCTAAAACTTTTAAAGTAAAGTAAAGTCTAGCCAGTTTCCTAAAGTTTTAGGAAAGTGACGAAATAAGTAAGAAATATCGCTGGACATTGATTACACACAGCGCCATCTAGTGCCACATAAAGCAACGAGTCTTGTGTTATGGACACTAGATAGTTGATATATTACATAGATACTTTTTGTTTGTAAATACATATCTACGTATTATACACATAATTGAAAGAAGCAGTAATTTTAAAGCTAAAACATTTCATATCAACAAAGATAATAAAAAAACACTAGCTAGCTCACAGGTTTCATTCAGTTATTAGGCCCACCGAAAAGGCAAACGTTGTGGGATGTCGGTTTTCCTCGCCTGAACTGCGCCTAAAATAAAATAGTCGACGCGAGCAAAAGAAATATCTCTGTCGGTGTATCGAGATGAAGTCGACTATATCGAGCGAATACGTCCTCGCTACTCGAATAAGTCTATCCATATATTTCTTTAACAATTCCCGAATTTATCCGAAACAATTCGGGCGTAACACACATGTCGTATTTTCGGCAAGTACTTGAGTCGGTCTCTATTTATTATTAATTATAATAGACTTGATCTTATTTTAAGAATCCTATTATGTTCTATTTTAGTTTTGAAAGCTTACAGAACGAAAGTTTGGGATGAGCATTAGGCGGCGAAAAATATATTTTGTAATATATTTTTTGTAAATTCTACACAGGTAAGCCTATTTTTGTTATCATCCTTGGGTACCCAAAAGATTATAATGATAAACATCGTCGGCACGTGTAGCGTCTTCAAAATTACTATTCAGTTTGTTTCTAAAATTAAATCTAATATTAAAAGCTCGTGTCACATTGTTCGTTATCGATCTCCTTCGAAACGGCTTGACCGATTTGAAGTCATCTGAGAATAGGCCGTAGGCTATTTTTTTATACCAGAGGCAGAACAATGTTAACGGAATCAGCAAGTAACTTGATAAAATCAATTTAGAGAAGCCGTCATAAGAATAGAATGAAGACAAATCATGCATCTCCACTGACACAGGCATAAATCATTTCTCACAATTAATGAGCTGTATTTATCTACGCACATTGCGCGCCATATTTACTATCCCAACGAAAATATTTATGCGTCCATCTACAACCACAATAAGATGTGTCGCTGGAACAATAAATGATATCACCTTCATCTGAACTGACGTCGGTGGCATAGAGTATAAAGGACATGGAGTAAGAATTAGGATCTATATGGGGTTTTGGTTTATAGGAGCTCGTGGCTAATTAATATCAGCCGCTCGGGTCGATCTTTAGGTTAAGCCATGCTTGCCTAGGTCGGTCTGTGGATAAGTGGCCACCCTTACATACCGACGTTTCTCCGTGCCTCGGAAAGTACGTTAAGCTGTTGGTCCCGCCTGTCATTTATCCATCTTTGACAGTCGTTACAGGTAGTCAGTGGCCCAAAAAGTCTGGCACCAGTCTTACCAAGTAGTATCGTATTTCCCAGTATTAACTGGGTTATGGAGTTTAGATAGGCAGTCGCTCCATGTAAAATACCTGTATTCAGCTGCATCCGGTTAGACTGGAAGCCGACTCCAACATAGTTGGGAAAAGGCTAGGCATGATGGTGGGGTTTTGGTTTCTGATCTTAGTCCTTGAAGTGGACCACTGTGCGTGTGGCATGGTGGCCGTTACTCCAACCCATATTATGATTTGGACAGTGAGAAACGCAATCGTGCAAACACTGATTCATGTGGTTTTGACTTTTATATATTCAGACAAGAGGAAAGATGGGATCCCAGCTGGCAAATAACCTTAGACTGACGAACTCGAGACGCTTTGAAAGTGAGATAGGATGCAGTTACGCGCTACACGTCTGGTCTCAGATTTAACTATAAACGATGAGGCCATTTTACACCCTGTTTGTATATATTTAAAGACCAAAGTATCATTGGAGTTTCGTTTCGTCATTTGCACTGAGAAGAAATTCAGTCGTCAATCGAAAATACATGCACCAAGATCAGTTTCTGATCCTAACCAATTCAACAGCTTGAATTCTTTGTTAAAATATGCGCCTGAAACTGAGCTCTCTATTGTTTCTGTACTCCTTGTCGGTGATATACGACTGTGACAGTCAGTAATTGATCGACGATATCTGCGCGCACGTTGATCATAGATATGACGGTCACTGAACTGAATATTATGCAGTGTGTTTCATCTGGAGAGTTCATTTTACTATTTATTTTGTATGTCGCATCGTCTAAGAATACGGGGCTAAAACTCGTATTTCTACGGGGCTACGGGGTTCTTCGGGGCTATATGTTTTGATGTCAGTATTTACTAATCTAATTCTATGGACTTCAACGTCTGCAAATAAATGATTATTATTATTATTTCTTGTCTACACTGGTGAGGTGGATACCACAAAGTGATTATCTTAGGGTGATACGAGGCACTTGAAAAAATAATAGCAAACATGTACTTGGATAATTTAGTTCATCACAACTACTCTCAAAACGGTTAAGGAATCCGAAGCCATGTGACCAACCAATTCGCAATAGGCCCGCGTGGTGGATTATAGCCCATCGTCTCTCAAAGAGAGGAGGCCGTGTCCCAGCAGTGGAAACATTATAGGCTGATGATAAACCAAATCGTTGTCAATCGTATCGAAAACTGACAATTTTTAAAAGCAAATTTTTTTGCCGTTTCCCAAAAACGCAAACGGTAGAAAACCGAATTTATCTTTTAAGTAACAAAAAGCTACGTTAACTTTTTCGAGACCATTTAAAATGGAACTGTAGCAGAAAATGCAACTATAGAATCATCTTTTTGTACAACAATTTCAAAATACCGGACGCTGGAGTCCGGATCTTTTTTTATATCTACTGCTTCGTTAAGATGCTCTAAAACTGAGCGAAGTTACATAAAGAAGGCCTTTTCAGTCGCACGCGGTCATTTCGTTTTTCTAGCGGGCAAAACTTGTTTCAACGACTTACCTCATCGCACTTTAAACCTTCAGATTATTAGAAATAATGCACAAATTACAAAAACATTTTCTACTACCAAATAATGCAATGTAATTATCATATTTTTTATCTTATTTAGGTACTAAATAACTGTTTACAAAAGACAATGACGATTGTAATCTTGCTTTAGCCAATATTAAAAATGTTTCTTGATTTTTATTTTTTTAAAGATAAGTGGTTAAAGAGATCGTGGACAAAAATAAATACTTATCTAAAATTTGAAAAAAATATTGTAGTCAAAGAGCCATGATATAAATCTTCAAGTAATTTCTCGTTATTTTTATGATTCGCTGGAATTTCGCTGGAGTTCAACGAAGCACGCTTTTCAACAAGATTTGTGATTAAAATAAGGAGCCCGTAGTCTGATAAAGAGGAAACAAGCAATTTCCTATGTCTGGGAAGGTACGCATTGTGTAAATGTAAGGGTTTATTAGTTTATTGTTTAAATAATAACAAACAAATTCTTCAGTATACTGTGATATTTGTGACTAATTAAAACATTCACCTACAACAGACTGTTAGTTAGGTTTAGCAACAAAAAATAAAATGTTTTCTTCTAACCATATGGGCAAAAAAAAAATGTTACGAGAAAACGCATTGAAGATTTTTTTCTTCGTGTTTTACCACTTCAAGGGATGAAACTAAACCACCAGACAGTTGACTATAAATCTTATTGCTACTAAGAAAAGACACCTGCCCTGAGCTTAAATCTAAGACTGGCTAAGCTTTAAACTAGATTTCTCTTTTCCTTTTGTCACTTACACTTTGGTATCTTTCTTTTGCTAATGTCGTAGCGGCCTGATTTACAGCCTATGGCCTTGGATTGGATCCATCTAATTTTAAAACCCTAGGTTGTAACACCGGGCTGGCTATATGGTTTATATAATGATATACTCGATATAATTATGTCTCTAAGACATATCATTTTGTAGTTATAAAGGTGAGATGATATAGTCTCTTGACTGGAATCCGTCAGTTTCGGTGACAATTTAATGAACTTTCACGTCAAAAAAAATTGAATACTAAAAGCAATAAGCAATTAAGCACCATTAACGTTTCTATTGCTGGGACATAAGCCTGTTCTCTCTGAAAAAAATTGGAAGAAACCGGATGAAATACCTATCTCACAACTTACACTTACTAAAAAGCCAGTCCAATCAACAAAGATTTTGCCTCTTTAATAAGTAGAAACTCCCAACTCCTAAGTGATAACTTAATATTTCTGTGGCTGCCCGATGAGCTATCAAATTGCAACGCTTCAAACTTGACGCGAACGGACTAACTTAGTGCCGGCAACATAACTAAGTTCAACCTAAGTGCTTGAAATATAAACCTAGAAAACCATTGAAACAGCCAGCAATTTCATAGTTGGAGATTTCTTTGAAAGCTCAAAGAGCGTTTTAAAACGAATCTTGGGTCCTGGGTTTAAGTGTTTGACTAACTGCCAAAGACGAAGACTTTTTAGATGGATTTAGTTAAGGAAGAGGTTTAATTCCTGGCTCCTGTACTTGACTCAACGCTTTAGGTTAAAAGAGATGTGATTAGTTTTGGGGGTAGAAGCTAAACTACTTACGAATTAAATGATACGCAAGTTCTAAATATAAAATAAACAAAATTTAAAAAAAAAACTAAGACAAGACTAAACACGTGTACTATAAACAAAAACGGCAACAGAAAATTGTTATTAAAAACCCAGCAGCACCCATTACACAGCGCAGTGATCTGAAGTGTAACAAATTGACTGGATCAAAAAGAAATTTATCACAACGATGCTTCAACTAAGAGCATCGACCGATCCCTAAACAAATCGACGTCCATATTAATTCAATTTATGTGACCGAGCTCCTGCGCTAGCATAAATGATATATACTTTTTCTAAATCATTGTTCGGACCGCATTTTCTGTTCCTTATAAAGTTAAATATTCAAATACGAGTAAGCAGGACAACTGTAGGGTCGCTCGTACGGGTTGATAAGGGACGGCAATTAAAGGGAGCGTTGAATGACCTCGTTCTCGCGCTCGAGTTTCTTCGGCCATGTTCGGAGCGACTCGGGCGTGTAAGGCCCTTATCTTGGGATCTGAGTGCGCGGGCGCAACCCTTGCATATACTTTTATTATTTTTTAAAGGTTGTACTGGAATGCAGAGCAATATCGGTATGTAAACCGTTATAACAGCAGTTTCTTTGCTCAATTATCTTAGTGACATGATCTTATCCGTTGTGATGACTGGTTGAGTTAACTGCTTTTCGAAATGTCTCCGTTCTGATTCTGTTAAGTGGATAGATACTTTGTTTCATATCGTTATATGATCTACTAAGTATGGGTAGTTACATGAGTCACTGACAAACGAAGCGTAATTATGTCTGTATTTGTTTTACGAGGTGCTGTAGAGTTAACCTAAATGATAAGGGAAATAACTGACCTTTAGAACGGTAAACTAACGTCTTTGAACAATTTACATTAGGGGTCTTTATCGCTTACTTTAGAACCAGAACTACCTATTTATTCCCCGGATTTGAAGCAGGAAGTTTTCTTCATCTTCTCGTAGCAAGACGAAAGCTATAAAACTTTATTCAAAATGTCTGCAAAAGTAGTTTTACGAAAACGTGTGGGTGGCTGTATGTGTGATATTGACAACTGTATTTAAGCTTATCAAGATGTGTTGGAGACACCGACGAATCGTGTTATGGTCACAAGTATGACCACGGAAGTCGGATACACTGACTACTATTTAATGTCGTATATTTATTGTCAGCGCCACCCTGTACAAACAGGATGGCGCTGACAATAAATTAAATTGCGTATACCTCATGAGCATGGATCGGAATAGGTAGAGCTGTTTTGTGTACGTGTCATAGATTAGAATAATATGGATAGTTCCCGAGTCCCGGGATTTGATTTTTAAGTAGGTACTTAATAAAATCTTAAAAAAACTATTCTCGCGTGTCGTGGACACTAGATAGTTGATATACTACATAATTATATACTTTTTTGTTTGTAAATACATACTTATTATACATACAAACATCCATGACTCGGAAACAAATGTCCATGCTCATCACACAAACATTTGCTCCTACCGGGATTCGAACCCAGGACCCTAAGAACATAAGGCAGCGTCACTACCACTACGTCATTCGAGTCGTCAAATTAGTAAGTTACCTTATGTTACTGAAGCAATCTATGATTTGTCTTTTTCGTTAACAGTCCAATGCAATTTAGTTTGTTTTTGTTTGAATAAACAATTGACATCCAGTCTTACCCAATTCATTACGGTGAAGAATTATTTCAGACAATTGAAGATCAATCTATTTCTATTTTCGTTCTACTCCAGATTGGAATCACCACCCATTCAGCAGCTGTTTTCCCTGTCAATAAACCATTGCGGCAACTTCTAACACCTGTTCAGATTTCCAGACTACTTCAAACTGTCGATAAAACCTCATTGACGAACTCCCCCTCCATAACTGAGGTTAAATATAGAACTTCAGAGGGTTACTAAAGTTTCTAAATTAACTTGTACGCGTTAAGTGATCGTTTTGTTAGTTAATGATACAAATTAGGTTGTAGACAGTTCATTAGAATATTTTTAGGGTTGGTGACATTACACTAATGTGTTTAATGAGATGTTGGCGGAATACGGGTAGTATACATGCATACACTTCTGCTCAACTCTTCGGGGAGTACAGCCATGAAGTTATATGTATTTTTTTTAAATAACTTAAAATTAAAACCACCTTGACAATAT
Source organism: Xestia c-nigrum (assembly GCA_916618015.1). Taxonomy (NCBI): domain Eukaryota; kingdom Metazoa; phylum Arthropoda; class Insecta; order Lepidoptera; family Noctuidae; genus Xestia; species Xestia c-nigrum. The sequence continues at coordinate 12,743,522 of OU745266.1, read as the reverse complement.
ATTTGATACCAACTTTAGTCTAAACATTTAAGAATATTGAAAATTAGTGGAAATCGAAAATGCTTCTTATTGCAGACTCCTTTAATCTTGAAGTAGCTTAAGTATTTGGCTGCTTCTTAATTTAGAATATTGAGATATTCCCCGGGAGGTTCAGAAGCTATTTTCACATCGCAACATAGGCTTAAAAATCTATCAACCCTTAAAAGATACCTTAAAAACGCACCTGAAACTCTGCACCCTAATTAAATTCACATAGGTGCCCCTAAACTTTCACATAGCGAAGGGGATCTAATTAAAAATGTTTCGTCCTCCCAAATGAACAAAGTAATGTGAGGAGACACAGAATAGATAGAAGCAGAAGTCGAATCCGCACACCGAACGAAAACAGCCGCACGCACACATTGACAAGCGTAGGGCGATCTCAAACAAATGACAGACGCGAGCGTAATATTGTAAGGAACGTTTTGAGTACGAATTTGGATGACAATAACAAAGAAACGATGGATGGACTGTGTGAAGAAGATGATGGTCGATGGTGGTGGTTGATGGTCTCTGTGTGTATATGGCAAGAAAGAAGATGACTGCTGTGATGACGAGTAATATGTGACTATAGAAGTAGAAGACTTTAAATAAATTAGCATAAGAGATGAGTGCGCGTGCACTCGCTGTACGTGAAGCGTGTCAGTGTTCGTGCGTTTACACTCGTTGAACGCAGCTAGTCTTCTGTACCCGTATTAGACTCTGTGACGTAATGTCAGAATTATGTCAGGTCGTCCGTGTCAATGACCTCATTACTAATGATGAATGAGCTGTTAAAGAGTCCCCCATTAGGCCTGAGTGTCGCTGTTTCATGAATTATCTGAGGATAAGAACCAGTCACGAGTTCCACGACTTTTTTGGAGCTCTAAGTAGGTATAGAAATGTAGGTAAGTAATTTTATACGAAGTGGAAAAGAACGGTTATTTGATGAATCGTTTTCGTATTTCGTTTTCCCTGAGCGGGCTCAACATAGATTAGCTCTTTTCCTAATTATAAGGTGTGATGTCCAATTAATGTAGTAACAAAACAATTAATTGATTGAGTTGATATTTCGAGAAAACATTTGTAATTGAGAAACCAACGTAGACTAACAAATTGCTTTCAACTTGAAAACACACCTTATTTCAAACAATTGAAAAAAAAAAGAAAGAATAAAGTATATACGAAAGGTATCTCGTTATTCAATTTCATATCTCTAAAACCAACATAGTTACCCGTAATTCATACACGTAACCTTTCACCGCAAGGTCAAAATGATAATGAAAAAGAAAGCCTACCTAGCTTTCTTGCAACAAGATTTATGGCGCAATAGCCCAGCGATGAACGCGTGAGCGAGAAGGTCATGGGTTTGAACCCGGCCTCGTTAGACCTAGGCTAGGCTTCAGTGTTTGATTTATATGGCCGCTTTACTAGACTCATCTTTTTTGTTATCATGTCAGAAATTATTTTCTTAGGTAGGTGTTATGAAGCTGGTTGGTTCAAATCGTGCCATCACCTGCCAAGACTTTTCCCTATCATAGGGTCGGTTTTAAGTCTAACCGAATACAGTTGAATTTCCAGTATTTTACATGTCGCGACTGCCTATTTGACCGCACAACCGAGTTTGTACTGTACAAAACATCTAAGGTAAGACTGGTTGTCAGACTTTCGAGCCACTGACTACCTGTAACGACTGTCAAAGATCTACAAATAACAGCCAGCTCCGACAGCTTAACGTGTAAAGTTCTCAATTCTTCATTGAAAAGTGGTGTGTCTAACGGACCCAGAATGTTTTCGCGGATTTCTGCTTTCGTGGAGTAAGATTTGCATGAATCTTGCTTGTTAGCATTGTGAGCTAATATGTGGCGTTGAAATACAGCCATATTATTATGTTGTTATCACGTCAGGTGGCTGTGCGAATTCCACAACCGCACTACCTCTTACCGCGATTCTATTCTTCAGAGAAACGCGAAAATCGGCGGCGGCGACCTCTCGCGTCCGGCCCTGGTTCAATCCATGGTCCGGAGCGAGACGGAATGGGAAGCCGTCGCCTCCTTCTGCGAAGCAATCATGCTAGCGAAGGAGGTGGCGGAACGAGAGAGGGAGAGATCCTCTCTTCCCGGCCGCCGCGGGAGACGCAACGGGCGTCGGGGGCCACGTGGTGGCTACCGGCCACCGTAGATGCGGGCCTGTGGACGGCTGGCTATGGGCAATAGCTGGCCGTCCGGCCGTCTAACGACGACGACAGGCCGTGTCGACGGCGCGTTCGTGTTCCACGCGCGCCTCAAAGAGATGTCAGCAAAAGGAGAGGGGCCCGCAAGGGCCGAAGCCTGCCGGGGTTGCGGGCCTGTTCGAAAGAGATACCGTGGCCCCGGAACATAAAGGGCGAGGAAGGAACATGGATGGGTTTTAGTCAGTAAGAGTCTGACACTCCCTCCCGCTCCGCCCAGAGTGGGAGAAGTCATTTGATGATTTACCATCCTAAAAAAAAAAAAAAAAAGAGAAACGCGAAACCGTTCATTCATTTATGTAGTAACGTTATGTTACCGCCTAGTGGCGGTACGCAACGCATCGTTTTCAGACCACTACAGCATAGTTGCTGTAGTGGTCTGAAAACGATGCGTTGCGTATGTAATACTATACTTGTGTTTTCGACAAATATTGTTGTGCAGAACGTACAATAAGAGATGCAAGATAGACGGAAGATGTCCGCCGCGAATTCCGAAGAAAAAAGCCTGCAGCAATTTACAAGACAGGATTCTAAGCTTTGGGTAGCTTTTGAAAATTTCTTGGTAGATAAACCTAGGTCTGAAACCTACTGTTTAGGGCATACAATCACTTACTACGTATAATAAAACAAAGTCCTCCGCCGCGTCTATCTGTCTGTTCGCGATAGACTCAAAAACAGCAGCACCGATTTTCATGCTGTTTTCACCAATGGATAGAGTGGTTCTCGAGGAAGGTTTTAATATATAATTTACTAGCTGACCCACGCAACTTCGTCTGCCTCACATAAGAGAGAAAAACGAAAGGAAAAAATATCCCCGTTTTTGCAACATTTTTCATTCCTGCTCCGCTCCTCATGGTCGTAGCGTGATGTGCTATAGCCTATAGCCTTCCTCGATAAATGGACTATCCAACACAAAAATAAAATTTCAATTCGAGCCGGTAGTTCCTGAGATTAGCGCGTTCAACCAAACAAACAAACTCTTCTGCTTTATAATATTAGTATAGATATGCGGGCGAAACCGCGGACATCAGCTAATGGAAACATAAATAGAAGCATATGTAAGACTTTTACCGCTCGTTTCAGGGCCGGAGCAATAAAATTTCGGCATTTGTACAGGTATACTCTAACATTTAATGAAACTAGGTCGTTTAGTAAGACTTGCAAAAAACCAAATAGTCCATCAAGCTCAATAGCTGCTCTTTCATCCACAGCACCAATGACGAATCATTTTCTCTCGTTTTTTCTTGTAACTTGTTAAAAAAGTCCGTCTCAAAAACGTCTGGGCATCACAATGGACACTTTCTTTTCACTAAAGCGTTGGACGTTTTTATCATTAGCAGGAGCTTCCGCAGTCACTTTGTGTTGACTTGGAAGTGCCTACGTCACGTCCGGTACGTTTTGTGACGAGTCGGTGACATCGGCTTTTTAATTTTTATGCTGGTTACTGTAAATACTGTTTTAAGCCCGGACCAAGTAAAATGCGAATCGCAAGGGACCGGTCAAGGTGGTGACACTTGGGTGAGGCCTATGTCCAGCAGTGGACGTCTATCGGCTGAGATGATGGTGAAGTAAAATGATATATAGCATCACGCTTGTAATCTCCGAAGGCTTTGGCAGAAGTGTACCTTTTACGGCGGTTTTCTATAACTTACCTTCAGAATAGGCTAGTTTCCACCATCAATAAATTGCAATTCTATCAAGTCCATCAGTTAGAGTATTGGAAAATAATGGACACGTATTTTTCGTTTTTGTAAATCAACGAATATTGACAAAGATAAAACGCATCAAAACTCGGGAGTGGGGGCTCGTAACTTCAGAACTCACTAAGAATGATACCAAACAGTGACGTATTCGGAATTTTAAAAGCGTCGTCTCTTCGTCAATTTTGGTTTATGTGACATAAGAAAAAACACGAGTCAAATATATTTTGATTATCTTAGTGACGGACTAATTCGATTTTTTCAGTTAACAAGCCTACTATAACTGTGAAACTTGGAATGCCTACGTCCGTAGATAGGACGTAGGCATATAGGTGTTTCTCTAAACAAGGTAGCTTGAAGTATCCTATCCGTGTCACCAACCTGTCACTTGATTCATCGAAAAATCAAAGAGAGCTTTTTAATGACGTTCTGTTTCTAACCGTCATCATCTGCGCAGCCTTTTCCCAACTATATTGGGTTCAGCTTCCAGTCTAACCGGATGCAGCTGAATACCAGTATTTTACATGGAGCGACTGCCTATTTAACCTCCACAACCCAGTTAATACTGGGAAATACGATACCACTTGGTAAGACTGGTGTCAGACTTTTCGGGCCACTGACTACCTGTAACGACTGTCAAAGATGAACAAATGACAGCCAGGACCAACAGCTTAACGTGCTTTTCCGAGGCACGGAGGAAACTCTGTATGTAAGGGTGGTTACCCATCCACAGACCAAGCTAGGCAAGCATGGCTTAACCTAAAGATTGTCCCGAGCGACAGATATTATTTAGCAACGAGCTCCTCTGTTTCTAACCGTCCGTAACCTAAATGTCAAATAGACAGAGATACCAATCTTCCGTTACCTGTTAGTAAGTTATTGAAAATGGCCGTTTGTACACCAATATTTTGGCAGTTGTTTCAAATAATTCAATAGGCGAGCCTATCACCACTGCGAAATTCCTAATGGAAAAAACCGAATAATACTTTGCCCGACCCGGAAACTCCGGGGAACTGATGCACCCCTCTTTTTTGTCGGGAGATTTAAAGGATGATGTTTGATAACCTAGATAACCCATTTATCAATTAAAGTTACTCATAAACTTAACACCAGTACCACTGATAATGTTACTAATAACTTATAAAGGAAATGAAAGATTCCTCAGCTCATATAATATAATGTTTAGAGTCAAAGCCGTAAATCTACTAACTCAACGTTCAAATATAACACCAGTTTAACGCGGTTAACGGCAGTGGTACTTAAACTGTAATTAGTTTTATATGTAAGCAGTTAATTTTAGAGGTTTATCGGTAACATGCTGTTGAAATGTTAAGGAAACTGAACGGAGCGTTTGAGTGTGTTACAATGTTGAATCAAAATGCATGGAGGTGATTGAGAGAGAACGAGTCTAGTTTTTTTTTTGTGAAATTAAATCCAAACTAATATTATAAATGCGAAAGTAACTCTGTCTGTCTGTCTTTGCTTCACGCCTAAACTACTGAACCGATTTGTGTGAAACTTGAGAAAGGACATAGGATAGTTTTTATTACAAAAAATAAAATAAAATAAAAATTATTCCGGACATACAGCGCCATCTATTGGTCAAGAGTCGGCAATGTGGGTAAAACCAAAAATCCGCCGGAAGTCACTATTCCACGCGAACGAAGTCGCGGGCAAAAGCTAGTTAGGAATAATTTGGCTTCTTTATTTTACAAAACACTAGCTTATGGCTACATCTTCGCCCCGTGGGCAGTTTAAGAGTCATGCCCGACTCGCCAAGTCCCAAAGGAATCTACTGGGATAAAAGTGTCCTATGTGTTAATAAACGAACTGGACAAGTTCCGGCCAAACTGGAAGGAGGACGTGCTGGTTCGGTAGAGGTGGAAAGAGTGGAAGCTTTGCACAGAAGTAGGACAGAGCAGGCTAGAAAAACAAAATGTGTTAAAACAGCTTATAAACTATCAGCTATCTGTGTGCTAAATGTGATTCAAATCCAATCAGTCGTTTTTGAGTTAAACTGGCACAAACTTACATCCTCACATGCTTTGGTATTTGTAGTAGGCAGTATCTCTTGGTAAAAATAATTCCTCGCCTAAATCCTACGAAAATAATTTTGCGAGAAATGAGACCATTACGGGATCCCGAATTTGTAATTTATTTGTCTTTATAAACTAACGGAGTGCCTAACAAAGAAGCCTATTAGTATTTCCCTAAATAGCCTCAACTAAAAATAGATAATATCATTAGCAAAATAAACAGACATAATTAATTAAGGATTTAAAGAATAACTATATTCCATTTTTTTTTCTTTATATTTTATTGGAGGAGCTCGTGACTAAATAATAACAGCCTTTCGGGACGATCTTTGGGTTAAGCCGTGCTTGCCTAGGTTGGTCTGTGGATGGGTGACCACCGTTACGTACCGAGTTTTCTCCGTGCCTCGGAAAGCGCGTTAAGCTGTTGGTCGCGGCTGTCATTTGTCATCTTTGACAGTCGTTACAGGTAGTCAGTGGCCCAAAACGTCTGACACCAGTCTTACCAAGTGGTATCGTATTTGTCAGTATTAAATTGTTTGTGGAGGTCAGATAGGCAGTCGCTTCATGTAAAATACTGGTATTCAGCTGCATCCGGTTAGACTGGAAGCCGACCTCAACATAGTTGGGAAAAGGCTAGGCAGATGATGATGATGAACGAATAACAATATTTTCTTGCGCTACGAGTATTTTTGTAGGTGATTTACAGTAGGGCCAATAAAATAGGATCACGTTTAAAAATACAACAACGTAACCTTGTAACAGCTGGCATAAAATATTATAGATTTTTTCGAAATTAGAACTGCACAAATTGCATAACTTTTTTCAATTACGATTACATAAAGGGTGTAAAACACCTCTTCACGAAGCCGAAAGTCACTTGTTCTCCCCACTATTGCGATCATTTTTTTGTTCTACACCATACCTGGGAACCTTCTAGTTACGGAGATATGGGGGGTCAAAGTTACAACTTATTGACAAGTTTTTTTTTTAATACAACTTTTTTTTTAGATTTTAACTTTTAACACCTCCACGACCCCCGCACTATTCAATCCATCCATCAGCACAATATTTTAAATGCGTTACACTGAGTTCTACCACAAAACATGATTTATAACCTCAAAAAAAAGTTGTTTCCCAGCAATATTTTTTACGTAAAGTTACTTAGTTTAATGTACAGAATGCTTAACGGCTTTGTGATGAGGTGGTTTACATCCTGTATTTATTGTAATAATGAAAAAAGAAGATCACCTTTACTTTTAACTGACAGATGTCAAATGTGATCTAATAAATTCGCCCTACTACAGTACATTAATATTGTAGTGAATGTCAGATATAGGAACGAGGTCACCATTTTGTTTTTCATTTTTTCAAATGACTGTTCTTAGCCTCTTTTCAATGCCATTCAACAGCCAAAAGATTCCTGTAGCACTGTACACAAATTCATCAACGGCCGCCGTAGTAATTCGCAGTAAACATTGACATTTATTACAGCCAGAATGAAAAATATATCCATCAAATAAAAGATGGACACAAATCTTTTTACGCTGTCTATTTATTCTCAACGAATCCTGTTATATTTCAGCCTTAAACATGTAATAAATAGAAACGTACCCACAAATTAAATTATGTACGGAATGTTCCAAAAATCTAGGTTTCTGAATATTTTCTGAGATGAACAGCCAACGAACTATAACCTAATTTCGGAATAATATGGATATCTTCTCAATCTTTCTTCGTATTATCCTAAATCACTACCCATCCTGAACATTTTTTTGTGTTGTAGGTTACAAAAACATAAAGGCAAGCACACATAATCAGCAGTCACGAACCGCGTCCAAAACGGACGTCAGTAACACGATGTTTTCGTCGCACGAATATCATAAATCACGATTATCGTTGTCTCATCCTGTGAATACTTAAATTCAGAAGGTTTTTTTTACCTAGAAATGATTAACCGTCGTAAATAATTTCAGATTTTAAAAGACGGCTGGATCTGACTCTCTGAGGTGGATTATCATAATGAATGAATAACAACTTACCACTGAATTAATAATATAAAAATAATAAAATGTATATGAATTAATTTGAAAACGGTAGTGGGGGTCAGCCTGAAAGCGGAAGGTGGCGTTTAGGGATATTCTTTATTGCAGCTTGGACTAGGCACACGTCCAGCAGTAAACCGCACCTGCGATAGGACAATTCTTTTATACGATAGATACTAAACTGGTTAAGCTAAATTAGTAAGTCCGCCATCTATCAAAAAACACAATCCGAATCCAAAATCAAACGTAAATACTAATGAACCCATCGCAATTCCAAGTAAAAAACGATTTCATCCGTTCAGTTTACATCCGAATTAAAGTTAAGTCTTACAAAGACATTCACGCGTTCAAGTTCAAATCAGCCCGCTAGTTATCTGAGGCAAAACTTCCGTCAACTTCTGACTATTTGCCTAACTCTGATATTTGTCTCCTAAAATCACGGAGCAGTGCACGAAACTGGAAACTAATTCCAAAGTACGGTTGTTCCGTAACCCGTGTGTTATAAATGTTAGAATCTCCAGGTTTTGGGGGCGAAACGTTACGGGAAGAACTTGGGATTGTGGAAATGAGCGGGATAAGCGAGGACAATGTGATTTTGTTGGTGGGAAATACGCAAAACTGGCTTGTATGTAGTCCATTTTGAAATTCGGAGAGTGGTGCGCGACTCTCGATTCAAAGGCGACTTAAATGCGTCTCTCAGGCGAGTGGTGTGTCAGAAAACAGAAGCAAGAGTATCTGTTAGGTCAAAAAAGATTTTATGAAAATTCCTAAACACCAGCTTATTTAAAAACTGCCCTAAATCAGTACTATTTGTGCAAGTATTGGAAAAGAAACCATATCACTATTCCCTCACCAATCTTGGAAAACAAACTAGAAAGTGTACCGTTCACGTACCCACGTACAAAACTCGTATTTCATCCGGATCGCAAACGCGGTGTTTTTCTGATTAACATTGTGAATCCGGCCTAATAAGATTGCCCATCTTATGATAGTTGTTAGACAGTGCGCACTAGAAATAAAACAGTATTGTCTGTGTACAGAATAGTTTATACTGTTTTTTTTTTTCAGTACTTTATAGCAACTTTGACTATGACACTGTTCTGTAGTGGAAACGTACGATCTTTGTTTGTGACCGTCACTCTGCAAGCCGCGTTTCGGTAGCTCGTCGCATGCAAAAAAACGTCACAAGACGCGGGTCGCTTGAACGTGAAGCTTGTGGCCACGGAGTAAGTGTAATGAGAGATTAGCGACAGACCGACGACGTAAACTGCTAGCAACATGTTTTCATACAAAACTGGTCATAAGATTGGAGTAATACAATTCGTTTTTGTATTGTTATTTTTGTACTGGATACAGAATAGGTCAGATAAAATAACTAGGCTTAGAGTAAACATCCCATGGGTAATCTTCTCTGGGTCATTCACTACATTCTCGGACATTGTTTTTATTTTTCTGTGAATTTAATTATATTCTGCTTTTGTCTTTGCTATAAACATCAGAAGCATCAGGCAGGGGCACAGCCCTCCTCTTTGTGAGGGATTTAGCCGTAACACTTTTATTTATGCTCCATTATAATTATGACCGTGGAATATTTGACGACCCAAATGTCTTAGTGGTAGTGAGGCTGCCTTACGTTCTAAGGGTCCTTGGTTCGAATCCCGGTAGGAGCAAATGTTTGTGTGATGAGCAAGGACATTTTTTTCCGAATCATGGATGTTTATATGTATAATAAGTACTTATGTATTTACAAACAAAAAAGCATATATGTAGTATATCAACTATCTGGTGTCCACGACACAAGCCTTGCTTAGCGTGGCACTAGATGGCGCTGTGTGTTAATGTGCAGCGATATTTATATTAATTATATTTATAATTCTTTGTAAATAAAATACTAAATACTAATACTAATATGATTAGTACATACATACATCGAGGCAGCCATATCTGCTGTTCCGCGCACGTATAACCTCCTTCCCTACTAACAGATCACTCAGCATCCCGTGTTGAACCAGAAACTGAATGCTTATTAGAAAGCGCACGATCTTTATGCGAGGCATGCCTTGATATAAATTGTATAAGGGGAACAGGTTATTCTAAAGCTGGGTATACACTGAGCGAGCTGAGCGAAACATGAATTTGCGTAGTGTAGACAGATTTACAGTTTTTGCCTTGTACGAGCACAGCTCCATATACAGGGTGTAAACCACCCCATCACAAAGCCGTTAACTCTGTACATCAAACTAAGCAACTTTACGCAAAAAATATTGCTGGGATACAATTTTTTTTTTGAGGTTATAAATTATGTTTTGTGGTAGAACTCAATGTAACGCACTTAAAACATTGTACTGATGGGTGCATTGAGTAGTACGGGGGTCGAAAATGTGTTAAAAGTCAAAATCCTACAAAAAAAACTTGTATTAAAAAAAAATTGTCAAAAAGTTGTAACTTTGACCCCCCATATCTTCGTAACTATAAGGTTCCCAGGTATGGTGTAGAACAAAAAAATGATCGCAATGATGGGGAGAACAAGTGCCTTTCGGCTTCGTGAAGAGGTGCTTTACACCCTTTATGACTCTACTGTGTGGATAACAGTCTTATCTCAGCCTAGAAACTAAGGCCCCGCTCACAGCCAGGGGCGATGCACACACACAATGCGACTGCGTTAAGCGACACGCGCGTGCTTTACTTTACCGTCCACTAGTAATGATCCGTGGCGTGTTCTAAACGAGTTTATTCATTTGTTTTCTCTTCTTTTATTTTCGCTGTCACAGGACGTGTGCCGGCTGCTCTTCTCTTTAAATTGAGACCTAGCCTTAGTAAGGTCTAGTCTAGGTTCTAGACAGACGACAGTAAAGCATGAATATCTTAAAGAATACTTTAAAGTAGTAAAGATGGGCACATCGCGTCCTAAACTTACAAATACAAAGAAAAATTTAATTAGTTTGTCTATTTTTGTTCTTTCAGACTTTTTATCTTGTCTTTTTCAGGGACAGAATGAAAACTTAATTTGCCTTTGTCATGGAAGAAATTTTTAAAATATGTTTTTCTCTAACAATAACATGATTTTCTTGATCGTAATCGTAACTAAGCTATGTAAAGCTTTCTCTTCTGTGAACAAATTTTATTTTTAGCAGCTTGTGAGAAGTTTTAAAAATACCTGGGTACCGTTAACTTTTGCTTACTCTGAAGTAGTAAAAAGGCAAAATTTTATTTAGCCATAAAATGGCATGTCCCAATTTAAATAACGAGCGATACCCGCCTTGCGTCTTCTGCAAGACGCTACAAGATTTAGGAGGCTCTTCAAACATTCTGTATAGCGTTTTCGGCCATTTCTATAGCGTTAGCAATTTTAGAAATATTCCTGTGCAAGTGCCAGTTTTTTATTACAACAGTACGGAAATACCCGATGGTAGTATAACAGTGCTTTTATTAATTGTCTTACTAAGATTGATAATAATACAAATGTTGCAGGAGGTCAAAAATTCTCAAATTACAAAAATCCCCAATAGGTGATTTTATTTTTGAAGTAGAATATGTAGTCCCGGTGGGTCGACCCATTACCGGTCCATGGGTAATTTTAATTACCTTGGGTTCCATAGCATTAGGGATTGGTTTAGTTTAGTTTATTTATTAATAATTATCAATAATTGCAGGTCAGTTTTATAAAAATAAAAACACAAATCATGATCACATCAAAAAATCCGACACATCATAAGTAAACTTATTAAAAATTAAAATTAATAAAAACCCATTAAAATTTTTCATAAAATACGTTCATTAATTAAAATAAATAAATTAAGAATGAACAAACATGGTTTTGTTTCTTGGACTTATAATAAATACAAATCCACAGCAACACCATATCATATCCCACCGTGCACCATGACCACGAGCAACGAGTGATTGGATATCATAGTCAACATTTTCCTCACTAAATTTTCTTCTTTATTAGCCATTTTAGAATATTTCAATTTAACGAATCGTCTGAAAAGAAGCATCTTATCCTGATAACTTTGCTTGATAGAAAGAAAGAAAGAAAAAACATTTATTCGTCGCAAAGTAATGACGTGCATACAATATTAATAAGGTAAACATAGAACGCATTAATACAAACACCCAAGTTACCCTCGCAATCATACATCTTCCTAAAGATTTTATCCGACAAGATATAAAGTAATTGTACCTGCATCTTAACACTTAGGTACAACAGAGCATAAAGGAATGCGATCCCGGGGGAAGAATCCCGGTTCCCGCACAATCCCGGTTCCCGCACAATCTCGGTTCTTGCACAATCCCGGGGTTACACGTATAAAGTTAAGGATGTAAAAGTTAGGATTCCAAACACAAGTTGGTTTGTTCAAAACTATGTCGGACTGTTTCGAGTTGAAACACATTTTGACATATATCACAGTTAGTTACGTGATGTTATTTAAATCAGGTTATTTATGAGTTTTGGTCTGGTTTGTTGCAATGGGATATTAGGCTAGGTTTAAAGATATTCACTCTAAAAAAAGACAGGAAGTTATAAGACCTTGTTCGTTACTGCTTCGAAAACTTTGTTAAAATTAAGTCTTTAAATGGCTATGTTTGTTTGTATGCAAACTTGGGACAATATTTTGTTTACCCACAGTACTATTCTATAAATTAATTTCAAAGTTCATGCGCTTCTCAATCATTCCTGCTTAAATTAGTATTCTAAGTCATTAGTGTAATTTTTTCCATATATCCTATTTTCACCACCAAATGATGAAATAGAACTTTATAACTCCATGCAAATTATAACCCACTCAAGTGAGTGGGTTATAATTTGTTTTTTTTTTTTTTTGTAGGTTTTTTTGGTTTTTTTTTTTGTTTTGTTTTAAGTAAAACAAAACAAAGATTCGAAACAGCTTCCATTATTCGAAATTCAAAATAAGCACGCATCATAAGTGAGCGCCATTTGTAAAATATGAGTCCATAGACACTACAAACGAAGATAAGTAATGATTTAACGTCACATAGATTAATTGCGGACGCTTCGTATCTCGATCACGGGAATACACTTCGTGATTTTACAATTCGAAGTTGCTTTCGTATAGGTATTTTCGTTACTTATTGCTTTTTATGTTTTATTGTAGATCGTCTCGCTGTCGCTGGGTAAGAGGTCACATGCGTTACTGCTGATCAGGGGTTTTCGGGATTTGATTTTTGATTCGGGTAGTGTTTTTGGGTTTTTCGTCTCAGTAGTTGCCCCATTAACATTTATGAAGATGAGTGAGGGTAGTTGAATAAACGCCTTCACTTTGCTGTCGCGGTACCTCCAATACTTCAGTTTCCCCGCGACCACGGCTGGTGCAATCCGGTCGAAACGTCGGGATTAAATTAAAGGTAAATTCGCTATAAATACCCGTCTTCATATGTTTTATAATGTTGCCCCATTAGTCAGGATTTGTGCTCGGTTGGTGGTAAATGGGTCACCCCTGTTACATGGGACTTTAATATAACTAGCGTATTTTTATACCTCTGTATGTCTCTCATATGTTTTATCTTCTCGTAGAATATAAGAAAGCATGGTTTGAGTAAGTTATGGATAGCACAGTAAATACCGATTGCTAATTTTGTAAGTGAATCTCTTATTCCGTGCCAACTTTGGAATAGAAAAGTGCACGACCCAATTCCAAATCGTGCATTTTGTGAAGCATGTCAGAGAAAACTAGGTTTTATTAGTTCGTCCGAACGGACTAGATTCGACTGTCGATTCGAGTCTTTTATGCTTAAAAACTTCATAATACTATACTTGATTAGAATAGATTTCACTTTTAAGCTTTTAGCATCACGCCAGTAATCCCCGAAGGGTAAGACAGAAGTGCACCTAATAACAAACCAACATTTCGCCAGTTATTTTTAAGTCCTAAGTAGGTGGCGAGGCCTATTGCCATCAACCGACCCCGTTGCTGCTACCGAGAACTGGTTGTTGCAAAATCCAATACCACTTTGCTCGGCCTGGGTATCAACCCCAGGATACCGCAGTCACGTTTCCGAGCAGAAAAACCAAAACCGTTACAAAGGTAAACAACTACAAATTAATCAACATTATTTACCTACACTAAATTCAATAAACCTAGGAATAATTTATTAGGAAGGTTTCCAACACTGAAAAGGTTATAGTAATCGAGTCTTGTGACCTTGACCGGTCTAAATCTCCACGAGATTAGTGAAGTCTGTCGGTCGATCAAGATTAGGAATACGGAGTCCATTCTATTGATCCTATTCGGAATTTAATCAAGTAGCTTTATCTTGGCTTTGGCTTTATATGGTTATTTTCTAATTACCTACCTCTGTTACACGCGTTAGTGATAATATTCGATTTTTGAATTGAAAATTTGTCAAACATTAACAATACTCAAGGTAAAGTTATAACACCCCGTCGTTTTTGCGTCGGGGGTTAAAATGGTTCTGCACACAAGCAAAATACGGCTTTATATTGGTTTTTTATTTTACGATGACAAGAAAAGTAGGGTGAAGTAAGTAGTATTAATATTAATGGTGCAAACGAAACTAATTTGTCTCATCTGCACCATTAATGGTGCAGGTCAATGGTGCATACGGTACGACGGGATTTGAACATCACGCACGCTAAAAAATAATTTGTCAAGTTCTTTAATTCCTCAATCGAAAAACTGGTCCAATAAAGGTCAGCTCCCCAAGCCAAAATCAACATTTTTTCTACTTTCAGTACATGACTACTACACCACTAGCCATCATTATGATTTGCTCTTCCTTCTTCGTCATACATTACTCTCCACAGAACCCATCCATTTCTCACCATGAATGGCCACGAATAATCCAAGGAGTTAAGAGTGGCACAACATTGGCTATATAAAAATTAGAAACATGTAAATCAAAAATAAACAAGATCTTACCAATGTTCTTCAAAAATTATAAAAGTATCGTTTGTCTGTTCCCGCCACTCAATCGTCGGCCATCTTTATTGGCCCACAGGAAACAGAAAAAACAAGGCGTGTTTGTTTTAAAGCCGAGAAGCACAGACAATAAATATTTTGCTTTTGAATTTCGCTCAATAAAACTCGGCTGTGTGTTACCAGTGTTTGTGTTTGTTCGTACGGTGGGATTTCAATTTGTTGTATTTGATTTTCGTTATGATATATATCGTTTATCAATAGGATGAGAGATGTTAGGTAACTGGTATGAATACTTTTTGGTTGGTATCTTTTTTTTCCGTGTTGCCACTAGTTAAAACAATCAGCTCGGCGATGTGGTACCCCGGGTAAACATAGTGTAGCAGAAACTGCGATATATAACATACATACACATACATAGTTTATATCGCATCTGGGTGGTGGTTGAGATATAAGGTGTCCATGTAAGGTGGTATTCATCTACATTCGGTAACAGTGGAAGCCGTTGCCAACTTATTTGATCAAAGGATGGCAGATATATGATGGATACTATGATGGGCTAAACCTAACATCATACATAGACAAACTTATATCACTCTGTCATGGCACCGATAATATGGCAATAGTCCCAACTGATGACAAAGATCATGGGTAAAAGTGGACTTGCAAAGCTTGTGAGCAGCACATGGAATTGTTGTGTCATTTTCAAAGAGATCAAGGGATCCTGTAGGAATCGAGTTGTATGGAATCTTCACCACTGGTACATAATTATATCACTCTGTCAAGGCACATATAATATGGCAGTAGTTCTAACTGATGACAAAGATCATGGGTAAAAGTGGACTTGCAAAGCTTGTGAGCAGCACATGGAATTGTTGTGTCATTTTCAAAGAGATCAAGGGTTCCTGTAGGAATCGAGTTGTATAGAATCTTCGCCACTGATACATACTTATATCACTCTGTCATGGCACCTATAATATGGCAGTATGGTAGTTTAGTATGGCAGTATGGTGTGGTGGTGTGGCGGTAACTGATGACAAAAATCATGGATAAAAGTTTAGATTTTTCACTTCTTTGTGTTTCACATGCGCTTACCCCTTTACAGCGTACTAGCGTGATGTTATGTCATGAACTGGTGTAACAGTAGACAGAAATGAGATTTCAGCTATCCTAGTCCATTTGCTATTATTTATTGAGGAGTTCCGTTATCTATCTCAGAAGTTCTTCATCAAATCTTCACCAAATTGAAGGGGGACCACTCCGAGAAAATACTCTTCCGAAAACTATCCAAATCGCTTCATGTGTGCCTATAAAGTTTGAAGAGTTCTCTCTATTTCTCTTGGATCCCATCATCAGACCCTGACTTGATGATTATGGGACCACCTGTGAAGCATACCCTTTCAAACAAAATAAAAATAATCCAAATCGGTCCAGCCATCTTCGAGTAATCGGGGAACATACATAAAAAAAAGATTCCGACGAATTGAGAAGCTCCTCCTTTTGGAAATCGGTTAAAAAGAGGATTTTCAAAGCTTGTGAGGAACGTAAAATTGTTGGTGTGACATTAAATACATACTGTTTTAAGCTTGCACGGTTTAAAACTAAACAGGAGGTCTAAATATCGGGAGCTCAAAATAACAAAAAAACACGGAAGAATCCTGTAAGTGACAATATAAGTTTATGACATTAAGGGCCAGTTTCACCAGTTGCGGATAAAGTGTCGGTAAGCCTATTAGGAACTTATCGGCCAGATAAACTAACACTTTTGGTTTCACAGGTGTCGGATAGCGATATCTGGTGGATAAAGTATTAGTTATAACCAGCCTTTAAGTGGTAGATAGTATTAACTATCAGATAACTAACCGACACTTTATCCGGAACTGGTGAAACTGGCCCTAAATGGTCGTTCAGAAATGCCTTTTAAGAGATTACAATAAAATTAACATTACCACCATCATGCTTCCACCAGGCGAAGTATTTTCTCTGTGGTACACAACGCTTACCTGTAAACAACAAAATTATTCGTTAATGAATGACATTAATAGTATTGTTACAATTAAAAGCAGGACGCATTGTGGTTGGAACTGTTAACAGTTAATGGAAGCCACAAATAAATAATCGCAATAAATATTCATAATGTTTTGCAGTTATTAAGGTAACTTGGGCTATGGCATTTTTTTTTTAGGATGGGGAGTCATCAAATGACTTCTCCCACTCTGGGCGGAGCGGGAGGGAGTGTCAGACTTTGACTGACTAAAACCCATCCATGTTCCTGCTAGTAAATTTATAATTTACAACTAAAGTTGCAGTAGGAGGGAAATAATTATATGAAGGGGAATACCTTTCTGCTGTGAAACAACGTACGCGTAGGTAACAACGTATTGCTAAATCTCGCTAGAAAAAACAAACAATTTAAACCTTTTTTCTAATTAAAGAAAAAAAAAAAAGAAATATTTGGTCATCGGCTATACTATACATAGAGCTATGCTTATTCTAAATTAAAAAAATATAACTTACTAAAACAAATGAATTCCAAATATTTTTCTAATCAGCCTAGATTCTAAAGATAAAAAATTAAAACTCCAAGATGCATCAATAAAAAATAAATAAAGAACCATTTAAGTATGTCTTAGCTGTAACGTTTGAAGGGCCATCTACAGGGGGAGCACAAATTCAATTTTAATTGAACGATGCCGATTCATTGGATGGAGACAGGAGGGTGAACGATAAAATTAAACGTCAATCTTACTTTATAGGGACCGGATTACGCTGATTTTTATATAAATAACCTGCAAATTGAGAGTGAATTTTGTTGTGGTTAAAGATGTTGATGGGTAATAAATTTGATAATTTACAAATAGTTTGAAATTGAGAATATTAAATTCTATCAGAGATACCGAAGATGGATATGTCCAAAATATATTGGATTGACATTTGAACACCATACCGGGGAGGTACGATTCTCCTTTGTTAGGCGATGTTGTTTTAAGATGTATTTGAACCGTTGTCAAATAGATAAAACATAAGTTAACTAACATTGGGTATGAGTTATATTTTTTGCTTACTAACACATGGATGTTGCTTATCCGAATTAAAGATTATTTTATTTTATTTTGATTGTCATAGAAATGCAAAACGTTCTAAACAGGATTACCACTTGTTAATGGTCTTCTGATTGTTGGTTATTTTTATTTGAGCAGGGACCGTCAATTTCATTTTAATAACTCCAATACAATTTAATAATGACGGAAATTAAATAACACCAATTTTATTACGAGAATCCATTTCTACAACTCTTCACAAAAATAAAAATAAAACTGAATTCAGAATAGTATCACTGTTCAAAACAAACTTCTATCTTAAACACAGTAACACAAATCTTCCGTAGATACTAAATCTTCAAATTCTAGTTCTACAACGTTTTGCCATTATAACACTAGTGTGTAACATAGTGTATTCTAGCAAGTAATGCCATAAAGAATCTCCATATGACTTGGCTCGCTATTTGCGCCGGTTGCAAGGGAATTTAAACAAGTTGTGTTCAGGGAACATGCTGTAGATAATAGGGCTGTCATTCTAGATCTGTTGAGGAAGAATGCAGTTCAAGAGAATTGTATTAAAATATGTGTTATAAGTAATGGATCTTTAACCGTTTCAGAATTGTTTAGGATATACATTCTTGAAGAAAGAGTGTCTTTTCCTATAGCCAAGCACACAATCCAATCTAAAATACTAATATTATAAAAAGGAAAGATTTGTATTTTTTTCTATAACGAGTAAATTAAAAAACTACTGGACCGATTTGAAAAATTATTTCAGCAGTGGATAGCTACATTATCAGCGAGTAACATAGGCTATATTTTATCCCCGTACTTCCACGGGAACGGGTAATACGCGGGTGAAACCGCGTGTCGTCCGTTAGTTTATTACGAGTATAAATACGATATTACTTTTTTGGCACTAAGGGCTAGACAGATTTCGATGAAAATTGGCACACAGGTAGACCATGACGGACTTATGTTACATTTTATCGTGCTAGTATGTTCCCTTGAGACCATTCCCGACTACTACGCGAGTGGATCTGCCGTAAAAAGGTAGTATCTAAACATGTTAAAGTTTGCGAAATATTTCAAATTTTCATCTAAAATACACACGTGAACGTATTTCGAAATATCTATCCACCTTACATGTAACGTAACAACATTATTCAAAGTTTTATCTCGAAAATTTCAGGCGGCCCTAACAACAGTATCGTTATTCACAAAAATGACTAATAAACGTTACGTAGTCTTGGCAACACCCTTTATGATCAATACGTAGTCATAAGGCTGGGGTTTGTGTGCCTATCGCCTTGTTCATAACCTCTAGGGATAATGCAACATGATCTAATCTTAATTTACAAAATGGAACATCTTTTTTAATAGATTTATTTACAACTAGCCGATGCCCGCTGCTTTGCCCGACCGCAAATTATAGACTAAAACCTTCCTTTTGAATCACTGTATCTATTTAAAAAAAACCGCATCAAAATCTGTTGCTCAGTTTGAAGATCTAAGCATGCATAGGGACAGACAGACGCGGCGGGCGACTTAGTTTTATAATATGTAGTGATAGTGACAATACATTTTTTTAAACATTTATGGTTGTTAATATTCAAAAGTAGTAGCCGCGAATACGTCCGCGAAAATTGTGACAGCTCGGCTAATTAACACGATATCAATATAATTTATAGCCTAAGTTACTCAGTAAATATGTAGCTTCCTAATGGTGAATGTGTTTTAAAATCGGTTGAAAAGTTAAATTAAAACAAACAAACAAAAAATATTAGTTTAAGATAGATGGCCCATCGGAATCAAGTACAACGTCAAGGCTGCCGGTGGTTAGGGCTCCAGAGAACAGGCAGGAACCGCCTAACTATGCGTGCCGTGTCCAGGAGTACTGTTTTCTGTAATTTTCAAGCAATCCGACCAGCCGTTGCAGACCCGCAATACTCTCATCCATACCCGGTAGTCCCACGTTAGGCTTGTGGTAAAGAATATTAGAAACTATGATTGAAATACCTTCTTTAACCTTTTGACTGCCACAGCATAAACGCTCGCGTGTGCCCTCCACGCCAAGCCACAATTTCATCTACTATTTTGTCACATATTTGTGTCGTTTGGCGTACAGGGCACGCGCTTACTTGTCACGTATATGTGACAATGGCATCCAAAAGGTTAATTCATGCTAGCCTAGTACCTTTGAGTTAAAGCACAGAACTTGCACAAAGTGTCGTTAACAGATTAAAATTATCATCCCAGACGCTTTAGGTGGTATGGTAAAGTTAAAAAATAATACCAAAGCCAAGGGTACAACGTACCACCAGGGGTAGGGTCAGGTGCCCACCGCACTGCTAGGGGTATATTGTTGTTTAAATTCTTCTGAAGCCTGAAAACTGGCATGTTTTTTTCAATACATTTGTTAGACCGTGTTTACATGAGGACTTAAAACCGAAGCTTTGCGAATACAAAGTAAATATTTCATGGTAATATAATGTTACATCGGACCTACTAGAACATTCGAGAAAGCCAGTGATTACAGTGTGTGTACGTTAGAAGTTCGAGAGAATTCTATTATTATTAGTTTTAAAGTTAGGTAGGTACAAACTCGCGACCTATTTATACAAAGACATTAGAATTTCGACCGTACGCCTAGGGCATAAGGTTCATATTTGTTTGTTTTGTACAAGTAGGTAATGCCAACCTTGTAAGTAGGTACCTGCTATTTTTTGTTAGTGTTTTTTTATGACCCTCTCGAATGTTCGTCTTTATTCTGGTGTATCTGTTGGCGAGTATAAATAGAGCGCTCAGGGCCGCGACCGGCAGTCTTGTTTTAGCGACACAACGAAGCGAATCGAAGAGAACTTGAAGTGCGATATCTAAGCGAATAGTGATCAGTGGTGTATTTGTGATTAAGTTTAAGTTGTTTTGTGATCAATAAAGTTATTGTGTTGTTTAATCGGTAGTAATTAATTTATCTCATACCCAGCTCGTAACAAATTGGTGTCAGAAGTGAGAGATAAATTATGCCAATTCTACCAAAGGACGACACGGAGGGTATCCGTACCAGAAGCCAGCGACAGCAGGATATGGACCAAAGGCGGTTTGGAGATTCTCCGACACAGACACCGGGTGGTGTCCAGCCTACGTCAGAGCCAGTCGCTGGCCCATCTGGAGTTTCTTCAGCATCAGTGGCGCCAGACTTGTCTACTTTAATGGCGCTGCTGCAGGAACAGGGACGCCAGTTACGGGAGCAACTGCAACGAGACAAAGAGGAGCAGGCTCGCCGTCAAGAGGAGCAGGCTCGCCGTCAAGAGGAGCAGGCTCGCCGGTTGGAAGAGCAGTTGCAGCAAGACAAAGAGGAACAAGCCCGCCGCCAAGACGAGCAGATGATCCTCATAAAGGATCTTCATGCAACTTTCGGCAAGGACCTGAAAGTGATGAAAGATCAGGTCCATCAGCACGAGAATCGCATCTCGGAGGCCGAAGTTAAGATTGCTGGGGTGCAGAAGGCTTTGAGCGAACTGAAGACTGAAGGTGGAACTATAGCTTCGGTGGTTGCTGCACCTTCGTCGCGTGGTTTTAAGGTGCCTCCGTTCGACGGCACATCTTCGTGGTCGGCTTACAAAATACAGTTTGAGGCCGTCATGAAGGCGAATGGATGGACAAAACCACAAGCCATGACCGCGCTCACCTTGGGCCTCCGAGACCAGGCCCTAACTATTCTGGAGGCGCTCGGCAAGGACGTTACCTACGAGCAGCTACTGGAGGCGTTGGAGTCCAGATACGGCGACGCGCACCTGGAGCACGTATTCCGTGCCAAGTTGAAGGACCGTTTTCAACGAAGTGCCGAGAACCTACAGCAGTGGGCTCTGGAAGTTGAAAAACTCGTTCGGAAAGCCTACCAGTCTGCCCCTGCACTGATTGATGGAAATCTGGTACAGGCGTTCGTTGATGGAATACGTGACTTGGAAGTTAGAGCTGCCGTGAGACTTGGGCATCATGAGACCTTGAAGGACGCCTTGGCCCATGCCTTAGAAGTAGAGGCAGTGAGGCAAGACCACCGAACGCACCGTGTCAGGGAGGTTGTTGCATCACCTGTACGCGACCGCCCACAGGGGTATAGTCCTAGGTGCTACACATGTGGAGAAAGGGGTCATCTTCGGTCCAGCTGTCCTAAGCGCAGCACCCCGAGAGAAGATCAGCAGGGAAGAGTGGCTGAAGTGACTGCCCAGCCACAGCAGGGAAACGAGTAAATGCCAGGACTGGGGGGCAGGTGCTGGCTGGTATTGAAAGAGCCCCGAGAATCTTGATCTCCCAAGCACATGACGGAAACAGCCTGACCATCAAAGGCGAAGTCAATGGAACACCATGCAAACTGACGTTGGATACTGGAGCTTCTCACACGGTCGTCAATTCCAAACTAGCAAGTCGGTTTCTTGGGGACTACTTCAACAAACACGACCGTATACAGTTACTAACAGCTACCGGTCAGCATATTACCGTCCGAGGCAAGAAGGAGGTGGAGTTAAAATTGGGTGACAGATTTTACAAGCAGAATGTCATCGTGGCTGACATAGTGGACGATTGCATCTTGGGCTTGGACTTCATGCGGAAATATCGTTGTGAGATCGACGTTGATCAAGGAGTACTGAAATGTGGTTCAGAGGAAGTATTCATGGAAGGTGCACCGTCAGGGAAAGTGTACTGCTTGAAGAAGATTGTTCTTCCTCGCAGATCAGAAACGATTGTGCCAATTTGTTTGCCACGGAACTCTGGACAAAGAGATCGAAGTGTACTGATAGAAAGGGTGAACAATGACTTCCCATGGAAGATGGCACGAACTCTGGTTAAGGCCACCAACGTCTCAGCAGTACGTATACTGAATCCAAGTGACCAGGAGCAAGTGATTAAGAAGGGCACCTTGATCGGCACTTGCGAGGAAGTAGCTTGGATGCGTCAATTGCAAGATGTCCCTACCGGAAATGAAATTCGCAGTTCAAAATTTGACGTATCAACGCTTTTGGAAAACTGCGATTTAACTAAAGGAGAAATAGACAAGGCTAAGAAGATGTTACTTCAGTACGCCAACATTTTCTCTTCGAATGATGCTGACATAGGGAGAACTGGACTTGTTCAGCACCAGATTAATACAGGTAACGAGTTACCTATCCGTCAGCGACCAAGAAGACTGCCAGTTGCACGAGAAAAAGAGGTAGAAACCATGATTGAGGGAATGGTGAAGGACGGTGTTATAGAGCCTTCATCGAGTCCATGGTGTTCACCTGTGGTCCTGGTAAAGAAAAAGGACGGCAGTATGCGCTTCTGTGTGGACTATCGACGACTGAACGACGTCACGAAAAAGGACAGCTACCCGCTGCCTAGGATCGATGACACACTGGACACGCTGACTGGTATGAAGTGGTTTACCACACTTGATCTGAAGAGTGGCTACTGGCAAGTAGAAATAGACCCCAAGGACAAGGAGAAAACTGCATTCTCAACAGGAAAAGGGCTATGGCAGTTTAAAGTTATGCCATTCGGTTTGTGCAACGCTCCTGCGACGTTTGAAAGGCTGATGGAGCAAGTACTCGCCGGATTGATTGGAGACGCATGTCTTGTCTATCTAGACGACATAATCATCGTGGGCCGTACATTTGAAGATCACCTTAAAAACCTCAACCGAGTGCTGTCGAAAATCCAAACAGCAAATCTCAAGTTAAGTCCGAAAAAGTGTTCGTTTTTCAGACAGCAAGTGAACTTCTTAGGACACATAGTTTCGGGGGAAGGTGTTCAAACAGACCCAGAAAAAGTAGTCGCCGTCAAGGATTGGCCAGTTCCGAAAGACAAGACACAGGTCAGAGCATTCCTGGGTTTATGCTCCTACTATCGAAGGTTTGTCAAGAATTTTGCCGACATTGCAAAACCTCTGCACAAACTCACTGAGGAAAAGAGGCAATTCTGTTGGGACGATGACTGCGACGTCGCATTTCAGGAATTAAAGAAACGTCTGTGCAACACACCTATTTTGGGATATCCTGACACTGAAAATGACTTCATAGTTGACACAGATGCCAGTAATACTGGAATTGGGGGCGTGCTGTCTCAACGGAAAGGAGACCGGGAGGTTGTAATAGCCTACTTCAGCAAGTCTTTATCTAAGCCAGAAAGAAATTACTGCGTTACAAGACGGGAGCTACTCGCTGTAGTAAAGACAGTGCAGCACTTCAGTAAATATTTGCTGGGACGTAAATTCCAACTACGAACTGACCATGCTGCACTGAAGTGGCTATTGCAGTTCAAGAATCCAGAGGGGCAAGTGGCGAGATGGATAGAACTACTCCAAGAGTTTGATTTCGTAACTGAGCATCGCAGTGGGAGAACTCACGGTAACGCAGACGCCTTGTCGAGAAGACCTTGTCCTGAAGACTGTAAGCATTGTGCCAGGCAAGAGACTAAGGAAGTAGTACCCGTGAGGATGCTTAGAACGGATCTCAGCGATGAATGGAAGGAGACCCTACAGCAGGCTCAACAAAAAGATCCGGACATCAAACCAATCTTCGAGTGGATCAAAGCTGGTGTTCCTAAGCCCAAGTGGAGTGATGTGGCTGCGATGAGTTCCATCACAAAGAGTTATTGGGCGCAATGGAACAGCTTGGTGATCCAGGATGGAGTCTTGTGCCGTAAATGGGAAAACGCTAGAGGGGACAGTTGTCATCTACAAATGGTTGTCCCTAAAGCTAAGGTACCGGATGTTCTACGGCTCTACCATGATGGATGTTCTGGAGGACATATGGGGGTAAAAAGGACTCTACTAAAAATTCGAGGACGCTTTTACTGGATCCACTGTCGTGATGATGTGGAGGACTGGTGTCGCAAATGTTCCAGTTGTGCAGCCGTGAAAGGACCCCAGACACGCAGCAGAGGTGCATTAAAAGTGTACAACGTTGGAGCCCCTTGGGAACGGATAGCACTAGACGTTGCGGGACCATTTCCAGTAAGCGAGAGCGGAAACAGGTACTTCCTGGTGGTCATGGATTACTTTACAAAGTGGCCGGAAGTCTTCGCCATTCCTAACCAAGAAGCAACAACTGTCGCAGATAAATTAGTTCAAGAAGTCTTCTGTCGTTTTGGAGTACCCTTAGAAATACACAGCGATCAAGGAAGAAATTTTGAATCGCAAGTATTTCAAGAGACTTGTCGATTGATGGGTACCTATAAAACCAGAACCACCTCTTACCACCCACAATCCGATGGAATGGTGGAACGATTCAACCAAACGTTGGAAAGATATCTGGCGAAAGTTGTGGAAAGCCGGCAAAGGGATTGGGACAAGCACATACAGCCGTTTCTTCTGTCTTACCGAAGTGCAGTCCACGAAAGTACGACTGTGACACCAGCCTTCGCGAACTTTGGAAGAGAATTACGGTTACCTGCTGATTTAATCACTGGAACTCCCCCTGATGCTCCATGTAGCGTAACAGATTACGCGAATGACTTGCGTAATAAGTTGAACGGTGTTTATGAGCATATCCGACAGTCCGGTCAACAGATGTCTGAGAAGATGAAGACCCGTTATGACCGGAAAGCCAACGGTAGGGGTTTCGAAGAGGGTTCACTGGTGTGGTTGCATAACCCAGTGCGGAGCAAGGGGAAGTCTCCGAAGTTACAAGCAAAATGGGATGGGCCATACCGAGTCGTGACTAGGATCAACGATGTCACCTACCGAATACAGAAGGGTCCACGAGGTGTGCCTAAGATTGTGCATGTAGACCGGTTGGCGCGATACTACGGGACTAATGATGCTCGGGACGAGCATGTCTAAGGAGGGGGCAGTGTTACATCGGACCTACTAGAACATTCGAGAAAGCCAGTGATTACAGTGTGTGTACGTTAGAAGTTCGAGAGAATTCTATTATTATTAGTTTTAAAGTTAGGTAGGTACAAACTCGCGACCTATTTATACAAAGACATTAGAATTTCGACCGTACGCCTAGGGCATAAGGTTCATATTTGTTTGTTTTGTACAAGTAGGTAATGCCAACCTTGTAAGTAGGTACCTGCTATTTTTTGTTAGTGTTTTTTTATGACCCTCTCGAATGTTCGTCTTTATTCTGGTGTATCTGTTGGCGAGTATAAATAGAGCGCTCAGGGCCGCGACCGGCAGTCTTGTTTTAGCGACACAACGAAGCGAATCGAAGAGAACTTGAAGTGCGATATCTAAGCGAATAGTGATCAGTGGTGTATTTGTGATTAAGTTTAAGTTGTTTTGTGATCAATAAAGTTATTGTGTTGTTTAATCGGTAGTAATTAATTTATCTCATACCCAGCTCGTAACAATAATATCTGTATTGTGTTTTCTCTTGACCCTTATGGGGCTTCCTTTGTGAGGGTCGGAAACATAAGCTAATGAGTAGACACGGGGTACACGAGCGTAGAATATAAAATTGTAAGTTTTAGTATGTCATGTTTGTTTGTTGATTGTGTAGTATATCAACTATATGGTGTCTACGACACAAGCCTTGCCTAGTGCGGCACTAGATAGTGCTGTGTGTAATGTCCAGCGATATTTATTATTACTTTATGAAGACGAATCAGTTATTGACTAGTTTTGGCGTTAATAAGGATGGTAAGTTAAGGTAAGTTTTCAACTAATTCCTTTGTATATAACATAATATCACGCCTGTAATATCTGAAGGGCTAGGAAGAAGTGTGATATAATACACTACATTTCGCCAATTATGTTTAAGTGCCATGTAATAGGAGTCCCTAAGAAACGAGAATGAATAAATGAAACTTCAGCTGGAAGAATATTTTTCAGGGTAAAAATTCTGCCGTCTGACCTCCAAAAAATCTACGCACGCTTTAGATTTCAGACCCAGTTTTCCTTCTCAAACCATAACGACTTCGCATCTTCAAAGTTGAAGGGCCAACGTACGAGAAAGGTGCTCCGAACAAAATTAAATTACAATGATTTACTTTAGCGAAACCTGCCCGGAATTTAAATCTGGTATGCTGGTATACCCAACCGCTTTCTGACTCGGTGCAATTTACCTTCTCCCGCGGCCATGTTATTACAAAAACAGTTGAGTATAACCTAGGATGAATAATTTTGGATAGCTGGCTCAGACAAAACCTAGTTTTGAGAAGTAAATCCTAGATAAGGTTTGGACAAGTAGAATTTCTTAAGAAAATACAGATTCAGTTGTATATCAAGATTAAAGATTACATGTTTTTTTTATTACATGTTTAAGTATTGTAAGTAATCTTGGTCCTAAATAAAGGAGAATAACATTGGACAGGTTTACTCAAATCTGTATGGTTCTTTCTTCAAAAGTCCCCCCCGTCCCGGTCGTCGAGGTGTACAGTCACGTTTTTGAGTGCTCCCGAATTAATTATAAAAAAGCAAGTTTAAAACGTGTTTACCAATCACAAATATATTACATCACATGAACAATAGTCTCAACAACATATCAGTGAAAAATCAAATGTGTATGTGAAGATTCAATGTGTTTTTAAACCGAAAACAATATTTGAAAACAAAGGTGAAGTGTTGTGTCAAACGACTTGTGACTTGCAAAAGTGAAAGGATCGATGACCTGTCAAGGTCACGCGCCTCGCCAGTGATTTTGATTTTGAGCAACAGATTAACTATTTCAACAACTATCGCTAAGCTTGTGTGGTCTAGCGGCCATAGCCTGCGTATATCGTGAATATATAATCACAAGAGTTCGCAAGTTCGAATCCAACAAAAGTTAAATTGGGCTTTTACTTCTTTTTGTATTTTTATTATATTTTCTGCGTGCAACCAAATTGGGTTTTCATCTTTTTGTATTTTTATTATATTTTTCTGCGTGAAACCAAGATAGTCGGTTGTCAATCATGTCGTTTAATCGACCACCTACGAGTACTACTATTGTCACCACTGCGCTCACAACGCCGACAACTTCACTACACCATAGTTCTTCGGAACCGGATATGACCATAAAAGATCAATCCACCGCCGACGATTGTAAGTTCCCTAATATTACGCAACGGAATAAACGGAAATGCACTGAAGGAAGAATGGACCCAGACAATCAGGTTTCTATTTTTATGGCAGAAATAAAAGCTATGTTCCAGGAATTCAAAGACGAACATAATAGAAAAATCGAAAAAATTTATGAAGGTATGGAAGAAATTAAACTCCAGAATTCCCAAATTCAGTCATCTGTAACATTCCTGTCCCAAGATTATGATAGTTTAAAATCTAAAATCGAATTACTCGAAAGTCAACTAGACGAAGAACGTAAATCAAATGCTTTAAATTTACAAGACTTTGAAGAAAAGATAGAAAGACTAGAGTGTGGTGCTAGATCATCCTGTGTGGAAATAAAGAATATTCCTGTAAGCAAACCAGAGTCCAAAGATAATTTATTAAACTCTGTTGCCAAGATCGCTTCCGCTATTAATGTATGCCTACAACCTCACGAGGTAAAAGACATCTACCGCATAGGGACTAAAGACAAAGACAACAGGACAATCATCGTGGACTTCTCCACCAATCTCGCGAAAGAAAAGTTTATTGAAAAATATAAGAAATTCAACAAAGGCAATAATAAACTGTCAACTGATCATCTAAAAATTTCCGGGCCAGCAAAGCCTATATTTATTTCGGAAAACCTTAGTCCCAGAATGAAAAGGCTCTTTTTCCTGGCCAGAGATTTTGCGAACACCAACAGTTTCAGGTACTGCTGGATTAAAAATGGAAAAATCTATCTTCGCGAGAAAGACGGTGCACCACATATTTTGATTAAAACTGAAACAGACTTCCCGAGAAAAACCGACTCTAAGTGACTAGCGATCATTGTTAAATCTGCAAAAGAAACATGTTGTAATCATCCTAACCAGCTATTCACACCTAACATTATAAAAAACCTTTACATAAGTATTACTTGTAAACCTTTTTGCCACAGTGTAAATCGCTTGCGATTGTTAAAGTTGTTACTGCTCTGTATACAGATTGTCCTACTCATGCAAAGTTCACAGAAGTCATACACATATTATGTTGACACACCATACCACAACACTCACTCTCAAGTCCACAATCACACACACAAACACACGCGCATCATTAACATATTAACACTATTTCTTCTCATCTCTCGTGCACGCACCCTCACCAGGCCATTTCGTGCAACGTTTTTCACCTCATACTGTAGCCTAAACGTAAAACTACTTATCCGTACCGATTATGTTGGCTTGCCTCAAGCCTACATTGGATTACCTTTGCGACCTATTTGTTACCTCCTAGAAATACACCATGCATGATAATACCGACATTACACACGAACTAGAGCAACTGTCAAACTCGGCATCCTATCAGTGTTCCCCGGAACAATGTAATACCTATTTAGATAACGTGGTAAACGGTCTCAATATCTTCCACCTCAATATTAGAAGTATAGGCAACAGTTCTAACTTTAATAATCTCTTAATCCTTTTGAATAGAATTAAGGTACATTTTGATGTTATTGTTTTATCGGAGTGCTGGTTACAAAAATGCCCTTATCTTCCTACTATACCTGGATTCGAAGCATTTCAGTCCAATCACGCCAACCAAAATGACGGTGTTGTTGTATATGTTAGGCAAAATCTGCGAGTTACTGTCGAAATACCGATATTTACGGATGCAAATTGCTTGATTTTAAGATTCGGCACAGACACAGCCCTTGTGGCAATATATCGATCCCCGTCATTCCGGAACACAAATGGCTTCATTGACTGCCTCGATTCAACTCTGCACTCACTAATGTCGTTTAAGACTATTATTTTAATTGGCGATATCAATATAAATATCTCCCTAAATGCTAATGACATAAATGCTGACACGTATCTGAACACTGTAGCATCTCATGCAATGCTTCCTGCACATTTGTTTCCTACTCGTAACAACTCCTGTCTAGACCACGCAGTTATCAAATCTGACAAACCTGCTATAACCTTGGTTCTTGATTCTACTATAACGGACCATGCTCCGGTGATCGTCTTTTGCAAACTAACATTTGATGTAACCAAAACCCCTTCATCGTCGTGCCGAGTAAACGTGGATGCATGCGTTGCAGTCCTACAAACAATAGATTTTACTTCGGTGATGAATTGCGATGATGCAACCACGGCTGCTACTGATTTTGTTAATATTGTTTCCACAGTGGTCAGTAACAACTCCGTTACTAAAATTACCCCAAGTAAAAAAAGGATTATAAAACCCTGGATAACACCAGGGCTTTTGAGGTGCATCCGAAATAGGGATAACCTTAGCCTTCAATCAAAAGGAGACCCTAATAATAGTACTCTACAAGTAACATTTAAACGGTACAGAAACTTTTGTAATAATTTACTTAAAAAAATTAAACGAGAATATGAACGATCTGAGTTTGAGAGACATCGTAGAAATCCTAAGGCTACATGGAATCTTATTAAATCAATATCAAATCTTCAAAACAACAAATCTTCCGCCATTGAACTTTTATCCGTTACTCCCAATCCTTCGGATTCAGTGGATAAAGTTAATGACTTCTTTGCGAATGTGGGAAAGAATCTTGCGTCAAAAATACTCGTAACGAATGAACATTGTGCGCGCTCCTCTGACGACAATACCTGTCCCAACTCCATGGCCACTTTTTCAACAGACTGTGAGGAAATTGAACGCATCATCCTCGGCTTGAGGACCAATTGCGCCGTCGGTTGGGATGGCATTTCTGCTGCCTTGATCAGGGCTGCCCGGCACACCCTAATACCTATTATTTCGCACATATTTAATCTTGCACTCACATCAGGAGTTTTCCCGGCTGTCTTTAAAAAAGCACTAGTACATCCCATCTATAAGAGCGGGGACAGGGGCAGTGTCAACAACTACAGACCTATCTCTGTTCTTACAATTCTGTCCAAAATTCTAGAAAAAATATTAAACAGTCGACTACTTAATTACCTTAATTCACAGAATGTAATTTCAGAGAACCAATACGGTTTTCGATCAAGTAGAAGCACAGAAGATGCAGTCTTGGAAGTAACCGGAACTATAGCAAAAAATATAACGAATAAACTAAAAACATTAGCAATTTTCCTAGACTTATCGAAAGCTTTTGACACTGTCTCTGTTCCCCTCTTGCTTGAAAAGTTGGAGCGAATTGGTGTTAGGGGAGTCTGTCTAGATATGTTCAGGAGTTACCTGAGTGAGCGTTCGCAGACAGTAAAGTTGGGAAATCACGTCAGCAAACAACAATTCCTAACTTACGGAGTCCCACAGGGTAGTGTCCTTGGACCTACCCTATTTCTTATATACATAAATGACCTATGCAATCTGGCCCTAACTAACACTAAAATTATAACATATGCGGACGATACCGTCATGCTCATTCATGGCAAAGATTGGTTGGACACCCGTTCACATGCAGAGTCCGCTCTGCTTGAAGTAATGAAATGGCTGAATAAAAACCTTCTTACCCTCAATATAGAAAAAACTAAGTTTATTACATTTGCTCCTGGTAAAGCCTCTCAACCTCCGTCTCCCTATACCCTGACGGCCCATAAATGCGGTATACCAAATAATTGCAGCACGAGTGGTTGTGCTCAAGTTACGCGCACCCATAGTATTAAATACTTGGGTGTTATAATAGATAGTACGCTAACATGGAAAGAGCAAATTGAGGCTTTGGTATCCAGGGTCAGAAAATTAATCTTTGTTTTTAAAAATCTGCGAACATCTGCTGATTTTCAAACATTGCGTACAGTATACTTCGCTCTGGCACATTCCATTTTAAAATACTGTATTGCAGCTTGGGGTGGGGCTGGGAAGTGCGTAATGCTCCGCCTGGAAAGGGCACAGAGGGCAGTACTAAAAGTCATGACTCATAAACCGGTTCGTTTTCCAACTACTGAACTATACGCCCTTTGCGATTTGCCTACCGTCAGACACGCGTTCATTCTTGCTGTGGTGCTGCGTAAACACTCAGACCTTCCGTTTGATCCTGTTATCGTTACCCAAAAACGAAGATCTGACAGAGTCTGCCAGGTGGAATTTGCCACGGTTCAAGTTGTACGGCGGCAATACCGCTTTCTCAGCTCCACTTTGTATAATCGAATAAATAAACTACTCAATATATATCCACTGACTTTGCGAGAATGTCGAAGAGTCACGGATGAATGGCTCTATACTCTCACATATGAAGAACTGGAAAACTATGTGAAAAGTTAAACTCCCTTTCTAAGTGCCCTTATAATAAAAATGCGCAAACCAAACACCCCACACAAACATACTCTCCTGTCCTACACACACACACTCACACACATATACACCCATACACATTACACGCACAAAACATACACATTTCGTCATATATACACATAAACTAACACAAAATTACAACGTGAAATATTGTTATTTTTCCTAATATTAAGTTTAAACTGTTAGTTTTTAATTTTTATTTCATTTATTACTAGTTTTTAACTTTAAGTTTTTCTTTTGCTTTTGTTTATGTCTCGACTGTTTGGAGGTGGGCGTTAATGACTGCGACACAGTTTTATACTAATGCAGTTGTTATCGAACACAGAGTTTTTGTACACTGAGTTTTCTTTTCAATAAAGCATTATTATTAAAAAAAAAAAAAAAAAAAGACCATCTCAGACACTAATATCTACATGATCCTCATGTGAATTGAGCAAGATTATGTCTGGACTTCAAAAGAGACTATGACCTCTGAGTTTGTTTCGGCTGTTTCTTCTCAGAGTAGTCAGGTACGAAACACCGGACCCATCTATTTAAAAAAAAAATTGACGTGTAAAAGTGTTTGTGAAAACCTACTTACAAAATAAAGATCATTTATAATTTATCATTTAACATCATAGTAAATAGCTGAAATATTTGGTTTTTGTTTGTTTTAATATGCATATTCCCAATGTGCAGAAACATAGACTTTTACCCTGCAGGGGAACAATTATAAGCATCTTAAATCTATATACTCGTAAATCTGTACTAGAATATTATAAAAATTGTAAGCTTGTAGGGAGTCATCTGCGGAACTAATGATTCAATTCTAAAAATTCATTTATCAGCTACATTATTCGTCTTTTTAAATTATATCATGCATATTATCCTGTAACTTATATTTTAATGTAAACAAGCGAGACGCCTCACTCGCAATAATCTTTCATAACCAAAATTTATGAAAAGTTTTTGAAATATTTTTTTTTGTTTTTTATCCGAACTATCACAATTTTACGGACGAAGTTGCAACCGAAGCGCTAGTCTAACAATAAAAGAAACCTCCAACTCATACATTGTATATAATTCCTACAAAAAAGAAGATCAAACAGAACACCAAAGAAATTAGAATCCATTTTGTTCTTACAGAAGCTTACAAAATAAACAGTTGTTACATTATATTCCAATTCCCTATCGCCTTACGGTAACTTGTTTGTCAAAATGAGGCCCACAATAATTTTGAATATTAAAATATTCAGTAGAAAGTGGAAGGTGACTCTGACCTTTGATATTTGACCTTTAAGGCAGATTTAACAATAACTGGTACCTAGGAAAGATTGTGAATAAATAACGATTTGGTATCTGGATACTTTAATCTTTACTATCTGATGTAGATTCTATGTATTTAGAGAGGAGCGGTGGCCCAGTGGTGGCGGCCCCGACTTACGTTTAGTGAGTCGTGGGTTCGAACCCAGGCAGGCGCATTACTTAGTGTAATTGCTTTCATCACCACTGCTCTCAAAACGGTGAAGGAAAGCCTCGTGAAGAAACCGGCATGGCCTAGAACCATAAATTCGTAGACATGTGACATCTACAAATCTGTATGGATGTTGGATTATATATAGCCCATTCCCTCTCATAGAGGGGAGGCCTGTCCCAGCAGTGGGAACATTAAT
The DNA here is from genome assembly GCA_916618015.1 of Xestia c-nigrum. Lineage (NCBI taxonomy): Eukaryota > Metazoa > Arthropoda > Insecta > Lepidoptera > Noctuidae > Xestia > Xestia c-nigrum. The sequence goes on along the minus strand of OU745266.1, from coordinate 12,709,641 downwards.
AGGCTGATAATGATGTTGTTGTTATGTTGAAACCATCACTACAATTGTAATTCCGTTTTACTCGTGTTTAACCGTATTTTTGTTGACTCTCAGCTGAACCCAATAAACTAAAAGGCCTCGTAAATTATGAGATTTATTCTCTTAAAAGTATGTCGGGAATGGGGAGAGCCTAATGAGCTTCTGCTAATCTAGGAAGAGCACCGGTCTAGATAATGTGGCGGTACTAAATTAGCTGACTTTAAATCTAGAATAAATCTGGATTAACGGGTAGGCAACTAATTTACCTGCATGTTGCTGCAATTAACTTAAAACAAGTAACTTTTTTTGGTAGGCGACTAGAAATGTGCACTTTATGGAATTCAGCATAAATAACGTAATTCCTAAACGAGTGGGGTTTTTTTTGTCAACTTAATACGATATCATTGAGAAGTAGGTAATCAGCTCAAAATTATTCTGAGGACGAGATCTATAAGCACGTACTATGGTTAATTTTTATCACCATCATTATCATTTGAGCCGTAAGACGTCCACTGCTGGACATAGGCCTCCCCCCAAAAGGGGGGTTTTGCCGCTTGACAGGCGAGTTGGCAATTGCAGTACGGTTGTTACAAAAACACAGAGAACGCTGCTGCCCATTCTCTGGTAAGTCTCTTAGGCGCCTTTTACGACACCCGCAAAAAGTGGGAAAGATATGGGATGGTGCCATTCTTTACGTGTGACACCATATAGTACTAATAATTACAGACTGTCATTATTATTAAAAGCTTGCAAACAAGTAAAATTAAATTTTAAATTAAAAAACCCCCGACACTATGTACTAAAAGTTAAATAGACAATAATTCCTTAATTCGCCATTTTGTGGTGGCGGCCATCTTGGATTTTTAATGTATCATAGTGTACAGGATTATGGTTGCCAAGTTGATACCCATATTGAGGGGGTTGTCGAATAAATATGTTATTCGCCATTTTGTGGCGGCGGCCATCTTTGACCGATTTTTATCAAACATGGCTAAAAATACTCCCGATTACTTCAGCTTTCAAACAATAAAACAAATTCAAAATCGGTTAATCCGTTCGGGAGCTACGATGCCACAGACAGACGTGTGTCTGTCTGTGGCATCGTAGCTCCCACACACACACAGAGAAGACAAATTAAAAAAAAAAAAAACACCCCACAGCACTGAACATTACACACAGCGCCATCTAGTGCCACACTATGGAAAGGCTTGTGTCGTGGTCACCAGACAGTTGATATACTACATATATTATATACTTTTTGGTTGTAAATACATACTTATTGTACATATAAACATCCATGACTCGGAAACAAATGTCCATGCACATCACGCAAACATTTGCTCCTACCGGGATTCGAACCCGAGACCCTAAGAACGTAAGGCAGCCTCACTACTGCTGCGCCATTCGGGTCGTCACAAATTCGCTATTCAACTGAGAATTGAAAAATTCTTTCGACAAAATAGTCAAGACCATATAAATCTGGTGTTAAAACCACTTCTGTCGATTGAATTTCATTGAAGACATAAGTGCGACTTTGCAAATAATTGTTTTCCTTAACCACTCATAAATTCCCGTATTCAGAACAATAACGATTGTCAGTTATTTCATTGAAATCTGATTACAAAGGCATACTTGTATTGAGGAAGCACGACACCTAATGCCATTGGAATTGTGTGTATGTATGTGTACAGTAAAAATTACTATATCCATCTATGTGTGAATCATATTGAATCGTCCGTAGTAACTAAGTTATTTTCAGTATACAATTTTATTGCAAATATCAATAGGAATGTTGATTCGCTGATAAACAGTAGTACTGTCATATTTATAAATATATCTTGTATATCTTAAGTGCAGTCTCTTCCGATTTATCTAGTTTTATCTACCAACTTGGACATTCACTGAAATCGCAGCCGCAGACTTAAGCCAACAAAGCATCTTGGTTTTAAACTATCACAATCTTTAGCTAGAAATTATTGAAAAACAAAGGCAAGCACAGAAAAGTGAATACGGTCGGAATCCTTCTGATTTTTCTTGACTTGCACCGATAACCTGAAACATATCTCTTCTCCAACCTTTAGCCACCCAATGCTGAGTGTAAGTCTATTCCAAATCTCTCCACTTTTGGCGGTTTTGTGTCATGGCTGTCCAGTTTCTGCCGGCTACTTAAGTCAGATCATCTGTCCACCTAGTCGGTTGTCTTCCAACATTCCTCCGACCCTTCCGTGGTCTCCATTCCAGCACTTTCTTCTTCCATCTTCTCCAATCATCAGCCTATATGGCCCGCCCACTTTCATTTGAAACCGTCAGCTTGCTAAAGCACAATTTTAAATGCATAATCTAGTGCTATAATACGGTAATTAACATATTTTATTTACTTTCAATACTTCCTGCTACTACTTTTTGCTAGAACAAAGGACCCACCCACAGCTACCCATTTGATCGATTTATTGTACAACGGAATCATAAAAATACACAAAAGGCCGAAATAAAGCAAACGCAGGGCGTTGAAAGGTAGATCGGCGAAAGTTTCGACTTCATGTGAAAACATCCTTTGTGCGAAAACCAGTATAGTATTTCAAGGCAAAATAGCATGAATGAAATATAAATACGGTACTTATTACTGAAACGATTTGTTCAATGTATGCCAAGTTTTCGTGGAAAACTTCTAGTGGTATGTTTGTTTGTTTGCCTGTTTTGCATATAAATTGTTTTCGACGCTATGAATTCTGATACGGATAAATTTTCGCGTCATGTAAGGAATTTTGTCACACCTACGACTTTTTTAGGATCGGCGTTTTTTAATACGGTATTACACAATGTGTAAATACATATAATAAATGGAAATTTGACATTACGCCTGTGCCCAAATGTGAACCTAATGCACGTACAGGTACGGAATAAAGAACGACCCTATTTTAATCGACTGGGTAGAATAAAAGACTCCGTAGACCGAATTTCTACTTCTTTTTTCTTAGCCTATCATGAGTCCCACTGCTGGGCAAAGGCCTCTCCTTTTTCCTTCCAAACCTCTCTATCTTGTGCGGTATCTGGCCATGTTCGCCACGCAAACAAGATCAGATCGTCACACCACCTTCGCCGCGGTCTACCTCGACGGCGATTCCCTCCGTCAGGCGTTAAGTATTGGTCCAATACTAATACGTTAATAATTACTTAGTTTATGTATGACATCATTCATTTTCTCAACATGAATGATGTAACCAAAATTTTGTAATAATAGTATGATTTAAAAGAGTGTCTATGGAGTTTCTTGCCCTTTCTTCTCCATAGAGATCTACGCTAGGGAATGGGCAGCTACAGTACTTTCACAGTTTTTATGTCTTGTGACTGGGACGGGATCACGGGACTGTAGCTACATTTAATTTTCATCTTTGTTTCGACAATTCAAAAGCGCCTGTAACTGGCCTACTTGAAATAAATGCTTTGGTTTTGATTTTGATTATGCGCGCGACTACGTCCGTGCGGTGTACAGTAATTGTCCCAAAACTATCCTACGTGTTAATCCAGGTTATTATCTATTGATGACCTGATTAAGGTCGCAGGAAGCCACTGGATGCGAGTCGCACGGGACCGGTCAATGTGACGACACTTGAAGGACGCCAATGTACAGCAGTAGACGTCTTTCAGCTGAAATTATGATGATGATTATCTATCAGTGTGCCACATTACACTCAAATCCGTTCAGTACATTTTGCGTAGAACAAAAACATAGATCCTCACAAACTTTTACCTTTATAATAATAGTAGCAGGATTTGGCTTTATTTGACTTCGCTCAACGTTTGTTAAAACCCCATAAACTTTACACGTAGATATGTCACTTTCGTAAAGATGGCCGACGGTTCTATAAACCTCCAAAATAACATCAGAGCTTCTAAAAATCAAAAGCTGTAGTGTGGCCTAAAAGAATAAGCCACAAGCAAGTTAGGAACATTCGAGAACTAATTAAAAGTTTCAGAATCACAGTAGTGTGCTAATCACATCCAATTGTCTATTAAGCCGGCCTAATTCTGTCGTATTTCTCTTCGTGAAAAGCTTTTGAAAATAGACCTCAGATATTTGAGACTGTTTTTTACGTTGCTAATTGTCTTTTAATTTTAATAATTCGCTCTGTAATGGAGTCGATTTTGAAATAATAATCTTTTATCAAGATATTTCAGTAGTTTGGTTTTATTGATACCGACTGTAGTAGGCTGCAAGTGAGACTCTTGAGCGAGAGGGCGGGGTTTGATTCCCAGGTCGGGGGAAAGGGTTATTGGGTTTTTCCATTAGAAATTTGTCAGTAGCAACCACGGATTCTGGTTTTGTGTCCGGTTGATGGCAATAGGGTCACCCCCTACGCTATTACATGGTACTTAAACGTGAGTGTACTATTAAGTACACTTCTATCCAACCCCTTAAGAATTATAGGCGTGATATTGTTAGGATGAATTTAAACTACGTGACTCGTAAAATTTTTCACTATCAGAGTTGCAAAACCCAAGTAAGAACCATGTTTAACCTAAAGCGCGTAATGCATTTCGCTCCAAGGCCCGCACACACTACACGAAAACTTTACACCAATCCACTATACGAAACCCTTCACCCGTTTAACGCCACCTATATGATAATACGACCTTTTAGTGAACCTTGTGTGAAAAGGGGCGATGACGTCAAACACAATTCTTGTCCCTCGCAAACTTTCAATAAATATCGCGTTCCTATGCATACGCCATCACCCCCATAGATTTGTAAACAGACCCTCACTCACTCGGGATTCATTTACTTAGGTTACTATTTGAATATTTACAGCTAAACGGTAAATGTCCGTAAAATCGCCGCCTCCGTAATTAATGTAAAACATTTCACAAATTGGATTATGTAAACTATGTGGAATTGTGGATGGTTTTAATATTCTGTGAGGAGGGACACCGCACATTATTCGTTGGGTCTATGGTTTTAATGTAAAAGGCTATGGTTTTGGCTATTTATTTAATAAGACTATGTTTATATTGTCCGACTGCCTTGTTGGTCTAGCGTTCGCAAGCGCAACTGCTAAGCATGAGATCCTGGGTTCGATTCCCAGTTCGGGCAGTGTTGTTGAGTTGTTCCATCAGGAATTTCTCAATAGCAGCCACGGATTGGATTTTGCGCCCGATTGCTGGCATTAGGGTACCATCATCAGTCTATTAATGTTCACACAGGCCTCCTTCTATGAGAGGGAATGGGCTATACTTACCTAATTATAATCCACCACGCGGGCCCAGTGCGGGTTGGTAGTTGTCACATGCCTTCGAATTTTTTGGTTCCAGCCATGCCCGGTTTCCTCACGATGTTTTCCTTCACCGTTTTGGTGTGACAACAGTGGTGATGAAATAAATTACACAAAGTAATGCCCCTGTCTGGGTTCGAACTCATGACTTACTGTTCATTAGTCGTGGTCGCCACCACTGGGCCACCACTGCTCTCCATTAGGCTATTACATGGGATTTTAATGATAAATGATGTTTATTTTGTAAGTAGGTTTTCACAAACACTTTTACACGTCTTTTTTAATACTATTTAAGACATAACTGATGAAATGTGAGTATACTATTAGATACATCTCTGCCTTACTCTTCGGGGATTACCGGCGTGATATTATGTTACGTATATGGCATGACCACAAAGACTAAGAAAACCACATTACCACCTCTCGATCTCAGAGAATAATAAGCCTGCGCCCCAGCAACACGATCACAAGTTTTGATATCTAAAAATCATAAAACATATGAAAACGGGTATTCATCGGGAATTTACCTTTAATCGCGATAAATTCCCGTTTTCATATGCTTTATAATCTAAAATTAAGAAACCAAAACATTTCTTTAGATGTATACTAGTAGTATTATAAAGGGAAAAAAATTGTATTTTTGTGTTACGAATAAACATAAAAACTACTGGACCGATTTGAAAAAATCTTTCAGCAATGGATAGCTACATTATCAGTGAGTAACGTAGGCTGTATTTTATCCCCGAACTCTCACGGGAACAGAAACTACACGGGAGAAACCAGGTGACGTCCTCTAGATGTAAATAAACTGACGCAAGACTACAGAATGTCCTTCATTAACACAGAACTAGTATACAGGGTGTAAATCACCTCATCACAAAGCCGCTAACCAAGAATTCTGTACATCAAACTAAGTAACTTTACGCAAAAAATATTGTTGTGAAACAACTTTTTTTTTTTTGAGGTTATAAATTATGTTTTTTGGTAGAACTCAATGTACCGCACTTAAAACATTGTGCTGATGGATGGATTGAATAGTACGGGGTCGTGGAGGTGTTAAAAGTCAAAATCTTACAAAAAAAACTTGTCAAAAAGTTGTGACTTTGACCACCCATATATCCGTAACCAGAACGTTCCCAGGTACGGTGTAGAACAAAAAAATGATCGTAATGATGGGGAGAACAAGTGCCTTTCGTCTTCATGAAGAGGTGATTTACACCCTTTATAGTGTGTGTGTGTGTGTGTGTATTAGTGTATTGTAGTACTAGACCGAAACACAGTGAATCTAGAATTAATAGCAAGTAGTTACCACGCTGATAGTAGGTTCTCTCGGCACACGCTCAAAGAGGTAACTGGCGAGTGCTCCCAGTAAAAGCGATGCCGATCAAGTGCCGGCCGAACAGGCGACATTCCTTAATAGTGGGTCAGTTTGATATACGGGAAACAATTTGTAGGCACACCTATACGACCATTTCAGTGTCCCATATCCATTACAAAGCCATATTCACGTATTTGGCAGAACTATTCTCAGTAGAGGAAGAAGAATTCACGTTCTTATTACCTTTTATTTGGCTTCATGTGGACCTAAACTAAAGAATATAACTGACGCTGGCTCACGCAAATGCGTCTACGTCACACAAAAGCTCACAAAAGGAATACAATTTATCCGTTTTTGCAACGTTCTTCAATTATGCTCCGCTTCTATTGGTCGTAGCGTGATGATATATACCTTATAATATTCCTCGATAAATGGATTATCCAAAACAAAAAGATTTTTCCAATTTCAATCTGTAGTTCCTGAGATAAACGCGTTCAACCAAACAAACAAACTCTTCAGCTTTATAATATTAGAATAGAGTATAGATTACTTATAAGAAAAAAACTTTCGACTATTTTATTGGGTCGTCCCATTGCTGGGCAAAGGCCTCTTCCCAAGTCCCCATGACTTAATTTAAAAAAATCTATGGGTAAATGTCGACCACGGTCGTAGGTTTTGTAAAGGTCTGCCGCGACGCATTCATATACAAAATAGAATGTGACAATATTTTAAAGTACCAGACAACACGAAGTCGAAAGAAAGAAGAAGAATTCGTGTATAAATTGCCTTTAATTGGGCCTCATGTGTACGTAAACAACAAAGTACAAGATATACACTATCGACCATTATAAATGACCTACAATATGGAATGCAACAATAATAAGTGTAAATTGCCATTCAGAACAATGAACAATGTAAAAGTATGCCAAATATTTTTGTACTTCCCCCACAAAGAGCCGTAAACATTTATTGCATTCAAAATGGCCTATAACTGAACAGATTTCTCAGAAACCGGTTTGTACATAGTGTTGCACTCGGCTTCGCTTGTAATAAAGGGTTTATATCCGTGTTTGGGATTTTATTTTCGGAGTTTACAATTTTAGTTGTTCTCCTTATTGATGCAAGCTATTGCTACATTTATTTTGTTCAAATATTAGTCATTTCAGTAGTGTACGTCTGTACTATAATATTATAAAGAAGAAAGATTTGTGTGTTTGTATTTTTGTATGTAACGAATAAACTTAAAAACGACTGCAAAACTCTGCAAAATAAAACAAAACATTATCAAATAGATCAATTTGCATTTACAATAAAATCCTAATTAAAATAATCAATACGCTTCAACAATAATTCACTTATTTAAACAAATAATATAATAATAAATTCCCGTGGTATGAGTCGGAATCCCGTGGAATATCCATATTAACATCAATGTTTGCGGTCAATGAACCTAAATAGCTACCTATACCGAACACTGATTATCAGCGAGTAACATAGGCTATATTTTATCCCCGTACTCCCATGGCAACAGTAACTACGCAGGTGAAAATGGGTGACATCCGCTAGTATTTGATAAAAAAATGCAGTTACAGTGACCGTAAAAGGTGACTTTCAGATGCTAAATGTCACAATGATAGATATCCTATCAGTTTATATCTTATCAATACATTTCAGCTACAGCATGTTACATGTGTAGGAGTTATGGGTGTGAATTTGAAAACATACCAGCGAACTCCCGTCCACTGCCTCGCGCACCTCATGGGCTAGGCGTCGTGTATCAGGCGTCCTAAATCCAGCTAAACTCACTTCTCATATATTTCGACGACCCGAATGGCGTAGTGGTAGTGACGTTGCCTTACGTTCTTAGGGTCCTGGGTTCGAGTCCGGTAAGAGCAAATGTTTGTGTGATGAGCATGGACATTTGTTTCCGAGTCATGGATGTTTATATGTATAATAACTATGTATTTACAAACAAGAAAGTATACATGTATTATATCAACTATCTAGTGTCCACGACACAAGCTTTGCTTAGTGTGGCACTAGGTGGCGCTGTGTTAATGTCCAGCGATATTATATGATATTATATTATTATTATATATTATTATATCCACAGGTGTCGGTTATTGTTGTATCTTGGATAGGGTTGTGGCACAAAATCATTGATGAACCACTTATTAGAAGAAAGTTTTTCTTGCGCGGAGCACGTCAGTTTTCGAGTTGCGTATCATAAATAGAACGGTACGTAACATTACATTTACATCGCAAACAAAATTAAAATATAGAATGTAACATTTTGCAGTTACGTGACATTTAAAATAACGGCAAAATGTTTCACACTGGAATCAATTTAATATTTAAATGTAAAGCTAACAATGGTGCTATAAAAACAATGGTATTAGTTTATAGAAATGATAATTATTGTAATGCGGGCGCAGCACGGATGTGCAATTATGTTAATTATAAGAAATAACAATACAATATGAAAACAATGACTATTCCCATAGCGGATACAATTCTCAGCGTTACTTTTATAAAGTCGGTTAAATAAAAGTGGCCTAGATTGTTTATTAATTGGACTTTTTATTAGTAATTTAATAATGTCAACAACTTAACGGCTGAAGTACAGTCGTCGCGAAAATTAAGTGATCCTTTTTACGAGCAAAAGCATTTTATTGAAAGCTTGGTTATGAGTTTAGTGGTAGTCCCAAGCTTACTTATTTTCTTTTGTTTCTTTCTTGCCAGTGATGTGTACTAAGTTAGTAAATACAGTTTTTATGATCAACTATCTAGTGTTCACGACACAAGCTTTGCTTAGTGTGGCACTAAGTGGCGCTGTGTGTTAATGTCCAGCGATATTTATTTATTTATTTTATTTAGTTTTTATGATTAATGATTGAAGCTTTATTTCATTGTTGTCTTTATTTCGGCAGTAAATAGTGCCAGTAACTGACCTAAAATAAAAGCTTTGATTTTCATTTTAAAATTTCAGAACTTTAATTCATAATATCAATACACCACACGTTCAGAAACACAAGCCTTTCAGAATATCGAACTTTTATACGAAATGAAAGTTTCATTTTTATACACAGAAAAATATACAGTCAATCGAACAAATTAAACATATTGCAGGGAATCTCATGAAAATGTTTACAATATTTCGAAACTGCTGCACTGTTTTTTTATATAATATTGATACGAAATGATAATAATGCGACTTTTTTTGTTGTGAACTGGCAACTCACAATGAACGTTGCAAAGTCGTTATTGGAAAACGTGTAAATAAATTGTACTGTAAAATTATTATTCATTTTTCCAAATACATTGATGTCAAGGAAATGGTGTCTTTTTCATTTTTGTTTTAGGTTTCCCATGATGTTTAGCAAGAAAAATGCTAAGTACTTGGTAGATGGGCCACCATAAGGTACACCGTAAGGATACCATATAAACTTAACATATTTGCCGCAACACCACTAAACCAGTAAGGAATAAAAGGACGAGCTAAATTAGCAACACTATTTGTGGTGGTTCAAATTTCGTTTGAAATGCTGTTAGAATAAAGTTCTAATCAGCTTGCACTACAAAGTGGTTGTTACGTCAGCCACTGCGGGCCAAAGAGCGCGAAATGAGTGGTTTCGATCGATTTACAAAAAAAACTATTGATTGGATTAAAAAATTTAAACAGTATCATGCTAATATATTGCTTGTAGAATTATTTGCCAAAAAATCGGAATGATCGCATGCATATTAGTATGTTTTTTATTCTTTGAAAGATATTTGTAGACATAGTTAGTGATTTCTTTTGATCGAGCCAAATTAATTGTATTATGTTTTCAAAACAGTATCATGCTAGCATATATCCTGAAGAATATCATATATTTTTTTGGTCTTGTTTATAGCAGTGGATCATATACTTTTAGTAATTATAAAACTCGCGTTTAGCTCAAGTAAAATCGCCTTAAATAAATAAAATTGATATTTTTCACAAAACCGAACGGTCGCCGATACTGTAAAACGCTAGTCAAAATTTAAATTTTTGCTCATCGGAAATAGAGGCCTTTGTGAAAGAACCAATTATTTTTTTGCATGGTCGCTTTTCCATTACAGTTGAATTAATCTCTAGGCTGTTTGTTTTCGCTCTAAAGATATTATTGGACCTTTATACCGTGCGCTTTTGTGGGCACCGGTCAATTTTCAATGAATTATAGATAGGCTTTTTTCATTGGCATTTTAAGACTCTTTGAAATAACTAGAGCGTATTAGGTAATTATTAATGCATGGATTGTTCAGTTCAATCGAAAAGAAGGAATAATTTGCAAAAAAATACGGAACTTTTTCGACCATCTGCTTTTTTCAAATAAAACGAGCCCCTAAAGCGAATTACATACACACAAATGCACACATCAACTATACAATTTGACATAGTTTGCCCTTCCAAAATAAAAAACGTGGCAACACTTGTGATAAATTAACTACGGGACAATGACACCGTCAAAAATCTGATTTAGTGGGGTGTTACACAATCATGGTTCGTTAAACTGCGGACAAAACCCGTCATATTTTAGTCGGAACCCCACCGAATATCAAACTAGCTGTTTAGTTTCAACCCTAATTTTGTACCATTCGTTTAGGTCGCATGATTAAATTATGAAATACAATTAAAATTCTGTTTGTTTAGAACATATGTTTGAGTTGAAAGGGCTTATAATAAAAGTAACGCTCCTGACCAGTAAAGGGGACGACGTCAGTGTTGTTGTCATAAATAATACTATTTTTTTTTGTTTTTAATTTTTGTGGCAAAAAAAATCAATAAGTTTTTTAAGTTTTAATAGTCACTTTTGACTTAACGTTACTGTTAAGTGTACCTGTCAAATATGAGACGGCAAAGAAAAAACAATATTTCCGATACAAAAAAAAAACAATTTGGAATTGTAAGTTGACCTAGATTTCCAATAAATATTTATTTATTTATTCAGCAACTCCTATTATCCAAAACTTTCGTACAACTGGGCACCCTAAGCCGAATGATGAATAAAAATGCAAATCGCTCCGGGCAAACGGAAGAATGATTTTGAATAGCGCGTAAATTGGGAACAGGTGTATAGAAGGGTACTAACCGGTTTGAACCGGTTTCGAAACGATAAAACAAGATGGGCGAAGTAACATCGCAATGAATTTTTATTATAATACTAATGAAGAATAAGCACTTTTAATGGGTTAATTTTTTATTGCAAAAGTGGGGTGCTTTTGTAATTTTTGAGAGGATGAAGTACTTATGTAACTTGTCAGATTTGGATTTTTTGTGTTCGTATTTTTAAATATAGGGCAGTGTGTAACAGATGTCTGTACTTTCCAAATTTCAGGCATTTTAGTTTTAAAAATAAATTCAATTCAAATAATTTTTTGACCAATTCACATTTTCCCAACATTAATCATCATATACTTCAGAACTTCGTATCGTAAATATAAAATAAAAACCGAAGTGTCACACAAATTTTTGATGCCAACTGTACTACGATGACCATTTTTCACTATGTAACTCAAGACAGAGTCCCGACACCCATAACACAAGTTTAATCTTAGCTTGGTTGCCACCGGGTCATATAGTCTTATAGCTACATAGTGCTATTCTGCAAATTTTAATTTTGGAAATAAAGCATTTATTATCTATATAAATAAAAATGAATTGTTGTTCGTTAGTCTGATTAAAACTCGAGAACGGCTGGGCCGATTGAGCTGATTTTGGTTTTAAAATGTTTGTCGTAGTCCAGGGAAGGTTTAAACGGTGAGAAGTAGACAGGTAGGTAGGTAGGTAGTAGTAGGTAGGTAGGAAAAAATGCATTGCAACGCATGCCGGGTACAGCTAGTTATTAAATAAAAAAAGGACGGCATCAGAGTAACTTCAGTAAGTAACTTCAAAATGACAGCCCAAATATTTACGTCAGATGCGTTCCAGTTGCACGAAACATGAGACGACAGCGCTTTATTTCGCCAAAATATAACCCGACCAAGTGAAATTGCTTGTTATTTTCAATTGGTATTACACGTATGATAATTTGAGTTAATAGAATTTGGGAGTATTTCATGTTGATTGAATTGTCGCAACGTATCTTGGTAGAAATTCTTTCTTTACAATAAATATAGGTTCTCGTGGCGGGGACATAGTAATCAATTTCATTTGATTTTCCGGGGTCACTGTCATCAAGTGATCTCGTGACACTCGTGCCGATAACAATATCCGAATAATTACCTAAAGCTCTCTCCACAAGTCTAGAGAATCTCACGCTTCGCCCCGCCAACATAAAGGCGGGTCATCAAAGTAGTTAGTGACGGAGGAATGAACGTAATACTCCAGTGTTGGTCGACTCTAAGGTACAAACTACTATGGTAGGTTAATTGGCTGTCGGGACACTGGACAGGTACAGGCTTATGCGGGCTAGAATAATTATAGCATGAGTATAAACGCAAATTGTCTTTATAATTACAGAATGGGAACGAAATATTATTAAGAGCCCTCTTACAGTCCACTAGCGCCGCCAATCGAAAAAATGTCATAACTCGTAAATAGAATCAAAAATACAAAATATGTTCTATTATTACTGTGGAAAAGGCAATAATGTAATTGTATAACATCTTATCAACACTTGAAATATAGCTGTTTAGCTAAATCGAGCATTCAAAACATAAACGGCCGTTTTTGTTACAAATGCACGATTTAGCTAAACAGCTATATTTCAAGTGGTGACAATGTGTTATAAAATTACGTTATTGCCTTTTCTACAGTAATAATAGACCACATTTTGTATTTTTGATTCTATTTACGAGTTATGACATTTTTTCGATTGGCGGCGCTAGTGGACTGTAAAACGCCCCTTAAGCAACTGAGAACTAGGGGTACGAGTAGACGACAGAAAACAAGTATTTAGCCCGTCAGTTAGATTATCAAAAAATATTTGGCCCGTATTCTTTATTTTGTTGTGTAAACCAAAATTCACGAAGATACGACGCTTTTAAAATTCTCAATATGTCACGCCTAGGTGTAATTTTAGTGAGTTCTGACGTCACGAGTCCCCACTCCTGAATTTTGATGCGTTTCATCTTTGTCAATATTCATTGGTTTACAAAAACAAAAAATACGTGTCCATTATTTTCCAAAACTCCAGCATTTCGAGGTAACGTTCTCCAACAATGTCTTCACGTGTTGACTGTTTTCAAAAGGCAACTTTAAGTACTTAACATAATTATGCTGCCCCAGCAACATATAGTAACAATAAATAATACATAGAAATGTTGGTCAACAATAAGTAGCTGCGCGGTGTGGATGCACCATTATGTGGGGATGTCAGAATGTAAACGTCATCCAAACGTCACGGTGTTCGAAATTTAAATTGAATGCCTTTCTAAACCTGAATCTCAGAAGATCCAGGCGCTTTATAGTCTAATTAAACAAATTCTTGATCGAAGAAGCTAAGGAAGGTGCCACGTATCTGTTACCTTTATTGGTAGAGATATATTTTCGATCTTTTAAGGTCGCTAAGGCAAAGCAAAGTAACTTCTATTCCACATTTTTTTGAACCGGCTAGGGTTAATTGCAATAAATGCCCTGAAGTTTATAGTATTAGAAATAAACGAAATAGAAATAAATGCTTTAAAGTTTGAGATAAAGGTATTATATTATAATCGTCTTTGCGCATCTTTATGGAAAAAGGATATTGCAAATCCGTACAGAATCAAAACCAAGAGAATAATACAAACAATAAACTAATCACATCACACCGCTGTGCCAAGTCCAAGGACAACCAATGAGTCAGTTATAAATCATGTCTGACTCAACATTCCTTTAGATACACCTATTATAATATATGTTACGGTTTTATAACAAAAGAGTAAAAAAAACTGGGACATTCGTGCCGTGTGCTCCGAGACTAAGATTAAGGCCACATCTTAAATATTCCCACTATATAGAAAGAAAGAAAGAAAGAAAAAACATTTATTCGTCGCAAAGTCATGACGTGCATACGATATTAACAAACAGAACGCAATTATACAAACACAAACATTTAGACTTAAACCGAAGATTAACACAACAGCAACTTTAACATAATAATAATTGCAAGACAAAGCGGACAATAAATAAAAAAAATGCACGTCGTGTGTGCGACAAATAGGTTACCACTCAGCATAATGCTGTGCTATGAGGAACCCACAGAACAACGCTGGTTTTCAGTCTATATGCGGGTAGTCAATCAGTTTGACAGACGGGTAGAGCAATAGTAGTTTATGCAACTGTGCATAATGAAGGGCATTACAACACGAGTGTGGGTTTAAGAAACGAGCCGAAGGCGAGTTTCTTAATAGCATCACACGAGTGTTGTAATGCCTAATTATGTATAGTTGCATACACTACTTTATCTACCCAAATATCATAAGGGCTCTATGATGGGTTCAGGAACCATAGGGAAATGACCTGCATTGTTACTTGGCCCTTCATTTTTGTGCCAACAGGTTATTAGTTGCATTCGTCGCTGCATTTACGATATCTGGCGGAGTATTCATGTCAATTTCTGAGTCACTATCACTCATTTTCGACAGAAATAAAGAATGGGTTACTGGAAATAAAAAGCTAACGAACAAATGACAGCTCGAAATGGCGGCGTTTCGGATATCTGTAATTTTTTTTAAATCATAGGCAAACGAACAAAGTCACTATTCTTGTGTCACTCGAGATCGAAAATGTCGTGCGATTTATAATTAGAATCATACTGAATTGGGGTTTGTTTTTTTTTTTTTTTTTTTTTCGATATCTGATTTAATGTAGGTGGTACTAGAATAGCACACTCACTTGAATTTGACACCTGTTCCAAATTTAAAACTCATAACGCAACTGTTTACAGTTGCGTTATGAGTTCATTACAGCACCGTTCATTTCTGCAGGTTGGTAATGCTGGTCATTGCCTATGGTTTTTGAACGCATTAGAGAGGGTTTATGATATTTGGGTAGATAAAATTAATTAACCTATCATGAATCCTGAATCCTTGGTCGGTATTGAGACTTTTTTAACTAAAAAAATCCTCAAAACACTTGGAAATTTTCACCCTAGAATTTCAAGCTCCATTTGGGAGCACAAAGGTTAAGACCAATTAAATTATACCGGCGTGTTTTTCCACTAGGTCCAATCTACAGCATAAATATTTAAGTAACTAATTAATTATTTATAAGGCTTGGCGTTTCCTTAAATTATATCACAACACTCCAGAGATTTCACTTCGCAAAACAGAATAATTTACTAAGATATCTTGCTTGCGTATAAGACACAAATATACATAAGATATTTTGTTCTGTACGACGTCCATTCCTTGTAAAAAAAAAATTATAAAAAAATAAGTCGTTTTTAGAACAAGGTTCCATGAAAGGTAGATTACCTTAAGAACCTACTTCTCTCATCAGGTATCATACAAAATTCCACTTGTCAATAAGAGTACTACAATAGGTAAGGTTGTATGTAGTGTGCGTAACCCTCTGTAGAACAAAACCAGAGGCATTTTCCATTCAACGCTCAATGGAAATATATGTATGAATCCCTCGCTTATTGCATGTTTCCCTATAACATATATACATTATTCAGTACAAGAAAAATCAATAAATAATTTAATTGCCATTTTGCAACTCCAAAACACGACAAATTCAAGACGCTGACTGTACTTCAACAAAGTCATATTTAAGTCAGATATGCACTTATGCACACTGCATAATCTGACACTAGCTTTACACTTTAACCCATCTTTACATGATCTAACTTAACTATGTAGTTACCAAGTTTGAGGTAATTCCGCGCGACTAGAAACTTGTGCGTCAAGTTTCATGTAATAGTCTATCTATGCTATGAAGTGTAGGACCAAGGATTTACATTATATTTTTACTAGCTGAAGCCCGCGACAAATTATTATAATAAAAACTTCCCTATTTGGATGAGATTTTGTTAACAATTTCATGAGTTTTCATCTATACTATACTATATTTTACTATATAAAGCTGAAGAGTTTGTTTGTTCGTTTGAACGCGCTAATCTCAGGAACTACTGGTTGAAATTGAAAAAATATTTTTGTGTTGGATAGTCCATTTATCGAGGAAGGTTATAGGCTATATATCATCACGGTATGACCAATAGGAGCGGAACATAAATGAAAAATGTTGCAAAAACGGGGAAAATTTATTCCTTTTGTGAGCTTTTTCTCTCATATATGTGACGCAGACGAAGTTGCGTGGGTCAGCTAGTTTGTTATAACTCTAATCCTTCCTCTAGCCAAAAACCCCGTCAAAATCGGTTCACACGTCGGTCAGACAGACAGTTTTATACCGTATGTACTTTCATGTCGCTCCATGTAAAATACTGGTATTTAGCTGCACCCGGTTAGGCTGGAAGCCGACCCCAACATTGTTGGAATAAGACTAGACCGACAATGATGACTTTCATGTTCATTCAGTAAAAAAGGAACATGGTCAAGTCTTCTTCATCGCCGGATCCATGATAATGAGCTACGGCCTCTTCTACTTGACACTGATATTCGTGTTTATCGTTCCATGCGAGATGTGTAGGCTCACTCATCTCTGTGTGCGTTTTTTAGAGCCACGTAGAATTACACATCTAACAAGTTCAAATCTTTGGCTACGACGAACAAAATATTAATTACACCCATTATAGCAACACCCCGCGACGACTTATTTTGGACAATTATTTGATTGGAGTGTTGTTCATGATAAGTGTTTGCTGAGGAGCTTTACGGAATTGATTGTTTATTTATTAGATTGTGGTGAATGGGTCTATACTTTATTACAAGAGGCTCTGGACAAGTGGCATTCGCTTTCGAAGCATTTTGTATTTCAACATCGATTTTGTTGGAGTCGGTTTCTAGTCTAACCTAAAATCAAATTATTTTACATGAAGCGACTGCGTATCTGACCTCCACAACCCAGTAATTACTGTGTAATACGTTACCCCTTGATACATCTGGTTTTTCAGACCACTGGCTAACTGGCTACCTTTACTTACGTTTGCCGGCAGATAACTAATGATATACGGAGAAACTTAGGCTACTTTTATCTAAGAAAATGGCAGCTATAAAACAGCTACTGTTACATGAAACAACTTCAATGCACGAATGACACAGTGTTTAATACACAAAAAACTTGAAAAAAAAAGCTCAAGATTATAGATAACCGACACAATAAACTGTACAAACACACACACATACAACAAAACGTGTCATTTCATAACACAATGCGATAATTATCCAAATTCGCCACTTGCAGCTAACGTGCCCTATCTTCTTTACCACGAGAACACGACATACGAACCCACTGACTCACAGACAGATGTACAATAATAATTGTACTAAAGGGTGTAAAACACCTCTTAACGAATACAAAAGGCACTTGTTCTCCTCGTCATTCTGATCATTTTTTTGTTCTACACTATACCTGGGAACCTTCTAGTTACGGAGATATAGGGGGTCAAAGTTGCAAGAATTTTACAAGTTTTTTTTTAAATACCACTTTTTGTCACATGATTTTTACTTTAAATATCTCTACGACCTCCGTACTATTCAATCCATCCATCCGCACAATGTGTTGAGTGCGTTACATTGAGTTATACCACAAAACATGATTCATAACCTCAAAAAAAAAAGTGGTTTCCCAGCAATATTTTTTGCAGAAAGTTACTTAGTTTGATATACAGAATGCTTGGTTAACGGCTTTGTGATGAGGTGAAATACACCCTGTATGTTGTTATTGTTTTATTGCTACAGCTGGCGATGTCACGAGCCTTGTAGACATGCGACAGATTCATCTTTAAGGACTTCCGTTGTTGGCGAGACGTTTTTTAGGACATCATTACAAATTGTTGGATCACACATGATGGCTGAATATTAATTACAGTTGTCGTGTTTAAGTACCGTCTTTTTTTTTTTTTTTTTTAGGTATGGGCATCTCGCAGTTCAGTCTGAGAAGACTGGCTTCTGCTTAACCGGGCAAGTCCTGTGGATGCCTTGAATTTAAGGCCTCCAGCCAGGGCAAAAATGACTATAAACTAAGCGACAGCGCTCTAAGGGCACCTCCTGTGGGGTACGGACCTCGGCTTAGGGCGTCGCTGGGGGCAGCAAAGGGACAGGCTGGATCTGGTTGTCTTTATTTAGGGACTGTTTTATTACTACAGGCTCAGCATCGCGGGCTGGCTCGAGCAAGGGTCGGGGAGGGATTGACTGGGGATTACGCGCCGGACCTCTGCGGCGAGGTCGGAATGTCTTCGGTTTGTATTAGTACATTCTACGAACTGTACTGGTATCTTTCCTACTCTCTTGCAAAATAGTGATCGGATCGTTTAAGTACCGTCTGCTACAGTTTAAACCAATATAATATCACCCTTTACTTGCTACAGTTTCCAAAATGCCGGATTACTTTTACTTTTGATGGCAAACAGGGGACACCTTCCAGGGGATGTCCACCGTGTTACCCAATTACTTATATTTGCTAGGTTTTGACGTGGTCGCTCACAATGGGCCTTATCAAAAGGCTTAAAGTCATCCAAAGGGCAATGGAGAGGGCTATGCTCGGAGTTTCCTTGCGTGATCGAATCAAAAATTGAAGACATCCGCAAGAGAACCAAGATCACCGACGTAGCCCGAAGAATTGCTAAACTTAAGTGGCAGTGGGCAGGGCACATTGCTCGCAGAACGGATGCCCGATGGGGCCGAAAAGTTCTGGAGTGGCGACCGCGAACCGGAAGACGATGCGTTGGAAGACCTCCCACTAGGTGGACCGATGACCTGGTGAAGGTTGCGGGAATCCGGTGGATGCGAGTAGCAAGGGACCGGTCAATGTGGCGACACTTGGGGGAGGCCTATGTCCAGCAGTGGACGTCTTTCGGCTGAGATGATGATGATGATGATGGCTAGGTTTTAGAGAGCAGCTATTTTCGTTTAGACTGGAAGCCGACGTAACTGAGAAAATGGTAAACAGGCTTAACCGAGACCTTGCTGGTCGAATTTTGCCGTTCTAAGGACCCCTCGAAGTTGTAGACGATTATGTATACCTGGGGCAATCGGTCCAGTTAGGTAGGTCTAACTTCGAGAAAGAGGTCAATTGTCGAATCCGACTCGGCTTGGCAGTGTTCGGGAAGCTGCGCGGTATCTTCTCGTCCAACTTACGTCTTTCGGCTGAAATGATGATGATGAAGGACCCAGGAGAAGGCATTTACTATTGTTTTAGAAAAATCTTAGTAAATGCATTAAATTGTTCAATCAGTTTACAATACAGACAGATATCATAACATAGCGCTCGGTTTTATCAATTCTGTGTTAACAAATTAAAAGTGATGTGATGTGATGTAATATAATTCAATTGCCTAAAAATACACCGTGCTAGTCACTTGTTCGCCTAACATTTTTGAAGCAGAAATTAATTAGAAATATAACAAAAATCCATTGCCACATGTATTCAAATCAGGCTCGACTGATTTGGCTGAATATTTTTAAGTTCTATTCGTAAGTACCAGGACAAGGTTTTCTATGAAAAATTATATTGATATTTCCCGTGCGAAGCCGGCACAGGTCGCTAATTAGAAATATTAATCGACCCATAAACACAGGGCTCTTAAGCTGTCATTTGAGAACGTGGCTTATCAACTTGGGACACAGAATCGTATCACACAATAAGGTGCTACATCCATTCCTCTTAAAACAATCCTTCCACACCCGGCACCGACTGATTTACATAACGAAATTTAAGCGGCGTTTGTTTAAGAAATTTAATCATTCCTAAGCTTATTAAGGATGCGTGTGTCAACCTCATTACCCTCTTTATGTAACAGGGTTGAAGGGTTGCATAAATAACACCTTTTCTTTGTTACCCCTGATTACTAGGCTTTGGTAAGGTTATGAGCAGTTTTCTAAAAGGAAGGAACGTAGCAATTATGTTGTTGAAGCCTGTGCGACTGTGAAGTGTTAGGCTTAAAAATGTACTGAGGAAAGTAATGAGGTTTTCTTTAGTAATGTTTTCCTGTGGGAATGTTATTCTTAACTTAAGGCGCTTAGACGAGCTAAATTAGCAACTCTATTTGTGGTGGTTCAAACTTCGTTTGAAATGCTGTTAGAATAAAGTTCTAATCAGCTTGCACTACAAAGTGGTTGTTACGTCAGCCACTGCGGGCCAAATAGCGCGAAATGAGTGGTTTCGATCGATTTACAAAAAAACGATTGATTGGATTAAAAAACTGAAACAGTATCATGCTAATATATTGCTTGTAGAATTATTTGTCAAAAACTCAGAATGATCGCATGCATATTAGTATGTTTTTTATTCTTTGAAAGATATTTTTAGAGATAAGTTCGTGATTTCTTTTTATAGAGCCAAATTAATTGTATTATGTTTTCAAAACAGTATCATGCTAGCATATATCCTGAAGAATATCATATATTTTCCTGGTCTTGTTTATAGCAGTGAATTATTATTATTACTTTTAGTAATTATAAAACTCGCGTTTAGCTCATGTAGTCGCCTTAAAGGATACGGATTCATTTTTAGCCAGATCATGACAAACATTACCTCTCAGTCTTTTTTATACCTAGAATAGATTGTTAATTGTTTCCTCCGTGCCTCGTTGGGCACGTTAAACCGGTCACGACTGTCATTTGTAAATCTTTGACAGTCGTTACAGGCCCGAAATTCTGGCAACCAGTCTTACCAAGGGGTATTGTGTTACCCAGTACTAACTAGGTTGTGGAGGATAGATAGGCAGTCATTTCAGGTAAAATACTTGTATTTAGCTGCATCCGTTTAGACTGGAAGCCGACCCCAACATAGTTGGGAAAAGGCTAGGCAGATGATGATGAGGGTGTAGATCGAAAAAGACAATTCTAAATCAATCGTTTATTAGCAAGAAACGGACATCACAAGATAAACAAAACCTATCTCCGTATCCTGTTCGCTGGAAACAAGAAAGATTTCAACAGTGAAAGATCATGTCCAACATCACAGATTATACGGTCGAAAAAAAAAACCGAATTCTAACTTTAAAAAAAATGAGAACGAATGAATTTGAATTTCGATTACTCAGTTTTCGGAAGATTTAGACATGCTTGTCTTCTGAATGAAGTTGTTTGACCTAAAGGTAAATTAAAAACAAAGTTAGGGTAAATATATTAAATTCAGTACAAGGCCGTGTTCAGACAGTGTTAGTTTGTGAACTGCCAGGGGATATTAGAAAAGTTTTACAACAAAACATTTTCGGTACGTTTTTGTAGACGGAACTGTAAACGTAATATCTGCTTCAATTCTTTTTTTTGTTTTTCGCGAGGAATGCTTTAGGATTATGAAACTAAAAATTTACTTTTATAAAAAAAAAAAAAAACAAAAATTATCCATGTACTAAATCAACTATCTGGTGTCCACGACACAAGCCTCGTTACTTAGGGTGGCACTAGGTGGCGCTGTGTGTCCAGCGATATCATCACCACCATCATTTCAGCCGAAAGACGTCCACTGCTGGACATAGGCCTCCCCCAAGTGTCGCCACATTGACCGGTCCCGTGCGACTCGCATCCAACGGATTCCTGCAACCTTCACCAGGTCATCGGTCCCCATCCGGGGATTCTTCGCACCCCTTGCTACGCCATACATATGTCACCGTAAAATTGTCAAACACGTTATATTACAATATAACGTGTTTCTCTCTAGCGATATTGTAAACTCTCGAATTATTGTCAACTGAACATACGGCAGTATCTCTACCCCCATAATCGGGGCTTGGGGCACCCCCCGTTAGGTTAGTTAGGTTCCTTTAAACCCTGCACCCGGAAATAGGGGCCCCGCGTAGCGGGGCTCCGTCGACTACGCTTTTTAGGGGAATATAAAGTGTTAAGGTTAGGTTATATTCGTCGGTATTTCTCAGAAACGGTACAGTATCTTTTCATGAGAGTGGTACCACTGGGCAAGGGGGACCCCTACTTCCCTCCACACCGCGTGAGTTGACTACCATCGCATGCATTTCACGTAAAATAATGCGTTTTATTGTAAGCAGTATGTTCGTTTGACAATAATTCGAGAGTTTACAATATCGCTAGTGATATTACAAAATAACGTATTTGACAATTTTACGGTGACATATATTTACTTATTTATTTAATTTGAAAATAACAAAAATACATGTAGAAAATATAAATATGGTCCATATTTACGACGACGAAGTTAAAATTCGTGGAAATACATAAATGTTTTTGTCAGTCCGGAATTAAATACACAGTTTATTGATATGACCACGGTAATTAAATATAATTATTACCAATCACAACATTATAACTAATGAGGCACATTACATATAGCTGTGATTACCGGAATCGCGAACAAAATAGCATAACACTTTTAACCATGTTGCACATCGTCGATTAACTCTATCGCAGGCTTGCAGCCAGTGTGCGCATCGCTTAAACCGCGTTAGGGTTGTCCAAATTAATAAGTTTATTTATATTTTTTTATTAGCCTACATAGTGTCCCGTTTCTTAGCTTGGCCTGCCCTGATAACCTACTACTCTTCATGACGTTAGGGTTTCTGAACAGTCAGCTTACCTAACATACCTAAGCTATCGTATTGTAGGGCCCTAGGCACGCCACTGGTCCCACTAGTGGGCAAAAGCCTCCCCTTTCTCCTTCCCCTCTGTCTTGTGCGATCTCCGGCCATGTTGGCCCAGCAATCGTGGCCAGATCGTCACGCCACCTTCGTCCATTGATTTGCCTTTTTGACTATCTCATTGGTCTAGTAGTCGTAATTGCGACTACTGGGCATGAGGGTGTGGGTTCTTTTCCCACGTCGGGCAAAGTGTTATTGGGTTTTTCCATCAGGGATTTCTCAGTAGCAGTTACGGAGTCTGGATTTGCTCGGGCTGATGGCAATAGGCTCGCTCCCTAATACATGGGACTTAAACATAACTGGCGAAATGTGTGTGTACTATTAGGTACATCTCTGCCTAACTCTTTAATGATAACAGTCGTGATGTTATGTTATTTTTAACTTCAGCTGTTTTAAATGAAAATTTTTAGGCGCTTGTGTGTACCTTATTCATTGATAGTTCATATTCTCAATTTAAGTTTATGTAATGCATTAACATCTTGTTTATTTTATTTTAATGACACTATCAAAGACTTATTAATTTAATTATAGGCCTTTGAGTATGTGGGATTTAATTGTTTTTAATCCGTCTAGACATGTCTTAAGTAAATTACGCCTACCAAAGTACCAAGTAACAGAAATATGAATATGATAATTATGTTAAAGTGAAAGTTACGAGTATGTTACAAAATGTCTAATATTCTTAAGTAATTACACATATGTAATGACCGTGTTAATACATAAACGAGCACATAATTGGTTACTTTCATGAGTAAACAGGTGAAAATTAGTACCTACTTCATGTCAGTTTAAAAGAAATGGTTTGTTTTTAATGTTTCTGTGGCATAAATTAACTTCATAGATTCATATATTCTAAAATGTCACGGTTTAAAACTAAACCTATATTGTCACTTACGGGATATCTTCATAAATATACATAATTCATAATTTTCAAAATCAAAAATATGAATGATCACGGAAGATATCCCGTAAGTGACAATATAAGTTTAAAAATAGTGTTTATTATTAATTCAACGACTTCAGGGATAATAAACCAACTGATTAGAATTTAGGATATATAAATAAATAAATATCTTTACGACTGTTTCCCATATGTGGTTGGGAAGAGATGTAATTGAGCCAGTTATGTTTTAACCCCATGATCAATCGAGTACAACTCTCGACAGGCTAATACTGAGAAATGCCTGAATTAATATAAACCTGATGAATAAAACTAAACTGGGAATTGAACCCAGGACCGTTAATTCGTTAATCAGACAAATATCAAACCGGGTTGCAACAAACACGCTCATGGGACAGCCCTAATCCCCAGTTAACGTTACACTGAGCCTAATTAGCGTGAACAAACGCGCGTTGTTTGTGCAAAGTGTCGCGCTAACGCGTCGCGATCAGCTGCGGCGCCTATAACAGGACTGCTCCTAATTCGGGAATAGAAGCAGCGATAAGTTAGAAAATGATAACATAACTGATTGAATTAAAGATGATTTTGGCTAAGTGTTGCATTGGCAACACTTAGCCAAAATCATCTCCGTGCGGCATTGCCAGGCTGTATGAATTGCCATACAGCCTGGCAATGCCGCTAATGTCTTGTCTTGGATTAAGTATAAGCTTAATAACCCACATATTTGTTACTGTTGTAATTATTGTGCTATGGAAGAGCGGGGTCTCCTAACACAGGCAAAATTTGCTTAAAAGGAGTCCCTAAACACAATCCACCCATTTTTGTAACAAATTTCGTGAATAAATCTTTTGTATTTTGGGAAAATTATCGGTTGACAACGTTCACGAGTTTCTTGGTGCTATGTTTTGGGTGAGAGCAGCGGTGGCCCAGTGAGAGCAGCGGTGGCCCAGTGGTGGTGGCCCCGACTTACGAACAGTAAGTAGTGGGTTCGAACCCAGACAGGCGCAATAATTCACCGCTGCTCTCAAAACGGTGAAGGAAAACATCGTGAGGAAACCGGCATGTCCTAGAACCAAAAATTCGAAGACATGTGACATCTACCTATCCGCACTGGGCCCGCGTGGTAGATTATAGCCCATTCCCTCTCATTGAGAGGAGGCCGTGTCCCAGCAGTGGGAACATTATAGGCTGATGATGATGATGATGATGTTTTGGGTGGACCGATGACCTGGTGAAGGTTGCGGGAATCCGGTGAATGCCAGTCGCAATGAACCGGTCGATGTGGCGACACTTGGGGGAGGCCTATGTCCAGCAGTGGGGCGTCTTTCGGCTGAGATGATGATGTTTTGGGTCGTTTTGTTTAATTATCTAAATTAGATAGACTTTGTGACTATGACCTTTTCAGCGTATCCCTGTTTACGTCGGGCTGAGACTGCCGAACCTCATTTAGTACAATATTAATAAAAGTTAAAATTTATTTGACAAATCACATTCTTAAACGCCAATGATATGACCAAACTGAACGCAAAAGGCAAATCTAGACCCCGTTTAAATGAAGGTCGGCAAAATAGGGTTAATTTACTTCTATTCCATAATAACTTATTAGCATGTTAACAATTGGTCATCGATAATAACTTTGAACACATAATATAAGCAGTGTTAATAGATTGGCGCTTAATTAGCGCTAACAAAGGGTCTTTGTCTGCGATCGTCTGTTCATATGCAGCTACATAGTGAGGTAGGGAGGATGTAGAATGTGATAAGTATGAGACTTCCTGGTAATTCCACAACATCATCACCTGCCTAGCCTTTTTTTCTAACTATGTACCTAGGGGTCGGCTTCCATTCTAACCGGATCCAGCTGAATGTCAGTATTTTACAGAGCGACTGCCTATCTGACCTCCACAAATCAGTTAGTACGGTACTGCAGCAATTTCAGAACTGCTAATTTAAAAAGAGATCCTCCTATAATGCATTCGGTTTTTAGTTATATAGTTATGCTTAGTGACCTTAAAATGCATATACAGATTTCTTTGAAACGGTTGCTAGCCTACTTTTTGGCAGTAAACGCAATACTTTTTCTTCTGATATGAAAACCTGCGTCTTTTATAGCACTTTGGTTGGGGTTTTGAGAAAAAGCAACTTTTTGTGTTTCAGGAAATATTAGTGTTAGGATGCAAAATTATGGCCACCCTAACCTAATCGGTAATCAGATCAGCACGGACAATGGGGTTTTAGCATCCGCGGCTTAGGCGAAGCGCTGATTGGTAAATATCACTTAACACCAACAGTGCACTGTTTACTATGAGTTGCTGTCAACATGAGTAATTGATAGTCTTTAAGATAAGATAATATAACGCCTGATTTTCCCTCAAGTTTCGGCAGGATTGTCCACTGTATTGGTCACCTTAATTCCATCATTAAACGCGCAGAAACTCAAAACTCTAAGCTGCATATCATCACTTGCCTAGCCTTTTACCAGCTATGTTGGGGTCAGCCTCCAGTCTTAACGGATACAGCTGAATACCAGTATTTTAGAGGCTGCTGTTGAGATATTAATTTCGAGAAAACCAGACCACCGATATCTGCCGGATCCAGAAATCGAAATCGGAGGAGGACCGGAGGAACTAATCGGTAGAAGCGCTTGCTTAAATTCAAAGATCGGATTAGAGAAGACTGATAGCTGAAAAACTGAAATCTGCCTGATAAGTTACAAGATACCCGGAAGATACAAAGCGGTAGTACAGGTTCTTAATGTTGATATTAAAGCTCATTATAGCCAACGAAGGGGCCTGATAAGCACTTTGGAATATCAGCACGGAGAATGGTATGATGAAAAGGATAATACAGTTACGTGTATAGTAAAGAAAGGAATAAAGGACAAAATCAATGTTCATCTTTGTGGGGATTACTTGTGCATTAAGGGTTAACTTGCTTTGGTGAAGGAAAACATCGTGAGGAAACCAGTATGCTTCTCGAAGGCATTTCAAGCTAAGTCAGAGGCCCATTGGGCCATAACTCTGCCACCAGGTTAGGCATCATCCACATGTTGACGATGTGAGCACGACAGTGACTCGTTGTGCAGCAAGTGAGCAATTGTATGCTATGGCATGGGTTCGAACTCAGGCGGGAATCGCATCTTGGATATAGAGACTGGCGTTTGCGCTTGGGTCTTGTGATTTTTTTTTATTTATATTTTAGAGATCGTAAGTTTGCGATAACATCGTTTTCTATGTCGAGACTCCCCAGGTCAGGCAATAATACAGTAAGCCCATAAAGCAAGTAGACTGTTCAGAAAAGAAACCCTACAATATGAAGAGTAGCAGGTTATAAATGCAAGTTAGGCTTGTATGAAAGAACTGCCACCAGGGCTTGAGTAGTAGATTTCGACATACTTCACTGGGAAAGAAAGAAAGAAAGAAAAAGCATTTTTAAGCCCGCACAGGACAAAACAAAACAAAATTATCAGTATTTAAAACTTACTAATAAAAAATAAACAGAAAAAAAACATATATAAAATTAACAGAAACGAAACTCGTCCTGCACGAGGCCAAAAGACTCCTATCTCAGCATGGTGCTGTAACATTTATAAAAACGTCACAGAGCTGGTATTCTGAATGGGAGACTTGTGTCCCAACGAAGGAATTATATTGATTGATCATGCTTATGTGCCAAAAGTAAATCGCTAAAATGAACAAATGAATAGCGACAGACAGATACCGGACTAACCTTTTAATTATTGATAAATACCCCACAATTACATCGCAAATTCACAAATAATATGTCCAAAATGAATTAAAGCTAATGACCTATCAGCATGTGCTCGTTTTAAGCACCATACTTGCGAGGCTGTGTGTCGTTTTATGTAAACATTCACAAATGCTATTGATACGCATTTCGCTTAGAAATAGGCTTAATATTCATGTATGAGTCATTTTGTACGCTCGTGTAACTAACTATGCCTAAAATAAGCATTGATGCTTGTAATAATATTACTTGAAATTGTTATCTAGACATGATTGCGTCTAGACTGGGAGATTCCCAGCTGTTTCTTGGAAAATGTTATTCTAATTGTCTTAATAAAAATCTTTAACTCACAGCTTCTACATATATGTTTAATAACCTACCGACTTATGTGTACATAAATTTGAAAATAAATATAACAAAAATCGAATTAGGAGTTATTTCTAAAAAATATTGGACACATATTTTTTTTAGCGTAAACAAAAAATAAAGACTGTACAGTCCGTCGAAAACTCATGTGACGACATATTTGAGTACATTTTTTACCGGGCAATGACGTCACAAGCCCCCACTAACGATCGTTTTATCTTCGTCATTTTTATAACAAACTAGCTGACCTACGCAACTGCGTCTGCGTCTCATAAGAGGGAAAAAGCTACCTTCTACTACCTACCTACTACTACCTACCTACCTACTACTACCTACCTACCTACCTACTACTACATTTTTTTTTTCATAAGAACCTTCTCCTGACAATAACAAACACAACAAAAAAAGAATCAGCCAAATCGGTCAAGCCGTTTTCATGCTATGTCGTGACAACGGAAAACAGGTTTCATTTTGATACGTGGTGTATCCAATATTTTTCAATAATCTAACTGACGGAATAAACAGAATCATATTTTGTTTAGTCTGGAATCATACCTATTGTGGAACATTAAGAGTAAAATAAAGTTTTATTTTAACTGTTTTTTTTTGTTCAACCACAGTTGTTAAAAATAAACTGATATTTTTTTTGTATTTAAATCAATCTTTAATTCAACGTTTCTCTTATCTTAGGGTCTATAAATAAAACAAAGTCTTCTTGAATCCCACACCAAGTCCATGTTTGAAAAAATGGCCCACACAGTATTCAATTTGAATATCCGCCTATTTCGTGTCCCTATATTTTATTCAATCTTTGTTTTTCCTCGAATACCTACATCGGAGTAAATCTTGTAAACATTGCTTTAAATCTTCCTTTGAAATAGTTACTTTGCATTCTTTTAGTCGGGCAAAAGAATTGCTGGAAACTGATTTAGTTTCACAGACTTTTAGAAAGGAGAACTTTGAAACAATGTTTCTAGTACCACTTTATTACTACTCTAATAAAATAACAAAGTTTGTATTGTATTTCTGTAAATATTGTTCTGAAATCGTATAAGTGAATTGGAAGTTTTCTATAACTTTCTGTATCTTTTTGAAAAGAAAAAGTATTTATGTGAGTATTGAAGTTAGTTTTCACTACATTTGTGCAGGTTTCCAGGTAAACAAATCAGAACTTTATCAAAACTTAAAATATCTGAACAGAAGAACGAAAATTCTATAACAAATATGATATAAATAATATCTGGGGTAGTTTCAAAAACACCTTATCCAATACTATTCTATTAAATGTGCAATATTTGTAATCAAGATCTCGAAAATGGCTCTGAGGATTTGAAATAAAGGACTGAAAGTATAGGAATTAAATGTCAAATTATACTGGTCACTATTAAATACATCAGCCCAAAAGAGATCTAATCCCAAATGCTGACTAAGGCTGAAATATTCGTCATGGTTCAAGCAGACCAAACAAAAAAACTAAATTGCCTGATTCAGCAAATACCCTAACATCCAAATATCCAGTAGAAGACCTGGATCAAATATTTATTGATCTTAAACCAATAATAAACTTCAATCGGTTCGTTAAATACAAAGGAAGATATAACAGATTCAAATTTATTTATGTTTTCATGTTCAGGGAGATTAGGCGATGAATATTGAATGAGGTAGGTACTGATACCGATGAAGGAAACAATGAGGAGAATAGCCTATTGAATTTTCTATCCGATGACGTGCCTCTATCAGGTTTTGACGGGGTACTTTTTTTCTTATATCTCACGCAAAAAAGAGATCAAATTCGCTGTAGCGTTCCTTTTGTCCAAAAAATCCCGGGATTGGAATTTTGATGTTGCAATTTTTTTTGGAATGTCGGTTTTTGGAACACTCCACAACTATTTTGGGCACTTCCGATTCAAACCCGACTTTGATCATCGGTGCCAATCCTTTTGCATGATAAGATAAAGGCTTAGTAAATTCCGGAGCAAGCCCCAGAAACGCTCGAAGATTTCTCGCCTCTTTTTCTAAATTCTTTTTTACTTAGAAAAATCCCAAGAAGATTCTCAAGAAAGAAGTCAAAACATCAATTTCCTTTATAAAATGTTTGGCATAAGCGAAGAAAGTTGTAGATTGTAGTAATATTTATGTGGGCGAAACTTTTGCATCGCACGTCTTACGGCAGATAGCTAGTTGCGAGGTACCAATGAATATATTAAACCAGTCACAGGTAAGTTGGTAATACTTCCCGACTTAGTATTCACGCTGAAGTGCCTATGGCGGTAACCTGGTTACTTACATACAGAGTACCTTTGATGAGGAATATCAGATGCCAGTGCACAACAAGGAGCCATTAATGTCCTTCAAAGCGCATCTAAATCGAGAAATAATACAGTTGTTATGGATCCCATAATTGGGTAGGCTGGAAAAGGAAACCAAGGACAGTTATGGACGTATAATGAGATGGTTATAGGTGCCATATTTGACTGTAGTGAGCTGATGCATAATACATAGTGACAACTAGTCATTGTTTTCCAAATCATGCGAAGGAACTTAAGCTCCTTGAAGTGAAATCGTGTTATGGATCTTGCATAAGCGTTCGATACCCTAAGTCATCAAAGGACGGTATGGCAGTAATCTTGCCCGAGTTACATGGAAGGTGTTATAGGTGCCAGGTGTGTAAGCGTCTTAACAGTCAATACATCGAATGCAACGGCGGCGGTTATACGTTTAATATTCCGGGAGCGCATTACTCGGCGCCGAACCTCCTCACGTGTTGAATTACCTTACACGCCTCGCTTGACTGATATACTGGGTGTAAATATATGTGTGGCTATACATATATATGTATAGCCGATAGCTTCCTTTGTAAGTTTGTTACGAGCGAACTTGATCACGCTTCAGACGTTTATGGGATGGGCACGACTGTCAGACACTAGCTCGTGAGACGATGTCGTAAATGTTAGTATCTAGGAAAAGCTCTATCGGCGATTTGGTGTGTCTCTTAGTTTCAAATTCATTACATGTAGAAATTTTTGTTGATAGTAATTAAGTAAGCTTACCAGATAGCAAAACAATTAGTTGCCATGGGAGATCAGTGACATCAATGGATTCTTAGCGAGATATTGTTATCATTGGACTGACGATGAGTACATACCTGAAAAAAAAAAACGTGCACATTAGTATTGTAGCGGCAATAGAAACCAGATTGTAGTTTATACAAAGCAGTTTGATTTGTATTATCAAATAACTCAGAAATGGAACCGCATATTACCAATGAATCAAGCACAAATTATGTTTTGCTTTCACGGTTTAAAATGTCACTGTCACTTAGGACTAATGGGATATGATCAATAGTCGAATATCACGGAAGTTATCTCATAAATGAAACAGTATAACAGTGTAAGTTTAGTATAATTGTAGATTATGGCTTCCTGAAACAGTATTCGATTAGCCTCCTAAACTAGGATAAACCAACTTTTAATTCAATCTCGAACCCATATGGAATCGAGAGAAGATTACCATTAAACTTGTAGCGATCGCATCCGAATGCAAACACGCGTCGTATTGAGTTACTGCGGAATGCATCGGATCGAACCGAGCGAGGGCCAATCGAGATATCGAATGGACGCAATCGAGCAATCAGATCGATTCGGAGCGACAAATACCTAATCCGTATCGTGTGGACTAAATATTCGGATAGGAAAACGTGTGTGGATTGAATTATTTTTTCGGCGTTCGTGTTGGCTTGGCAACGTGTTTTTTTGTAATAGGATCGTTGTGCTATGGAAATAGATGTCAAAGGATTGAATAAAGGCTTTATATCAGGTTCACAGAATCCGTTCTATTTCTGAATTAATTTGCGCTCTTCGTAGCATGTCTTCTTCATCCATACATCCTTCACACAGACCATCCATCGTTTATTTCATTCATCTCAAAACGCAATAAAAACCTACAACTTCTAAATGGTTGGTTTATAGTAACAAAACTAACTACAGGCAAAATGCATATATCTTAAGCATGTCGAATGTTCAATATGGTGTGCCGGGATGTTGAGCTTGATTTATTTACAAATAGCGTCCAGAAATTAAAAAAAAATGTTACTTAACTTTGTTGGATCTTTGCTCATTGTTAGTGGGTAGATGATTTATGTTTTGTCATCCGCCTTTCACGACTACCGTCGTTTTTGAATCGTGGCCGACGCTCGTGCAACCTCTGCGCGCTGCGGTTGGCTATTTGACTTTTGTGATCAGACAGTATCGGTCACGTCTCATTTTTGAGAAACTATTCCGTCAATAAGAGAAGAAGTTTAACTCATTTTCTACACTGCCGTGCAGTATCTATTGTGTAAGACGTTCTCGGAGTGCTGTGCCAAATTAGATGGTGTTTTTGGAACGTTCAGTGCCCACGCTCGCCTCCGCCCTGGACTTGATACCCCTTGCCGTGCAAGGCTCTCGTGAAGAAGCGTACGTGTGGAAGTTTGAGGTAGGTGGCATACTGGATTATCTACCTATTTTCGAGCAAAGATCCATTTTCCAAAATACCTATTTACGTTGATACAGTTACTTTTTTTTATTAATTAATGGTCTTTCAAAAAAAATACAAATCTTATCAGCCTTCTACAGTCATACTCAACAAACTTTTTCTTTGAAGTGGAACTTTATTGTGTAATCGATTTTATTTTTGTTTACTCTCTTTATTTGTTTCTTTGTTAAGTTTGTAAGTTTATACATTAGTTTATAAGTGGAAAGTTGTAATTAGCTTTTTTCTACATATTACTTTTACTACTCGAATGTATTAGCTGTAACTTTCTAAAAGTAATAAAATAAAATAAAATGTCACCACCATTTACTGAGAACCTCACATCGAAATAATGTCAAAAATTAAAATATTTCTAAAAGTAGAAAAGAATTTAGCACTGAAACCAATTCCGTGACAGCTCACTAATTAAGTTTTGAAGATTTTAAGGTTCACGCAAAGCAAATTTAGAAACCATGCCCATTTCTACGTCACGGAATCATTGTGAACTATGGTGGAAACAGAAGTTGGTAATTGTATTAAACATTGTTTTTAGATAAAGGCACTATTTCCCGAG
Organism: Xestia c-nigrum; assembly: GCA_916618015.1. Classification (NCBI taxonomy): domain Eukaryota; kingdom Metazoa; phylum Arthropoda; class Insecta; order Lepidoptera; family Noctuidae; genus Xestia; species Xestia c-nigrum. Next base: position 12,676,259 of record OU745266.1, on the reverse strand, counting down.
GGACGCCCAACCAATTCAATCAATGTAAATAAACATCTATCCGTTCGTTGTTGCAAATAATTCTTTGTTACGGTCCAGGAAAACTATTGCCCTAAGGCAATATTAGTAAACAATGTTAATATCACGGCTGCAAAATGTTTTGTGATGTCGACCTCAAAACTGCGAGCCCAGAATCATAAAATATTCAGGGAACATATTTCTTGGTAAAAAACTATTATACTTACATACACATCCGACTGGCCAAATTTATAAATAACCACTCACTAACTAATTTATAATAACAACTAAAAAACTAAATTAAAAAAAATATAATTATTATTTAGAAAGTACTTATCTAATAAAAAAAAGTACCTTAAAAATAAAATGATATGTAGATACCTATGTAATTATCAAATATCGAACTAAACTTTTATTTTTTCTGCTATAAAATCTTAAACTAAAATATAAAATCAGACATAACAAAGAATATTAATATATATATACTAATCTATACTAATATTATAAAGCAGAAGAGTTTGTTTGTTTGTTTGTTTGGTTGAACGCGCGCATCTCAGGAACTACCGGCTCGAATTGAAAAATCATTTTTGCCTTGGATAGTCCATTTATCGAGGAAGGCTATAGGCTTTATAACATCACGCTATGACCAATAAGAGCGGAGCAGCAACAATAAATGTTGCAAGCGGGAAATTCACGCGAACGAAGTCGCGGGCAGAAGCTAGTATTTAAATATAACTAACAAAATTCAACAAAACTCTTGCGAATTCACTCAGATTGCACGAAAATATGTTTATCCTCTCATGCACTTCGTTCAGTACACGTATTGTCCGGGTGAAGGGTGTTTTTTAGTCTTCCCAACTACGTTGAGGTCGCTGTCTAGTTTAACCGAATGCAGCTGGGTTGCCCTACACAACCCAATAAGAACTGGGTTATACGACAACCATTGGTAGTCAGATTTTCGGGCCAACTTCTACGTCTAATGACAGTAAAAAATCTACATGTCACAGCCCAACGCCTGAGCGTCCTTTCAGAGGCACGGAAGAAACTCGGTAGGTACTTATAGAATAGACGGTCATCCATCCACTGAATGACTTAGGCAAGCACTGCTTAACCTTGGCGTACGACACTGCGGGTGATATTTTTTAATCACGAATACCACTGGCCACGTCAGCCACGGATATGGAAGATGAAGACATGCTGTACTGACACAAAATAAATTAGGATAAGGGTATGTAAATAATGATGATGATGATGATGATGAAGTTGCAAGTCAACACCTGGAACAGGAAAACTAAGGATGACCTATTTAAAAACAGCGCAGTAAAATATTCTTATCAAACTTCACTGCAGCACGTTTTTCTTCAAGTATTACAGCTCCATATATTTCTATTCCAGTTTCGTATTCTATAGATTTTTCAGCTACCATAACAGTTATATGATTAAACTTTTACGGGCTCGGATCTAGGACGCAGGCTAAGTCGGAATATTAAAAGCGTGTGGACGTTCCCCGAATTACATCTTCCTCCAATTTATGTATATAGCAATAACATTTGAAATTTTAAAGTCTCTGGGTTTGTAAGACGGTGATATTACAAACGCTTGGCCACAAACTGCACAATCAAGCGTGGAAAATAAATTCAGGAAATTACTTAGATCATGGCCAGGAGAAATTGCGACGCGACTTTTTGAAACACGCACGTGTTGCGGGATGCTAGTCGCGTCGCCTGAGGTCGTGGACGGAGCATTAGACATCTATACAAGACGGTGGGCAAGTCAAGGACGCAGTTGGTAAAATAACTTGTAATCAGCCTGTAAGTTCCTTCATCAAAATAATACTTCGACAACTTTGTCAAAATCACCGAAAACAAAGTTAAATCTTGAAACAGCCGAAGTGTCGTTCTCAGAAAACTTCAAGATGTTTTGGTGTCACCCTCAGACTAGTTTCCAGACTCGGATATGATATCTGCGGTCATGAACAAAACGAGGCTAGACGTCCATTGGTTTATTGGATTGTTCCAGAATGTTTTCGCGACAGCTTTTCACTTGGAAGAAGTTTCAAATCAAATATATTTCAGTAAACGTCTGGAACTACCGTAAATGATATTTTCTGTGAAGTGCACAGTTGTGATATGAATTTAAGTGTGCAGTTTTGTGTTTGTGCGAAAACACTGTTTGAATCCAGACTTTATACAGAGCTTGAAATGGAAATGGTTATAATAACACCCGAGAGAAAATCCAGAATTCAGATACATTAATTTCGTAGAATAATAGTAATTCTGAAAGACAAGCTTTATCCGACAATGTTTAATTGAATTAATTGGTTAATAAATGAAGGTTTATAAAACACATTTGTGCCAGAAACCACCATAACCGTTAGATGAGCTGTCAATTACATTACTAACTTGTGAAAACGTAAGAAATTTGGAGCCATCTAAAGACCAAAGTGTGTCTTTAAAGTGAACGAGCCTATTCCGACCATTGAAACGGTCTGCACGATTTAATGTCCTCCTCAAACCTCTGTAAGACATTCAAGTCGTCTTGTTCGTTAATATCTGAATGTGATTACCAGCCATTCTAACCTCTTAACCGAGGGCCACGAAATATACGCCCCGTTTAAGGCCCGGACTCCAACAAAACTTAGACGAGCATAGCGGAGGAGAGATGAGCTAGATTCGACCAATTACAGGAGAAACGGATGACGCGATGAACATTTGAACTAATGTGGTTGTTCGGTTTCCGCATGTATCCTCTATTCTCCGCTCTGGCGGAGTCCAGGCCAAAGGCGTCTATTTGCTACAAACGTCATTTTGCTTGAGCTACATGCTAGCCTCTTATGACAGCGCAGGGAAACAAATGAAAAGAAGTTGTATTAAGCACGCCATGCGTCACCGAACCACGGCGCTTACGAGAAGGAGAGAAAAGGAACACAGACGTTCGCGTGTTTTGCTCGCCCGAATCTTATTGCCCGAGGACGTAATCAAGGTCTTATTCCTTTATAACACTAGTAATGTCAAAATCTCGCCCGCAAGCAATATCAAAGGCGTAAGAAAATTGTTATCTACAGCCGGTAATAATCTTAAAACTTTGACGTAAAATTTCACCGAAATATTTCTTTAGATTTCGTATTCCGAGTGGGTATTAGGGAAATCAAATTGTTTCGTGAGTTGAGTTGGCGTGGAATGACGAACTGAGGAGTTAGTGAACTTGGCAATCTTGGCAAAGTCGGTCAAGATTGATGTTTGGCAAACGCCTCGGGTGATTTCGTGTCCCTAGTCGGGAGTTCGCGTACACTCATGCTGAGATGAAAATAGCTGGTGACGAATATATATTTTTGGACGTGATTAATGTAATGTGGAACAGGTGCATTCTATAATTACATTCAGTGTATGTACATTTATTAATTACTAGCTGACCCGCGCAACTTCGTCTGCGTAACACATAAGAGAGAAAAACGAAAGTAAAAAAATCCCCGTTTTTGCAACATTTCTCATTCCTGCTCTGCTCCTAATAATCGGAGCGTGATGTTATATAGCCTCAAGCCTTCCTCGATAAATGGACTATCCAACACAAAAAGAATTTTTCAATTCGAACCTGCAGCTCCTGAGATTAGCGCGTTCAACCAAACAAACAAACAAACATACAAACAAACAAACTCTTCTGCTTTATAATATTAGTATAGATTTATTTATGTACAGTCAGCAAAACAGTTAGGTTTACAGGCTAGCAATCTTATTTTTAAGGCTTTCGATACCTTTCTTGACGAACGATGTTTTAGGCTTTGAAATAACCTAGTTAAAATATGGTTTCCTCTCAAAACTCCAGTAGATCATACCAAGATAATGTTGCTTAAAATACGTTTTCTCACTAAAGAAAATGTCGTAAGTTGTTACCAGTGTACTCTGTTCATTCGGGCCGCAGGGGCACAAACTTTTATCGGATTAACTAAAAGGGTTTCCTCGTTTGCGTAATTATTTCACTGAATATATTGTTTTACTACGTGACTTTTTGTTCGGAGACGGTTACAAATCGTACTTTTAAATTGGTTCGCCTCTTATAACAAAAACGTCTTTATCTAGGGGAAGTGCCGCGGAGAAAATTGCGAAAGTGGCAAATACGATTTTTTATCGGAATTTGAAAACGATTGGCTCAACTTTTTTACAAAAAACATACCTAGTTTTGAAGGTTGAGTATAAGTAGTCGAAATATTTTTTCAAGCAGGACGGTTCTATAAAATTAAAAAAGAACAAATTGCCTTAAAATAATCTATGGTGTAAGAAATAAAAAATCAAATACTATCTTCAGGGGACACCTTCACGACTTCAGAACTCATCAACTGACAATTTCCTTAGACTTTGGCACTTACATTCTTTTTCGCAAGATTTTTGGGCCCGCAAAGAGTCGTAAGTACATATACCTTTATTCCGGGGCCCGTCCCATTTTCCTGTAGTGAGATATGGAGGTCGAAACTCCTGATAACAGTGGCCGGGACCTCTGACCGACACTTTATCGATGAAAGTCTATCAGTCTATTTTGTTGGAGTTAGGAATTTATTTCTATAACACGATTTATTAAGCTATTGGTTTGATGGGCAGGGACAGTCTTTCGGCATTTTATCTTTTTTATCGGTGATATAAAATATACGATGTTTTTCTGTTGATAAATAAAATGTGATGAAAAATTGTGATGTAGCAATTACTTCATGACAAACTTACCTGAATATACATGCTTAGTACGTACATACGTACGTACTAAGCATGTATATTCAGGTAAGTTTTATTGTTAACCACCTCAAATAAATATAAAATATAAATATCACTGGACATTACACACAGCGCCATCTGGTGCCACACTAAGCAAGGTGGGTGGCGTGGTCAAATTGTCCATACAACTATCAAGCTTTGATAGATGAATAAAGCTATAACACGATAAAGTGGTACATAAAGCAGCCAAAATTGGCCTTTGACTAGATATATGGATATAACTAAATGACAAACAAACTTTAGTAGCGCCATCAGTAATAGTGCATCACTGCAACGCTATTTCACTACTTTTAATTACAGTATTCATTTTGATGTGGTCGCAATTGAATGCAATTAGTGCTTTGGTTAATTATTTATCTGTGTTTAGCACATTTGGAAATAAATGCTTAATTAATTAAAACGTACCGATTCTGGTTTTGTTATTGTTGTCGACGCGGTTAAAATGACCATTTTTAATTATGTTTTTACCTCCTCTAGTAGAGAATGCCACGTGGCATTAAGTCCGTCTATTTACAGTTGTACACAACTATGATCATCACCGTCTGCCTAGCCTTTTCCCAGCTATGTTGGAGTCGGCTTCAAGTCTAACCGGATTCAGCTGAGTACCAATATTTTACATGGAGCGACTGCTTATCTAACCTTCACAACCCAGTCAAGACTGTAATACGATACCCCTTGGTAAGACTGGTTGTCCGACTTCAGGCTACTGACTACCTGTAACTACTGTCACAGATGCATCAATGACAGCCGGGACCAACAGCTAAACGTGCTTTCCGATGCACGGAGGAAACACACTCAAGTACACAAGTATAATAAATAAGTAAATAATATTCAAATTATATGTAGAAACTATTGTTTGGGATTGTCTTTCCCAAAAACCAACAGAGCGTGTCTTACCGAAACTGTTAAAAAATTCAAATGATGTAGAAAGGTCTGCCCTAACGCCCTTATATTAAAGGGTTTCCCATATATTAGGTGTATTTCCAACTATCCGACCTCAATGCCATTAGCAATGCTAATTAACGGTCTCGTTTGCAGGGTGGTCTCCACTCAGGCGGAACCCAATGAAGGTTGTCTCCTAATTCAATGGCACTATGTAATCTAACTTGGTAAACGTGATCGAAGATTCGTATGCTTTTCGTTTTCGTAAAACGTAACCCTTAAAATGAAAGAGGAAAAAGGGAAAAATGACGCTGTTTGGTTACAAATCTAAAAAAACATCATGCCTGTAATCTCTGAGGGGTGAGGCAGAGGTGTATGTAATAGTTAAAGTCTCATGTAAAATGAGACGAATCTTTTGCAATCAACCGTACACAATTCTATTTTTGTAATATCAAAATCCAAATCAAAGCATTTATTTCAAGTAGGCCAGTTACAGGCGCTTTTGAATTGTGATGAACAAAGATGAAAATCTAATGTAAGTAGCTACAGTCCCAGTCAAAAGTCATAAAACTGTGAAAGTACTGTAGTTGCCCATTCCCTAGCGTAGATCTCTATGGAGTAGAACCGGCAAAAAACTCCATGGAAAAAATTAAATCATAATGTTGCTACAAAATCTTGGTTACATCATTCATGTTGAGATGGTGCATTATGCAAGAACAATGTAGCAAGATATGCACGTTAAAAGTGTCCATAGTAAATACAAACAATTCAAAAAAAAAATATTTCTTTATCATGTGGTTAGTGATAGTGACCAACCTGGTATCAGAGTTTTTATGCTGCCTAAAGGTATCTGATACGACTACTGTAAAAGATAAATAAACCTTAAAACCTACACAAAATTCGTCAACGTTATTTGACAGCTCGTCGGAAACAGGCAACACAAGAAATTAAATACTATAGTGTGTGAAATTCACCAAAATCTCGGTTATAAGCTCAAGGCATTCCTAAGCTTCTCAAACATCTTAACATAAGAAAGGTATTTCCTTGACAAGAGCTGCTTTCCCTTATCAAAAACTAAGTGTAACTTCACAAGACTGCAAGTGATTTTGGCCCTTGTAGACGTTTCCCGGTGACCTATATCAGATAAGTTTGATATATCCCGTACGTCGGTACTTTAAACTTTAGCGTGAACTTAACTTACTTCGAAGGGTGGCTTATCGCCCTTAGAATGAAACACTTCATTCTAATTTATGTTATGTCTGAACGTTCTTTTTAGTCTACATTCGACTTGTACCTTTTTTCAGTGTCTGCATTTTTTTGTTACTGTGTTTCCCTTATCGGCCAAAATGTCGTAATGCGGTCTTCGAGTTACGTTATTTATTGTCTTTTTGTAGCTTAGTTGTGCTTTTACTTTTTTTTGTACCGACTTTTTTTTCTACATATTACTGTAGCGCACCAACGTTCTTAGCATTCGACATGGGCAATAAATTTTGTAGGATTATTGACATTTTTTGAGAGATTTATGCTTGGAGCCGAGTTCAAGTTCATATAATTATTTCGTATACTGTCGGATTTTATTTTCGCTTCATGAGAAGCTAGAAGAAGAATTTATTTGTAGTGTACTGTAGTAAAATTACAATATATTGCCACCGATACAAGATAGTCTTTTAATAACTTGACACTTACGATAACCCTATGATAGAAATATGTTTATTAAAACAAATTATATTTTCTCTAATTAGAACAAACGGTTGTTATAATGTTCTATTTAATTATAGAACATTTCTTGCTCGTATTACACATAGGCTATTACAGTGTAAACTGCGATAACTACTAATGAGTGTTAGTAATTATAGTCATCGATCACAAGAAAATTTTCAAGATGGTTGCTCACGATAAATCACAGTAATTTATTATTCTTGATCAAAGAAACGAGAACATAGTAATTATGTCGACAAGTTCTGTTTATTAAGTTAAATGTTACTTTATGTTGCTACAATGTACATTAATGTAAACATTATAAGGATATAACAGCTACCGGCTTATTGCGTACTAACTTCATGTTGATATTTTTTACGACCATAAAATCTCTTTTATTTTCATAGATATAATGCTGAAATTCCAGCGCCTGTTATCACGTAATAAATGAATAGCACTTTTATTACCCCTAAATGATATACTGAACATTGTTTCTACTTTTAGTTACAACTAGAATTTGCAAGTGTTACTGCCGAGCTGAACGCGTTCGATTCCTAGGTCGCGCTAAGTGTTTTGGTTTTTTTCATCACGGAGTTTGAATTTGTGCCCGATTGATGGGAATAGGCTCGACCACTATTACATTTGACTTAAGGGGAAGCGTCAGGTTAGCCCGCGAAATTCAATTTTTCTTACGTTTTTGCAATTTGTAGGCCAGTAGCAGGTTGTATGAAGTTGATAAGATCGTTCGCGAGTGTAAAATGTGTGTAGTTACATCATTATAACCATCAAAATCATCAGTACAACCTTGTAAGTTCATGTCAGTCGATGGACGATTTTTGCAAGGTCTACTATGTCGTTCCTATACTTATGTGAGCTTGAATGATTGTATGGGCGATTTCGATGATCATAATTCTGTAACTACATACGTCTACCGGCTACCCTGACGCTTCCCCCTAAACATAACTAGTAAATGTGCCTGCTGGTAAATCTCTGCCTAACACTTTGCGGCTTACAGGCGTGGTAATTACGTATGTTATGTTATATTACAAAAATAATCACTTAGGAACTAAACCTAACATCGCAGAACTTCAAGAAATTCCAAGTAATCTGGATATTACAAATAAATATTCAAGTACAATGCCACAACTTGTTTAAAGGCCTGTCCTACCGCACAATACAGCGGTTTTGTGTCGCGTTAACTTACCCTTTGTTTCAAGAAAACACCACCATTGTTCCTTGGTCTTCGCAGAAATGGCCGACGTAAAGTAACCAAGAATTACTACTTGAGAACAAATGGATTTCTTTCTTATTTGGCTTTTACTTAATGGCACTGCAGTGCTGTCTTTGAATCGGCATCTTAGCAGTCTTCGCCACCGCGCCCATAAAAGGTGCTAAAAGATTCTTTAATAATTAGTTCACGTTTTAATTACGTAATTTCAACCTTGTAAGTGTTGATTCATCAGCCTGGCTTCTTTCCAACTATGTTGGGGTCAGCTTCCAGTCTAACCGGATGCAGCTGAATATCAGTATTTTACATGGAGTGACTACCTATCGGACCTCCACAACCCAGTTAGTAATGGGTAATAGGATACCACTAGGTAAGACTTGTTGTCAGACTTTTTGGGCCACTGACTACCTGTAACGACTGTCAAAGATGCACAAATGACAGCCAAGAACAACTGCTTAACGTGCTTTCCGAGGCACGGAGAAAACTCGGTATGTAAGGGTGGTCACCCATCCACAGACCAACCTAGGCAAGCTCGGCTTAACCTAAAGATCGTTCTATTTAGCGTCGAGCTCCTCCTTTAGCTTTATAGGTGTTGGTTTGGTGGTGTCTTGTGCTTTAGTGGTTGTTGTTGGTGTTGTGTGTGAGGTCGAAGCCTACCGGGGTGCGGCCGTTGGGGGCCTGTTCGAAAGAGATACCGCGGCCCCGGAACATAAAGGGCGAGGAAAGAATATGGATGGGTTTTAGTCAGTAAAAGTCTGACGCTCCCTCCCGCTCCGCCCAGAGTGGGAGAAGTCATTTGATGACTTCCCATCCGAAAAAATTAAAATAAAGGTGTTGGTTCTGGAGTCTCAATTCACATTTATTTGCAATTATATACTTTATTTGCAAGATATATCAAATTCATTTCTAAAACGAGAATAACGTCTTACGTCACGAAAACAAAAGCGTCGTTATCACAGTTGAAAATTTCACGTGTACACGTTCATATAAGGTTGAAGGTAGCTGTAATTGTTCGTAAAACGGTGAGGCAAATTATACCTGGCAAGAAATATACCTCGCAACACACCGAGGAATTATTCCTATACAAATCGCACTGGAGTATAAGGACATAGTGTGGCTTGAAAGTACTGGAAGCGGTAGTAAAGCTATAAAATGTAATTGCTTACGTTGTTGTCCCTGAGTAATGTTTTAATTGTGTTTTCCGTGTTATTTCTCGCTGGCGACACTGAATTAGGATGTGGATTTAGATGTGTCTGAATCGGGGTGTCGTTTGGGGTTTATTTGTTTAGGATCAAATGGATATGAAGGGAAAATGAGTTGGTGTTGATGAACGTTAACTATGTGTCCATTTGGTTGCAAATTGGTTTTAAACTTAAAAGTTTTCGGTCTTGAGAAAGTGTGACCTCATAGTTCAGATAAAACAACAAATTAGTTTCTATGAACACAAAATGGTACAGCTAGTGTTGCATCGCTTTTTTTGCGTCAGACGAAATTAAAGGGCCATCTTAATTTTTCAAAACAATTTCGACAGGCAATTTCGCAAATGGCTACTAGCAAGTTGAGCATTCAAGCGCCAAATGAACTATACAGCAATGAAACAAAAATCCTGTAATCATAGCACACGTCATTAAAACCGGTACAGTTTGCCAAAAACAAATGAAGTACGCCTTGCAACCGAACCGCTTCCAGCACTGCGCTAGATTAACTCCGCGGCCAGTAGCGTTTGTTACCCACTACATATTGTATGTGGCTGAATAATAGCCCACAACACTCTAGGGGATGAATTTCATTATGCCTTTATGTTTGAAAGCGAGAATTTCTTTGCGTTTTTGTTTTACTACGATTTTTTATTTCCTTTAAATTTGTGTGAAGGCGTTCGAGTTTGGCAGCCATTTTCTTTATGTTCAACATGCGTGAAGATGTGATAAGTCAGACATAAATAAAATATGAAATGAGACTTTTTTTAGATATCATTTTTTTTTCAAGTTTTACAGGTACTCGCTTCAATAATTCTCTTCTATACCCAAATCACGTAAAAATGATAAATCTTTTTCTAATCTTTAATAATAATCAGGAATATATTACAGAAATACACGAACTTTGTGAAAACTTTCAAAGAAACGGTGATTTGAACTTTGCCTGGTACGGGTTTCAGGGTAACTTTTGATTGATAGCGAAAGTAGTTTTATAATGCCAAAAATTGTACGCACAAAACTGAATTTAATTGTGCTTGTATTAATTTACCATTATCTTAAGTTTACTAACAATACTTTTACATAAAATTTTCCTCGACGGTCATAGAGCAGTATTACTCCTGTATATTTAAGATTTAGGGGCGAGCCTATTGTCATCAAAAGACGCAAATCCAGCTTCCAGGCTACCTGAGAAATTCCTGACGAAAAAAAACCAATGAAATAGATGAATTAGTTTACAATTAACCAAACTGCACCTCTTGGAACTTCTTGTCTTTGTATTGAACTTTATTTTTTGCTTTGTTTGTTACTTTTGTTTCCCAAATAAATATAATTATATTCTTTCAAGTTATTATTTGCCCTGTGTGCTAAATACTTTTTTGTTCTTCCTAATTGTACTTACTTATATTAGTTTACAATTCCGTTAAGTGTACATATATTAGTTAACAATAAACTGAGGACTGTTATGAGTATTAGATGGAGGTTCATAAATTACCTCTAAACATTGGAGCGGGACCGCTGTAAGGATGAAACGGCACAAAGGTTCGAACCCATCACTGTGTAGGAGAAAGCAGTAGGTCCGTTAATCAATAATGTTTTAACTAGTACTTAGTTTAATGAGTTTCATTAATAGTCTAGTTGCGAGCACTTGAAGTGAAATAGAGTAAGGTAGAATTAAAAAAAAAAACATTACACTTTCTTGGAAATCGTGTAAAACGGGAACTTTTCTATGTTTTAAAATATGGAGTTGAATCTGTCAATTGTCTACTTAGATTGTGGATTCTGTGGTGTACACAATAAAGACTATTTCCTCATTAAATAATGTAGTTGTGTTTTTAAAAGTAGCTGCATAATTGTGTACCTATTGGAACTTAACTGAAATTGTAAAACGAATTTGTACGGATTGGTTATCCCACTTCTGATGCCAAGATCTTTAACCATAATTTGAAATTTTTTGGCTTGTTTGACATTTAAGGTAATATCTGTTTTTAGTACATTATGTGTTGGGATGGCTACGAAGTTACACACTGCCGCGATAATAACGCCGCAATAGAAGTAGGTTGCGTGCATTTCGGCGTACTGCGATATTGCGATACGAGTTCTTAGAACATTTGGTATTGGACCGCATGCGATCCCAACACTGCCGCGATAATAACGCCGCGCCTGTGTGTAAGGAGTAGGGACGCATTATCGCAATATCGCAGGACGCAGAATTGCAAAATCGCGCCTGTGTGTGAGAGCCTTTATGCGAGTGACAGAAATAACGCTGAGCGAGTGTTTTTGCTAGGTAACGTCACTACATATTATAAAACAAAGTCCTTCGCCGCGTCTGTCTGTCTGTCTGTTCGCGATAAACTCAAAAGCGACGGCACCGATTTTCATGTTATTTTCATCAATGGATAAAGTGGTTCTCGAGTAAGGTTTTAGTTTATTATTTGCACGCAGACAAAGCCACGGGCAGAAACTAGTTATGGTATAACTAGGTCTCGTACCTCTTATCATTTCGGCGAATGGATCCGATGAAATAATATTTTATACTTTTTTTTAAATTTTCTAAATATTCCAAATGAAACTGGTACTACTGCTCTCACCTGCCAAAAGACAAAGGCAAGCGAACTGCAAGTCACTGCAGCAGGAACATTATTCATCCGTACGTGCCCCCATGTCATGTTTCCGTGAGACTACTTGTGTACTATTTAACTATAACTATGAGACTTTCTAGTTCTCATGGCTAACGTTTGTTCTTGGATATTTGTCATTTTTATCTTGAAGGATTTAAAATTAATAGTTAGTTTGACATTTTTCGGTAACTGTCCGGGTTATTTGTTTTTATTGCTATTATTATACTACATACTACTGCCAATTTATAAAAGCAACACAGGTCAAACTTCAAGGTTATGAAATTATATTATAATTTTTAATTTTTATTATAATTTTTAATTTATACATGTTATCTTTGTCCAATGTAATTTAAATTTATTCTTAATTTTTTATGGTTATTTCTAGCAGTTCAATGTAACATAGTTTTTATTTTTTTCTTTTTAATGTTGTTTTACCATCACACGTTATGGACTAATGTCTGAAATAAAAAGATTTTTTTTAAGCAACGCTTGCAGAGTTCAATCCGTTGATGGGTGACCATCATCCGTAGACCAAAGCTTACCGGAACCTCTCCATGCCTCGGAAAGCTCGTGAGATTAAAGCAAAACATGCTGTCTAGGAAAGGTACTGAAAGTATCTAATGAGATGACGCAAAATGGAGAAAGAAGTATAAAAGAATGAGATATGCTGGGCCGACCCCAAATGAATTGGGATAAGGGCAAGATAATACTGATGATAACAATACTGCTAGCCAGTTTACTTAAAGAAATATCCTCTTTTAAAATAATTATTTCCAATACCACCTCAATAAAAAGTAACACTGTCAGACGATCGTGGGTAACTAAACAATAACTTAGAAAGTCCCCGAAGCGTTTATTTACGCTTTTAAAACCTTTTAACTGATAGTATCAACGTAAATAGTTTTTAAAGTACTTACATAGTTGGAATTTTTGTGTATACTGCGATAACTTCATAATATGTTGGTAAGTTTTATTGAGCACATTATCTGTAGTTAGTTAGGATTTTTTATGGTTTTGGAGTTGCAGCTAAAGTTATTTTATTATATTGTTTTGTGATATTAAGTACTTACATAGTTGGAATTTTTGTGTATACTGCGATAACTTCATAATATGTTGGTAAGTTTTATTGAACACAGTTCTGTAGTTAGTTATGATTTTGTATTGTTTTGGAGTTGCAGCTAAGGTTATTTTATTATATTGTTTTGTGATATTAAGTACTTACATAGTTGGAATTTTTGTGTATACTGCGATAACTTCATATGTTGGTAAGTTTTTTTGAACACAGTTCTGTAATTAGTTATGATTTTGTATGGTTTTGGAGTTGCAGCTAAAGTTATTATTTTTTTGTGATATTAACAGTGATTTAGTAAGAAAAAACGGGTTGCGCCGACCCCAAATAAGATGGGAAAAGGGCAGGAAGATGATGACTATGATTTAGTAAGACTAAATCTGATTTAGATTGCACGGCTTAATATTGACACCTATTTTAGGTATTGTTGAAAGGTGCTATTAATTTAAAATTGTTACCACTGCTATGCGGTTGAATTTACTCAAATCAAAGATTATCTAAAATTTGGCGTTGAAGAACTGCAAGTCTTCAATTAAGCTAAGATTTGTACAAAGAAAACCGTTGGTATAAAAAGCAACATTATTAATTTAAATAAGTACAATCAATCAACTGAGTTCATTCACTCTTAGACATTTAAAAAAAAAAGGACTTTAAAAAATTCTACAGCCATCAATCACCCCAAGAATCTTAAAAAACACATTACTTTAATTTTAAAACCCTTATTAGAAGAACAAATAGTCGATAAAATCTCCCCCCCTATTGTTAGTTTTTATGTATCAGTAAAAGCACCTAATTAATTTTCAGAAGTGAATTAAAACCTTAATGACGTTGATATAAGGTGTTGCGTGTTTACCAGCAATATATTTCACTTAAGGCTGTACGTTTCTTAGCTCTCCAAGTTGTATTGAGGCTAGAAATCATTTGTAGACTCAGATTTTCTAGCTTTAGTACAAACATACAATGTTTGTTTTGACACGCCTTGATTTCTTTATTATGTTAGTTGAGCGTTCATAAAGATTAGGCTACGGAGGTTATACTATGGTTTTGAATTAATGAAGAAATTGGTTAACCGATTAATCTTACCGTCATCATCTGGCCTTTTCCCAATTATATTTGGCTTCCAGTCTAACCGGATGCAGCTGAATACCAGTATTTTACATGGAGCGACTGCCTATCTGACCTCCACAACCCAGTAAGTACTGGGTAATACGAAACCGCTTGGTAGAAGCCGCCTGGGAAAAGACTTAACGTACACACACAAACAAATATTTTTCTGCACACCTTTCTTTATATAAAAAAGCAAAAGTACATGTATTTCGCCATCTTACAATACGTCGCAAAAGTGAAAAATCCAATCCTAATAAATCTAAACCACCTCTCATAACAAGATAACAGAATAAACGACAGAACTTTATCAATTAAAATTTCATTACCAATACAGATTTCCATTTGACAAATATGGCGGCCGTTACTGGCGCCCAACCCTCTAAAGACTTGCCCTTAATAAAATTATGAAACAAATTAAACAACTTTGCTCATCCATCGGTTTACGACACTCATCTAAAAATACCAACTCGATAAGCTGTCCTTTGCTAATTTGTGAATTAATTACGGTTTGAAATGTTCGCGGGAATCGGAGGGTAGTCGGCAAAATAATTGGTTTTCAGTTGCTCCTTTGCCAGACGGGTGTTTGCTGGCATAGACAGGCGCTGAACTTTATAAAATTCACTGGAATTTAAGCTGTAGTGGGACTTAAACAATAAGGTCGAGATTTTGAGGTTTTGAGTTAAATGATTTAAATGGAAAATTAGTCTCTTCGTAATTCCCAAATAGTTTGAACCAATTATGTCAGTTCACTACCCACTTTCGTTTAAAAAAGTACTATAGTTTTATTCATGTCTTCTACGTCGCATACAGGAATATTAAGTATCTAATAAACTTCCACAGAATTAAATTTTAATTTTCACCCCTTCTAAAATTCGCCAATTTCTAAAATTAATCGAAAACGTCTAGCGAAATTTAATTTCTGGGAGGACTATAATTTCTTAAAGTGAATGAACGTTACAAAGAGGTTATCTAAAGAAATGCGTTTATTAAGTTTATGGTAACACTCAACCTTAAAACTGAGAATTTAATCGAAGTTTAAGAACTCACCCTCGGTGTAGGGTTACCATGAAAAGATCGGACCAAAAGCCGGAGATTTCACTTTAATCTTTCTTTTTTTACTACTAACTCGGAAAACTTTTAATATAAAAAAACCATCATGTTAATAGATCTGGACAAATAACAGGAAGCTAAATAGCTGAATATGTGTTCGGACAAATCGAAACGAATGCTAACCCTACCTCCTTAATTTTTATGAATCACGTTTTAGACCTCCGAAGTCGGTTTGTTCGTAAGAAAATATTTTATTAACCACTTGCAAGGGTTTATGATGACGGTATTTCGGTTAAGAGTTGTTTAAATTGGAATATCAATTGGACGACAATTTAATTTAACAGCCGCAGCACATTTATTTTAAACCTAGCTGAATCATTAGCATTTTGAGACGTTGCCTTGCTTTTTTCTTTTTCTACAAAGCTTAATAAATAAAATCGCTGAACATCAACACAAAGCACCACCCAGTGCCACACTAAGCAAGGCTTGTGTCGTGGACACCAGATAGTTGATAAACTTATATACTTTTTTGTTTGTAAATACATACTTATTATACAAATATAAACATCCATGACTCTCGGAAACAAATGTCCATGCTCATAACACAAAAATTTGCTCCTACCATTATTCGAACCCAGGACCCTAACAACGTAAGGCAGCCTCAATACCACTACGCCATTCGGGTCGTCAACCGCGGCATAGCGCAAAGATATTTGCTTAATAACGGAGAGAAAAATGTGTGCAGATGTTTATATCACTATTAGTATTAATACATATTTCACCCAAGTCCACTATCGATCTAACAGTACCAGATACGCATCATCATCATCATCATCATCATACTCTTCTGCCCTTATCCCAATTTATTTGGGACCGGCGCAACCTATCTTCTTCTTCCATACTTCTAGAACTATTACTCGTCATCTCAACAGCCACCTCCTATCTAGCCATAACCTCCACACATCCATCCATCGTTTCTTTAGTCTTCATCTAATCTTATAGCCATCCACAGCACTCAAAACTTTCCTCAGTACATTTTCCTCATTCCTCCACATTACATACCCATACCACGACAACTGATTAACCACACAACTTTTCCAGTCACCGGCGCCAATTTCAAGACTTCCTCTTATGTCATCATTCTTGATTTTATTCATTTGCGTTACACCAGAAATCCCCCTAAGTCTTATCTTACATTCAGCCACAGCCAGAATCAGAGATCAGAATGTTGATTTTGATCCATACAAGACAGCAGTTCTAGCCACGGTTTTATAAATCTTCCCCTTGAGATTAAGGAGACTTCGGGAGTCGCATATAGTTCCCAGACACGCAACATTCCCCCTTATATCAAACAAACAGACCATCTTTACAACCTGACCAACTTCCATAGAACCGTACGGTGTAATACATTACCCAGACATCGTTCTCCCATACCCATGAAAGCTATAATAAATGCACATAACGACCCATACTGTAATTTTTATGATACATCTTTCGGGTACCGCGTAAACGGTTCCCATCGTCAGTACATATTACTCATAAACCACATATTACGTTTAATGTGACCGTTAGCTAGTAAAACCTAAGTTATGGCAGAAATATGCAGAACCAAGTCATAATTTCAAGCATCCGAAATGGCGGAAGACGTCTTAAGATATGGTGTTATTGACTTTTAAGATGTTGGAGTTATAACGTTTTGAAATTTCGATGCGTTTTTAGGACTTTATATTTGGCAGAGGTTCCAGTAATCCTATTAATATTTTTTTATAAATAATTAATTAATATTATCAAAGCGAACGATTGTGAGGGTCGATTGGTGGTTGGATATTTGTTACCTCTTTCACTTTGAACGTTTAGCATAGGTACAGATTAACACATAGGATTCTTTTTATCCCGGTTGTATGCTCCCGTGAGACTATTATTTGATGTCCACGCGGGCGAAACGCCGGACATAAGCTAGTATCTGATATATTTGCAGCGTTTCCACTAATTGAATTTTAACACTTTCCAGACGGTAAATACGACAGATATGTATTACGACAAATTCTAAACTGCATCTTTTGAGTTTCACGGCAGTTATTCTATTTTACAATATCGATAATTTACTTGAAACATTTCACAGTCGTGTTTGTTATAACACTATAACAAACTACAACATCCTTCATATTGTGTTTATGACGTTACGGTTCCGTATATCAACATCCGACATCCCGCTAGGGAAACTACCGATATCTATAACACTATACGAAGGAGGTAGACACTAGACATATAAGCTTGAAATTGAATAGTAGTCACGTAGATCTTAAGTTACTAATAATTGTCTTATTAACAACAGCAGCTAAATTAGCAACTCTATTTGTTTCAAACTTCGTTTGAAATACTCTTGGAACAAAGTTCTAATCAGCTTGCACTACAAAGTGGTTGTTACGTCAGTCACTGCGGGCCGAATAGTGCGAAATTAGTGGTTTCGATTGATTGATTACAAAAAATCTATTGATTGGTCTAAAAAATAAAACACTATGATACACTATGTTGCTTGTAGAATTATTTGCCAAAAATCAGAATGATCGCACGTATTTTAGTATGGTTTTAACTCGTTAAAAGATATTTTTAAGAAATAAGTTCGAGATTTTTATTATCGAGTTAATTGTATTATGTTTTCAAAACACTACCATACTAGCATAATTATATATCCTGAAGAATATCATGTATATTTCTATTTTTTTTTTATTGCAGTGAAGCATTTACTTTCAGGCATTATATAACTCGTGGTTAGGTCCTGTAGTCGCCTAAAGGGGTATCATATTAGCAACTTACTGGGTTGTGGAGATTTCAGAGGGACTTTCACTGTATATAAAATACTAGACATCATAAATATGGTGGCTACATCCTATCCTGGAAGTTGACCCTAACATATAGGAAAAGGCTAGCCAGATAAAAAGCTAGCACAGATTTTAGAGCAAATAGACCGATAATACGCTAGTAAACTTTAAATTACGCGAAAAACGCACAAATACCACTCATATAACCACGACAGCCATCAGAAATACGCTTCATCACGCGATGACTTGGTACTAGTTGTTACATGACAGACGGTTCTTCCCCTACTAGTTGAAATACGAAGTTAGTGAAGGGGATTTCATCGAGTTACATGCGTAGAAGCACTCCATTTACCTTTTTATGGGAAAGAATTGACGTTGTTTTGCCAAGGACCCTCTTTCAAATCATTTTCATTGCTTCCACATTGAGAATAACCATCCTTTAAATATTTTTAATAATAATAAATCAACAACAAAAAAATGCGTTGTTTTTGATAACATTTTCCAACTAACGACGCATGGAAAACTATTGCGGTTGGAATGTCAAAATAAGTGTCAATCATCAATTGAATTGAATAGGCAGTTCTTCATGTAATTACTGGTATTCAGCTGCATCCGATTAGAATGGAAGCCGACATGTGATATGCAATCAATAATTGCATTGTTGACTTCAACATTGTTGGGAAAAGGATAGGCGGATTGATGATGTTGATGTGTAGTGGTCCTAAATCAACGCAATAATCGTCGTTTTGGTGAATACCCAATAAAAAGTACTAGGCGCGCATTAATTCAAGGTAGTACCTATTAATTGACGAGCTCATGTTAGTTACCTTTTGTTTTCGAATAAATCATCAACTGTCTCCTCCCGCTCTGGGCGGAGCGGAAGGGAGTGTGACTTTTACTGACTAAAACCCATCCATGTTCCTTCCTCACCCTTCATCTTCCAGGGCCACGGTATCTCTTTCGAACAGTCCCGCAGCCCCGGCAGACGCTCGTCTCTCGTCTGTTTAAATAAGTATATATTATGGTTTCCGCGGCACGGAAGAAACTCGGTGCGTAAGTAATGGGTGGGTACCCATCCAAAGAACAACCTTGGCAAGCGCATTAATATGGTAAATAAAAGTATAAATCGTATTTTTGGTGAATACCCAATAAAAAGTACTAGGCTCGCATTAATTCAAGGAGGTATTTATAGACGCACTCTTCTCTAAGCAAAAGGCCTTTGCCTTTCTACAGGACAATATGAACCGGTATTGAATAGTGAATACAACTTCCGATTCTACCTCGTTCGAGTTCGCTTTGTTATTGTTTGTTTGTTTGTTCGGTACGACTCCTGCTATTAAAAGATCGAGTGTCCGCCCTATTAAAACACGGAAGTTTTTAGTGCAAGTTTCAAGTGGCTTTTATTGATCTCTGTCGGTACGGTTTATAAATAGGTTTGTTTGATGAATCAAATATTAAACGGTGGGTATTACCACTAAATGTATTATGCTGCAATATTTTGTGTAGGGTGGACTTTATTCATAACATAACAGCACGCCAGTATTTCACGAAGGGCTAGGCAGACAAGTTTCTAATAGCCCACATGTCGCCATAGGGGGCGCGCCTATTGCCATCAACTGGGCATTAATCCCAACTCCGTGGCTGCTTGCTTGTTTGTTTTTTTTTCACTTAAAAATCCACAACTAGTGATAAATAGCAAAAAAAAAACAACACGCACGCAGTTTTCACTTTTTAACACACCCGAAAAAAAACGTTAAGTACTTAAAAAGTTAAAAACATACAAAGGAATTAACATCCATTTTTATTTTAAGCAATTTTGCTTACACTCGAAAAATAACAAGCGAGATTCAAGAAAACTACATAATATATTCAAAATATATAAACTTGGACGTAAAAAATATGTCCACATTATCGCGTATGACCGTGACACCATGCGGGTTTCCATTACCCCACTACATTGTACACGAATTTAAACCACATATGAATAACAATAGAATCTAAATCTCTTCGGGCTTTAACAATAGCTAAGTGGGACAAACTAGTCTGTTACAGAATTAACTGAAAAAAAAGTTACGAAATATAATGAAAATGAATGCATCACGCGATCACTGATGTTTTGCTCTCAAAAGATAATTCACACGATTGGCCTGTGCGTCAAGCTTACTGCAATCTATTAACTTTAAAGAAAATACAACTTTATCACAAAAGCATTAAGCTCAAGGTTGATCGCGAAAATTTGACATTTTCGGAGAGCATTGGCGTCTGCTGTACGTGAATGATCGCCGCACCACATAAGTGTGTTTCCGGCTTTATTCTTCTGACACAGATTTTTTCAAAAATGGAATTCTAACAACCAGTCTTACTGAGAGATGTCGTATTACCCAGTACTAAGTGGGTTGTGGTAGTCAGATTGGCAGTTGCTCCATATAAAATACTGGTGTTCCGTTGCATCCGGTTAAACTGCAAGCCAACCCTAACATAGTTGGGAAAAGGCTAAGCAGATGATGATGATGATTGGTTCAAGGGACTGGTTTTTGAAGTCTAAAGCACTGAACTGGATTGGCATGATCTTGTCTCATCTTTACTAGCGGATTCCAATCTGAGGTTATGCGGTTATCGAGATTATAAGAGTGCGTCACGGTATCGAGTAGAATAAATAGATTCTGATCCACTGCAATTCTTAAAGATGAGCTTTTGACCTTTCGACCTAGATGCAAAAGTGACTACGGCCAAATATTCTCGAATATATCTTTGATACCTTTTTTTGTTAGGATGGGAATTCATCAAATGACTTCTCCCACTCTGGGCGGAGCGGGAGGGAGTGTCAGACTCTTACTGACTAAAACCCATCCATGTTCCTTCCTCGCCCTTTACGTTCCGGGGCCGCGGTATCTCTTTCGAACAGGCCCGCAACCCCGGCAGATGTCTTTGATACCTGACATAGTAACATCTTCGTATTCTATTCTAAGCAAAACTAATGAAACCCCCTTGAACTTAAACCCACTCAACCATCAACCCAAAAACACCATGACGAGAAAAACAACCATCTTCATTAACCCAGCCATCAACCATCGACTCGTGACGTGTCTGTCAATGGTCACTAGCCCAAAGCAACCCGTTGCGGCCACAAAGGTTGTCGAGCGGCCCCCGGTCGTTGACCTCCGCTGACCGACGCCGGCGCAGCATTCGCGTGAACACTAACCATTCTTGAAACAAGTATCAGAGCACATGGGCGATGGTAAATGCTTGTAGCGTACGAAATCGGCAAGCTTGGAGTTTTATGTTGTCTGCTTAAGAAAGCAAGTTTTTTGGGGACAATTACTACGTCAATTTTTTTTTTTTTGGTTGATAATGAAGAGTAATGTTACAGATGGCGAGGAAGGCTTTGGGGGAGGCCCTTGCCCAGCTGTGGGAGAATAAAGGCTAATGAAAAATAAAAAAAATGAAGAGTTACAACTTAGACTAAAATGTTTTTTTCTTCTTTTCTCCTCTGTCATGACATGTTATCAATTATCATTTACTCCTTTTTCCTTCATATCATTCGTGACATAATCCGGATGGATCTTTGGTTTGGTCTTCTTTTCATTTCTCCTCTTATCCAATGTTTATTAATCTTCCTCATCGATCTGCCTTCATCTTTTCTGTAACAGGCACCACTTTCAAATTTCCTTTATCCATTTTAGTCACTCCACACATCCATCTCAACATTCTCATTTCCGCTATGAATCTGAATTTCCATGAGATAGATTTGAAGTTCTCAGTACACAGAGCAAACCTCCTCAGATAAGTAAACCTCCTAAGTCTTCAGAATTCGAATTCAATTGACAAAGCTGACAATAGCTTGCTTGTGAAATTTGAAGTGCGCGGTCGTGAGTTCAAATCCCATATGTTGAACTGTTAAAGGGAACCAGCAGTGTCTTTGGAGTATCTAGAATATTCTCTTAGTTCATTACAACATGTGTCTGTACCAAAAATACTCATCAGACTATTTCAAAGATTTCACTCTTCTTTGCTGATAATATGCAAAAGATCTTATCATACATTTTATACAAAAACTCGTTTCTTTAACTTAATAATCAGTTGCCTGACCTTTAGTCTCCGTTCAATCTCACTCAATTAAGTAAGTTCTGAGTAAAATTGTTACATAATTTTATAACACAGACGACACCAAAGACTGATAATGTCTAGACTTCTAATTTAGGTTTACACCACAAAATTTTCGTGAAGTCGTTTCAACAAGTTTTGCCACTAATCAAAGGACAATAAGGGAAAGTACTGAGAAATCAAATTACATGAGATTTGTGGTGCCACTTGAAAACAAGACTGAGAATTGTGTTTCTAGCGAACAGAATTGTGATTAAAGACATAAAGTGGTGTTCTTAATAGGACGCTCACTTTTCACCAGTTATGTTTGAGTACCATGTAATAAGCGCGCCTATTGCCATCAACTGGGCACAAGTCCACATTCTCACTTTGAGCGAACTGGGAGTCGAACCCAGGAGTTCCTCATTCTCAGCAGTAGCGCTTACGACCACTACGCCGACGAGTTTGAAGGCTAGGCTATTCATCAACGGACACAACTGGACACTGGCCTTTTTTATGATTCATGGTGGAAAATCCTCATGGATGTCTCCGCCCCAAGTCTGGTGGAGGGGTCTGTCAGACACTAACTGGCTAAAAACCACCCTGGTGTTCTTGTCCCACACCCCGCACCGAGGATCATAGGAACCACCACCTTCCACGATCCCGACAAATTTGGAGAAGGCCTAGATGACGGTCAGAAGCTATTAATAATGCATCAGTAACTAACGATTATCTTTATAAATAAGAAAAGCCCTTTAAACACACTAACATATCTTCTAAATCCAAGCTTCTCGGAATTAAATAGAGCATTAAAATGATCCTGCATTACCGTGAGTCAGTGATGTCGGTTTAACATTCTCAATTCAATCCTTACACGTCAACTTTGCAAGGGTTTCGCAAATCGGATTTGGTGCTCCCACCTGATGTTTATAATCGGCCAAATGTGAAATAAAGCTGGTTATTCAACTTCTTAGTTGCAGTAAAGTAACATTTTTTAGGAAAGTATCGCTTGAAACTTTATGAACAAACTTAGACGTTTGGCCACGGTTGACCTTTGGACTAGGATTCATAAAGTTTCTTTAGTAAGGAGTTTTGAAAGGTCGGGGGGATTATACCAAAATATCACATTTAGGAGGCAGATTAACCTTAAAACAGACTGTTTTAGGATGTATCATAATGAGCAGGTTCCCTTATTAACCCATTTGCCCATGAATTGATAGATTAGATTATTAATTAGCCTCATTGGTCTCGGATCTGCAGTCTGCACCCCATGGGGCCTGTCTTAAACTAAAAGTAACGCTATTCTCCTTCATAGCCGTTTTCTTATTTTTTTAAGGTCGTGTCTAGTCTGAGGCATTGGTCCTCGGCAGTCTTAAAAGCTTCGGCTATTGATAGGCCAGTGAGTATCATTGCTCGGTCTGACCAACGGGTAGGTAACCGCCCCCGGGGTCTTTTCCCGTCTACTTGACCAACTACGTTAAACTTCTCGAGGCTGTCAGGGTTTCTACGACCGACATGTCCAAAATACTTAAGAATTCGCTGGCAGCAAACAGCGGATAGCCCTGTGGTTATTTGGAGCTCCGTAGGAAGAACGTTATTAAGGTGACAGATTTCTAGTCGAACCTTATTCAAAACTAGAAAGGATGGCTAGACCAACTTGCGGAAAGTCCTCCATTAACACAATCATTCCGAAAATTTCAGAATATTGACAAGAGAACTGGCAGCAAATAAAAGACTTATCTATCAACCTCTTCTTATCTTAAGTCTCCGACACCTGAACAAGTCAACAGCGGAACCAGAACGTAAAATATGGAATAACGGCATAATTCTTAGAAATATTTCTAGGCCAATTAAAACAGAGCCAATTATATTGTTTCTTATTAGAGTACAGGTTTGTTGAACCGCGGAATTGGCTCAAGGTTTATGAAATAAACAGTCGACACTGTTACTAATAATTAGTATAAATAGTGAAGTATAATACCTGTAAGTTTGCGTGATAATTGGCGTATTATACAGCGTATTCCCATTCATAAAATTGAACATGTGGGATTGTATGGAATACTCGTAATTTGTATTTAAATGTTTGTGGTTGAATATATGGTTTATTTTGACGTTTTGTAGAAATATGTTGAATAGTGACCTATCAGTAAGCTGTTGTGGCTTTATTTGCCTTGAACTTTTATTTATATTTGTAGCCTATGAATGATTTGCTGAACTCCATTTTTGGGAAAGAGATTTCCATGCAATTTTTAGACAGTCATTCACGAGAGGTTACATGTTTATTTAATTTAGAGTTTATTAGAATGAGTGAAAAGTGTTACATAACAAAAACGTGACGATTAGTTCAACTTGAATTGTTCATTTTTTTCGCAGAAAAAGTGCTTACGTAAGAACCATTTGGAAAAGTTTGTTGCAAAACGCAAATAAGGAGATTGTTTACCGCCCAAAAATGCCCAGAATGTAGTACAATTTTACCTTCTGTTTACGTAACACAAAGATACAATAGTAAGGTACTTTATAAAACGAAATTCTAGCTAACGTAAAATATAATTTCATAGGGCATGTAATAATAGCCTTAAATAGCCAGAAGGTACAACATTAATGACATTTTAAACATTCAGAATTACCTAGGATTGCGAACAACTTCTATTACCGTTATAGACATTAAGGTCATTTTGGCTCGCACGATATAGTTGTTCTCAGTACCTTTTGTAGGACGTTCTTTGAGATCGTGGTATGAGAAAGTAAGCTTTATCCGCTGAAATTTCTTATTGCGAATATGATATTGAATTATAATAAGCTGAGTCTGGATTTCGTAAATGAAAGGATTTAGTTTTTCTGATATTCTACAGCTCCAAATATATTATATTCATCTTTTTTTAAGCGGCGAGTGCGGGGGAGCGCTAACAGTATGCTGGCCGCGCTCGCAGGAAGGCTTGATTGTTCCAGTATCTCCCACTGTTGCATCTGATTTTAATATGTTATTTTATTTTTAATTGATTATGATTATTTTTTATTAGTATTT
The DNA here is from genome assembly GCA_916618015.1 of Xestia c-nigrum. NCBI lineage: Eukaryota > Metazoa > Arthropoda > Insecta > Lepidoptera > Noctuidae > Xestia > Xestia c-nigrum. The sequence goes on along the minus strand of OU745266.1, from coordinate 12,650,724 downwards.
TTATTAAAAAAATATATTTTTAATGTGTATTTAATTTGGTTAGTAGATGAAATTGTTATTTAAAATATTGTGTAATTATGTAATGTGACTGTATGAATTTGTGTGATTTGTATATGAGTCTGTGATACTCGCATTAAAATGATTTTATTTTATTATTTTTAATGTTTTCGTTGTGGAGTTTCGATAAACGGACGCTCCATGTAAAAAAACGTGTTATTCAGCTGCATCCGTTGAGTTAGACTGGAAGCTTATTTCAACATAGGAAAGGGTGGACAGTTGGTCAGAGATCGTACTTGGGGCACCCCGACACCGGACAAGTTATGTTCGAAGGGGCTTGCGGGGTCCAACAACTAATCAAAGAGCTTACAAGAACCCGCAGCAGAATGCCTCTTGATAAGCATTTTCTTCGAAACGACAACGGCGCACCGTATCGCTTTCAGCAACAGATTTCCCAGAACGAATTCAATTACTTCCCAATATAATATAAAAGCCAGAAATGAAAAAGATTTTCAGAAAAAACGTGAGTTCACAAAACTCTGTCTCCTCTTCTGGGTAAACCAGGACAGATTGAAGATTGCGCTTGGGTGATATGTTACATAAACAGGAACATTCCCGTATTTTTATACTTAGATCAAACATTTAGTGAGACCGACCTATTGTCGGGCCTACGCTGTCCCCCCATACTTTAGTACTAATGCTGTAATGAAACATAATAATATTGTAATACCAAATGATTTGAAAAGAGTAACCATGGAGTTTCTTGCCCGTCCTTCTCCATGGAATCGACCAACGCGAACCGTGCACCTTTTTCGACGTTTTATAAGTGCCCATCCAGGCCTATGTGAAATAAAACATTTTGATTTTGAGATTGAGACTAGATTTTACAAGTTACCCGACATTCTGTCCTTTCACTATTCGATCACTGACAAAAGGAAAGCCTATACAAACTCATGGTTACCTTTTTTTGCTTCAACATTAAAACAAAAAGAAACCGCGCATAACTATCGTATTAGCTAGCTTTGAATATAGCCATAGACTAAATAAGAATGGTAGAAGGGAAACTCCTGCTTTGAAAATATCTTTATCGCGACGTAATACGTTATGAGGTAATACACAGTCTGGATGTCGTATCATTGACTGTGCCAATGATGATAATAATCATGGTAAAATTGACAAAATTATTATAGCTGGGCATTTGTTCAGGGTCGGTGGATAATCATTATTTCATCAGCATCGGCAAAAAAATAAACACATTTGCCCTTCGATAACAAATTATACCAAACTAGCTTCTGCCAGCGGCTTCGCCCGCGTGAAGTTTGAAATTATCCCACGGGATCTTATTACCGGGATAAAAAGTATCCTATGTGTTAATCCAGGTAATAAACTATCTGTGTGCTAAATTTGATCCAAATCCGTTCAGTAGTTTTTGCGTGAAAGAGTAACAAACATCGTAACAAGTAGGATTTAATTAAGGTCTCTTTAATTTTGTAAAGATATACAAAATACACCACAAGTTTTCCTCTATAGTAGATCTCATCTAGGGTTCGTACTTCCGAAGATAGCCGATGATTCCCGAAGCGCACTCTCTTCGTAGGAGACCTGCACGTTCGACGCTTCTAAGCAGATTTCTTATTCTATGTCATATCGTATCCTTATAGCTAGCTATAGTATGGCTAGATCACCTAGTACCTACGGAGAACGCCGACTAGCCTCGGGAACCGGTTTTCGTCGTGGTCTGCTTTGCACGACGTACTATTGTCTAGTGAAATTACTTGGTGAGGCTATGCCCACTCCCAACATTGTTTGAATAAATTCTATGAAGGTTTCGGATTCTGTGGTGAGCGGGAAATGAGTATTATGGTGTTATGTTCCAGAGATGGATATTGTGAGGGTTATGAGAGGAAAATGTGCGGAGTTTAGGTATGAGGATGCGTTATGTGGTTTAACTGGTGAATGTTACGCTATTTAGATGAATCTTAGTTTCATGAGTAGCGGTGCGTCAATCCCCCTAATGGAAAGTTTGATAATCATCGCCCATAGACTAACACCGTAGAACTTGTACATTTGTGTTGCCAACCTTTCCGATGCAGCATAGAGCAGCGGTGGCCCAGTGGTGGCGGCCCCGACTTACGAGTAGTAAATCGTGGGTTCGAAACCAGGCGCCAGCGTATTACTTGAGTAGTTTATCTCATCGCCACTGCTCTTAAAACGGTAAAGGAAAATATCGTGAGGAAACCGGCATGTCCTAGAACCAAAAATTCGAAAACATGTGACATCTACCAATCCGCACTGGGCCCGCGTGGTGGATTATAGCCCATACCCACCCATTTTAAGCGAATGATGATGAAGCAGACTTTAATATTTGCTGAATAAAAGATTAATTTTCATTTTTATCTTTATTTTAACAGTAATAGAAAAGACAATGCACTGCAGAGGCCATTATCACAACCATTGTCCTTATTAATATTGACTATAAAGTATAAAAGCGACCACGAAATGAGGTTTACACTCTTTATAATTTTAATACACGAGAGCACATAAACTATTTAATAAAAACTGAGGGCTATAACAATAAAATAGCTCATTATAAACGAGCAGAACGTAATATAGTAGCGGGCTATTAAATTATTGAACTTACCAACAATACGAGTTACAATTTTCGTATTAATTGATTACGGTAAGTGTGACGTGTAAATAGACCTCCTGGGTCCCCCCGAGGGGGTAGTAACGCAATGGTCCACTCTAGTTAATGGTGGTGAAGTTATTGGTATAATCACCACAACACTAGTGGGACTACAGTACTGTAAACTACCCTTTGCCCTTTAAAGGTAAACAAATTTCGCGTCCATTGTGGCATTTGTAATCTTCCGAAATATTTCGAAGCACGTTTATGACTGCTACGGCTTGCTGCAGCAAGGTAAGCAATTACCTTAGTGGAGGAGGAGATGAATTGACTGTCTGTCGAGACTTACACTGAAAAAAAAAAGTAGTTGCCACAATCAAGATTTGGTTTAGATTGACTAAGTAACTTGTTTGCATCTGAGCCTATCAAGCACAATGATCACAACAACTACTTTTATTTGATTGAGATATCTTGGTTAGAGTTATCACAAAACCTATTTGCAGCAATCAAGTCAAAACATAGTTCCTCCAACCAAGTTTATTCAGTGTACCATATACACGCACACATACACAATAAGTTGATTGCCTTAAACAAGTAGCTTGTTCACCCTTATAAAGGAACTTGTTTATACTAACCAAGTAGCTTGTTCACCCTAATAAAGTGGCTTGTTTATACTAACCAAGTAGCTTGTTCACCCCAATAAAGTGGCTTGTCCATATACACGCACACATACACAGTAAGTTGATTGCCTTAAACAAGTAGCTTGTTCACCCTAATAAAGTGGCTGGTTTATACTAACCAAGTAGCTTGTTCACTCTAATAAAGTGGCTTGTTTATACTAACCAAGTAGCTTGTTCACCCTAATAACGTGACTTGTTTAAACTAACCAAGTAGTTTGTTCACCCTAATAAAGTGACTTGTTAACACTAACCAAGTAGCTTGTTCACCCTAATAAAGTGGCTTGTTTATACTAACCAAGTAGCTTGTTCACCCTAATAACGTGACTTGTTTAAACTAACCAAGTAGTTTGTTCACCCTAATAAAGTGACTTGTTAACACTAACCAAGTAGCTTGTTCACCCTAACAAACCTAATAAAGTGACTTGTTTATACTTGCCAAGTAGCTTGTTCACCCTAATAAAGTGACTTGTTTAAACTAACCAAGTAGTTTGTTCACCCTAATAAAGTGACTTGTTAACACTAACCAAGTAGTTTGTTCACCCTAATAAAGTGACTTGTTAACACTAACCAAGTAGTTTGTTCACCCTAATAAAGTGACTTGTTAACACTAACCAAGTAGCTTGTTCACCCGAATAAATTGGCTTGATTATACTTACCAATTAGCTTGTTTGCCCTAATAAAGTGGCTTGTTTATACTTGCCAAGTAGCTTGTTCACCCTAATAACGTTACTTGTTCAAACTAACCAACTAGTTTGTTCACCCAAATAAAGTGACTTGTTAACACTAACCAAGTAGCTTGTTCACCCTAACAAACCTAACAAAGTGGCTTGTTTATACTTACCAAGTAGCTTGTTTGCCCTAAACAAGACTCTTGATACATTTAATCATGTTTCTTGTTCGGGGTTATAAAGATAATCTTGGCTGCTCCAAACAAATTAGATGAATGTACCAATCAAGTGGAACTTGATTTATAATGTCACATAATGCTAGCTCAGCATTCGGTATTTTTGTTTTGTAATACCAGAGACTAGTAAAATGTAATACCGAATGTTGATTTAGTATTGTGTGACAATTAAAAATCAAGTTTCACTTAATTGGTACATTAATCTAACTTGTTCGGAGCACACAAGATTATCGATAAAAACCCAAAGAAAAATATATGTCAAAAATTGTTAGGTAACCTACCTATCTCCTAAAAAAGTTTGTTATCCTATAGTAGGGAAAATTAAATTAAACGATATAATTATTATACAATCATAATATATTGTTAGGTAACAGACAGGTTATATATACAGTGAGTTACAGACAAAATCTTACATGTATTAGACTTAAATTAAATTTTAATTGTAAAGTATATTTAGAACGATATACCTAAGTTATATAAATTGTGTATATACTCTCATAAAAGAATAACGCAATTAAGGTTAATTAGACAGACAGATAGTCTGACATAATAATACTGAATAAACATTATTATGGTATTAAAGTTTTTGATTAAAGTTACTGATACCAAATAAAAAACTAAAAAATAATATTTACTGTTTCTGCGCATTAAAATCAAGTATTGGTTAACGAAAAAAACTCTGTCTAAAGAGTGGACAAAACAGTGACTTCCAAAAAATGATATGAAAAAAGAAAAAAACAATATTAATTTAGTTTTTAAGTACCAAAGTTCCAACGCCTGATTAGTTTTAAACTAACAGGAGATGAAATCGAAAATCAAGCGTGATTCCCTAGCTTATTTCATCAGCCGAGGGTTGACAGGTAGTCTCCCTGCAGCTGCTTTTATCCCTTGCCATCCCTGCTGGATCAGAATGACCAACAGGACACCTTAAGTGAGCTACGGGACTAACACATCACACCAATAATTTTAATGAAATCTCCTCCAAAAACACCGTGTGATATGATTACTTATTGTACTATAGACGTTAAAGGTAGTTCAAATTTAATCCTACGTAAGGTCGAAAATTTCAATTGTTGAATTCTTTTATACGAAAACGTATAAAAACCCCTTCGTGGTATCCATACAAAACATACAACCCCTGAGAATCCCTACAAACCAAGGAAAGAACAAAAGCAAAAGAAGAACAAGCTAAACCACATACCTACTATACTAAATTATATTGTTTTATTTTAAAGCGGACTACGAATTGTTATATATGTTTTCCCAGACATAAGGACATTTATATTACAAGGTATCGGAGAAACTAGCTTATTGTAGAACAGTACTACCATTTCTGTTGCTTCAGGTTCTTTAACCTCATAGGCAAACAAATGATCGTCAAAACTCACAGTCTGAAATAAAGTTCCCTCAAACATCAGACTAGTGGAATCATATAAATATATGCTTTTTACTTTTAAAAAAGTAACCAACTCATCATTGTAGGTAGAGTTCACTAGTATAGTGCCCTCAGTGTAGCGTGTCGAAGATACAGTCGCCCAAGTTACTTTGGTGATACTTTTGTTGGGACACAATTGCAAGAGAGTTTGTAAGTATCTGACTTTGAAAGATAACACACGTTTAACCGGTCCAGTTTTAAGAATATCACTCAATTTTCCACATATAAAAATTGCATTTAGATTAAGTTGATGTTTCATACTTAATGACCATGTTATATTTCTGCGATTGTACGAAGCTCTAGCAGCTATTTTAGAAATTCTATGCTTTGCTTCGAATCTCATTGACCATAAAGACACTAGAGGACCAAACTTTTTAAGAGCAGAATGGTAGTGAATCATATGATGAAACTTTGGTTTTAAATGAACATGGGTAACTGACATGTACATCTGATTAAGCTCAGCAATTGTGGACTGCAATAATTCGTCAGTACCTTTAGCAAATGCTGTACATAAAACTATTTCAAGTACCTTTCTTAACTGTAGATATAAAGCCCAAGTGTCGTCTCCTCTAGGAACTAACTCTCCGACTAGTAACCCAAAGTATCTTAGGAAAGTCAGCATCTCTGAAGCGGAGAAACGAACGTTTCCTTGAATTAAGTGTTCCATGCTCAAAGAACATGGTTGATTTTTACTATCAGGGCCATACGCAAAAGCATGTAATCGTTCATTGAGAAAAAATAATGAAAAAAGTTTGAAATGTCGAATGTACTGAAGAAGAACAAAGTTCATCACATACTTGGCAACCCCTTCTAATATATCATGCATGCAGTCGACACCGACCTGATTAAACAAATCGAAACCTTTAACGTCAAGCCAAATACATCTTTCCTTGATACCAGTTTCTGCAACATTGTTGGTAAGTAAATCCGATTCATAATTTGTCGACGTACGGAGCAATGTTACATCTTCCCAACATTGACTTTTCATGACCTCTTTTCTGGTTTTACATATTCTGCATGCGAAATTGGCTGAAAAACTTTCTACGAAACCTGTCATCGAGTGGATGCCTAGATTATCCCCAATAATTAGCCCAAGCTCAAAATAGATGGTACCTTCGTATCCAGGTATGTCAAAATATATACCGGCTTCGCTAAGATAATTACATTCATCTATGATACATCGAAAAATTACCTTATTACCAAATAATGCTCTATCTGACGAATGAAATAACAAGGTGAGAAATATGTTGTTTAGTATAGAAGAACGGGTAGGTGGAAGACAAGGAATGGACGCGTATACAGCCCCTAATTTATGTTGACCTGAACGACTCCCCAATACATTACCAGTCTCATAATCGTCGAAAAAAATGAAAAACGGAATAACAGTTTTATTTGAGCGCGCTCTTATTCTGCTCTGCCAAAATGAGCCCTGGATAAAATTTTCAACAGCAGCACCTGACTGATTATTGATGAGACAAGTCATGTAGTTCAAGGTTTCCGATAGAATATTTTCCAAACTGAAAAATTTTTTTAGGACTTGTCGAAGGGGAATAAAATGTTGCTTGCATGCAACAGGTACCATACGCGTTACACCGGCTCGTTTTACACTGTCAAACCTCTGACCAATTATGACTTCTTGTGGTTTAATATAAGTATCTATGTTATTAAAGTATTGTAAGCGTTTATGTTCAGTATTAAATTGGTTCCATGGTGAAGTAATAAGTGGCAAAAGATTGTTTGTCAATGTATTGATACTGGTAGAAGAAATCGAATTTTCTGCGGACAATAATTTAAGGCGCTCCGTAATAGCCGGTACAACAGAATTTGACAAAAACTCTTCAAATCCATTTATTACCGCCTGTACAGCATTTCTAGGTAAAAGTGGATTGGCATATAGATTTGCTATAAAAATTGACAATGATTTTTCAACGGTAGTTTCAATACTAGAAGCATCAGCTACAACTGCAGCAGAATTTTCAAAATAATCTTTATTTGCAACTGCATCAGTAACGGCGACATCCACCTGAACATCTAACTCAGGTATCGACTCTCTGGGTAAATAAGTAGCATTCTGCTGTGACAGTTGAATTGGCACTATACCGACTTCCGAATCAGAGTTATGCTCCCGAAAAAAATGACGTCTAAAAGAGTTCAACAATTGAAATTTTCGACCACAGTCATTTTCTATGCATACATATATTTTGAGGTCTTTCTTGCTATGAATACTGTTAAAATGGAATTTAAGTGCAGCAAAATTTAATAATTCTGATCTACATACGAAACATTTAACCATTTTAAGTAGGTACGTAACTAGTTAATTACAAAGCTATTTTACAATCGCTGAGCAATGACTCAGCAGCAGTCGATCCTTTATCAAACTGTGATGTGATTTTATACAGTCCTCGTTGGATGAAGTACCATGTTGCATACGAGTCAAACGAATATTCAGCATTCAAAGCCCATATAGCTTTGAAACAAGTATCAACTGCCGCTAATATATTTGTTCTTTCGTATACAGCGCAATCATTTACAACAATCAAGAATGTGGTTATTTCCGATAAAGAAGGGCCTACAATAATGCAAAATGGCTGTGGCGAAAAACCTTTATCCATGAGTTTCTGTTTCCTCCTGTGTATTGCTTCTTTTATTTCATTATTCCTTATATGGGTTATGAAAGCGTCACGTGCCTCCACTTTCGTTGGCTTCCAAGCTTTATTTGTCTTTCTTTTGCCAGAAAAACTCACAGCTGAGCGAAGAAGGAGCGGTATGGCCATAAATGCCACTAAATTTGTAACTTCTTCATCGGGATCTAAAATAGAGAAAACAAATTGTCATATTCTGTCACTACTTAATCAAGAAGAACCGTGAGAAACTCTTCCTTTTTGTAATAAAAAAAAATACACTTACGATCGGCAAGCTCAGCAATTTCCGTATAAAAATTATCTTTGGTTTTTCTCTGGTTTAGCAATCTGATGATGTTTGTCTTCAACAGTGGGAAATTTAATAGTAAATTTTTGGTGTGGTTTGGATGAGAAACTTCAAAATCATGCTCCAACTAGAAATAAAAAAACACATCAATATTGGTGGACATTAAGGCACAATGGTCCGCTTTAAGGACTAAGTGCGGAAACCTAAACCCCATAACTAGAAGTGTCCGACTGCGGACTTTAAAGACAATCCATTGAAAATAAATATTTAAAACATCTGTGAAAATTTCAACTCAACAGACATACAGATAGACAGACAGCGGAGTCTTAATAATAGGGTCCCGTTTTACCCTTCTTTGAGTCAGTACCCTAAAAAGACTAGAAAAAAGTTTTTGATACCAGTAATACACATTTCATCCAAAATAACAGGTAGGTAAATGTGAGTAAATAATTATAAACACTTACCAAACAATAACCTAATGGCGTTTTCAGTGCTGGAAAATCATCAACATATTTCTCGATGGTCGGCCCTGTTTCACCAGCATGTAAATTTCGGATTCTATGTTCACAAGTTCGTTTCCATTTTTCCTCAACTATGTACCATGGATCAGATGAGTGTTTGAGCCACGTTATATCCTCCTCAACAGAAGTAGAAGTGAAAATTTCATCAGGCTCGTTAGAAAACGTTGAAGGTAGCGGTCTTGGTGATGGGCAAAAAGTTGAATTTAATGGACTTGACTCCCTGCTTTTTTTTGCCTTTACAGCTAACACTCCATGCCTTTGAAAGCGTTTCCGGGTGTTAAGGATCTGGTTTACTAGTTTGCCTCTCGCCTGTAGAGTGGTACCATTTGCTGTTTTGCAGGCTGGAATATAATATGTGGTTGACCTCTCCCCAGGGAAGAGTTTTTTTATTTCAGAGCACCACTTGTAGTATAAATCACCCCGAATTGGTATGTTTTGAAATTTTTGTAGAATTTCTTTTGCTATAACAGAAGCTAATAGATTTCGAGCACTGTCTCCAGGAAGACTGTCACCTGCATGAACCAGCAGACCTGCTGTCTCTAAGTTTTGTGCGAGTAGAGTCTGCAATACCTATAAACATAAAATTCAGTTGCTATAAATTTCAGTTAAAACAAAACACATTGGTGTTAATTCCTTAACATAAGAGATGGCTCACACCGAGACGCGATGCGACGCGACTCTGCGCTCACATTTAAATAACGCGACTCAAAATATAACATTATTTACTACACGAAAAGAAACACATATCATTGTGAGCCGCAGCCTGAGGCCGCCCGTGGCGACTTGTCTCTACTATTGCAAATGGTAAACTGTGCTGCGTGGCGTTACTAATTGTACTTTTATAAATATTTAGATAATTATGTACATAAATGAATACTTACACCACTGTCCTGTGCAGTTTGGGATTGTGTTGATGGACTACAGGCAGGTGTTAAGTCATACACAACCCCAGCTGTACCAATGCTTTGCTTATCATTAAAGACTTCCAAAGCTGTGGTTGAGATATCAAGGCTCTGAAACAACAAAACAAATTAGACTTCATTAAGGCTTACTTTATTCAAAAATGAATGAATACAATGTTATTGTCACTTACTACAATACTCGCATCATCTGAAGGCTCTTTGCCTACATATTCCGCAAACCACACCCTCCAGCAACGTAGAAATAGCACTCGTTGGCCTACTTTGGGGACCAGTTCTTTGATGGTGTCTGGCGTAAGGGCAGCTAATGCCTCCAGAGTAACTTGATTATCTGAAAGTGTATAATATTAACTACTTATTAGTAAAGTTAGTCCGAAAATTATTACCTTTTTTTTATATAAATATAACATGCTGATCATGCCCACTTCGTTGGGCGGTGACCGTGTCTACCACCTACCACCCACAACCTGATCAACTCACAAACTTAACAAATGAACGGTTACACTGATGTTTTTATTGTTATTTATTGATTGACATTAATTTTCTTCCTTATTAAATAAGTTCTAGTTCCTTATTAACTATTCTGGGCGAAGATTAATCCAAAAACACAAAAATCATGAAAATTGGTCCAGCCGTTCTTGAGTTTTAGGTGGTGTAACTGAGGGCTCGTACACATAGCGATCCGTTTTACAGGTCCATTATTTGATGGCGTATGGAGTTGCATGAGCGAGTTCACACACAAAACAGTATTCCGGATTCAGTAATCATGTCGCTCCGGTCCAATTCTGATCTGTTAAAACGGACCAATATGTGTAGGTACGCGCCCTAACCCTAACACGACTTTGTTTTTTTTAAATATATGTTACAGGCAAAACTCTTATTCAGTCAAAACCACTTTTGACTGGTGTCAGTCAGAACCTTTAAATTAAAATGCGATTTCTGCATTAAAAATTTGTTGAAAAAAACCTTAACCTAATAAGTTTCTATGGAAATGTTTGTTTAATTCGTTTTGACTAGTCAGAAGTAGTTTCGACTAAGAATTTTGACCGTGACATATATTGAAAGATATATAACCCATATTACAATCTGTACAAGTTTGGGACTATATACTAATAGGACTAAATAATGTGTGAAATGTCCAATAATGTTCATATTTATTTATTATGAAATCAATATTTTTATTTTACTATAAGTAGGTATTGTTCGCCTAGAACTAAGATCTTGTGATGCCCACCCCCCTATTTACATTTATGCTAAACATAATGTTTGGACTTGCCTCTGACTTCCCCCTGCTAACTTGGTATGGCAATTCAACTTTAAAGTTTTTGTTGCATCTCATTAAAATCACTAAAGTTATTTAATTGTTTCTCTCACTCTATCAAATTTTAAATAAAATATTTTTTTACCATGGATATTTCACACATCACTGGGTAAGGCTCAAATTTTACGCGCACTCTCTAAAAATGTAGTGTCCGAGAGTTTGAAGAGTAGAAATCAAACATATAAAATAATAAATACTTGTTTTAATTAATAATGCAAAAAAGTTCACTATTTCGTCAACACGTCTGATTTTTTTCGTTTAAATATTTCAATTATATACCTGTTCAGTACATGAAAATATAAAGGTCCATGTTTGACTTCCATACAATTTGTTGATGTCCCTGTACGTTAACTTCTCAAAGTCCATTTTATATATTTAAAACACTCATTCTTTTTTCGGTTACACATACTTAATAATCTTCAGAATATGATTGGTTAAGTTTTTAGTAAAGTAAGTTGAATATTTATCAAAGCGTTTTGATTTTATCAAGTAATTTATTAATGTCCCTAATTTCAATCCAGTGTGACACTTCAGTTGTGCGACGCTATAACTTTTGATTTATCGACATTCTACAATAAATACCGAATTATTTTGGAATGTTAACACATGTTCATGATATTCGACTAACTTCAGTGTGCTTCTGCCCTTTTGTTTTTGTGTCAGATTGAAGATCGTGACGGAACCTGTTTTGTGTCGTTAAGAAATTGTAAGTTTACTTAATTATATTTTCGAAATTTGAATGATTTTCATGATTAATGATATTTGATAGTATCTATTACCTATTCAATTAATAAAATATAACACTAACAATCATCTATACTGCACATTCTATGAATTATGTATTTTTTTATGATTGGTTATGTAGAATTTTTGATCCGTTGTGCGACGAATGACACGAAATTGTGCGACGTGTCACAACGGAAATTATAAAGCTGTGTATCCATCAACTTTTTACTACATTTATGAAAGCATGATTAAGCAAGTAGGTACTTGCGTATATTTATTTTCAATTGCTTAATAATAATTAATCTTTTTTTATTCAAATGCCTTTGTCCGCGGCAGAAAGGTGCCGAAGGTACCGCGAAAAACTTTAACAGGTTAATCCTGAAAAAATTGACGAAATGAAAAAAAAGAACGCCGAAATAACTGAAACTAAAAAAAGAAAAATAGCGGATATGAGTGAAAATAAAAAATAAACATAATATATTATGCAACTACATAATATTACATAAAAGAGCAGCTTTTTTTGGATGTGATTTCTTTGAACTTAAAATATAATTTGGTTTATTTGGTGTTTATCAATGTGTTTTATTTAATACACCCAATAGTATTAAAACTTATTTCCAAAGTGCCTATAAGTACATGTACGCATGGCCATCTGGTCCGGTTCCGCCATTCAATTGGGTTATAAATTGATTATCATCACTATCTTGAGGTCTTAACTAGTCCATACGCCTTTAATTAGTAGGAGGGACACTGATATCCCTACTATTTATATCAATAATTATAATTAATATGGTAGGTATCATCTCTCTATGTGTACCTACTAATAAGGAATTATAATTAAAATAATAATAATCTATTAAAATACTAGGTTTTGCCAGTGGTTTCATCTTTATGAAAGTAAAGCATTCCACTCGTAAAAGAATTTCTTAAATCGCTCCATTTCGTTGTAAGCGTTTATAAGCGATTTTCGTTACAAACAAAATACAAATATTAGATACAAAAAAATCTCTTTATATTTTTTTCTTAATTAATAAGTAAGTACCTAAGAATATTAAGTATACATTTTAGGCTGGTTTTATAGTCACGCCGCTAGACGCGCCGTTGGACAGAATTTGAAACGCTACTACCTACTACTCCAATACAAATTCTGCCCAACGGCGCGTCTAGCGGCGTGACTATAAAACCAGCCTTACATTCCATGTGCACTATGCCTTATAAATTCCGTTGTGCAACGTATTTTCTTTTGTGACACTTTCCGTTGTGATTTCCACTGTGCGACTGCGCAAAAATTTTGAGCCTTACCCCACTATCAACACCATACTAAGCTAAGCTTGTACAGACAGACACAGATACAGTTACACAAGGCAACGGCAAGGAGTGTATAGTTTGAATGTTTGATGCATATCCCACTGTACTTTGGGAAAAAGGAAGTTGGTATAATACATACTTTTTTTTTGTAAATAAATATTAGATACATAAAATATTATAATAAAACCCAGACAGCGAACAAACATTAATGTTCATCAAACAAATGTTTGTTCTCGGTAGGTATCGAACCCACCGCCCACAGCGCAGAAGGCAGCGCTGCTGCCAACTAAGCTATGGGGGACTACTAACATGATCAACAAGTTAGTTATGCATAACATGGTCTCTCAACTAGGTTGATGCATACAAACAGGTTAATCCTGTTTTTTCTTAAAGGATGCTTGCCTACCTATCAAAATGTAAAATTTTCATTTCAGATACTATGTATCTTTAATGTGTTAGTAAGCAAAAAACCTTAAATAAATAATCTAAAACAAAACATAGGCTTTTTTGCCACTAGGATGGAGTTTGGCCCAAGTACTGCCGGTCTTACACATCATGTCCTCTGCAACAACGGTTAGGTGGCTGTTATGCCCCTGTGCATGCAGGGATGTGGTCATCACTAATGCGCTAGTAAAGTGCCTACAGTATCACAGCAACGCGCTATGAAAATACATCATCATAAAACCGTTGTTCGCACACTTCGCTATTCGTATTCGCGTTTTTTCGACAATTACGACGAAGGGTGGAGGCTCTATTCACCTTTAACTGGCTATTTATAAGACGAATACGCTATACGACTAACGAAGTGTGACAATGTGTCAGACGCAGTGAAAAAAAATGAGGTTAGAAATGAAATTAATTATTTGTACCTACCTAAAAACGTGCCTGCAAGCTCAGAGAGGCCCCAAGTTGTTAAAAGCTCTAAAACTTCGTCCATTATAAACACCACAAGCGTGCACGCTAGATAAAATAATTTTAGTTAGGATGCATCACAAACACAGCAAATTGTCAATAAAATTTAAAGACAAATACTTACCAGAGGTATCCCACAAATGAAATAGGTATAAAAAGTGTTGTGTCTAGATTTGATTCTTGTTTTTCACGGAAATTAACTCACTCATTAAATGAATCTAGATTAGAATTATTGATATTTTTCACAGAAAATGAACAAAAAAAACGGCTGCGGCTGGCGGCTGAGTGACGGCTACAGAACAAATACGCGGCGGCGCGCGCCCGCGTCGCGGGCGCGCGCCGTACGAGTCGAGACGAGAAAGAACTTGCTTGAGAGTAGATAGAAAGTCAGAGATGGCGCGTGCGGCGTGGCGGCTGGCCGCTGGGCTGGAGGCCAGGGTTACCAACTCCTAAAAATATTTACCCCTAAGCTAAAGGCAAAAACTCCTAAAATTGCCACGTTTACTTGAACATCCCACTCATTTTTTTTTATTGGTTTTAGTCATAACAAAAAATTACTTGATAACGCAGCAGTTCAATTACAATATCTAAATGCAAAACTATAGATCAAACTGAACAATAACCAAGCCAAGGTATTTTATAATTTCTAGTAAACGTTAACAAAAGTCTATCTATACTATACTTAGGAGTAGAAAAAAAATCATTTGTTTAGGGTTAACACTGGCACTAGTGACAGTTGTTTATTTCTTTATATTTTATATAGTTGTGTTGTGCAATGTGCACGCTTTGTGTAAACATCTTCTTGGTGGAAACTACGGTGGCCACCCGTACTACAGGGTGAAATTGAATAGATGCGACAAATTTAAATATTCAATAATACGTGTTGTCAAGAAAATGTATAAAATATCAAATGTAAAATTAAAAAAATAATAGATTGCAGTGTTACGAAAACCGTTAAAATAATAAAAGTATCAAAAAATCTCGTCCGACTCATCGCAGTGCTCAATATAGCGGTCATTTACCTAATTTTGCCTTATTTTTTCTTATTTATTTTGCATATTACTGGAATACCGATAATTCGTACTCGAATAAAGATAATAACATCAATGGATCTTTTGAAAACGATAATCGCGTATTTTTTTTAATGATTTAGATTGTAGAAAAGACAGTATATAATTACTGTGTTACTGTAACTGAAGCTCCAATTTCATTTTGTCGCATTTATTAAAATTCACCCTGTATACCTATTAATATATAGTATCGTACTTGATTTCAGGAAATTGTAATAAATATTATAGAAAAATACTGTATTTTTATCCCTGATTCAACTGTCGCGCTTTTTTTTATAAACTTTGACTGGAAGTCTGGCTGGAACGTACCCGTGCAGCGCTGCACGGAGTATTTCAGAACGAAACGCATTTGCGGTAACAAAACGTCAACTGTCAAACTGTCAATAATTGTTTTAATTGTTTAACTTCTGCTGGTAAAATAAAAAAAACATGGAAGATGTTATTGACAAATATGGAGCAAAGTGTTACAGTACACTTACCTAAGCGGGATTTCTTTTTAGATTGCATGATGTTTAAAAATAAATTTGTAACTTTTTTTTCTGAATTTATATTTACTATATTTTTGCAGCTTTTTTGGGAAAATACTAGGTATATTTGTCCAAAATAAAGGTGGCAACCCTAGTGGAAACCCGCAGTGACTGGGTTAAGACAAACAAGCTTTTTGTTTATGGCAAACACGCAGCTTTATTAGGGTAAAAACCTTACTTGATAGCTGCAATCAAGTTGTGTTGGAGTATTTTTAATGATTTATTTGATAGATACAACCAAGAAGGTTGATTGGGGCAAACAAGCTTCTTGTTCAGAGCAAACACGCACCTTTATTAGGGTAAACACCTTACTTGATAGCTGCAATCAAGTTGTATTTGATAGATACAACCAAGAAGGTTGATTGGAGCAAACAAGTTTCTTGTTCAGGGCAAACACGCACCTTTATTAAGGTGAACTATCAAGTCGGATAGAATTTATCATTTAAACTTGATTAGGGCAAACAAGCCACTTGTTTTGAGCAAACATTCTACTTTTTAAGGGTGAACACCCTACTTGGTAGCCGCAATCAAGTTGTGTTGGAGTATTTTGACCGATGTTTTTGATAGATACAACTATCAGACTTGACTAGGGCAAACAAGCGACTTGTTCAGGGCAAACACGAACCTTTATTAGGACAAACACCGTACGTGATAGTTGGAATCATGTTGTCATGTAGTTTGTTTGTATGATGTATTTGATAAACACAACCAAGCAACTTATTTAGCTCAAACATTTAGCGCAAGATTAGACCAAGTTGTATGATTAATACAATTAATTGCAATGATAGATGCTATCAAGTCACACCAACTTAATAAAGTTTCAATAATCTTTATTGAAGTAATCAAAATGCTTGATTGACACAGCTAACTTACTTTGTTACAGTTAACATTTTTTGAACTTGTCTCTTTTTTAACTCTTCTACTATGATGTCTTGTTAAGGGTAATCGAGAAACTTGTTTGAGCGCTCAATCAAGTGAACTAGTATTGCTGCAATCATGTCGTGATGATCAACTTAACTAAGATTTTGATTGATCTAAACAAGATATCGTCAATCAAGCTAAAAAGTCACTTGATTGAATTGCATTTTTTTCAGTGTAAGAGAGATCGCGAAAATAAGAAAAGAGCTAGGACCTAGGAAGTAAAGATTGAGAGATAACGTAGCTAAGAAGCAAGTGAAAACGAAGATTGATAAAATTGAAGCACTAACTTATGAGGGATCACACACAATACAGGAAAAGGTTATCCCTATCCGACTATTCAAAAGTTCAGTACCCACGAACAAATTTCCAATAAAATGAGCGTATATTAACAGAGATACAAATATGTATGGCACCAACTACTAGAATAGAAAATAGAGAAACTATTTTTCAATTCCCCAACACAAATACGATAACGTACAAAATCCACTTATGTCATTTTGTTTGTCATTGAATACGTACGCGCGACAATAGAATGAGTGACTGTTGACTGCACAACTGTACATACATAGTTGTGGACTGAGTGTATGGTAGAAGTAGTGGGTATAGTAGTATGTCAAGGTCTCTAAACGACTCTCTAATACATTTACATATTGTTGTAAACATTGGAGCTGGCGTTAGAGTAACTGCATGTTGTAGTGTAAAATTAATATGGTTTTGCAGGTTACTACTATTTGTGGTAAGTCCAGTTTGGTCCAGAATCAATTGGCGATTTATTGGGGAGGACACTTTCAGAAGAGGATGACTTAGGCTGGTAAATGATAGTGATGGTGAAAGAGTTATTTCAATATGTATAATTATGTTCTCAATTGCAACATTTCTTTTCATCTGTTGTGTATTCGACAGCTGATGGCCTAGACGTTTATCAATCGCTTTCATATTTCTACACGATGACGACGTAAGCTTTTCAGTAGTTAGTGTCATTTTTGGTATTGCTAACATCGTTATAGCTTCGTTTTTATTTCAGTAAGGATAGGATCTCAATTTATTTCTGGTCGGAGCAGCATGTCTCCTTCTTCAATTCTTCTCTATTAGACGTCATCTCATCAAACACCTCATTTTTTGCCAAATTATTCACCATGCAATCCAACCATCTTTCTTAGGTCGTTATACGAGTACCTTCTTGTAATAAAATAAAACTTTATTGCTGGTAACATAACTTCAAAACTGCTCACCATTCTGCACATTTTGTGTTAATTTAACACAAAACCCAAATATTACTCCCTACATCATTGTTTTATGTTTCCAGCAAAATAGCCCAAAACATTTCACCAACATTTAATATTTAATTAACTTAATAAACTCACAGAAAAGCCAAAAACTTGATTAAGTACAATAAATATGCTTTGTACGACCAGAATTAGTCACAATGTTTAACTTTGGACCAAATTACATACAACTAAGTTAAATAAAGTAAGCCACTTTTATTTATCTTTGTACTTACTTTATAACTTCAATAGTAGAAGTTGGATCGATTTTGGGGTATTATTCTGTTAATATTTAATTGTGTTGTGGCTTCCGGCTGACAACTGGCCAGTTACTTAGTAACTTTTTCGAGGAGTCAATATGTCCTCATGTTTTGTCATGAGTATATTTGCCGTAGTTTGTTTGCGCTTAGTTTCTCTCTGGTGTTGTCGAATTGCCTTTCGATAGTGAGAGCATAAGAAAAGATCATGCATCTCTGTTGACACACACACTTCTACTCCATCTGACTAGTCTATGGCTCCTTCCCGCGATCTTCAATATGACGCGAGTCGCGCCAACTAACCACTTCTTCTTTAAGCGCGTGAGTGAACAAAAACCATGGAACTCGCGTGATCGTTACCTAACGCTTGGAAGCACTCGTAGCCGATCCGCTACGGCAACGCCGAGCTTTCACTTCGGTCGGGAATCCCCAGACTGCCCCGCATGTTTTTTTTTTTTCATATCGACGAGTCGCAAGGCGAGTGGCAAACAATCAAGCTGAGCAAAACCAGTGTATTGCATTGTACGGGAAATCTATACAAAGAGAGGCCATGTTTTATTGGGACATGATTTAACTTAACATAATGACGTTTTATGTACACACTTTTAGGGCCCAGCACGTGTCCACGTGTTTTCCAGCCTCAAATAATGGTTCGATAGTCATAAAAACCACTGTTACTACCCAGTTACCACTCCAAAATTGTCAAAAAGCTGTTATTTGGTGTAGTTATTCTAATTAAATTACTCTCTGTTTGTATGTCACACACAACTTTCGCGTGGCTTGTTAATGTTTACGGTTTACTCTTGTATTTATTCCAGGCCTCATATTTCGTAACTATGTAGTAATAAAGCTGCTTTATTATATCAAGGCCAGGTAGGTCTTTATTTAATCTAACCGTGTTCACTTACGGTCTGCCACTTTTCACCCTTAGATGTCAGAAATAAGGTTGAAAATTGATCGAGTTTCAGGGAACTGGGTAGTATTTATACATTGGCAGAAAAGGTGGTATGGTATGTTGAGGTGGGTACCATGTGTCGTAATGATTTATTAGTAAATGTCAGTGATTCAGCTTTAAATATCATTGGAAGGGTTGAACAAAGGGATCTTATAAGTTCAATGTTGACTTATCTACTTTCTATGGATATGTAGGTATTACGTATTTTCTTGAATACTAGGTACTATATACAATATTACAAGTGGTATATTAGGAACAAGATTGCCTGTGTAGCTTATCTAAACTTCTAAACTAATATTATACGAGTATAAAGAGGGAAGATTTGATTTTTTTGTTTGTTTGTTACGATTTTACTCAGGAACTTCTCAACCGATTTAAAAAAATATTTCACCATTAGAAAGCTTCATCTGTACAGAGTAACATAGGCTATACATTGTATTGATATCATGGAAATTAGCCGAGCTATCGCAATTTTCGAGGACGAAGTCACGAAGTAGTTACGTATATTTTTGAATAGTACTTTACTATACGACAAATGGTATATTAGGGACAAGATTGCCTGTGTTGCTTATGCTGCATATTTATATTTTCTCTGTCATATTATGTTTCTGTCTAGGTTTGAACTCCGTGTAATTTATTTCATCAACTCTAAAAACGGTGGAGGAAAATATAGTGAGGAAACCGGCATGTCCTAGAACAAAAAAAAATCAAAGACTTGTGACATCTACCAACCCGCACTGTGCCCGCGTAGTGGATTATATATATAGCCCATTCCCTCTCATAGAAAGGAAGCCTGTGTCCCAGCAGTGGGAACATTATTTGCTGTTTCAATAAGGTTGAAAATTGACTGTCAGTGATCTCGGTTGTTGAAGTTTTTGACCAAAAACACCAACTTTTTTTTTATACTTAAGTATTTTCTTTAAACTACAAGGTACAGACAGAAATCTTGCTACAAAAGTTGCATAGTTGTTAAGTATGTCCCGGCGGGAATTTACCAAGTTTCCCGACTTTAATACTACGTCATAAAGAGATGTATATCAAAAATTATAGCTGCAACACTTTGAAGCCCTACGTCACTTAGACAGAGACCAACGTCCTATATTTAGGTAACAGCAAACGCAATATCTCGATAAACGGATTACACGCTTGCTTACCTCAACTTTCCACTAATCCAATCAAAGTTTTAAATTAATCAGCCGATTAGTCACTTAACTAATCGACCGTACTTTTCTTAATCGAGTAACTTTCTCGCGCAATTGAAAATTGACTAAATTAACGAAACTATTCACACTGAAGTTCTTGAGTGAAGAAGGTTAAGTAACCATTAATTTAATTTGAGCGGCGAGTGCTAGATTAATGAATGCAAGTTCGGTTGTTCTACGGTTGGGTTGACCTTTGATTAGCCTCTGTGTTCTGGAATCCACCCGATATGATGGACCCAGCTTTTGTTACGACATAAGTACATAGGTACTAAACCTGGTTTAGTCTAAAATTCCATTTGTAGGCACATCTATACTTAATATTATAATATATACTTAATATTATAAAGCAGAAGAGTTCGTTAGTTTGTTTGTTTGGTTGAACGCGCTAATCTCAGGAACTACTGGTTCAAATTTAAAAAATATTTTTGTGTTGGAAAGTCCATTTATCGAGGAAGGCTTTAGGCTATATAACATCACGCTACGACCATTAGGAGCGGAGCAGGGATGAAAAATGTTGCAAAAACGGGGTTGTTTTTTTACTTTCGTTTTTTTCTCTTATGTGACGCAGACGAAGTTGCGTGGGTCAGCTAGTTTTAAGGATATTAGGCCTATTTCTTTATTGAAATTGTGATTTTCAAACTTTCGAGCCAATTACTACTTAACGATTGTCTAAGATCTACATTTGACAGCCGGGACGTGCTTTTCGAGGCACAGAGGAAACCCGGTACGAAATACCTTGGTTTTAATAATAATTAATTCACAGACCAACCGAGGCAAGCGCGGGCTTGAGACACATAATATTTTTTCTTTTTAGTTTTAAGTTTTTTTTTTTCATTTTTTTTTGTTGTGTGCACTTGTGGCATGTGACAAATTTTTTTTCTTTCTTCTTCTGGCCTCTGAAGATTGATCCGGGCGGCGGTTATTTATTACTTTTGTTTTTTTTTTTAAGTTCTACCCACAAATGGAATAAACTGATATTCAAATGGGCCGGCCACTTAAAACAGTTTCAAATACCCATTACGCTCATATAAAGTACCAGGCGCCCATAGCTGTGACTTTACCACTTAGGTCCGTTACACATGATCAGTTATATCTTCCAATGCGTAGACTGTTGCCATTACAGTTACTGTGAATTTATCGGCGATCGTGTGAATGTGAATAAAAACGGTTTTACGGAGTCTGATGTGATTTCCGTGGGAGACTGAGAGAGTACAAATAACTATACCGGTTGATAACCAGACTTATTTTCCATCATAAATAGGTACTAGGTGTAAGCAGACTTTCACGAAGCCGTTAACCAAAAACATTCTATACGTAACCCTACGCAAAAATTATGGATAATACTTTTGTGTTCACCAAAAATCTAAAGGTACATCTATGTATGCATTTCTAAAATACTGATCGTGCACCAAATATTCCTGAATGTTACACAAAATATGTATTGTTTTTTCTCGCGATATTGTAATGTCTCGAAGTATTGTCAACTGAACATACGGAAGTATCTCTGCCCCCATAATCAGAACTTGGGGCACCCCCCCGTTAGGTTAGTTAGGTTCCTTTAAACCCTGCACTCGGAAATAGGGGCCCCGCGAAGCGGGGCTCCGTCGAGTACGCTTTTTAGGGGGAATATAAAGTGTTTTAAGGTTATGTTATATTAATCGGTATTTCTCAGGAATGGTGCATTAACTTTTCATGAGAGTTGTGCTACTGGGCAAGGGTGTTTGACACTTTGATTAAATACATTTTGCAGTGCATTATCTGAAGTAAAACTAAAAAAATAAATGCTTGTTTTTAAAATTAGGTGTATTACTATTTTTAGAAATTTGCAACAGTTGTTAAATAGATGCTCGTTATGACATATTTTAATGAACATATTTTGGTGCACATTCAGTATATTTGGTGGAACACAGGCAAAATTAGGTAAATGAAATGGGAATAAATTGAAGTACTTTTAAATACCATCCAAAAATTATTAGGGTGAAAAATCACATTTTACTGTAAAACTCAATGTAACGTACCCAAAACATTGTGTTGGTGGATGGATTGAATAGTGGTGGGGGTCGTAAAGGTGTTTAATTAAAGTAAAGTTTTTACATTAAAAAACGTGGGTATTTAAAAAAAAAAAAAAAAAGATAATGTTGGAACTTTGACCCTCAATTTCTCCGTAACTAGAAGGTTCCCAGCTGTAGACTAGAACAAATAAAAATATCGCAATGATGGGGAGAATAAGTGCTTTTCGGCTCTGCTAAGTCTCTAAACACCCTTTATACGGTACTTTGACGACCCGATTGGCGTAGTGACGCTGCCTTACAATCTTAGGGTCCTGGGTTCGAATCCCGGTAGGAGCAAATGTTTGTGTGATGAGCAAATGACATTTGTTTCCGAGTCGTGGATATTTATATGTATAATAAGTATGTATTTACAAACAAAAAAGTATATATGTAGTATATCAACTGTGTCCCCGACACAAGCTTT
Source organism: Xestia c-nigrum (assembly GCA_916618015.1). Classification (NCBI taxonomy): domain Eukaryota; kingdom Metazoa; phylum Arthropoda; class Insecta; order Lepidoptera; family Noctuidae; genus Xestia; species Xestia c-nigrum. The sequence continues at coordinate 12,627,774 of OU745266.1, read as the reverse complement.
GCTAAGTGTGGCACTAGGTGGTGCTATGTGTTAATGTCCAGCGATATTTATTAATATTTATTATTTATTACAAAATATTTTAATGTTGGCCCATCTGTCTGTTTGTTCCATCTAATCTTCGAAACGGCTAGGCCGGTTTTGACTATAAACGGCAGATAGTTATGTTATTTTTTTTGTTTGTTTTTTTTTTACTTTTTTATTTAGTTATAAGGAGTAACTTCAGCCACTACATATGCATGCTAGCTGTTCTAGGAATTGGTAAATGAAGCCACTTTGGTGCTAGTCAACCATTTTGGACCTCGACCCCTATTTTAACGGACAAATTGTTTGACGAAATTCCCGTCAGACAATGCAAGTTTGTAAGTTCTGAATCTCAAAACTATGTTTCAGGCTAAATTGATATTGGAACTTGAACTCATTGGAATTTGATCGGGTGGGACGACCGCTTTCGTCTTTTCTTCATAACCCATTATAATATTAACTGTGGCCAGCTACCTATTTCTTTATTTTAGTAATAACTAGCTGACCCGCGCAACTTCGTCTGCATCACATAAGAGAGAAAACGAAAAGAAAAAAGTCCCCGTTTTTGCAACATTTTTCATTCCTGCTCCGCTCCTAATTGTCGTAGCGTGATGTTATATAGCCTATAGCCTAAAGCCTTCCTCGATAAATGGACTATCCAACACAAAAATAATTTTTCAATTTGAACCAGTAGCTGAGATTAGCGCGTTCAACCAAACAAACAAACAAACTGTTCTGCTTTATAATATGATAAGTAAAGTATAGATTTTTTCTCACTAGCCCCCTCCTTCAAACTAATACATGAGAACCTAAGGGGGAAGGCATTAAATCAATATTTAATGAGAAAGTATTTTAACAAAATTAAATGAACTTCGGGGGTTGTGTCCATGATTTTAATGATTACAGCTCCGTAAACGATCGCGAATCGTATTTTGTTAAATATACAGGCTGGCGCTGGACAGCAAATTGCAAAAAAAAAACAAAAAAAAACTTCGCGTGCGACCCTGGCGCCTCCTCCTTCAGGAATAAATTCTCAAAATGATTGTCAAAAACGTATCAAAATCAGTGGCGGAGTATAGAAAAACAACACGGTCATACAGACAGACACACAAAATGACTGGTTAGTGTTTGATACACAAAGACTCATATTCTTTATCGTTTACACTAGAAATACTTCCTTAGGTATTCGCACTCATGATCTCATCAAAGCCTATATTTACCAACTCCATCAAAACAAGAACATCAACAAGCCAATTGAAGTGACTACAAACAATAATATTAGGCATTCCATTTACCTATAATCTTTGATATACATACATATAAATGTCAAGCACCTATCTCTATCTAGATATCCTATATATGCAATAACATCATACACTGAACTGTCTTTGAGATTGCATATTCGTCAACTGGCGACTGTGAATCTCGCGAGTTGGCGACTTCAAATTTGTATTTTTTTCTGTCGTCAATTCGCACGCACGTTATAAGATACAGTAACATGAAAACGGATTGAAACCAATCTCTATAAAAAAACAAGCTTTGCTCGTTGAAAGATATTATTAGATTATACATTTTATAAGTCATTTTGTAACGTGACGTGACGTATTTTACGTCAGAATTACAAGGTCGCGCGAGTTGACCACAACAAAATGAATTAAAATCGGAAGGTCCAACTCGCGAGCACTCGCGAGATTCACAGTCGCCAGTTGACGAATAAGCCTTTGAGATGCTCTAGTCCTTTACAAAGTTATTTCGAGCAATAACGAGCAAGCAAGTAATCATTACCGGATGATATTCGGTCTCGAAGACTCTCAGCTTTTTCATCCACGACTTTTTCTTTCTTTTCTTTCTTGAGTCCTGTTTCCAGAGCAAGCGGAGCGGACCCATTAATGACTTCTTTGACCTCGCAAGAGAAAACTGCTTACATGTGTTTCCACCAACGAAGAATCGAGCAGAAAGAGTAAAAATGAGCTCGCTCTGCTCGTTCTTGCTTCATTTCTCTTTTGCGGTTGGAATCAGACGACTCTCTTGGTGGAAACGCAAACCTATTTCATGAAAACGAAGTCCGCTTCGCTTAGTCATTTCCGGCTCATTACTCTTTCGCGATGGAGACCGGGTTTAAAGCCCGGTTTTCACCGCAAGCGGAGCGGACCCATTCATGACTTCTTTTACCTCGCAAGAGAAAACTGCTTACATGTGTTTCCACCAACAAAAAGTCGGGCGGAAATGACACAGCGGGCAAAAAGAGTACAAATAAGCTCGCTCTGCTCATTCTTGTTTAATTTTTCTTTTGCGGTAGGAATCAGACGACTCTCTTAGGTGGAAACGCAAACCTTTTTCATGAAAACGAAGTCCGCTTCGCTTAAGTCATTTCCAGCTCATTACTCTTTCGCGGTGGAGACCGGGTTTAACGGTTGGACGAAAACTTCCGACTTTCTGCCCCTAGGGAAACTGAACCGCGAAGTAGGATACAAAAAAAAAATTGTTCGTATCTTATTTTTTTTTCTACGATAGTTTTTCTTGTAGTTTTTGTCGTTATAAGATTAATATACACGAACCTCGGCTGCTTTCTTATTTTATTTGCACTTTCCAATTTGTACTTTCTTCATTAGCGTTTCGAAGTTGCTGATGTACTGTGTACAATGTATTTAATATCTTAGTTGTTAGTACCTGGAACAAAACAAAAAATTGTAAAATTAGATATAGTAAATAAAACAATTTACTTAAGAGTCTATATTCAAATCCTTGTTTCCAATTGTTTCTATTTTACACCTTTTTGATGTCAGTGTGAGTTGATATTAAATCTTGCGCATGAAGCGATTAAAAATTAACGCGGGCTCTTCTACGATGGTACAGACCATCGTAGTAGGAGCCCGCGATACTATAAATCATTTATTAAGGTCCATGTTCACCGAAAAGATAACGGTCTGATTTTCTAAAAACAACTGTCACTGTGACATGTTTCCATACAAAAATGTGTTTTAAACAGCTGTTTTTAAATAATCAGACCGTCATCTTTTTGGTAAACATTGACCTAACTGTTGTTATAGAAATCAGAAATACACATTTTGTGAAAATTTCAACTGTCTACCTGTTACGAATCATGAGATACACACCGCTGACAGACGGAGGGACTGACGAACGGACAGCTGAGGTTTAGTAATAGGGTTCTGTTCGTTAACCTTCGAATACAGAACCCTAAAAACCATAGCGTTGTTAGGAAACTGTATTTGATGTTTTAGTATAAGAGGTATTTTTCCAAATCCTCTTCCCAAAATGTTTACATTTTCGGAAACTACTCGTAAATTGCGAACGAAAATAAGTTATTGGCGCGTTTACTGTCAGTGGAATGAAATGGACATGTCAATATGTTGAAATGTAGGTAAGTACCGATTTCCAATAAATAACTGGTAAACAAGTTTGACAGTAAATCGCTAAGTGACCATTAACACGTAGATTTTAGGTAAAATATAATATTAAGGGACAAGTCGTAGAAATTCTATTCAGTATCGGATTTATTCGCGAATAAAATTCTTAGAAAACGTCGATCATACGAGAATGCCAAGGAGACATCTCGTATTTTCGTATATTTCGTTTTATCCTATCCATAATAGGTGGTCCTATTTCTTATGAAGAGAGGTTTTCTCACGTGCCAAATAACAAGTGTAAAAAAATCACTCGACCATAAAACATGCGTTAGGAAAATCAGCTTAGTTCCAAATATATATAAATGTTACCGTAAAATTGTCGTATACGTTAGATTGTAAAATAGCTAGAGAGATTGTAAACTCTCGAAATATTGTCAAACGAACATATTGCTTACAATGAAACGCATTATTTTTCGGTAGATTGTAATCTATCGGAGTGAAACCGAAATATTGTGAAATACATGCGATGGAAGTCAACTCGCGCGATATGTAGGAGAGGAAGGGAAGGAGGGGTCCTCCTTGCCCAATGGTACCACTCTCATGAAAAGATAATGTACCATTCCTGAGAAATACCGATTAATATAACCTAACCTCAAAACAATTTATATTCCCCTAAAAAGCGTAGACCGGTCGATGTGGCGACACTAGGGGGAGGCCTATGTCCAGCAGTGGACGCCTTTCGGCTGAGATGATGATGATGTGATATGAAAGGTAAGTACTAAAGGTTTTAGGGTTTTTTTATGCGAGGCGAGTCCCTCTGTCCCACTGCTGGGCAAAGGCCTCCTCAATAACTTACCAATTTTGCTTACAACTTCCCTTATCCGACCAATCCGCAAAGAACGAGGTTAAGTTGTTTTTTTTTTTTACATAATCCTATTCAGTTAAGGTTTTATATTTTTTTTGCAATAATTTTACTGGGACGAAGACAGGGGCACAGCTAGTAAACTAATACATTATCAGACACAACGTTGTTCGGCCAAAAATTTAACCGTTTTACAAAGATTTTGGGAACCTTATTCAAAACAGTCTTTTCACTTGAACATACTTTTTCAAAAGAAACCGAACAAATACAAATTTTTTAAAAATTCTTTCCCTTAAAAAGGATTATGCAAGCCGCTTGGAATTATTAAAAATTTATCCGTTACTGAACAAAATCCCCTTAACGTTATTGGGGGCAACACAAACTTCTAATTCAATTATCGTGTTTGCAGTACAAAACATTTCTGTTTGTTAGCTAAGCTTTGTAATTCCTTGGATTATACACGGTTTATTTGTTTCAACTGTATTGATTGCTAGGTTTTTATTTGCAATCGGTTTTAGAGAGAAAGAAGAGCTCGCGACACAGACACTCGGATCAACATTTTATTTTTGCACGGAACCCTAATCATTTTTCTAAAAGAAAAGAAGACAGGTACTCCTTATAAAATCTGCTGTCTGCTAGTTAAAGTTCTTTCGAAATCAGTCCAGGCGATTCGGAGATTAGCTGGAACAAATAGATAGTTTTTTTTTGTGGTTTTTTTTTCTTATAATTACCGTTACATACATACTTTTATACATACTTACATACTTTTATACGCATTCAGCAAAAAAAAGCAGTTTTACTGAAACTTGTAAAAAGACAGGCAAAGTTCAAATTAGCCTTTTTACTCGCCCTGACAGGTACCTTTCATACGTATCTATAACCAATTCCTTGAAAACACAAAAAACACCGTACCGTGTCATTTAATTTTGCCACGGGGAACTTAATAAATCCAACCAAAAGCTAGCTTAATATAGCTATATCAAAGTTCAAAATACTAGATCAAACGATATTCCCGTTTATGTTCGGGACAGCAGTAATGGGAAGTTCTCGTAACACAAATCCCAGAATGTTTTCATTACAGTCTCTTTGTAGATTCAAATTATAATAGTACGTGTATATAAATTGTATGAGATCAAAGCTTGCTACAGATTAAATTAATCTTTTTACAGTACAGTCGCAAGCACCAAAATGTAAACACTTAACAACTTTTTAAGGTTTTTTTCTCCTACTGTCCCGATTAAAATTTCATGTTGTTGTTCTGGAACTTACATTTTTTTTATTAAAAAAAAAACTGGCCAAGTGCGAGTTGGACTCGGGCACAAGGGATTCCGTACAAAAAATCACGTTTCTTGCAGGGGAGCCCCACTTAAGATCTTAGCCCACATAAACGACTCCGCTCCTACCCGGCTAATTTATATTGCCAATGTGTACTGTAAAGCATAGCTAAAGAGAAATACTTAAAGCCCATATTTGAATTATATTCTTTTTGTCGGGTGGGAGCGGAGTCGTGTAACTGGGCTATGACCTTTAAATATATATTTTATTCTAGTTTTAGTATTTGTTATTAAAACGGCAACACAGATACATAATCTGTGAATTTCTACTGTGTAACTATCACGGTTCATGAGGTACAGACATACAGACGGGCAGTCGAGTCTTAGTAATAGGGTCCGCTTTTTACCTTTTGGGGTACGCAACTCTAAAAATGATTTCTATCTCAAAGTTACATTCGTTATTTTTCGCGATAATTGGTTTAAAAAAATGAGATATTTTTTTATGGGCCCACCTGGGGGCCTTGCATTAATATTATATATTATTAATATTATAAATGCGAAAGTAACTCTGTCTGTCTTTCTGTCTGTCTGTCTTTGCTTCACGCCTAAACTACTGAACCGATTTGTGTGAAATTTGGTACAGACATAGTTTGGAACTTGAGAAAGGACATAGGATAGTTTTTATTACAAAAAATAAAATAAAAAATAAAATTTATTCCGGACATACAGCGCCATCTATTGGTCAAGAGTCGACAATGTGGGTAAAACCAAAAATCTGCCGGAAGTCACTATTCCACGCGAACGAAGTCGCGGGCAAAAGCTAGTAATAAAATAACACCAAAAAAAGTTACCATTTTACAATGATATTAAACGAAATATTACGTAGAAATGCAAACGGAATCTTAAAATCATAATAAATAAGCTATGTTATGATATCTTTCTGCGAGTCAAATCATTCCTGTTGTGGTCAATGTCATTTGACAGCAAATATTTACGTGAATAGGGGCGTTTTTTTCTGTACTAAAAAAAGTACGGTACCTACTGTAAACTGTGAGCATTATATTAAAGACTTACTTTAAAATCGCATAGATGGTTTAAACAGTCAACGTGGCACGGAACGTTATAAACCTTCTTTTTTAGTGATTGACAGACAATTTCATTATTTTGACATTTACTTTTTCTGTTTAGGTATTTTGGTTTTCGTAAGTGTTTTTGCAGATTTTTCGCATTTATTCCGGCTAGACAATGCTTAGCTAATTTAACCACTGGAATCTTGAGGTTATAAGGAAGAAATCAATGTAGTTTCATTATTAAATGCTACAATTTATGTGGGTAGCCTAATCCGCGAACAAAAAATGTCTCCTTTATAATACTACTATACATACTGGTGCTCATGACTGTACAGAAGAGATATCGCGTATGTGATGTTGCTTCTGTAAATATACTTTTGATTATGCTTTAAATAAGAGAGTTTAAAATTGGCTTAATTCGGCTTTTAAGAACAAAGAAGTAACGAGTATGTCTCTTGAGTAATGTCGACTCATTTACGTGCGACTTATTTTGTTTATATGCTGTACGTAACAGAAATATTACTCAATAAATTATGTTTATTTAACGTGGGGAATTCCTTTTATTTACTATACAGGATACTGAGAATTATAACGACAATAAAATAACAGAGTAAATGCTGTTTGAAAGGGCTAGGAGAAATATTGACGACCCAAATGGCGTTGTGGTAGTGAGGCAGCTTTACGTTCTTTGGGTCCTCGGTTCGAATCCCGGTAGGAGCAAATGTTTGTGTGAGGAGCATGGACGATTGTTTCCGAGTCATGGATGTATAATAAGTATGTATTTACAAACAAAAAGTATATATGTAGTATATCAACTATCTGGTGTCCACGACACAAGCCTTGCTTAGTGTGGCACTAGATGGCGGTGTGTGTAATGTCCAGCGATATTATTATTACTATTATTCGGCCAACTAATAGTAATTAGAGAAATACCATAAGAAAAAAGTTTGTTAACGTTAGCATAAATAAACTAATAACATCACGCCTGCAATCCTCGAAGGGTTGTGGCAGAGGAGTACCTAATAGTACACCGACAACCCCATCTTGCCAGTTATGGTTAAGGTCCTATATAATACGGGAAACGAGCCTATTACCATCAAACGGGCACAAATCCAGACTCCGTGGATGCTACTGAGAAATTCCTGATGGATAAACCCAATAACACTTTGCGCGACCCGGGAATCAAACCTAGGACATCTTGCTCAGCAATCGTGCTTTCTACCACTAGACCAACGAGGCAATAAATTTTAGATGACGTCATATTCAAAAGAAATAATGAACGCGGTTTCTCTCACCGATTTACACGCTAAATTATAAAAAAAAAACTCTCCTCCTAGTGACTGTACGTATAATCGTTTGATCGTCGCAGGCGCCGATGAATAAGTCAGTCTCAGATCGGAGCTAAACGAAATCTTTCATGTGACTCAGTGACCGCAGGAGTTCGTGACTCAATACTGGCCGGACAATGTAATTTGTGACTCAACAAAAAATATCTCCGTCCTTCTCTAATCAAAAAACGAACACAAAGCCAGAAAGAGACAAAAAAGGTTAGGTAAGTGGAATAAGTACATTGAAAGTCTAAGCAATAAGTAGGTCGACTTAGATCAAATTGCTACGAGTTTAATTTGAACTAGCAGTCAACATTTTACTAAGCGATACTCAGAAACGATCGGAACTGTGAACCGGAATGTTTGTTCTCGTGATTCATGAACCGAAACCTACTTATGAACCAAAAATCGTTGCGCTTGCGCAATCAGAACCGGTAGTCGAACAAATGAACAGTTTCGTTTTGTTCTATTTAGTATTTCGTTGTTACAATGGAGGATAGTCACTTGTTACTGTAAAGTAACTGACAACTAGACAGGTATCACGGTGTTCTGAAGACGACGAAGAGACTGACGAGCTAAATTAGCAACTCTTTGTGTGGTGGTTCAAACGTCGTTTGAAAAGCTGTCAGAATAAAGTTCTAATCAGCTTGCACTACAAAGTGGTTGTTACGTCAGTCACTGCGGGCCAAATGGCGCGAAATTAGTGGTTTTGATCGATTTACAAAAAAACTATTGATTGCATTGAAAAAGAATTAGAACTTTATTCTAACAGTAATTCAAGCGAAGTTTGAACCACCACAAATAGAGTTGCTAATTTTCTTCTGTAGTCCCCTTAAAGAGTCTTTGTTGAATAAAACATTAAACGGTAAACAACCAACAACAATGTAAACATTCATTACAAACATTACACACAAAAGCCCGTAAAAACGAGCAAATTTGAACATGTATTACCGACCACTTCCAGTTACTTATATGTTTGCATCAATCACGACCCAACCCCGTTCCAAGAACGTCCCTCATTTTCCACCAACAGCCGTAAAAACATGTAGAAAGAAACTGATGAAAATATTACCCACCGCATAACATATCATAAAGGAAAAAATATACCATATGGAAGCCGGTACGCGATAAACATCTCGGCAATATGTCAGAAGGACAGCGAAAACGGCCGTAAACGCCATAATGACATTATTCTTGTATTACGAAAGGACCCTAACCAGATTACAGAACTGTCAGATGACCGACGACGAAGGACAATGTTCTATTTGGGTAACCAAACTACCCAATAACCGTAAGTGGACACTGTGTAGTTTTTCTGCTAGATAAAATACTGAGGCCCTGGTACGAAGCGCGCGGTGTAAACGTAATAAATAAACGTTTTTTTTTTAATTGAAAATAGTTGGCCGTTAGTTATTTTTAACCGACTTCTAAAAAAGGAGGAGGTTCTCAATTCGGATGTTTCTATTTTTTTTTTTTTATGTTTGTTCGGGCATAACTCCGTCGCTTGCCAACCGATTTGGAAAAATCTTTTTTTGTTGGAAAGGGTATTCTTTCCAAATCTGAAGAACAAGTCTGTTTTATTTTTTGCAAAAAACTTTTTTCTGCAACAAGCACAATCTGGGTCTTATAGGTCTCGAGTTCGATAACTTGGAACCCAAGACTCCTCTGATTTTTCGCATTCATGTGCGTATTGTATAATTATCATTTGCTTCGGTGAAGGAAAATATCGTGAGGATATCAGCATGCCTGAGATGTGTTTCTTGGCGGCATGTATAGCCAAGTCAGAGGCCCATTGGCGGCAAAAAATTTTAACACTAGGTTAGGAACTAACCACACGAAAGAAAGACAACTATAATACATAGGTATAAAAAAAATAAGAAAATGTTATATGCGAAACGAGTACTAAGTAAATAAATATCGCTGGACATTAACACACAGCGCCACCTAGTGCCACACTAAGCCAAGTTTGTGTCGTGGACACTATATAGTTTATATACTACATATTTACTTTTTTGTTTGTAAAAACATACTTATTTTACATATAAACATCCATGACCCGGAAACAAATGTCCATGCTCATCGCTAAACATTTGCTCCTACCTGGACTCGAACCCAGGACCCTAAGCACGTAAAGCAGCGTCACTACCACTACGTTATTCGACTCGTCAAATACTTTGAGTACTGAGTACTTATTATTAATTAATAAGTACTCGATTAAAATACGACACCACGCTAGAACCTCTGTTTGAACTGTTTCTTTTTTACCCGTAAAAAAGCCGCATTTACGAGGAATTTCCGTAGTCCTTAAAATAAGAATAGAAACACAAAGCGAGCTGAAAACAGGCCCGTATCAAAAGGCTTAAAGCCTTTAAAGATTGTGGAGAACTGAAAAAAAGTAGGCTTGTTCTTCGAAAAAGTGGTAAACATTATTTCAGGAACAAAGAAATTTAACATAAAACTGGCTGCAAAATTAACATCAAGTGTCACTTGGACACAAAGAGATACAGACAGGCTGGAAAGCAACTAACTTTACAAAGTTACGAAGAGAAAGGTGGAGCTATTAAGTATTAAGTTACAACTTATGTAGAACGACCATGACAGGCCTGCTCAATTGTTATTGTGAATTAATAGAATGGTACAAAACCGCAATTAAAATGAACGGTTGTAATAACAAAAGAGAATCATGACGAGTTTGTTTTATTTCAGTTGAGAGCACAAATAAACACGATATAAATTAAAGATGACGTGGTGTATTTGAGATCGTTTTTGATGTTTTTGTTGGTATGTCATTTATACCACTGGATGCTAGTACTAGTATCTATTCTGTGCCACTAGCCACCTCAGATGTCGATGGCACTTTGAAATTAAATTAGCCCAAAATTTGGCTACGGTTTTGTCACTTTCAATGGCGTACATCATCTCTTGCAACAGGACATTTTGACACGACATCAAGTGTCCTGTCGTTTGGGGGGAGGGCAACACCACATGTCCCTCCAGAGCAGAGTCATCTATGAATTTCCACCTGAACAGGTTTTCCTTGCTTCGGCGGACCTGTGTTTGGAGTCTATTCAAAGACTTCCACTTAAGCCATGGTTGCAATTCCTTTTCAAACCTTTATTTAATCTCTATATAAGTTTTTCAGTCGCTTATTTTTATCACTTTCTACCAAAAAACCACTTTCTGGAGCCCTGATACAGCCAGGAGGAGTCGCGGCAGACCTCGCAGAAGATGAGGGACGGGCGGGACGAGCTGGACGAAACCAATGACCAGTGGCCAACATTAGCCCTGGATCGAATCAACTAGAAGTCGGGTCGGTCGCTGATGCGGGCTAGCAGTAACAGTAACCCAATATTGTCTAATGCTGTTTGATTAATTAGCCGAAAAAATCAGTTAGAAATCCAAAAGATCCCAGCAGTGTCACTTTCGTATCTGTAAATAGGGTACAATGACTCATAGAGAAAAAGGTGTTGCCAATTCTGAGTCATCTTAAATGCTAAACAGAAGTTTCCACTCAAATTACCACCTGCTAATGGGCCGCTTTAAATAAGTAAAACGTTTCAATCCAAAAATACACGAGTACCGAGATTTTTTGTTGCAAAACGGAAAAGGTATAGAGCAAAAAGGACGTAAATGTGTCAGTCAAGATTTCATTCTCGTACCTACTTGAGGTATGAGTCCCAACGGTTTGAACTGGAAACGACAAATATTATGTATTTCGAACTTCCCCAAACTCCACATTGTTAGAAAATTTTGAATTTGCGTTTTCAGGTTTCAAAATAATGTATATTTCGCTAACAATATGTCCCCGCCTTTGTTTTATGTCCAAACCGTGCCCGCATAATACAGAAACTTCAGCTTAATTTTAGTGAAACATTGTTATTTCATAAGTTGTTTATTTTCCTATTCATATTTAAGTGTTGTATAATAGCTGTGGTTCTTAAATGGACCACATCCGTTTGCAATGGCGAGTGAATTATAACATCATAGTTCATATTGCGAACATTTAACCGGCATCGTTATTGGACAGTATTCATGACAAACTTCAGAAATCATCGTTATGGCCATTATTATCTGAGAACAAGCGTCTACTGCTAGACAAGTCTCTTCCATATTCATTCGTTTAACTTCCAGTCTGGACCTCCTCACTTCCATTCCAGTGGCTTTCCACCCTTAGGCAAGACGATTCCATTTGTAGGGTCAGTTCTCAAATTCCCATGAAAGAACTCTTCTTCTTTTTCTGCTTCTTAAAATTAAGCCATTAAAGTCATCATCACTTTCCTGCCCTTTTCAACTATATGTGGGCCCAGCGCAGCCTGTCTTCTACTTCCATACTTCTCTTTTCAAATATATGTAGGGCCAGCGCAGCCTGTCTTCTACTTCCATACTTCTCTTTTACTCGTCATCTCAGGAGTCGCCTCTTTTCCAGCCACATCATACTTCACATAGTCTTTTATATCTATCTAGAACCAAAAATTCGAAGACTTGTGACATCTACCAAACCGCACTGGGAACCGCGTGTTGGATTATAATAAATAATAAACCATTTATTTCAGATAACAAAGACCCATACATAAATGCCTTAACCTAAATATACATACTATAGTAACTTAAAAACTATGTTAGTACACGAAGCACTTCACTTGCACGATCTTTTGTGCGTTCTTGTGGATTATACCCCATACGCAAAATACGCGGTTTGGCGTGGAGTTGCGGACACCAGCCCGTTGTACAATACAATTCAATATAGCTTTTTACGTTCACACTCAAAATTTTCCTCAATTAAGCCATTAAAATACAGAAAAATAAGTTTTCAAAGATCATAGACAAAAAACTATCTATGCCTGCAGTCAACTGCGATAGTTATGACCTTGGTTCTGAGTATAAATGCAATTATGCATGCCACTGCATGGAACGGAATGTGTTATGCAAGAGAGAGATAGCTATATAATGCAATAATCATCGCGTAACCGAGTAGTCACGAATTGCTACGTTTGTTTTTGTAGTTATCTATGATTTTAACAAAAATGTGTAATTGGTTTCTTGTTTATCGTGGCTAAATAATAACAGCCGCTCGGGTCTATCTCCAGGTTAACCCGTGCTTTCCTAAGTTGGTCCGGGGATGAGTGACCAGTGTGACAACCCATTGACCTTGACTTGAAACATACCGAATTTCCTCCGTGCCTCGGAAAGCACGTTCCCGGCTGTCGTACCGATTAGTTATTAGTCCGAAAGTCTGACAACCACCAGTCTTACCAAGGGGTATCGTATTACCTTGTACTAACTGGGCTGTGGAGGTCAGAAAGGTAGTCGCTCTATATAAAATACTGGTATTCAGCTGCATCCGGTTATACTGGAAGCCGACCCCAACATATTTGGGAAAAGGCTAGGCAGAAGATGGGTTTCTTGTTTAAGAGGCTTCACCACTGGAATTTATGTTTAGGAAACCGTATACGTCATATTATTAATTGAAAGATTACGTATGTGTTGAAAGTTACTTTTCAAAGCTTAGTCAAGGTCCGTTAGCCTTATAGACATTCATTGGCGCAAAATTATCTTTGAATTCGTTCAGCTGTAGCCAAACAAATAATTCGTAATTTGCTATTCGAAAGCAAAATAACGCCATCATCATCAATACATTACAGCATCAATGTAACATTAACAAGAAACAACAGCTGCTTGAAAAGTTCTAGAAAATTTCTTTACAAACAACTTTCATTGTTTCTTATTTCTTACAAAAACAAACTTCTCCCGGCCTTAATATTAGGTGCCTTGTTGAATTAATTGTATAATTACTCATCAGAGACGGTTCTGAAGAGTTGTAGACTTATTACCTCACTTATTATTATGCCAACATCTTTCAAGTTCAAGGAAATTAAAACAAGAAACACTATTAACGAGGAAAACGTTCTTTGTGTACTTAGATTTATGATCGCTGTTGCTGCCCAAGATAACATAGTGGAAACTAATACAGCAACAAAACAGCTCCCTGGAGGACACCAGCAGTAGAATAATATAGTGTAACCCCGACACGGACTGTATACACAACAGAACTTTATAAAGGTTAACGCGTCCCATACGTCGCATACATTAAAAATAATTGGTTCCAACTAGAACAGAAACCCTTCGGCAAAAAACCCAATTTGTAACGGATCTCGAATTGTAAGAGGGCTTATAATAAATAAAACTTTAGAGTATAACAATCGTAACGAAGTAAACGCTTTGTTTTGTACCGGCCTTTCGGTCTGACCTCGACTTCGGTTTAGTACACCACAGCACAATATAAAAGGCAATAATAAAAAGTGAGAGCTTTCAACCCCTCGTAAAGATAATAACTGGGGTACGTTTAAGTCACGGGGAGTAAAATAACCCCTCAACTCGGGCTTTGAAGAGAAACACTTTAATGGGAAGTCGTCACTCCACTCACTGATACAGACGACTTGGTAACAGACAGCAACGATAGAGAACTAGCAACAGATAATGTGAAAATACTAGAAAATTCTAAATATTTCCATTTAGAAGCCATTAAGGTCAAAGGTAAAGTATCCATACTAGAGAAAGATTTCAAATCAGATAATTTGAATAACAAAGGAGACCCATCAAAGACACCTACGATACCTTTTAAATACAAAGGATTACAAATGTTTGATGTTATGACAATGAAACTTTATACAAACGAACTAGAAACTAGGTAATTCCTAGACTAGCCACAGGTGTTACTACAAAGGTGACCTAATCAAGTATTCATGATGATACGGCTATAAAACTGGGTTTAGGTCAGTAAAGCTTATTCATCAGAATCCCACACGTTTCGCGATCTGCTGATGATCATGTTTCTTTTATTGTTATGTCGTCATCATGTTTTTTATGAACGTAATACCTTTTTGTAAATGGACTCTTTTTTTCGCGCTTTACGAGCCGGAGATTTATTTTGGCTTTTATTATGATTGGTTAATTAAATTAGAGGTGATTGACGTGGAGGGGGCTTGTCTGTCTTTTGATGTAACATTCAAACTTTTATGCGGATTTCGATAAATCTTTTTAAACTAAGAAAAGAACAGAAACATTTTCTACTTGTCAAAAATACAACACGAGCGACCCCTTGGACCAAAAAGTTTCCACAATATTTCCAACATTTTGTCAGCCATTACTTCAATATACCACCTATATACACCACGACAAGACCCCCAAAGAGCTCTCCAAACCCCATACATACACTCATCACATAATATGTTAGAAGAAACATACAAACTCGAATAAACATCTCCAAGTTTTGTCACCCTTTGTACACGCCTGTATTTCTCCAGGAACAGCACCAAGGGAAGCTTATAAAGACAAATAGCCCGATTTATATCCGAACACATTAAAACTTTTTCGTGCTGTTTAGATCTTCCTTGTTACTTGTCCATTTACCGTTGACCTTTTGAATTTAGGTTTTATGCCCTTTCCTATTCTCAGGGGCTGAGTCGAAATGGAAGTTATTGGGAAAGAACATATAAAAGTTTTTTTAAAGAAAATAGGGTGAAATGTTTCAAGATGTTACTGAAGATAAGCACGGGTATGAACATAAAATAATACACACTTCGAGAAGCCACGTAGATCTTAAAACGGTGGACTGGACATTAAGTCAGCATAGTAAATTCAATAGCGTGATTTCATAACGTATGCCATGTGAGTAAAGTAAGTCCTTCAGGAATGCTTTTAAAAAAGAGAAGTTTGTCACACCCACGCAATTACACCATAAACGTAGGGGTGGTAGAAAATTAGCTACTTTTGAAGCACCATATTAAAAGCAATTTACCGACACAATATGCTAAATATTGCGTGCATGGCTCTATCGTTTGTAACAATAGGTTTACACAATACGAATCTAAATTTCATTCAATAGGCACCAAAAAAATGGAATTATATCCAACCTTTGTACAGTTTCACTTGTAATTATGGCAAACAGTTCAATGGAACATAGTGTGTTTTGG
Organism: Xestia c-nigrum; assembly: GCA_916618015.1. Classification (NCBI taxonomy): domain Eukaryota; kingdom Metazoa; phylum Arthropoda; class Insecta; order Lepidoptera; family Noctuidae; genus Xestia; species Xestia c-nigrum. The sequence goes on along the minus strand of OU745266.1, from coordinate 12,611,878 downwards.
GAAGGTTAAAAATAAACTTATTTACACGCGTCCCTGGTTCTTTGTTGCTTCGAAAAAGAAGCTAAGGACATATATTTTTTTCTATAGAACTACCGCCAGAAGAAATCATGAGTCCCATTCAAGTCCAGCGATGTGTCTACAGGAGATGGCTATTTTTGGAAGCCCTCAGCCAAATACGTTGAGGCAAAGTAACAAAAGACCCCAAAGATATTTACTCCTCGGGAAAATCAACCTACAGGCAACCTTCAAAATCTGGGCCATAAACTTAATACAAACAAAACTTTAACACTAACAATATTAGGAAAATAGTCTTAATACCAATAGTGCGTCCCCTGGTAGCAATTATCACGGCTTTTCACGGCCCTTAACATTAACGCAGAGGTCTAATTAAGGTAACAGCCAGTGAAATCTCGCGTGCTTAGGAACCGTTTCACGCAAAAGCATTTACGTTCGCATAACTTGCTAACTGCTGGAGAATGGAGATGGAGCAACAAGTCTTGAAGGACGTAAAAATAATGTGTACGAAGACGTTTTTGGAGACTACTATAATGATGCACGAAAAATTGCTACTTGAAAAAGATGCGAAAAGAAAACTCGAAATTAAAATAACGAAGATGATGGTGGTAATAATCTAAAACCGCAAAGTTGAAGAAAAGACAAATACCCGAGTAAATACCACTCATTTATAGGAAGTAGATTTCATTGCCCAGATGGAAGTGATGTTTCGGTTGGTGAAACATAAACATGAATGAATTTATCAACAATGACAGCCCACTATCGCCATAGGATACCAAAGACGTATGAAGACGAAATCCCCCCAGTTTCCACTTGAAAGCTTACATTAATACCAAAATAAAATATCGAGGAAAGCGATGAGAATGTTACATTGCAGTCGCACCAGGAAGGGACGATCGTAATTCTTGCGATACCGACTTTTCCTGTATTGAATATCTTACATGAACGTATGTATCCGCTCCGAATAAACATTCGTGCAGACGAAGCTATCCGGGATTTCAAAAGCCCGAATTCACGGGGCAACCGCTCCAATTCGTAATACCAAAGCAAAGTGCGAAGAACATTGGATTGGAGGTGTATGTGCATTTCATTTTCAACGCAATTTCGCTCCCGAATTTCAAATCGAAACGATACTGCAACTAAAAATTGTATATGTGGGACCTTCTACTTCAGGCTTGGTCTAATTCTCCATAACACATTTCCTATCATACATAACAAGCTAACAGCTTGTAAACGTACACAGCTTGGATCTCCCATAACTTCCAACAAGTAACGATCTTAGGGGGTGCCAAATTGAGGACAATACTCCAATGTCTAGGATGACTGATGTTTAAAGTGTTTGCATCAAGTTATTGAACTTATTGTAGCCTTGGTCTTATCAGTTTTTATGATACCGAGTATATCTTGTTTCTAGACATTTTTAATTGTTATACTTCCTGAAATTCTCAAATTCATCGTCAGTCGTTTGAATAAACATTTAACGAGCCGTTTAAAGACAAAGTACGTGAATGAATCAAGCCTACTTTTCAATTCAAGTTAATAAAGTTGTCACGCAGTAAATTTAAATCCTGCCAAAGCCTGTTATATCATAAGTAATTTTTGGCAGCTCAATGTATGCTCGAAATTCCGTAAGTAAATGCGTTAAGTGATGTTAAGTAGTCTTAAGCCTCCTGCGAAGTCCCACCAGTTTCTCATTGGCAGCTTAAGCAAAAATGGCGTATGCCATTTTGAACTTTATCCTTGAACGAGCTCTGTCGCTGACATGAGAGCAGTTTTATGATAAAAGTATGAAGAGTGTGCAAAATCTGATAATATGGAAATTTTCCCCGTGTAGGCAGGGACGGGATCACCTTGCCGCGTCAGATTATTTAAAATCCCTTCAATTTCTCCCATGGCCAATTTGTCAGATCAGCAACATTAATTTCGGCAACGCCCTTCCAGATATTACATCAATTTCTTTTTCGAATCAGGGAGCTGTCATCGTGTACCGCTAATGGTATTGGGAACACGCGGACTAATTAAGTCGTCGCTGTTAATTTATAGCTTGTTTTCTACCGTTGGAACAGCTATAATCAAAATAAATCGCTTCCCCCTAAGACACGCAAGGGAATACAGCAAATTGGATTGGAAACTAAGATTCCTTATTTGATAGTAACGTACCTACCTAATTGTAGTCCCAATGCTGTTTGGAACACTGCACGGGAAGCCGAGATCCTAAATTGAGAAACATTGGAATCGAACAAGAAAATAATGATCTAAATTTTATCGATACTGAATGCTGTTGCAGAAAGTTAGAAAGGTATACCTGTTTATCGATGCCTATCTTGGAGGTGCCTTGCCATACTGCAGGAGCATAGCAACTATGGTTATCGGTATAGAGGGCGGACTCGAGTTAGTGGTGGAGTATCGATTTCGTTGCCTCAGGCGATTGAGTTACCTCTAATAAGTGGTCGATAATTTAGGACCGTCTTCCTGCCATATTTTAACATGTTAGAAGCGCTAAATAATTCAAGCTGTGTATCCAAGTTAAGAACTATTAGACATCTGAGCAGCAAAACTTTAAACAAGATGATGCTGCATATCAAGTCGTGAAGTTTTCTAAAACTTTGTTACGAGTTGGGATTGTTGCGTCCTCCTCTAAAATATGTACAAAAGAAAATTTTGCTCTCAAATAACTCGTACTTTTATGCATTAACAAACTCTTTTATGTATTCGCTTCAGCGATTTTGTTGTAAAATTTGTTCTGACTTTTATGAAGGTTTGTTAGTAATTTGTTCGGGACCTACATCAAAGTTGACATCTCCTCCCGAAACAATAATTGTAAATTCAACTGCATACCGTAAATATCTAATTATGTTCATTGGAAGTAGGAATAAATAATATAAGGACAGGGGGGGACAAAATAAGTTGTGACAGTTCAGGTTATAATTACAAAAAGTACGTTTCTTTTTAATCATCAGGAAATAAGGAAGGAATACTGATAAGGTCCGAAGAGCAAATATGACCGTTTTTATTAGAAGGACGAAAATTGTAATATCCCTGAGAGCGATTCATCACGATACGACCTCGTACGTGATGGTCTTATACAGTAGCGAATTAGTTTGAGTAGGTATCTAGGGAGCTATCTAGAGCTACTAGTACCAGCCTTGTCGGGGCCAGATAATGGAAATATCGCATTTACTCCTCTTAAGTTGTACATCATAGATGCCGCTTATTTAGTTTATGGGTTCAAGAACGGTTATCAAGACATAGCGTGGTAAGGTTTAATCAACATCAACAAGAAAAAATTAAGACTCTATTATAAACTGTGGTTTCAACTCACGAATAGCGAATATAGAAAAAATATTCTGATGTTAAAATGCAGATTCGACATGGCAGTAATAATTACACTGCTGCAATCAAATGTTACTTTTTCCCAGTTATCTAGGTGAGAACCGATTAAAAAGTATTTCATCCGGTAACAGAAGAGTTTTGTGTTACGTGTTCATTGAATGTGTATTCAGCGCGTTAAAAATACAGGTTTTTTTCAGTGAATGCTTAAAAAAACTGACTATAGTTTGCGCAGAAATATTTTTATACTGACCTCGTTCTCACACTTAGCCACGCTATGTTTGTTTAAAGAATTCAAGGTGTTAAGTACATAGTTCGTCGACCTTTTTCGGGTATCTGAAAAAATAAAACTCTTGGGAAATTGCCTGAAGGTCGGTGACATATGTTGCGAGGTTTTGGGATTCAAATAAACCTTTATTGCTAAGGGGCCATAAAGATTTAGGAAGTTAGAGGTGAGTAAGAAACAACATTCATCTTCAGATGAATTTGATGGGTGACGAGAGAGAGATTCCACTTTTAGGAGTCAGCTTTACGAATATTTTGAAGATGAGGATCAAACAATGGACCTCAAAAGTAGCACGACAGAATATACCGATTAGATATCAACAAACTTAGCAAGAAAAAGCATGCGGTAACCATCTGCTCTCTAAAAGACATCACACGAAATTAACACTAGTCAAAAATATAGATGATCTTTTGTCAGACTCCGCTACACATCACGTCCTCAGAACTACGTCAGTTTCACAAAATATTGGTTTCACTTCGTTACTGAGAATAGTTTCTGCTTTAAGCACCAATTTTCCGGACAATCAATTTAAGTCCCCGCTTAAGTTTTTCCCATTAACTTCGGTCATCAGTTTCTAAGTTCATCGTTTCTTTTTAAAACTACCCTCAGTCATTTAAAACCAGTTTTTTTTTGTGAATGGCATCTCGCAAGTCAACCTAGGAGGTTGTTGTCTGCTTAAACCCGGACTAGCCAGGGGCAGACAAGATGAGTTCTAATTTTGAATTTGAAATTGATTTCTTTTTTTGTCAGTCAGACAGTCTTTTGTTTCTATGATTTGTGGTTAATACTAGCAATGTTTCGAGGTTACAAAAATGATATTCAGTATTAGCATTTAAAAGTACACGAATTTCCAAAAGGATTGGATATCGTTGTCCAACATTCAGGACAACGGCTCCATAAATGTCTGATGCCCCTAGAATAAAAAAAAAAAAAACAGAAAATCCCCGAACAAAATTGAACTAGATTTTTCTTCACACATCCTATGATATGAGCCATAAATAAAAACTTGGAACAACACCTCATATTTTCTGGCTGCACGTAAAGGTTAGGTTTATTCGACACTAAATTGACAGTGCGAAAGTGATATTAATTTCTACCAACGAACCGGGTTCCGTAGATTTAATTTGCTTAATTGACAGGGGAAATGGAACCCTGTTTCGTAGGCCATGAATGGGATGAGATTTTTATGTTCACGTTAGAGAATTGTGATTTATGTTCAGGGTTTAACGAAGGTAGGTACTTGGCAGTAATGAAGGGTTGTTGTAACCCCTTTTTTCAGGTTACATGAGGGGTTATGGAGTGCAGCCGTGAAATGGTAGGGGATGGTAACAGCTGTGGTGAAAGAAGACTGTTTTAATTGGGGCAGCGACACTCAGAATGCGCTGTTTTATGTACAGGGAGGGTTTCTTGTTCAAATAAATGATGTGGGGATGAAAGTAGAAAAAAAGTGTGTATGGAAAATTTCATTGTAAAGTTCTGTCAGGTATATTTTTGATGCGTTTTACTTTAGTTATGTTGTCCTACTCCATCGCTAGTCGCTCTAAGTAAAAAACAGGTATTCAGCTGCATCTGATTAGACGAGAAGGCGACGCCAGTGTTGTAGTGAATGGCTAGGCAGATGATGATTATGATTTCGTCCAACTACTAGGCCAAATAATAAAATAAAATAAGATATTAAAGAAAATAAAATAAATAATAATAAAATACTATGCCAACTTTTTTTTTAAACTGGTCTGCTTAACCGGACTACTCTTTTTTTCAGATGGGAAATCATCAAATTACTCCTCCCGCTCTGGTCGGAGCTCCCAGGGTGCGTCAGACTTTTACTGACTAAAACCCATCCATGTTCCTTCCTCGCCCTTTACGTTCCGGGGCCGCGGTATATCTTTCGAAAAGTCCCGCAGAACTGGACTACCCTGTGTGTGCCTTGACTTTAAGTCCTACCAGGCCCCTTATTCACAACCATTCGAATCGCTTCCGATTCGGAAAGTCGTATGTCTATCTCGGTCGTTTTCGTAATGCCAGAAGAAGACAGATATACGAGTTGTCGAATCGGAAACGAGTCGAACGTTTGTGAATACGGGGTCAGGGTAGATGTTCTAATACTCAAAAGTTCCAACTCTTTTGTTGAAATTATGTTAATTTTAAGTGCATGTACAAGTAGCACAGCACCGATTTATTTATTTAAAAAAAACTCTATTTTCCAGCTTGACACAGAACAAGTTAAAATAATTCCCAGCAATTACCTAAACAACTTAATTTTCATTCTTTCGCTCAAACAAAGAGGTCGTTACTTAATTTATCGTATTTTTATTTAACTTAAGCTAGTGCACAATCAATCTATGTCATAACGACAACTTAATCTGTATGCAGCTGTGAACGACATAGTTTTATACAAGTTAACACGTCAATTTGATTAATCCTTGAGCTTTTGTCAGGACTTAATGGATATTTAAATAGTTTTCTTCATGTTTAAGTTAAGAATGATTTCGTAGATTGATTAATATGTACTTTTATTGAAGTTTTCTAATCTAGGATTTTAGTCGTTTCGATATTTCATAGAAACAAAAATGTTATTACCTTTTTGCTTGCTTTTTGGTATGAGTTTCATTCTGTTTATAATTTCTGTCATTATTATTAAAAAAAAAAAAACGTAACGTAGCCCGAAGAATTGCCTAACTTAAGTGGCAGTGGGCAGGGCACATTGCTCGCAGAACGGATGACCGATGGGGCCGAAAAGTTCTAGAGTGGCGACCGCGAATCGCAAGACGATGCGTTGGAAGACCTCCCACTTGGTGGACCGATGCATAACCTCGTGAAGGTTGCGGGAATCCGTTGGATGCGAGTCGCACGGGACCGGTCAATATGGCGACACTTTTTGTCCGGCAGTGGACGTCTTTCGGATGAAATGACGATGATGATGATGATGATGAAGCATTACCTAACAACTATGACCAAATTCAACGTATTTATAGCACAATATAACATAACATCACGCTTTCAATTCCCCGTAGGATTAGATAGAGCCTGGGTACTTAGTACTGGGTGTACTTATATTTCGCTAGTTGTGTTAAAGTCCCATGTAATAGGGGGCGACCCTATTGCCATCAACCGGGCACGAATCCAGACTCCGTGGCTGCTACTGAGAAATTTCTGATACAAAAACCAAAAAGCACTTTGACCGACCCAGGAATCGAAGCCCAGGACCTTATCCTTAGGCCAGTAACTCGTCAATTGTCAAACATGTTAGATTGTAAAATTACTAGAAAGATTGTAAACTCTCAAAATATTGTCAACTGAACATACGAAAGTATCTCTGCCCCCATAATCGGGACTTGGGGCACCCCCACGTTAGGTTCCTTTAAACCCTGCACGGGCGTAGCAAGACTCCGTCGACTACACTTTTTAAGGGAATATAAAGTGTTTTAAGGTTGGGTTATATTAATCTGTATTTCTGAGGAATGGTACATTATCTTTTCATGTGAACATCACACCGCGTGAGTTGACTACCATCGCATGCATTTCACGAAAAATGATGCGTTATATTGTAAGCAGTATGTTCGTTTGACAATATTTCTAGAGTTTACAATCTTTCTAGTTATTTTACAATCTAACGTGCTTGACAATTTTACTTTGACATATCCACAAATACACATTATTCTAAAAATAGCCCGTGAAATACTCTCCAAATTACCTACCACTTTCCTCCAATAACAGTACTACGAAGCCAAAGCTAAATTCCTGTCTGATAGCGTACCATTTTATATCAACTTGACAGGAAATTATAGGTTTCGGCGAACCTACGTGAAAGTATGCCTACCTTCCAACATACTGAAGTACAGGTTATGTCTAAGGAGGCACATTTATATGCAAAACATGTCATTTTTTGTGCGAGCATCCTGTCTAGAAGTCGTAAATTATGTTGGAGGTATACGATTTATTGGGGTTCCATCTATCTGGCAGAATCTTGTTGCTCCGAAATTCATTTAGCATAACACACTTGGTATAATTTTCTTTAAACGAATATATTAAAGGCATATTTTTTTTTAAATATACTTATTGTTTGGGTGAATGTGTGTATGACCGAATTTCGAATGGCATACTTTTAGATGGCAGTTTTTTATTTGGCATAATTACCTTTGGCATTGTTCAAATTTCGCATAATTTCGTTTAGAATAATGTTTATTTAGAACGACGATTATTTGATATAATTTCACTTGGCATACTATGAAGATTGCAGAATTTCATTTGGAATAATTTTATTTGGCAGTATTGCCATTTTTTAATGCCACAAAATAGCATTTTAACCTTAATTTAAAATTAAAATATTATCTTAAAAAGTGAATATGTTGTGCTAGAAAAGTTAGTGACAGAAACAAATCGCTCCAAAACCGACTCCACGTAGTCTTGTCTGCCCTACCCCTAGAGTGTAATTTAAAATCGCGTAGGCGCGGAGGGGCGAGGCGGGCCGCGAGCTGAGGAGCAGGTGGTTTTAACACTCGCCGCCGCGGCTGAGGCTGGCCGGCTACGCCGGCCAGCAAGCCGAAGCTGCGGTGGTGAGCGTTGAAACACATCTGCGACGAGAAGCTCGCGTGGGACCGCCGGGGCCCCGCAGCGCCGGAGCCGTGACAGAAACCATGCATGCATGTTGCATTCTCGTTTGCTGCATGCTTGCTGCATGCTTGCTGCATGCTTACTGCATGCTTACTGCATGCTTGCTGCATGCTTGCTGCATGCTTGCTACATGCTTACTGCATGCTTACTGCATGCTTACTGCATGCTTACTGCATGCTCATTGCATGCTCATTGCATGCATGGTATATGCGGGTTTGCATGTTTGCTGCATGCTTGCTGCATGTTTGATGCATGCTAGCTGCAGGCTTGCTGCATGCTTGCTGTATGCTTACTGCATGCATGGTGTATGCAGGTTTGCATGTTTGCTGCATGCTTGCTGCATGCATGGTGTATGTTTGTTTGCATGTCTGCCTGCTTCTTACAGGAAAATAAAAACCACATGATCTCAATCTACTGTTTTAATAAAAGAAAGAAAGAAAATTATCTTTATTTAGCCGTTAAACCCAAAATATTATGATTTTCACCTGCAGGCCACGAGTGCCATACGCTCGAAAAACATAAAGAAACACATAATATCGTCGAAAGATTTTGCACTAGTACCAACTAAGTAAAATTATTGTAAATTTTATTAAATTAATAACACTGGTATAATTGAATAACGTATAAAATTTATAAAATATATTCATAAAATACATGCAAAAATTACAAAATAGGGAAAAGATGATTCAAACTATAAACTTCCTGAGATGTGATAGATCTGCCATTCAATGACTATTGATATGAAATTTATGCCAATAGATGATTCTAACCCTAAACTTTCTGCGATAGGATGGTTCAACGTTTAATGTTTATGCATATGAAATTTATGCAAAACGATGATACTGACCTCCAACTATCTGCGACAAGATGGTTCGACTTTTAATTTTTATGCATATGAAATTTATGCCTTTAGATGATTCTGACTTACAAAATTATGAGTTTGAATGTATGATAAATGCGTGTCTGCCAAACGATTTTCTGCGAAATGAAGTTTATGCTATCCGCTGTTATGCAAAGTAATAATATGGCATAAAAAGTTCTGCTATAAAGGGTGGACCCGATTTATTGTTCGACAATACATAGAACATATTTTTTTAAACTGTTAGAGTGCTAGGGTAAGCTTCTATTGGAGTATTAGACCTTTTATGGTGGAAGACGGCAGACGAATGGTCTATTAGACCGATTTTAGTGGGATATAACATCGTGAGGACACTAAACAAGCCTGAATTGCCGGATAGATTTCTCGATGGCATGTAAAACCAAGTATGAGGCCTATGGACGGAATAAAGACTCGGACACCAGGTGACAACCGCGAAAAATAGAAGGAAGAAGTGGGTGGAAGTATTTGGAAAATCTATATACATTTAATAAAATCGTAGTAAAGTCAAAACTGTACATTGAATATTTTTTTAAAGAATATTTGGGGCGTGATCTACAATCGAAATCGAAACCAAAAATATAGTTTTTAGAATTTTTGTCTGTTTGTCTGTATGTATGTTTGGGCTAAACTCAAAAAGTACTGCATGGATTTACTTCAAATTTTGCACGAATATTACTAAGAGGTCGGGTCAACATAAAGGCTACATATTATCACAGTATCACCTATTGTTGGTGCTGTAGAGCCTTCACGCAGACGACGTCGCGGGCAGCAGCTAGTTTATTAATAGTGTGAATTTCTAGTCATTACTACTACGATGAATAGAGCAAAATGGTAAATTATAGAAAACTAATAGGCGGACTCTTTATTAATTTACCTGATTATTGTCTTTTTAATGGTTTATGATCAGACAAGTATTAATGAAGATGATATGAAATCATAAACCAACACATTGACGTCAAACACTATTTAATATTTGTGTTATCCTTCACTTTGAAAATTAGGTACTTACGTAAACATGCGGTTATATTATTGTCTTGAATAATACTTGAAAGCCTTTGCGGTCATACATAAAGTTTATATAGCTCGATGTAATGTTTCGCCAAAGTGTTATACCATTCAGGGACTGGGTAGTCAACATGACAAAATGTTAAACGGTTGGAATGTGCAGGGGTCAAAATGTCTAGGTATACGGACCTGCTGTCTATGTGGCAAAAAGTATCAACGTAAAAATGTGCATGGTTAAAAAAACTGGTTGTCTGTAAAGTCGGGTTACTGACGATAGTTGAACGTCACAACGTCTTAAGAAAATACTGATGGAATGGTAGCATTTTTTGACACCACATTCACTTTTCACTGCACTTGATACTCGATCAAAACATGTAAATGTGCTATAGTATAGCAGCTGTCCACGCAGACGCATCGCTCACTCAAGTAGGAGAGAGACGGATGTCGAATGGATGTCGAACGCTGCCGAACGCAAAGGCCGATTGTGCTTCTTTGTCACTCGTTCCGCGCTCTCGCTTGCACTTCAAGCCTTACATGGAACGCCTCAGAGCAATCAGCGAGTAACGCCGCATGAGGTAACGCCGCATGAGTCATGTTTTTTCGTGCGTGCAGCCGGCTCTATCGAATTATAATACACGTCAAAAGGAGAGGAGTTAAAATACATCACAAGAAAAACCATAATTAAAATAACTAATAAGTATTTCACTGCCTTGTTGTTTTAGTAGTCGTTAGTGCGACTGCTGAGCACGAGGTACTGGGTTCGATTCCCAGGTGGGGCAAAATGTTATTGGGTTTTTCTATAATATGTATTTTTATTTTTAAGTTGATTATGATTATTTTTATTGGCATGTGTATTTAATTTGGTTGAATTTAATAGATGAAATTGTTATAAATTGAAAATATTGTGTCATTATGTAATGTGACTGTATGAATTTGTGTGATTTGTTTTTGAGTCTGTGATACTGGAATTAAAATGATTTTATTTTTATTTATTTATTTTATAAGGAATTTCTTCGAAAGTCTGGATTTGCGCCCCGTTGCTGGTAATAGGCTCGCTCCCTATTACATGCAACTTAAGACAAAACTGGCAAAATATAAGTGTACTGGCTACGCCTCTGCCGAACCCTTCGGGGTTTAAAATCGTGATGTTATGTTATGTTAAGTATTTCACCACATAGCAACATTGCCCAAGAGAAACTGACACAGATGATTCACTCCTACCTATTAGGTACCTACCTATTCAAGTAACAAAGTAAACTATGGTCGTATAGCACACCCATCTACTTACGAACGGGGCCCACGACGCAATGCACCATAAAAACCGAAGATAAGGCCGACTCACTTTTATCACCGTACTGGTATAGCTCCATTATCTTATCCGTCACGAGTTCAGCACGATACGTCAAACGGGAGACAACGTCATTTTTTATTTTCGACGGAATGAAGAACAGGAATGGAGGTTTGAAAAGCAGTTTGATCTACCCTGAAGGTAGTTGTAAATCGAGACAGTCGTCTGGTGGCGATGGCGGTGACGTCACTTGGAAGCGCGGGCGCAATTCTCTTCCCGACAAATTCGACGCTACGCAGCATAACTATTAGGTTTATTTTAGGTTTCTTTTTTTGCTACACACCCTCGCCACGTCTCTTCTGCATAAACCGCTCACGTATGTGTTGTGTGAGTGAGATGCAGTTAAAGAGGAATGGCACTATCTCTTTTTGGTTTTGACATTTCGTATGACGGCCTGTGATTCGTTTTGAAAGGAATTTACATGATAACAGACGAAATGTTAAATCGCAGCGTACTGTGTTTTAAATTATTTAGTTTGATGGGTTGGTCGGTAAATACCCCATTTAATTTCACTACTCAAATGTTGCTTTGTGGTCTTGTAATATTCTAGAAAGCAGTAACTATATAGAAAGGTTTTTAACACATTTAGCTATTTTATTAAATGCTAGTTTTATTATGGTTTTTACCACATTTAGCTATTTTATTAGATGCTAGTTTTATTATATTTTGCGATAGGCTTGATGCCTAGTTAGTTGACCACATTACATGACATACAATTAGGTAACCAGTAGTCAGTGAATCACTTAATGAAACATGTATAGTAATAAACACAATAATGCATAGGTACCTAATAACGATCATATTACTCAATTGTTTACGAACAGTCAATGAAAACGCACATCCGTCATAAGCTGGCCACAGTAAAGTGGTTTACTAGCAGTAAATGTAATCAATAATAGTGACTTATGTGCTGCCCTCACTTTTTACTCCTACTAGATACTAAGAACCTTTATAGATGACGCGTTTACGAGATAGAAGTCGCGCGTTATTGTGACATAACATTGACAGCTGTCAATCAAATGAGTATCAAATCTAAAAGTTCACTTTCTTTAAAATATACATATATGGGATTAGTATTGTTAATCCTTCTTCTTCTTCTTCTTCGTACTCCCACTTACAGACAAGGGAGTATATCTTGTATGCAATTTGTAGTTTACAGTTTGTGTTGTTGATTTCCGCGACATCGCGCGTGTTTTTGCCGCGCGTAATACGCCTCATCTGAACAAGCACTTACCCAAATATGGAAGCATAAAATTGGGCAATATCCTTTAGAACGGCGGCTTAAAGCAGTCAGCTTTTAAAGATGGCGTTTAATATACCAAGACGTAATAAAAATATGACCGAACAGGATATAGGGTGGGCAGAGTTATAGCGTTTGGACGCTATAGAAATATTATGGGAATGGATAAAATGAAGAAATGAGTACATAAGGAAGACTGAAAGTGGCGCCGGCGACTGAAAAGTTGTGTGGTAATGAGGAAAATGTCATTAGGGAAGTTTTGAGTCTGAGTGGATGGGTAAAAGAGTAGAGGAAGACCAAAGAAACGATGGATGGACTGTGTGAAGGTGTGGTTTGGCACAAAAGGAGGCTGTGTCTGCTGGGATGACGAGTAAATGAAAAATATGGAAGATGAAGACATATTGCGCCAACCCCAAATAAATGGGTATAAGGGGAAGAGAATGATGTTGGGAGGACAGGAAAATGGAGCGGATAAATACTTCACGTTCGTTTTTTTAAACATTTAATTCAGTAAACTACAATCCTACTTAAACAAAATAACAAGCTCCAAAATTATTGTATTGTACAACGGGCTTGGTGTCTGCAACTCCACGTTTGCGTATGGGCTATAATGCACCACGCGGGCCCAGTGCGGGGTGGTAGGTCTTCGAATTTTTGGTTCTAGGACATAGGTTCCGGTTTCCTCACGATGTTTTCCTTCACCGTTTTTGATAGCAGTGGTGATGAAATAAATTACACAAAGGAATGCGCCTGTTTGGGTTGGAACCCACGACTTACTGTTCGTAAGTCGGGGCCGCCACCACTGGGCCACCGCTGCTCTCAAGCTCCAAAATTAATATCAAAAGTGAAGCCTAAATACTTAGGTGCTTTAGAAATATTTTAATATTCTCAGATGTTAAAGAATTTTCTCCGACATAAAGCGACAAAAAATAAGCAAAACACATTATCTTGAAGAGCATTCTTCGTAGTAATATTAGCTTCTTCATAATTTAATCAAAAAAGGCCCAGCCTCCAAGATTAAAAAAGTCATATCTTTTTTTTTCTGAAGCCAATAGATAACTGTGTAAGTGTAACCTGCCAGAGTTTATTATGAAAATACTTATTTCGCGTCATAAGCCTGGCCGCAGTGATAAGGGCATTCCTAAATAAAAACTCTCTTCGTAAATCTCCGAAATTTTATCCCCTTTTTATTGGAGCAGCCGGTTCAGGAATATTTATATTAAGTCTTTCTGCGAACCTGCGTCATTGTTGGATTGGGGATGAATGTTGGTAGGTGTTATGCAAATAGGTAAAGGAGATACTTTCTTACATTTACTTGACGTAAACATCACGCTTGTAACCAACGAAGGGTTGGGCAGAGGTGTATTTATTAATAGTACACCTATATTTCACCAGTTATATTTTAAGTCTCATGATGGAATAGGGTGCGAGCCTGTTGCCAGAGACCTCGCCAAACTGAGATATTCCTGTTGGAAAAATCCAGTAATAATATTATTTGTCCGACCCGGCAATCGAACTCAAGACCGTATTCTCAGCAGTCGCCATTCTGACTACTTGAGCAATGAGACAGTTGGCTAAGTGCGCTTTCATTTAAGTATTCATTAAAGTGTTAGATTGTGTTTAACTTAGTGAAAACGGCATTTCATGACAGACTGTATATGTAGGTACATAAATTACATTATCTGTCACCGTAAAATTGTCAAATACGTTATATTGTAATATCGCTAGCGATATTGTAAAATCTCGAAATATTGTCAAATGAACATACTGCTTACAACAAAACGCATTGTTTTTCGTGATATGCATGCGAGCTTCTTTGTTAATTTAACTTGTTTTAAGCTTTTACGGTTTAAAACTGAACTTAATACAATTACAACATCTTACGCAACAGCATCGAAATATCGGGAGCTCAAAATTATGAACAATCATGGAAGACATCCAGTAACCTGAGAGTGACTGTATATACTTCTGTATTGAGCTCCATCATCTATACATATAATAATTCAGGTATGTCCCCATCTAGAGAATGATATTTGTAAAGCTTTTATATGCTCCTCAGCTGATTGATTTTTTAATTCACTAAACTCTATATATAGTCTATAGTCTCTCTTAGTAAGATAATCTACTATTAATAAATAGATTTTATGATTAAAGAAAAACATTTCAGCTCCATATCAACTCCATGATGTTTTTATTCATCAGAAGTCGAGCAATAATGAGCAGTTCCTAGAATAAAAACGATTGAGATATTTACGGTACAAGATTCAAAATCATTTATAACATTCAATCTGCAATCAATTGCTATTAAAAAGGAAACAATTGAGAAAAAGAAAGATTTAGAAGCGACATCCAATACAATAGAAAAATAAACAATTGTAAGTAAAAATACTTGCGGAATCTGTAATAGACGATCAGTGAATTACGTCTTATGAATAATTGAAATCCTGAATAAAATAACAAAATTTAGCAGAAGGAGAGCGGTTAAAAACATGTTTATTGGATAAACAACCAAAGGGCACACAATATTTATTCCCAAACGTTCATTGTTTGCTTAACCGGAATAAAAGACAAACAAATATACGATCATACAATTAATTATTTATTATCATAAGAAAATACTTGCTCTGCGGTAGATAATGCTGTACTTACTTAGTAGAAATTTATGAGCTATCTGGGGCGATGTATTAATTGAGATTTAGTGAGCTATATATTTTGATGGTCTAATATGGCTTCTATGTACTTTCAGGGGCAATATGTGGTTATTTTTCCAAGCTATATGAATATAGTCATATCTATATCAACTGCGAGGCTGCGGACGATGCTATCGAGTCTGAAAAACCAATGAGATGAATGAAGAGACTGAACCCCACACAGAGTCTCTTTTCGGGAGAAGTTATTTGATGATTTCCCATCCGAAAAAAAAAGGAAGTACTAGAGTTTGAATATGGTACCATGTTCTGCGACCTATCTTTTTCTAAATGCTATATAGAACTAGTGTTTAAAATGACGGTCATAAAACGAAACAACCTATCACAATCTAGGTAGCACCTAGGCATTTACAGGCATCCAGTAAATTTTAGCATCATGAAATTAAGAAATAACCTTCACAGTGGCCAATCACATCAAAAAGTCATATTGACCGAGGTAAGACATACCACGCGCTTGTTTTAGCTTTTGCAACAACTAGGACAGGTTAGACCGTCCTTTCTAGTCCTTTTGCTTCGTCAAACTATACCAGTACATATTCTCTTATCCAAGCTAGCTGTGGCGAGAGACTAGTAGAGATAATTCCTGAAGGTTGAGAATAAATAATAGTGCTTTAGCTTGGATCCTAGGAAGTTTTTTTTTCCTTTTAAAGGTTTTATTATTTATATTACAATCTAGCCTAATAATCTAATAATCTAGTAAAATTATATCTAAGAACACGTCCATTGCGTTTACTTAGCGTCTATTAAGGCGATGTCACTTTGTTCTTGTGTCCATATAAATAGCTAGGTACTATATTTCACTCACGGTAAATTCACAAATATAATAATATCACTCCATTACGCTACACTAACTCAAAAGGTTTAGTCCTTTTGAGCCTTCATAGTATGTCCGTGTTATCGAGGAGCTGGATGGCCTCGACATTAACATGATGATGAAGCCGATGTTCGTGAGCTTCTGCATATTTTTGGATCCCAGGAAGTGTTAAAATGACCGTGCTAAGCGGACGTGTATCATCAATCCCTACTTCTATACTCAATACGGAGTCAAGTAGATAAGGATGCATGCAGAAATGGCATCCTACCTTGTGGCCACTCTTTGTGCCGCCTATCTGTAGTGGGATCCCTTCTTTTCGCATAATGTTTTTTGTCCTAATATACTTCGGCATAACAATTTTGGCACAATTTGTTTTGGCATAATAATACTTTGGCATAATTTTTTTAGGCATACATTTTATGTTGGCATAATCATGTTAGAGACTAATTTGTTTTGGCATAAATTTTATTCGCATAATGTTAGTAGGCCTAATGACTATTAGTATAACGTTAGTAGGCCTAAAGACTTTTAGCATAACGTTAGTAGGCCTAATGACTATTAACATAATAATATTTTGGCATACAAAAACAATGTTCATGCAAATTATTTATTATAAATATAGAAGACATTTTCAATCGCGAGAAACGTTTATTTCACACAGCAGTGAATTAGTTAACTTCAATCAGTTAACTAATTCACTGCTGTGTGAAATAAACAATCTTCTATTATGGGAAATAAATATGGCAGTTATTCCTCAGATAGAAGTTTTACTGATTGAAATAGTAGTCCTTAATTATTTATTTTAGGTGTATATTTTTAGCAATTTCTTGTAAATATTCTAGTTTAGAAGGATACTCATCTTTTTTACTAATGATTTTTTCATTTTTTTTGGTTTTGTCCGTGTATTTTTTTTTTTTGGTATAAGTGATGTTACAACATCCAGTTTATCTATTTCAATGGTTTGATGTCTTATTTCCTGAATCTTTTTTGCCAAAAAAATTAATCCAGTATGTTGTTTTCCCACAAAATGAGCAAATCTATTGTGCCATGCTTCTGCATGATTTTGTGTCCTGGGTATATTTTCCTTTACTAGTAAATACGTACTCCAGACTTTGGGTGGAAATAGTGGTGGTGAACTTGTAGTGCCCCATACATAATTCTGAGCAAACCAATTAGCTATAGTACCTGTAATAATCAAATAATATTGTTGGTTAAAAAATTAATATGCTGTGCAACAAAAGTTAGTGACAGAACCGAATTGCTGCAAAACCGACTTCACGTAGTCTTGTTTGTCCTACCCCTAGAGTGTTATTTAAAATCGCGTAGGCGCGTAGGGGCGAGGCGGCCCACGGGCTGAGGAGCAGGCGACTGCGAGCGAGCCGCCGCGGCTGAGGCTGGCCGGCGAAGCCGGCCAACAAGCCGAAGCTGCGGTGGTGAGCGTAAGCCGTCTGCGACGATTAGCACGCGTGGGGCCGCCGGAGGGCCGCAGCGCCGGAGCCGTCACAGAAACCCTGCCTGCTGCATGCTGCTTGCTTGCATGTTGCATGCTGCACGCTTGCTTGCATACTGCATGCTTGCTTGCATGCTGTTCTATTCTACCTACAATATCAAGCGCCTACAAATTTCATTAGAGCAATATTGTATAAACGTGTATAGTGTCTAATATTCTAGGTGTTAATAATTATTTCACTGTTATACCTATAAAATATGTTTTAATATTTTTATGCGTTATTTATGCTTAACTTTTATGCTTTAGGATATTATGCTTAAAAAAGTTATGCTTTAGAACTTTATGCTTAAAAAAGTTATGCTTTAGAACTTTATGCTTTAAAATATTATGCCTAATCATTGTTATGGTTACAGACATAATGCTTAAAAAAATTATGCATGAGCTGTTATGCGTAATTATATTATGCGAAAATATAATTATGCCAAACAACATTATGCTAAGTTATATTAGGTCTTAAAATTTTATGCTAATGGATAGGGAACCATCTGTAGTATGCAAATGCATGCTTGATATTAACGACAAGTTTGTATCGAGAATTTGTCTGCTAAGGCAATCATAAGCAGAAGTTTCCGGTAGAAGCGGTAGAACTGGTAATAGAAAGAGCAGCAACAAGTATGGATAGAAAAACTGATGAGAAAAATCTGACAAACTAATGATGGAGGGTGCTGTGTTGTGGTCTTGTTATGCAGGGTATGGCAGATAAGTATGTTGTACAGGAAGAGTTGATTGCTTGAACGATAGACATGCCACAAGAAGGCATCATTTGAACAATGCACACAGTCGAAATGTAAAAAAAATATTCAACGAAACAGAAGAACTGAATATATAACCCAGCAACCAAATATTCTCGTTATTCAAATCATCATCTGCGTAGCTTTTTCCCAACTATGTTGGGGTCGGCTTCCAGTCTAAACGGATGCAGCTGAATACCAGTATTTTACATAGAGCGGCTGCCTAGCTGACCTCCAGAACCCAGTTAGTATTGAGGAATACGATACCCTTGGTAAGACTGTTTACCAAAATTCTCGTAGTTCAAATATTACCAGAAAATACAGGGTTAATTTAGAAACTCATAAATGAAAATAACACAAACATTTAAACCAAAATGGAATAAGGTCAGCGAATTTTACAATTGCAATTCATAATCTCCCCTTTTTCGCAAAACAAGCAGTTTTAACATATTCAAAATCCTCTTTGCTGATTATTCTGAACTTTTAGCAAAGCGTTGCGTTCCGCGATAACTTAAATTCAAGTTATTCAAGCTGACACTTTTTTTTCGAGATTTATTTTTCGTAGATTCTACAACAATTTGAAATTGGACTTTTATATTCTACAGAAAACATTGGCTGGTAATTTTGTTTGCTACATTTTTCATTTTTTGTGATCCATAGACATCATATTTCCTAGAATATTTCATTTGTGTTCAGCGTTTGCTTTTTTTTTCTGTTTGCGTTAGCATCAAATATCAAAATGGCTACCTGATAGATACCGTGTTAGTTTTCTAATAACCACAAAACTTGTCTACAATATATCGCGTGTAAGTAATAATTCAAATATGCGTTACGCAAGTTAAAACTTTATCTGATACCTATTAAAAAATAAAATACAAATTTAAAAATTATTTAGTTACGAAACAGTGAAAGCGTTTGTAATCAAACATCGCTTCTGTTAACAATACTTGTAACAAAATGAATAAAAAAACTCGTTATTTAAGTACGTTGAAAATCGTTTCACCAGTTAACCTCAGGGTTTCAGCCAACAATGAGCTATTTAAGATATAAAAAGTAATAGCAGAGCAATTCATATAACTTCTAACAATGTGATATAAGGTTTTTGTCAACTAAAGAATTGTTTGTACATAATATAATTTTTAACCGTGTAATACCCGTTAATATTGATGAATTGCATTAATTAATACAGGTTTCTCTTACAAGATTATAACAGTATTTCAATCAGGCATTGAACATAAACTCAACAAGAAATCAAATCGTAACCACACTTCAAGAGAATGAGGGCAACGCTCCACTTTCCGGCTATAACCGGTTTTAGTCGTCGACGGGACCAACACGGCTGCTACTTTACCGTTCCGATTACACGTAAACGTGCTTTTTTACAACGACTATTTTGAATATCCTGATACGTTACAAGATTGTTCGATTTTCGAATGTGTTTCGAGCATGACGCATTCTTCTATGACGACGGCCAGTCCTTTAAAATTGCAGTAGTGTTGCCAACTTTGTAACAGAGTGGGGTTTAGGATTTTCCATGCGCTTAGACACATTGACACAACTTTCAAGTATGTGGTATTTGGCATAGTCATTTAAACAGCACTTGAATAAGTAAATACGTAGCTGGGGCATTCAAGCCTCTCTAAAACAATTAGTACGTAGGTACCGGCGGGACAGAGTACCGCTTAATGTATTCCCTGACTGTCACTGAATAAAAACTACCTCCGCTTATTTTGGCTCCGAAACGAATTATTTTCCCGCCAGATTTTAAACGACATTTTAAATTAATTATGGAACAAGCGGCGGAAACTCAATGACATCGTCTTTCCGATGCCGGAAGGTTTTAATTTTTTTTTTCTGTGTAAAACAATGAAGCCCAGATAATTTCGGGTTTTATTTATGGCTGTGAGTAAATTGATATTGGAAAAAACATGAAACATTTTATGCGGAGAATTAACAGCGGTAATTGAGTTGATAAGTTAGTTATTGTACAAAATAATGGACAGACTGTACGCGGAATTTTGAAGTAAAAAACACGTTGGTTGGCACTTTGTGTTAAACCATAGACTGATGTGAGAAACCAAAAAAAAAGACGTTCGCAACTAAAATAACGTAAAATTAAAACCTCACAGCTTGTTCAAATAGTTTACCGTTGACTTATTTTATGATCTAAATCTTGAATTATTTAGCGACATTCTACCTTTCCGAATCTCAGCCACACCTTGTAAGAATTGAAACGTTTTTATGGCTAAACACTATTATCATCTCATGGCTATCACAAGACACGAAGTAACCCTTCAACAAGTCCTGAGAAAATTATTTAATACAATAATTAATTAATAACCTAGCTATTTAGAACGCCTACATAAATAATGTATTAATTACCAGTTACCACCATGGTTATTATTTATCTAAATATGTCAACAAGCGGTCGCAACCAGCAATTAAGACCCACTCAGACAAGCAATGAATGAGATGACTCATTAGTTTCATTAATTGCCACCAGAGGTCGTCTTACTAGTTTGAAAAACTGTCTTTAGGTACGGTCGATCAAGCTATTTGGTTTACATTTTACAATGTATTTTGTATGTTAAAATGTGAACCAAATAGCTTGGTCGACCGTACTACATGAGAATGCATTTTGGTTGTGTTGAATCGGAACTCTGCGAACCGTAAACGTTAATTTTGTCGTGGTAGACCAGCTTCAGCTACATTTTGATAATTCAGTAGGTCTAGCCCGAACTCGAAGAGTAAAACGTAATTTAAATTCGAACGAGATAAAATTCAGAATACTCCTGTGTCACTTGATAATTTATATTTGTTGTTAAAATTGTATTTATGACTATAGTAACTATTAGTGATACTCATCGTGCTTGTAGCAAAATTTCAACCCAAAATGCAGTGGCGGCGTAAGGCGTGGGCGGTGTGGGCCACCGCCCACGGCCTCGCGGTGCAAAGGGCCTCGCGCCTCACAGCCGAAAAAAAAAATTAAAAGTACGGAAATCCAAAAGTATACGCCACAAGGTTCAGTATGAAGTTAGAGTACATTCCAAATCCATGCATTTAGGATAGTTCGGTGGTTCGTACCTAATTTCCCCGTACATGACGATGATAATGATAACCTTAGACGCGACTCGTCTAAGATTTATATAATATTTTTCTTTTTTCGGATGGGAAATCATCAAATGACTCATGGAGCGTCAGATTTTTACTGACTAAAACCCATCCATGTTCCTTCTTAGCCTTTTGTGTACCAGTGCCTCGGTATCTCTTTGGAACAGTGCCGCAGCCCCGGCAGGCATCGGCCCTTGCGGTCCCCTTCCATTGCTGACATCGCTTTGAAGCGGGCGTGAAACATTCGCGTGCCGTAGACACGGTCTGTCATCATAAGACGAACGGCCGTTCGGACGTCGACCTAGCTCATAGCTCACCGTCCACAGGCCCGCGCCTACGGTGCACGTCCGGTGCGTCTCCCGCGGCGGCGGCTGGGACGAGAGGTTCTCTCCCTTTCGCGTTTCACCACTTCCTTCGCTAGCATGACTGCTTCGTAGAAAGAGGTTACGGATTCCCATTCCGTCTCGCTCCGGACCATTCAAAATATTTTTATCTGCGACTTTTCTGTTAGTATTTGCACTCGACTTCCATTTTTTTCGCGGGCTCACTCATTCATTCAAGCAGCTACCGCATGCAGGTCGCTTCATCATCATCATCATCATCATCAGCCATAATGTTCCCACTGCTGGGACACGGCCTCCGCTCAATGAGAGGGTATGGGCTATAATCTACCACGCGGGCCCAGTGCGGATTGGTAGATGTCACATGTCTTCGAATTTTTGGTTCTAGGACATGCCGGTTTCCTCACAATGTTTTCCTTCACCGTTTTGAGAGCAGCGGTGATGAAATAAATTACACAAAGTAATGCGCCTGTCTGGGTTCGAACCCACGACTTACTGTTCGTAAGTCGGGGCGGCCACCACTGGGCCACCGCTTCTCCTTCATGCAGGTCGCTTCATGTTACTTAAATAATAGTGTTACATATTTTAAAAGGATAACACGTGTTTAATTATTAGATATTCGAGGGTGATACCTGATTTAGAAAAGAGTCGCACGCCGCATGAGTCATGTTTTTTCGTGCGTGCAGCCGGCTCTATCGAATTATAACGTTGTCACGTCAAAAAAAACTACAAACACTAAAACTACTTTGACTTTGAAAAATTGGATTTGATTAATGATTTTGATGATTATAATTCTGTAACTACATAATTATGTCATAAAGTCGCAAACGATATTTTCATCAACATACAACTTAGCATTGCTCTGCAAATTGAAAAAACGTAAGAACATTTGAATTTCGCGGGCCACCCTCTCCTTAAACTTCAAAGTACAAATATTAATTGTTCCAGTACCCCCTTTCTTAGAATAAATCCTTGAAAAGTCTAAAGTGGCTAAGATGAAGTAGTTGCTTGTTTATAACGCTGCCGTCATAACAAAGAAGGCCGTAACTAACAATTTTGTCAAAAATGAGTTATAACCATATTTGGAATCAGCAAAGAAAATGCTATCTTGTGGTCTTACTCACAAAGCTGTATCTCGTAAGAGATCAAAGATAGCATAAGCATTTTAGCCCTAACTACGACATAAATTATGGTTTTTGAATCAGAAAAGCCTTAATTACACAATAACGGCTTTTTTTTGTTAGTATTTTCGTAATTCTAGTCTGGAAGGCCGCAATTACCAATTAAATATTGTTAAGCTTTAAATATTAAATAAATTTACTACTAGAAAAAGGCCTAACTACGCAATAAGGGCTTTTTACATAAGTATTTTGAGGAAAACTTCCTCATTCAGATGCTATGCCAAGCCAAGCTAAGCCGTAATTACATTCTACGCAATTACGCCCTTAGAGATAAGTATTTCACAAATTATAATTATTTTTTTGCTAAGAGAAAAGGGCAAAAATAAAATAAAATGAATACGCATGTCTGATTTTAAATAAATTATGGTTCAACATATAGCCTATATTTTTTGACGTTTTATAAAATAAGCATCACTAACTAAAACCATTCAGTAAACCGCGGGCCTCCGTTTTAGATAAAACTTCAATTATCTCGGAATCAACGTTGACGTAGTTACGGCCTTCTTTCTAATGACGGCAGAACGGGTGAAGAGTGCATTGAAAAACAAAATCTAAAATAAAAAACTAAAAACAGTAACAATAAATTATCATGTGATAACGGGCTACTACGGAACCCTTCACTGCGCGTGGCGCGACACGCACTTGGCCTGTTTTGAATTTTCGAAGTTTAGTCATTGGAGATCACTATGGAGTTCAGTAAAACCAAAAGTAGATAATTTCATTTTTTTCGAACATTTCTTTTTCTTTTTTTTTTTTAAGTTACAAAGAAGTATAAGTAAAAACTTAGATTTGTTTCTTTATTACAAAACTGATCAATTTGAGGTGATTTTTTTATTTTCCTTTCGTTTTGCACCATCTGAGGGCCTCGCTAAATGTACCTTGCCCACACTAAATTTAGGTCTTGCGCCGTCACTGCCAAAATGTTACATTTTTCATTTAAATTTAAAGAGTCTTTCGTTCGACTCTACGTCGTGCGTTTGTACTAGCTCCTCTAGTAGTAATAAAGACATATAATATGGCAAAGAAAAATGAAAAATGGAAAAGAGTGGCCTCCCTGATGCGTCGCCTACGGGGCAGCACCAACAGCCTTCTGAACACCATTTTGGGAAGGGTTGATTGTCCGGTTGTGAGACACTGGAATACCGTTCACGGTTCTGAAGTGGTCCTTTTCAATGTAAGATAGTGTATGATTGATAATTTTTAATTAGTATTGTGACATTGAATAATATTATACTAACATAGTTATAAGTATGATTTGCTAACAATGCTAAGTGCTAAGAATTGATTGTTTTTTTTTTTGTTATGTATTTAGGTATTTTATTGAATGGATTATTTGTTGATATTTTTGATTACGTTGACATTCTTTAAATTATATTAATTTTACTAACATAGACATAAGTGTGTTACTAACAAATTATGGATCAAATATGGTCTGAAATAAAATGATTATTATTATTATTATTATTATTAATATAGTAGCAATGGAAAATGCTCTGATGAGAATCTTATTTACTTTTTCTTCTGATTTTACATTATTGTGACACTATGAGAAATTATACGAGCACACTATTGTTAAACATAATATGATACAGGTGGGTTTCGCTTCTATGGGTTTTTTCACATAGCTGACGATTGTGTTTTAGCAATTTTATACTTAATCACCTTAACAATAAAATTCGAAATCGAATAAAGATTTTAAGGCTTATGTTAGTCTTACGGTATTTGTAGCGGTGAGTCATCACCACACATTTTTAAAAACAATAATGATTGTTCCGTCTATGGCAACCTGTGATAAATTTGAAATAACTTCCGAATAGCAATTCTGTGTCACAAATGACGTCACTTTATTCTTAGAATTTACGTAGGTTCTCTCTTTGAGCACACAATTAATGATAAGGAAGTAAAAACAAACAGATGATTAAGAACTTTATTTGTGTCAAATTTTAGATTCTGAAACATTTCTCCGACATTTGTTTCGCCGTTGATCGGTTCACCGACAGAACGATTCACTTTTCATTTTTTCTCCGACAGAACTTTTCAATGACGAACGATTCGCCGACAGAACGATTCACTTTTCATTTTTTCTCCGACAGAACTTTTCAATGACGAACGATTCGCCGACAGAACGATTCACTTTTCATTTTTTCTCCGACAGAACTTTTCACCGGCGAGCGATTCGCCGACACAACTCTTCATCTGCTCCTGGGTTATAAAACATAGGTATTCGAAATGTAGACCTGTTTCCGTCTAGCTCCCTTTTTTTTAGGATGGGAAATCATCAAATGACTTTTCCCACTCTGGGCGGAGCGGGAGGGAGTGTCAGACTCTTACTGACTAAAACCCATCCATGTTCCTTCCTCGCCCTTTATGTTGCGGGGCCGCGGTATCTCTTTCGAACAGGCCCGCAACCCCGGCAAGCTTCGGCCCTTGCGGGCCCCTCCCCTTATGCTTACATCTCTTTGAAGCGCGCGTGGAACACGAACGCGCCGTCGACACGACCTGTCGTCGTTAGACGGACGGACGGCTAGCTAGCCCATAGCCAACCGTCCACAGACCCGCATCTACGGTGGCTGGTAGCCACCACGTGGCCCCCGACGCCCGGTGCGTCTCCCGCGGCGGCCGGGAAGAGAGGCTCTCTCCCTCTCTCGTTCCACCACCTCCTTCGTTAGCATGACTGCTTCGCAGAAGGAGGTGACGGCTTCCCATTCCGTCTCGCTCCGGACCATGGATTGAACCAGGGCCGGACGCGAGAGGTCGCCGCCGCCGATCGCCGCTACGAGGACACGGCGGTGCTCCGCCCACCCAGGGCAGACTTCCACCGTGTGCTCCACCGTGTCCTCCGGTCGATCCTCGCAGTGCAGACACCTGGACGTTTCCTCTCGCCCGATTCGGTGCAGGTACCTCCCGAAACATCCGTGTCCGGTGAGGACCTGCGTCAGGCGGAAGGTGAGGACGCCGTGGCGCCTCTCCAGCCAGCGTGCCCGCGTGCCCTCCGTTTAGCTCCCTTAGGTGGATATTGGTACTTACAGAGATGTATGAATATATTTTTTTTTTTGAAAAATGTATGTTTTATTCGGGCCAGGGGCGCGGGCGAGGTGTCCAGTGTTTAAATTTATGTATTAGTATTATATTGTATTATTGATTGTATTTTGTGTGTATTTGTGTGTTTCTTTAAAACAATAAACGGAAACAGGTCTACATGTCGAATAGGTACCTATGTTTTATACCCCAGGAGCAGATGAACAGTTGTGTCGGCGAATCGCTCGCCGGTGAAAAGTTCTGTCGGAGAAAAAATGAAAGGTGAATCGTTCTGTCGGCGAATCGCTCGTCATTGAAAAGTTCTGTCGGAGAAAAAATGAAAAGTGAATCGTTCTGTCGGCGAATCGTTCGTCATTGAAAAGTTCTGTCGGAGAAAAAATGAAAAATGAATCGTTCTGTCGGTGAACCGATCAACGGCGAAACGAATGTCGGAGAAATGTTTCAAGATAATTTCGGAAGCAGCACTTGACATCTTTTATTGTGTAGTACAATAAGTTTTCTAGAACTTAACGCTTTTTAGTTAATGGTGAACCTACATCGTGTATACGGCCCTTTATTTAAGGGTGGGTTTACACAGTGTAACAGGAAACCGACATGTTCCGCATGGCGGATCACAACCGGTTCCCTCTTGACAGAGAGAGTGAGAGGAGGGCCTTTGTCCCAGCAGTGGGAGCAAACTACAATATTCCGATTGCCCATAAAACTGAGAAGTCTAAATTCTACGTTGTAAAACAAGCTAGGTACCTACAATTTATTCGCCAACTTCATAGTTTATTCGAAGTGCCCATTGTTTAGATAAATAACGAGGTGTACCCACAGGCAAAGTTAGTATCAAATTATTGTGTAATATCATTGCTATCTCTGTTAAACGGTATCATTATCTTTGGAAATTATGAATGTACAATTGTTACGAGGCCAATTATTATGAAGTAAGATAATAATTTAACTACTTTAGTTACTATAGCCCTATTTCTACCGATTTGATCTTTTATCGTTTGAATTCAGAACGAAAACTTAAAATGTATTTTTTCCCGCCATTTCTGCACGACTTCATGTCATGTCATAGTATTCATTGGTTAACTCTTAACAGCCAATCAGAAACTTTATCAAGCCTTGAAACAACAGTGTGAAGATTATTTCATTCATCCTAGCTGCTATCAGCACTAAAACCAACAAACTTAAATAAAATCCCAACATTTACTCTGAGTACAGTAGCCATAAAAGATTAAAACAAAGATAAAAGCATCGTTAAAATTATTCTCACACTACTCTAATGACCAAGTCTTACAAAATACCATTTTCAAAATGACATTTATGTACTATAGCCGAGACCAACGTACCGAAAAAAGAAATGGAACATGGGTATAACTTTTATTCACATTAGAGCAATACGGGTATTATGTGACTGAAATTACTATTGAAAAAGGTTTTTCTAGTACACTACGGCTAAATTACTTGAGATATCAATCACAATTTCTCTTTCTAAAAAAGTATATTAGGTTTTTTCTACCAACGTGTAATAACTACGTTTTCTTGTTATTAAGTAAAACAATAGAGAACTTTCATCTTTTGTTCTTAATTGAAATACCGTTTTGAATTTAGTAACTCGACTAAAACCGTAACTGTCAACGTCCCATCACTATTTAAAAGTTCAAAATTTCAAATTCAGAATGTCGTTCGGTGGCAGTACATTGCGTGCTCTTCAATGCGTCCTTTGCGTGATTCTCCAGTTATTACCAATGTTCAAATCGTCGCCATCCGCTGGATGTGTTGTCTGTTAAACGGTGGAGAACTGGAGACATCCAATGCAATGAGCGTAGTTTACGTATTTCCAGTTTTTAACTGACTCGAAATGATGTTGTTTAAATGCTGTCATGGGTAAAAATGCACAGGACACGCACTTTTTACACGACTGCCCAAAAAAAGAAGTTATTTTTAGTAATTTTCAGGTGATCTGCGTAGTAGACAAAGAAAGAGGGTACAGAGATTTGTCTGCTCGTAACAATTTTATTTTCCTTCCACCCGCAGTCTCCAGTCAACCCGCGATCATGGCGCTTGCAACAGCGTCGAAATATCTGGCGCTCAAAACAATAAATAATCACGGAAGATATCCCGTAAGTGACAATATAAGTTTAGTTTTAAACAGTGAAAGCCTAAAGTAGTGTTTGATCTGCACAATATTTGAAAAA
The DNA here is from genome assembly GCA_916618015.1 of Xestia c-nigrum. Lineage (NCBI taxonomy): Eukaryota > Metazoa > Arthropoda > Insecta > Lepidoptera > Noctuidae > Xestia > Xestia c-nigrum. Next base: position 12,583,536 of record OU745266.1, on the reverse strand, counting down.
AAAAAATACAGTCAGACTCAGAAGCAGAACACAGATCGAAAAGTCTCAAAGACACTCTCTTAAAATCGTTTTGCTGTAACTACGGTGAAATCACTTCTGTCCTATCTAAAAAAACGATCCAGTCTAATACAATTCAATACAGCAAAATTTTAATTGATTTCTCACGCTCCAAAAGTAGATACTCGTAGTTACTTACCTCAACATACTCAAGGGACAAATTTATATAACAAAAGAACCAAAGACGAAGAAACCCCAGTATTTTTTGTCCACAAGACGGTATCGGCAGGTGGTGATCGGCGCGTTCCGATTGGCTGCGATCAAGGACCTCTAGACTACCCCTAACTTTGACGGGGCAAGTAATAATAATGATACACGCTAACATTGCTTCCACGTAACTTCGTTTTATGGCACAACAGATATGCACGCCTCGCCTTCTACACTTCAAACTTATAAGTGGTTTTGGCTGTAAAAGGTAAAAATAATGCCGTCTAGACTATAGTTGGCTTGGCAGTCGACAGTAACAGGACCTTAACCTTAATTTTGTGTTATTTATGCTTAATTTTATTCCATTTTTGATGGCATTACTCTCACATCACAATATTACATTGCACCTCATGTTGTAACGGTTTTATTATACACTATAAGCAACTATCACATTGTTTTGGGAACGGTACACCTCCATTATACCGGCGACGTGACTCACGGAATATTTCCCAGATTTGCTCGATAAAGTCCGTCGAATAACAAATTTTACATTACAATTTCCTTCAAACACCATATTGAAATAGAACATTTGTTGCCAGCTAGGTCCGTTTTCCGTACAAGGGTGAATGTTATACGTCCATTAGAGTTAATGTAAGTTACTTTTAAGGTTTCCAGTGTGGCTGTAAGGCAATAAAAGAGGAAAGTTGTGCCCGCGGTCGCTCGATACATTCGAAACGGTCCGTGAGTCACCGCAAAATCGAATACGAACTTGCGAAACTCCGCCACGAGGCGCCCACCTTATAAACCATTACTTTTGTATACAATTCGACAAATCGCACCGGATTGTTCGTTTATTTCCTGTGATCGTGTTAAGAGCTTCTTTTTGGACGCACTCTGCTTTGAATGGAAGGTAAAAACTCAGGTCAGCAAATGTTACTCGTAGCAGGACCCGGTGAACTAGTTCAATTTGTTTTGGAATTCGCTTTTTGGCCGTGCTCGCGACTTCAAAGAGTAATATGCTTTCATATTTAGGAATTGTTTCATTTCGCTTATTTCTTTATTTGTTTTTGAGTTTTGGAAGTAAGTATAAAATTATAATTGCAAACTAGATAACGAAAGGTAAGTTAAAGCCGTATTATGGATGTGCGGGGGAGGTAGGGGCAAAGAGTAAGCTTATAAAATGCCTCTTTTCTAAGTAGGTACTTCAAAGTTGTTAAGATACCGAAGTTTGTCGCAGAGTTTAATAGAATTCCTTGCCTCAGTCTGTGTAGGAAAGTTTATTTTTAAATGATTGATCAGTAAATTACACTTCCGAGGCAAAGTAATGACTCATTGATTAAACGTGTTTACTGCTAAGTCGGAGTATGAAGCTGTTATCAGCAAATAGTTGCTATTTGTACTGTATATTGTACCAAATACTTGGTTAGTATCAGTACTTACTTAATAAAACAACTAACGTTTGTTATTTGTGTACCTGGTACCTACCTACTTGAATGTAACATTGGTTCAACAAGCATGTTATAATATCAAGGTAATTAAAACAACTAATAATTGAATAGAATAGATATACCTATCTACTGTACGGATTATAATATAATTTTATCGTGGCAATCAAAGATGGCGCCAATTCAAGTACCTTAGACATTATATAGAGTGAATAAGTATTAAATGCAAAACTAGAAATGAATTTTAAAAATAAAATGGCGAAAGTCGCACCCCAAATGACTAAAACATTTTATACCCTACGTACAATGAATAGCGTTCAAAACTTGGTGTGATAAAATTTAATAACAATAGTACTAGAATGACAGGGCTGTCGTGTCGCGGTGGTCCGCGTAAAATATGAGACCACAAGACACCCACAGTTTTATTAGTTTCGGCTATCATGGCGGAACGTTAAATTCTCACTACGTAACTGTAAAATAAGCTAACAAAAACCCTGACACAAAAGTTTATTAGCACACTAAAACCACACAGAAATCTACATAATGTTATTAAATAACGCAATTTCAAAGCAATTATTACGACCTAAACATCATTCGTGCCTGAACTTGACAAAGCAATTTCGGGATTAAAGAAAATAATAACATTAATTAATAACAAATCCCCCATTTCTAGTTCAACACGAGCGTATTCAAATTCCAAACTGCCCGTATGAACCGAATAACAAAACGAGATTGTTATGAACAGGGTTGTCAAAAGCAGGAAAGCTGCGACACAGCAGGAAACGATGTGGGGCAACCCTGCAGACGGGGAGATATTCCACTTTCATAACATGTCACAGTTTCATGGCAACACGTGTCAAAGCCGAGCAAGCGTGTTGAAAAACATCCCTCTAACGCGACTGGACGAATGATTGCATGTGTTTGCCTACACGACTTAAAAAAAAAACCAAAAACCAGCAACTAATCTACGCGGTCACGGTACAATAAATTCTTGAGCAGGCTTGAAATTTTGGACGTAATAATTATGATGAATGGTGGGGGACAAACATTTAATGATTGATATTTTAACGACAGATCACAAGTTGGGAAGATGACATTGCTAATGGAGTAACGAAATGAGATGACAAATTACTTTGAAAGCCTCAGATGTAAGACACCCGGTTTTTTTTTTAAACATGGCGAAAGTCCACTTAAATATTGTCTGACGTTTATTTCCTTAACTTTGTTTGATGAATACCTTTATTAAACTTTTCTCTGTATTTGTGAAAAGTGAAAAATATCTCCATTTTAATGTTACCATGCTAATTTTGGAGTTGTCGAAATTAAATGTCAAAATTAGCACCACTTGAAAGCACGTGGGCTACGAAGTTTTTTATTTAGATGGTAGATAAGAAAAACACTTGACGTAATATCGTTCACGGAACGAAAGTTACCCAAGCGTGTAACGAAACGCAACGTATCTTGTAGCCAAATCAAAAATATTTGAAACTAGGTGTTAAGGAAGTCAAGATTCCTTTGATGGATAAGAAAAAGACGATAATATTTTTACCTAAAATTGCCCTCAACATGTTTTGGATCTACAAGACATGTTTACAACATTATATTTTATGGAATCTGTAAAGCCGCATTATAGTATAATTGTAACATTTTTAACTTACAATGGTGGCGTGATCTAAGCAGTATGTTTACCAAACCGGCAATAATTCTAAATTCAGACCCCAGTGGTCCATTTCTCCCCATTCCACTTCCTTCCTACTATGAATTTCTAAACAGTGCCTCTTAGGACACCCACAGGCAAGGAATCCTATTTTCAGAAGGGAAAAAACCCTAAAAATAGAAGTTGTCAAGGGTGTAAAAGATTCCGTGGCCTATAGGGACTTGTGAGAGACGCCACGGCTTCAGTTACCTTCGACGTTCAAGGATATTACATATTATTTAGGATGGTATATATTTGAGGAGGTCGTAGCTAAATAGTATCAACCGGTCGGATCGATCTTTAGGTTAAGCCGTGCTTGCCTAGGAAGGTCTGTGGATGGGTGACCTGACCACTCATTCCAAAACGATTTATCGAGTTACCTGCGTGCCTCAGAAAGCACGTTTAGCCGTGGGTCCCGGCTCCCGGCTGTCATTTGTAGATCTTTGACAGTCGTTACGGGTAGTCAGTGGCCCAGAAAGTATGACAACCAGTCTTACGAATCGTATCACCCAGTATTAACTGCGTCGTGGAGTTCACATAGGCAGTCGCTCCATCTACACTAATATTATAAAGAGGAAAACTTTGTTTGTTTGTTTGTAATGAATAGGCTTAAAAACTACTGGACCGTTTTTAAAAATTCTTTCACCATTCGAAAGCTACATTATCCACGAGTAACATAGGATATATTTTATCCCCTTACTCCCACGGGAACGGGAATTACGCGGGTGAAACCGCGTGGCGGGCGCTAGTGTAAAATAATTTGTATTCAGCTGCATCCGGATAGGCGCGTCGTAAGTCGAGGCGCCTGCGCCGCCGCCGCCGTCCGAGGATAGGTCTCTACGTGGAGTCGAGGCGCCGACGGCTCTGCTTTCTTCAGATTCTATGTAATTGTGCGCCCGCGCTTTGACACCGCCTCGACTTTAGTTCGTGTGAGCGACGCGCCCTAGACTGGAAGCAGACCGGGCTGATGATAAGGATGGTACGGTAGAACCAGCTATTTGGTTTACACTTTACAATGTAATTTGTGGGTTGAACTGTAAACCAAATAGCTTTTTCGACCGTACCTATATTTTAAAATTAAAGTTTATGTAGAAATTAGCTACGCTCACTTAGATTTGATCGCGCACTTTGGTAAAGGACATTGACTTAGCAGTTGTTAAAACAAAAGAAAAAGACAAAATGTTTTTATGTGTTCTGTATTTTACATAATAAAACACTAAACACCCTTTTTATTTGATAGTAAGAATTGCTTTAGTTTTTTTAGGAGACAAGTTTAAATGAAGACTGCACGGAGAAAAAAATATTTTACAATATTACCAGATTGTATAGTAGTTATGATTCTGGTGTAGGAAAAAAGGTTTTAGCTACGGTTAACAGATTTTTTTTTAATAACAGCACGTCATATTTTTATGAACACTAGAATATTCTAGTTAAAATATTCTAGTACACGGAAACTCTGATTTCGTTTTGGTAACCATCTAATTGTTACAGAGTAAAATATGCATTTAGTTTACAACACTTTTCAATCATTGCGATGTTTACAATATTTATTTATTCTGTTCACCATCATCTAGTTTAACACACCAATAATAAAATTGTGTTTACAAAATAATTCTATAAGGTACTTATAGGTCTTACGTAATTCATTTATAGGTACTAGATTTCCTCGTACCTTTTAGCGGATTTTTAATACCAATTACTAACTCGAAATTTTTTGATTACTAAGAATATTTTACTCATAACTAGAAACGGTCTCTGTTGTCTAACATACTCTTTTTAATGATAACAATAAAGAGTAGTACCAGCAACAATAAAAAATGTTAATATTACAATATTATTGCACACTAAACGGAACATTATTTACTTGTAACGAAAAACTGTTCTGTCCCATATTACCAATATTAATATGTAAGTACAATATTACCAGATTGTATAGTAGATAAGATTCTGGTGTAGGAAAATAGATTTTTAGCTATGCTTAACGGTTTTTTTTTATAACAACCAGTCATATTTTTGCTAAGTAATACTAAAATATTTTAGTACACGAAAAAGTGCGGCCCTGCGCGCATCGCCACTCCGCAACCGCAAGTTGATTTTCATTCACCGAGCCGACTTTGTAGCCAATTAATTTTAACATTACTGTGAACAATGGACGAAGACATCAAGCAATTGCTGCAGTCGTGGGATTTGGAGGAGTATGTAGCTAGTTTCGCCGGTAACTCGGTAAATATTTATTTATCTACTCGTATTACAGTGAATGGTGATTTACTTTATGTGTTTATATCAAAACATGGTTTAACGGCGATTTATATCGATAAGTAGGTTAGGTTGACCTACCTACCTCACATAGACCGCATCCGCACTTGTCGCAGTTAATATTCGTTACATTTATAATTCAAGTAACTGCTGTTTTATTGATAATCGAGCTGTTAGTTTTCCGAATGCTCAAAATAAAAATGAGTTACGATGCCAGTAATAAGTATGTTGTGTATTTTTCTATGGCCATTGGCCACCATTTTAGTGACCCTCGAATGTCCTCGAAGTATGTGCTCAATCTTTTATGTGCTGAAATAGGTACCTATACTGTTATTAGGTTATATTTAGGTGTTCGAGCCTTCGCTTGAACCACATTTGAGATTAACGTTCCAATATTCGTCAACATATCTCCTGTCTCGCTCTTTCACTACGTAAATTCATGATGTCACAACTATACCTGTCCTTGTCTCGCACTAAACGGGCAGCGCGCGGCGGCCATCTTCCTCAGTACGCTTTCAATATTCGTGAAGTCAACACGTTTCACTTTAAGGAAAGACTACAAACTTTCAACTCAAAGTAAGTTTATTTATTTTTTGAACGCATTATCCGTTCGGCGCTTTTGAGCCCAACGTCGATTTTCTACCGCTCGGCGCCATGAGGCCCAGCGACGAACGAGTCATAAAGTAAGACTCGTGAACATACTTGAAAAAGTATGATTCACACTCGAGCCGCAGGCAGTACGACATGTCGCCTCAACTTGAGACGACAAGCGTCGTCCGAGCTGGGACGGCAGTCGCCTCGGTCGAGACGACGGTAGTGTCAGCTCAGGGCGACGTGTTGTCTCGAACCGTCGCCTCATTTGAGACGACTGTCGCATCGTCACCCCGATTGAAACGACAACTGTCGTGCCAACTGAGGCGTAATTATTTCTTTAGTATGGCGACTATTGTCCCACAAGAAGCACAGTGTTGCTACACTATCCTCATGGTAAAGCTAAATTGTCTAATCAGAACATTTACTTCCAGAACCATGGCAGAGCTAACCTCAATGGGAGCTCTTGCTGCTATACCTTGCGGAGAAGACGAAAGTATATCTGCTGTTATTGCTTCGTTAGATGAGAACTTCCCAAAGAATTGGAGGGCCTGGAAGGTCTACAATTATACCTTTGAGGATTTGTTTGGGAGCAGTCAAGTTCCATCAGGAATAGAAGCAAAGCTTAGATTTGCCATCCCCACAGTGGATCTAGCTCGAGCCTTCAAACCATCCTCAACATCCTTGTCGGACCGGTCATACAGGGCAATAAGAGCATCTATCTTAAAGTGGCCACTGGGGAGAGCTCTTCTGTACGCTCCGCACAATTTAATGGAAAAGATACATTCCCCATCCTATGATGTTTTTATGAACACCGTAAGAGAGCTTAAACCAAAACTCGCAAAAAGACGAGAGGCTTCGCGAGAATTGGAGCGCTTCAGTCCGACATCAGGAGTGCCTTCTGCGGGTACGAAACGGACAATTGAGTGTTCTGCTGAAGTGCATGGCGAAGCAAAACGTTCATCCAATACAAATACCTCAAGTTCACCCATTCGTTCAGAAACCCGATCCGCACCAGCACAAGGTAGTAGCGAACATTTACTCGCTTCTGTGCTGAATCAGCAAATGTTGCTATTTATGCAAGCATGCAGTCAGAGCAAAATGAGAACATAAAGACAGTTATACAAAACCAGCAACGGAGTGCGGCACCGAACATACACCAGTCGTGCGAAGAAGACCTCAATAACTCGTACGACTCCCTTCCGGACAGTACACAGTCTGGGGAAGAGAAGGACGACCAGGTCCAAGAAAGTGAACATTCTCTCCAATGGTCCGACACCCAAGAAGACAAAGAGGCTGATCTACGGAGAAAAATTGCTGACGCGCAAAGAGAGCTTGCAACTTTGGCAGAAGAAAAACATACAAATATCACCGCTTTTGATTTTACACCAACCACCACAGAACAAGAGCCTAAAATTGCACGGGCAGAGCCCCTGGCCGTAAAGCACGGTTTGAACTGCCAGAAATTGGGTGATAGTGGTTGGTGTAACGTGAGATACGCTGATATTCAAAAACAATTCCAGGCAACGCCGGTGTTTACTCCTCTTAAAGCAAATAATCTTTTAGTTGAAATCACTCCAAACTGGAAATCAGCAGAGGTTCTGGAAAAATCCGATTTAACCTTAGGAGCCATAACGAATGGGCTTATCCAACAGAGAATGATATTCCAAAACCTTTTGGAGAGTCTGCCAGCAGACATTAAAAATATTGTAGGTCGAGATTTCGTAGCTGCAAATTCCGAATTTAGAAATAATTCTGATGCTCTACTACAATACGTGTGTGGTCGGCGTGCAGAAGTAATAAAACAAAGGCGGGAGGTCTACAAACCTCCCAATAAAGCTTTCCGGGATATTCTTCATGATATTCCGCCATCGGGGACGCACCTATTCGAAGACCGACCCACCGTTCGACCTATATACTTTGTAACAACTTGTAAACTACATGGATGCAATAAATGATGATTATGATTATGATTATGACAAATCCCTTACAGAGGTGGTGAAAGAGCTGGGAGGTATACACAAGTTGTTTCCTAATAAAAGAAAACCATACACGAACAGGAAAATGACACCTCAAGTGGCGAAACCTAAAACCGCACAAACCAATAACCACCGCTTTCGGGACTCGCGACATGCCACAAGAAGAAATCCACCGCATAATCGAGGGGGAGATGGAAAAGGGTACCATCAGAAACCTTTTCCCCCCAAACAGCAGCAGGGAAAAAAAGACGGAGTGGGTCGAAAATGACTTCTTCACTGCAGGATGCCTAGCCAATTTTGTAAATCAATGGGAAGGAGCACCAGCGAATCTTCTAAAAATATTAAATGGCTACAGAATTCCTTTCAAGAGCATTCCTCCAATCACAAAATTTTCCCAAATAAACGCCCACAGATATCGAACACGGACATCGGCAGAAATGTCAACAGAAATAGAGAAAATGCTGCAATCTCGAGCTTTACAAACCAGTTCACATCAGTCGGTCCAGACGGAGGAAACCGCCCGATATTCAATTTAAAAAGACTCAACGATTACGTCCTTACCCCAAAGTTTCGCTTAATAAACCACCAACAAATCCCATCACACTTGAGAGAAAGGGACTATATGATGAAAATAGACCTTTCACAGGCATATTTTCACGTGCCTATCAGTCAGAATTTTCGTCGGTACTTGTCACTTTCATACCAGGGCAAAATATACGAGATGACGTGTCTACCTTTCGGGTTGGCAAGCGCCCCTTCAGCTTTCGCGAAAATTACGAACTGGGTAGCACAACAACTTCGTCAGAAAGGCTTTCGGGTAGTTGTGTATCTAGACGATTTTCTGTTCATGCACGAAAACCCAACAGTTCTAGAGCAACAAATGACATTTGCTACAGAATACTTAAAAAGCCTGGGATGGCAGATCAATCAAGCAAAATCATCACCCATGGCTTCGACGACCATAGAATACCTGGGCATTACCTGGAACACAAGTCGAAACACCAAGGGCTTATCGGCAACGAAAATCCAACAGTTGCAGGAAAGCATACAGGAGCTCCAGAAGAAAGCCCGATGGAGTTGGCACGATGCCAAAGTAATATTGGGAAGATTAAACTTCGCATCATTCACAGTCCCTTTAGGCCGACTTCATTGCCGACCAATCCAGAAATCATCTCGCCTTCTACCACAAACTCGGCCCTTTCAGAAATATCCTATGCCAGAGGCTGTTTGAGAACAACTGAAATGGTGGTTAACAAACATATACAAGACGTCGCCGATCCATTATCCGAATCCTTCGATCTTCGTTACAACCGATGCAGCAGAGAGAGGCTGGGGTGCCATAGCAAACAGTCGTCACCTGTGGGGCAAATGGACCCACCCCTTCGCAAAGAAAATGGCACAGCAACCTAAAGGAATTGTGGACTGTGTACGAAGTCCTTCAAAGACTGGGGCGCGAAATCTCCCACAAGACGACAATGGTACAGTCGGACAATCGGACGACCGTGGCTTATATAAACAAACAGGGAGGCACCAGATCGACAGGGTTATTAATTGCCACAACACAAATTCTAGAACTGTGCGATCGGATGAATTGGCACCTGATAGCCCGATACATTCCGGGGATATACAACGGAATAGCGGACAGATTGTCGAGGGAGAAGGCTTTGCCAGAATGGCACTTCAACAAAAAAGTCCTCTCTTGGATATTCCAGAAGTATGGAACACCAGAGATAGATCTTTTTGCCTCGAGGGAATCAGCAGTTCTTCCAAAATATGTCAGCGAAGATGCGACCGACACAGAGAGCCAATTTTGCGATGCTTTCAGCAGGAAGTGGAAATACAATCTGGGGTGGATATTTCACCACCCGCATTGATCCCACGTATACTGCGTCACTTGCAAAAGTCGGAGGGTTAGTATATTCTAATAGCGCCCAACTGGAACAGAGTCTTCTGGAAACCAGAACTAGACCAGATGAAAGAAAAACCACCCCCTTTGATTCCGAACCTTCGGGAGAACCTGATAGATCTCCGCACGAATCGTGCTCCCCAAGGAGTAGAACACTTGGAATTGGCGGCTTGGTTGGTACGGGCTGGTCCAAGCAGATAGCAAACTGGTCCGAGGATGAAGTGAAGCTATTGGAGTCATCTTGGAGACAATCGTCTCTAAAAACTTACAGACCAATCTGGTTAAGATGGTGCAGTTGGGCTAAAACAAGGGCCATTCCAATCGATGATCCTAGTCCTCAAGATTTAGCTAAGTACCTGTGCTACCTTCACACAGTTATAAAGCTAGCGCCCAGGACCATAGCAGTTCACAAGTCGGTTGTGGCAAACTTTGGGAACCCTGTAAGATCTTGCGAGCTGAGTTCTCACCCTATAGTTATGTCTTAAAAGGAATCTTTACCGAAAACCCTCCAGTTAAAAAGCCTATTTCATGGACAATAGAAGACTTACTGACCTTTTTAAAGTCTTATCAATTTGACTATAACAGTCTTTTCGCAGTATCAAGGCACACATGTGTGCTCCTTCTATTGGCTACTGGCAGGAGAGTCCATGATTTAACTCTTCTATCAATAGGAAATGGTGATTTCGAAGATAATGAAAATGAAATAATTTTCTGGCCAAAGTTCGGCTCTAAAACTGATTCAGGATCATATAGACAATCAGGCTGGTTGTTAAAAAAAGGAGAATCACATTCAGATGTTCGATTGGATCTAATCGTTTGGGTTAAGAAAACCATTTCCATTTCAAAAGTACGGCGTAATGCTGCATGTAAAGAAAGTCTGTTCATCACTACACGAGGAATTGTCAAGAACGCCTCACGAACTGTGATTGCGGGTTGGATAAAATCATTATTTAAGGAAGCAGGCATATCTGGATCAGCAGGTAGCTTTAGAGCAGTAGTTGCGACTAACAGCTGGTTGGGTAATCAGTGTAATATCGATGAAATTCTAAAAAGAGGAAATTGGCGATCCAGAGATACTTTCTTTCGACATTATTTTAAAGAAATCAAACCTAACCCTAGTTGCAATCCAAATATTATTTGTAAAAACTTTGCACCAATGACGTAGTTACAGATTCTGATTTATTTTGTTACTATACAATTATGTTGATTTTGTGAGAAATTAATTTTTGAGTTTGTCTTTATTTTAATTTTTTTTTTTCTACATAGTTTCTGTAAATTGTTATACTTAATTCATTTACAAAAGCCTTTTCGTGAAAAGGTTTGTAGTTTTCTTACACAATAAAATTATTATTCTAACTTTCGCTCAGTTTTCTTTAATAAAAAGTCACAGTACGCTTAGCACTAGTCTCATAACGAGACATAGACTAGTCAGGCAGCGCCGGCAGATAATAAACACGTCTCAAATGTGGTTCAAGCGAAGGCTCGAACACCTAAATAGAACCGTTTTTCCCCCGAAGGGTAAAAAACGGATATTTAGGTTTCAGCCGTAGCTTGAACCACACTTAAGCGCCTTGCCGGCTTAAGGTACTGAGGAAGATGGCCGCCGCGCGCTGCCCGTTTAGTGCGAGACAAGGACAGGTATAGTTGTGACATCATGAATTTACGTAGTGAAAGAGCGAGACAGGAGATATGTTGACGAATATTGGAACGTTAATCTCAAATGTGGTTCAAGCTACGGCTGAAACCTAAATATCCGTTTTTTACCCTTCGGGGGAAAAACGGTTCTATTAAACAATTTTCTTTTTCAGAAAATAAAGTAACTTCGGGAACATTGGGATTCCTCGACGCAGAACTTATATATGAATTAATTACGCCTGTTGGCGATAGGGCGCGTTTTATAAAAAAAATGGCAAAATGGAATGACTTATGCAATTGTTTACAGGTACGTGGTAAGATAGTATACTTTTATTTTCATTACCGATTCGTCTACAGCTCACGGAGCCACTTGTGTATTTTTATTTAACAGTTCTTTTTCTATTACAGGAAGAAAGATGTAGCACTGGTGGTGTAGATCATAAGTTGTCCAAAATCGAAGATATAACTAATATTATAAAACCAGAAGCACCTACAATTAATAAAGAAGTATTATATGCCAAAGTGCGGCCGATAATTTATGTTTAGTATATTTTAAAATAAAACGAATTAAAAAAAAAAGTTTGTTTTTATTCTTTGTAATAACTCAGGATTCTGATTTTTCTATCTATGTTTCAGGCCACCACACCTCTATACTACAAACATCATTATTGCGGACTAAACCAATATACTGCCGAGTCAAACAGAATAATGTTAAACACCTTAGGTAGGTAAGTCTTCGCCTCCGTTGCGTCGAAGACTCACCTAAGATGTTGAACCTAATTCTGTTTATGGGGATTACATCACCGAAACTAGCGCCACCCGTTATTTTATTTCGTTATTACTTCGGTAAGAAAATATTTGGTAGTATTTTCCTACCGAAGTACTGAATTCGATTTTTACAATTTGAACTGATTTAGGAGTACCTAAATGAATAAAATGACGGGTGGCGCTAGTTTCGGTGGTGTAATCCCCTTCACACGACAATCTATTATGTTTCAGTCCGCAACAATGATTAATTACACTAAAATATAACACCTGTCAAACTCTACAATGTGCATAATAAACAGAACATACTGTTTATTTCATGCCACAGTAATTCTTTTTACCAGAAACAAAAATTCAGTGTCCTCTATCTACACTAATATTATAAAGAGGAAAACTTTGTTTGTTTGTTTGTAATGAATAGGCTTAAAAACTACTGGACCGTTTTTAAAAATTCTTTCACCATTCGAAAGCTACATTATCCACGAGTAACATAGGATATATTTTATCCCCGTACTCCCACGGGAACGGGAATTACGCGGGTGAAACCGCGTGACGTCCGCTAGTACTGCATATAGTAAATAGAAATTATTGATCATTTGAGTCCGCAATGATGAAATTTAACACTATAAAAAAATCGTATCCTCTATACTGCTTAAAGTAAACAGAAATAGTTGATTATTTCAGTCCGCTAAAATGATAATTAAAACTAATAAAAATCTGGTGTTCTTAATACTACACATAGTAAACAGAGATTATTGGGCGTTTCGACACTACTGAAATATCTGGTAAACTCTACACTGTCCTCTAATGATGGCTACAAGTAGGTTTTGCCTACTAAACAAAATTTGTTTTCTACGTTACTAGGTAAGTGGGTACTAGGAACGAGAAATGATGTTGTAAAGAAGTAGAATTTTCTAGTAATGTGTAAACAAGTTATAGTTGTCACATATAATACAATAAAATCAAGTCAAATTTACAATATTCTGTTTAAGGAAACTAGATTTTTTTCTCCGTGTGTGATGAGCGTAGATTATTCACGAAATAGCAGACTTTAAAAGACAAGGGTAAATGCTCGGGAGTCGAAATGGCCAAGTCTACGCAATACGACTTCTAGCGAGTTCCAGTGCGATGCTGAATCAAGGAAATAACAACAAATTAATCAATAACTCCATTCAAGTAATGTAGTATACATTCTTGCATAAACTCATAAATGGCATATTAAAAGTCGTATATATAGTGGAGGAAGTACAGTTATATATATAAAAGCCTCGTTATATTTTCGAGCTGATTGACCTTCCAGTCACGACCCGCCCGTCGGCCACAGAATGACCGCCACTCGAAGGAGACAATCCACTGAGACTTGGACATACTTGCGACTGTTTTTGTAACTGTTTTATTAATGAACATCTCAATAATAGGTAATTATAAACCTCAGTTTATTTTAACCACTCGAATTCAATCAAACATACAATCGTGTCTCAGATTCACATACACTGACGTCCCAGAAAGTGGGCTGTCAAAACTTACATTTTTATGAATCTGACACAGTGGCTACTTAGCATGTTAATTAGCCCATACAACACTAACTTAGTTTTTTTCCTGGATTATTATCTATATAAATAGTGTTTTGATGAAAAAAAAAAAACAAAAAAATAGAAACATCCGAATTGAGAACCTCCTCCTTTTTCAAAAGTCGTTTAAAAATAGAAACGACATTAAAAACGGGAACGGGATTAAATTAAAGGTAAATTCGCGATAAATACCCGTCTTCATATGTTTTATAATGACATTCATTGAATTTCTGTTTAGATTTTAAACGCACTAGAAATAAAGCGACACGGGTAGGTTGGTTTTTATTACGTAGGGAAATAATGATTAAGAAATTAAGATTTAAAATAACACATAAAATAATTAGTCATCCACCTAGGTTATTAGCGTGTCAATAATTATGTGCTAATCCAGACTAACACCCAGATCCGTTCAGCCGTTCTGGGTGATTTAGTAACGAACTTCCATTTATTATAGAGTAAGAAAGTTTTAATTGAATGGTTTTCCTATTTTTAATATAAGACCACGTTAAGTTGCTGACAAGTAATGACAAGCACTTTTAATCAGATATCATTTCAATGAGTACCAATTACTGAATTGGGTGTAACATTTTTTTTCACCTTTTATAATGTACCCTGTTTTCAGCCATTATCTTGCTGAGTAGGTACTTAAGTGTAAGTATAGGTGAAATACTCATGTTTCTAGAACTGAAGACATTTCAAGGCCATTTCTTGAACATTTCCCTCATTTCTGAAAGGTCAAGTAAACCGTTACTATACAATTTAAGTTATTATCTTCGGCCTGTTTCTTCGTCCGCGTCAAAGCCGGATCTTATTCGTAGGTAAAGTGCTACAGGAGTAACAGTATCTTCATCATCTGCCTAGCCTTTTCCCAACTATGTTGGGGTCGGCTTCATTTTAACCAGATGCAGCTAAATACCAGTATTTTACATGGAGCGACTGCCTATCTGACCTCCACAACTCAGATAATACTGGGAAATACGATACCACTTTGTAAGACTGGTGTCAGACTTTTTGGGCCACTGACTACCTGTAACGACTGTCAAAGATGGATAAATGACAGCCGTGACCAACAGCTTAACGTGCTTTCCGAGGCACGGAGGAAACTCAGTATCTTCTGTTCTCCAATTTCTAACCCAGGTCATGTGCGCTAAGTTTCATCGAATTACTTGCAGCCATTAAGGTAACACTGATGAATTAATACTTCAGTATCTTTAATATTTAATAAAGCTCCAAATATAAAAGGTGTTGAAATAAAGTATTTTTTGTTAATAAATAAACATTCCGTTTAATTAAATATATTAAGTATCGATCGATAATGGTTTCAATTTAATGATCAAGTTAGTAATTGTTGTTTAATTAATGTTGATAAAATACGAGGAAAATCGGTGGAGGAAATACTTCATTCATAATTGTTATAATATTTTATGTTCATTGACAAAGAAGCACGTGATCAATATTTTGATACTTAAAGGGTTTAAAATCTACTAACTCAGTCTACGATTAACAACTTCTTGCTAGAATTTGTTATCTTCTTATCATTATTTTCGTTTTCGAAGCGTAACTCAATAAAATACGGCTTTAATAAAACATCTCAGCATCTCGGTGACTATCCTTGAGGCAGATATCAAAAGATGAAGTATTTTATATCAATTTGCGCATTCGTGCAAAGTATATTTAAGTAGCTCCGTTTCCCCGCCGGTCTTAGCTTTTTAATGGCGCCATTTATGGGGATGGGGTAAAATATCCGTATAAAGGAAGATGGACCAAGAATTCCGATGATTGCAGCGTGCTCGGAATACTACATAAGTCTCAGCTATTAACATTAACGGACCTTTCCAAATATCCCTTTCATTGCTGTTAAAATATCCTATATTTTATAAGAGATCGTCTCTTTTCGGGGAATTAAATTAAATATTCTTGGAGTTAAAAGATTTCTGGTGAAACGGAATGGTTATTGCCGCCAAAATGTGCTGTGGGCGCGAATAGACATTGATTGGCCATTGTGAGTGGGCCACAATGAGCAATCACGGATTCATGGAGGTCTACTGCTAATAGTGGCTTGGCGCGAAACCCCACTTCATTTCACAAAGCTTGTTTTGATAGCCCTTGACATCGCTCGTCATCCACTTCTAACGTCCATACCTAATCACATCCCAACATCCATACATACAGTACACCTATCACTCGATATCTCGTATGACAGCTCGTGCGATCGTTTACAATTAAGAAACCGATAACGAGTACGTTATTCGCAGTCGGTTCGATATTAAGACTCCATTGTGTGAGCGAAAAGCAATCGGAAGCCATCGAAACTAGTTTCCAACGGAAACCAGCACGAGATAGACTCGCCACACTAGATAAATTGGTATTTTACCAGGCAGTAGCACAAGTACTTTAAGTCCTTAGTAACCTGGGCATTTGGCAGACCTGACAAATGTAAGTACTAAAGTCTCCGAAAACAATGTTTCAATTCAAACTTCTAGTACTTGAAGTACCTACTACAAGTTTGTACCTGTTGATTTTAGAAGCAATTCTAAGTTCAAATTTTCGGAAAATAATCACCAAAGACTAACAGTCGGGTCAACTCAAAAATCAATTTAAATCCTGTCACTAAGAGAAGGTCTTGGGATTCTATTTTTAAATCCAGCGCTATGGCTTTGTGAATGATACCCTCGGGGGCTATCGTGGATGTTCGTTTAATAGGGATCTATTGTTGTATCTCTCCCGATTAATTACGATTGTTTATCGTGAGCTAAGGAAGGAGATTGTACGACTTCATTTGCCGCTTGGCTGAACGAGAATGCACTAAAATCGGTTGCAACTAAAATTAGGGTGATGAAATTATGTGTCGGCTTCATTCGAGCTACACTGAAACTACATTATTCGGAAAGTTCCGAGTATTCTCCATTTGGTGCTAATTTTCGTTCACGGCTTTTGTTCTGAAAAACTGTTTCCACGGCACAAGTGATTCTAGGTATCAAAATAAACAACATCGCCAAAATCTGCCTATAACATTTTATATCAACACCGAGTTTCATTACATTTCCGTGAACTGTTGAACAAACAGACAGTTTTCTTAACCTTAGTGGGTATATGCTTCGGCAATAATCGGGAGGTTTCGGGCCCCGATTGTTGCTTCTACGATACCCTTGAGGAGCGTATAGCTGTACTGTAATAGGGATCCATTGTGATATCCGCAGGCTTAATTACAACTGTTCAGCTGATATTGAGGATGTTCTGTAGGTCAATAGGATGTTTTTCCATGGCTAATTACTGGACAAAACGGGGCAAATTGTCTTTTCATTGTGGGAAAATAATCACAAAACATTTAGGGAAATGTGTAGGTATTCTTTTTTTTCCTAGAATAATAGGCATGACAATAGTTTAAAAAAATTGCTTATCTATTTAGTCCGCAAGTTAGAGTATTGGAAAATAATGGACACGTATTTTTAGTTTTTGTAAATCAATGAATATTGACAAAGATAACACACATCAAAACTCGGGATTGGGGGCTCGTGACGTCAGAACTCGCTAAAAATTATACCAAGGCATGACGTATTGAGAATTTTAACAGCGTCGTATCTTCGTCAATTTTGGTTTATTACGGGTCAAATATTTGTTGATAATCTAAGTGACGGACTAATTATTATTTTTTGTCGTTTACCCTCTATTCTGTTCGGCGGCTCGGAAGTTAGCTGCGAGTGACGGTCTGTGCATTATATGGTCAGTGCATCTAACTTCCGAGCATTATACGGTCAAAGAGATGCGTCCTCTGCACCCCAGTGATATCTAAAATTGTGTTCTGCGCAGTTTTACTTTAAATATTCCGAGCCTCCATAAACTTTGAACAGAACTACAAAAGCCTCTTTCGACTTTAAAAGTGAAGAGATAAAAAAAAACAACCATCTCGTTCAGTCTTAAAACAAGCTGATCTCTTAGACGTTCATAGATGTCTTCATGAGATAAAACTAAAAGTAGATTTAGCTACTCGATTATGTTTCGCAAAGACGTTAAGCCGCTCACTTCCCATTTCAATAAATACTTGAGCAGAATCTTTAACACCCAATAGCGTACCACACTGTGTAGCCATTTTATAGATAATCTGTGAACATGGGGGAGAAAATCTACAGGTAGGTGAGGTAGAATACCACTACACCAGTGATTCCCAAAGTGGTCCAGGTGACCCCTGTGGTCTATGGGAAACCCGACGGGTGTCTACGCTGGCGCAAAATAAAATTAGGGGTTCACGAGTTGTAAGTCGATACTAAAGCCGTTGGCTCTATCTATCAATGTAGGCACCGAAATATGACAGGTTGGGTCGTATTGAGACTATTTGAGACTTAAAAAAAGCATTTCGAAAGTATTTCCTCCTCATACAATCCTAACAGATAGCGCGAACGAATAGTAAGTAATGCATTGACTTTCTTTTTCGGTCCACGAGCTTGAAAAAAATGCAGCACCGAAACCTGAAAATATTGAAAGTGGTCTACCAGAAAAAAGTTTGCGAACCTCTGCACTACACCAACGGATAAACATAAGGCAATTTTTCTCTCAGCACTTTTCTCCGTAGTAAAACTAAACAGCCCACTTCAAGTAATGGAAACTCATTATGATATAATTTCAAGCATTTTTAAAAGCGATAGCTATCTATGCAGCTGCGCAAAGAAACTTAATATTGAAGATTATATCTTCCTAGCTTCTCGACAGCCTAGTGTCTGAATGGATATTCTCGATTGTCGATAAGAGAGGATTTATGTATAAGAGGTATATAGGAAATTGGTTTTCATAGGCGAGAGTGCTGTCGTAGAGAAATAATGCAGTTTTAATATCAATCCATTAATACCACATATGACGTAAGGCTGGTGATACATTTAGCGTTTTCACAGTGAATCAGGATGCGATAGTGAAGAAGGTAGATGAAAAACTAGTGCATGTATCAGAGATGAGAATGTTGAGGCGGATGTGTGGAGTTTCAAGAATGGATAAGGTAAGGTAGGATCAGTATATTAAGGAAAGTTCGATATTGGCGCCTGTTAAAGAAATAATGATAGGTACTTCGTCGTTTGTCTTGGTATGGACATGTAATGAGGAGTGATGAAACGCATAAAAGGGAGAAAATCTACATATGAATGAATGTTGATGGAGTGATACCCAAAAGAAAAGATGGTTAGTATGGAATGATATGAAAGGGAAAAGAGTACAGGGAGAATGGAAGAAAAAAACGTGTTGCGACGACCACAAATAGAATGGGACAAAGGCAGAAGAGGATGACAGTGCGCTAAGACGCGCTTGTGTGCGATTTTGCGACTCAAAAGCTGCGATTTAAAGTGCGCGATCTACTCAGTGGAATCAAGCCAGTCCCGCGTATAAATCAGGAGCTGTGAAACTAGTATTAGTACTCAGCAAAGATAAGGCAGAGTGCACACAAACCAAATGATATTTGTACATCCGAAGAAACATAGGTATTTGTCGTTCTCAGACACAGTAATTCTTTGAACATTCTCAGTTCCCCGAGGCAGGAAGATTAAAAGTTAGTGTTTGGAGCAGAAAATACAAATAGCCTTTGGACATTTAAATTTGTTCTACTCGTTACCAGGATTCGTGTTTAGAGCTAGAATTCCAATTACTTTAGAGTTTAACTTTAATTAAGCGGAGTGAGAGTCAGCGGTTTTTGAGTTAGTTACCTTTATTATTCATTTATTTTAGTCGTCATATTTGTTTTGAAACGTCCATTGCTGGAATATTAACTTAGGAACAAGCTGATGATTAAATACTGTTTTAGGAGTTTGCACTAAATAAAGCACCAGGTTGGGTTATTGTTTAGGGATTCGCTAAATGCAGTCTTGTTTTTACAGTCGCTAGCGCATCAAGTTATAACAAACTGTCAAACCTCGTTCGATGTTGGACTTAAACATCAATATTTTATGGTTTAAAATCATCCTCCTGCCGTTGTCCCATTTTATTTGGGGTCGGCGCTACACGTTTTCTTCTTCCATTCTCCCCTGTTAGACGTCACGGCATCATTTACTCCTTTGTCTTTCATATCAGTCTTTACACAATCCATCCATCTTTTCTTTGGCCTTCCTCTCCCCCTCCATCCATCAATACTTATGTCCATCACTCTTTTAGTGACATGCGTTTCATCCCTCCTCATTACATGTCCATACCAAGCCAAACGATTTTATGGTTTAAAATCATTTGAAGAAATTTGACAGGTAAGTTGATGTGCTCTCGACTGTACACTTACAAAGCCTAATGAATTTCAAATAAGCCCCTCCGCACTCCTATAAATCAAAATAAACTAAAACTAAGCGACTTAAAGCCAATTTAAAGCCAGAAATAAAAACGTATTGTTGCTTTAATGGTAGAATACAAAAACAGAGAACTCAGAAAGCTAGGAACACAATTAATATTGATACAAACGTCACATGAACTATAACATCAAAGAGAAAAGCATAAGTCTTCGATTTACTCAAAGAGTAGAAACATAGGATTTCCATTAGATTCCTACTTAAGTCGACAGTGAAGACGTAGGCATGATCGAATTACCTTCTCTCAGTGTATACTTACCTTTATGCATTGACGTCAAGAATTTTCGAATTTGAAAATCCTTTTTCGTTCTAAAATTGAATATTCTAGACTGTTTTCTATAATGTTTGTTCTGTTTTTGATCTTCAAACGGTTTTGTCGTTTTGTGGTTTAGTGTCCTGAAGTTTTATTTGGGTATTAGACTGCTCTTTGAGTGTGAACACTCAAATTTAATATTTTATTAGTCGGTAATGCACTTAGCATTACCGACTAATAAAATATTAAATTTGAGTAAAAAACTAAAAGTAATTGTTACATTACAAATTAAAGTCACTTGTCGACCTTAACTTCGCGACCGATTTTGTCGCCATTATTTTGAGGATTGATTACGAAAGCCTTCTTCTACATTGTAATGCATTCAAAATAAGGCCTATTAATGTATCGGAGTACTAAAATCGTACAAAACAAGAAACTAGAAAGGTTTTAAACTCCCTTAATAAAAAAACACAAATTTTCAACAACTTTTACTCGTTTTTTTTTTTTTTATAATAATAACTTTTAAACGCTTGTAATACCCTCGTTTACAATACAGACAACAGTAAACATAATTACAGTAAAATTACACCGTGAATGTTTTTAAGAGTCATCATCACATTTCACGAATAAACCTGGAGTCTCGCGTGACGGTAATCACGTAACTAAGTGGTGTTATACCGAAGGCGGGTCGAACAAGTCCTGTTATCATCAACGTTGATAACACGCCCCGTGGTGAGTGCGTTTGATATCGACCTGAGTTCGGACTTCAGATTGAAATGTTTTGATCTAGGTGCACTGTGGTTATCGAGAATTCGATTCGCATGAATTTGGCTCTCACTACCAAAGTAAGATGTCAATCTGCACGTCAGTGGCACTACGAATATCAACCTTACTGCTACGGTTTTAAAGATTTGTTCAGTCATGAATAACCAGCACAGGATAGGGTTGCAAATTTTCAAATTTAGAATGTGTTCAAGTTAGTTCAAAAGACAGATGACAGAGCGTTCTTTTGCAAAACTGACCTCCTATATAAATGGAGCTTTAAAATTACCTAACTAATTAAATAATCACAATCAAGCTAATTCCATAACAACAACGTACCGAGTTATTTATTTTGTCAGTTGTAATACGTAATCAAAACATGACATCCAATTCGATAGTGTTGTGTCTGCAATACTTACATTCGAATGTAATTCTCATTTTATAGCCATTGTGTCGTGTCGATTGACAGAAATAGGTTAATACGATTCTCGTTGGCAATCTGTCACTAGTAGGTAACTAGGTGATAATGGGTTGCAGATTTGCAGAATAAGGCACATGCTGTATCCTATTAAGTTACATGTACTCGGGAAGGGTGAGTGAATAGACAGACTACGATATACCTAGTAAAGTGTCTTTTGAAAATCGAACGACTAGCAAATTCCAAAATCAATTTAAAATTGATTCCACAATAATTAGATTACCTATCTTTCGAATGGCCGTTCATGTCATTCGAATTTCGAACACATTCTTTTTTGTTAGTGTCACTGTCATTATTTTGATAGTCTTTGGAGTTTGGCGCCAAAGAGTTTGTCATCGTCAAATAAGAAATCCATATAATGTATGTGATAGCGGTTAATAGAAGTGGACAAATATTTCAAACCAATCAATAAACAGTAAGAATTACAAGAATTCCACATAAATAAAATTAAAAATAAGCACATTCCGAACAACTCAACAAAACAAACTCCAACATTCAGTCAGTTTATTGTTACCTTTTCATATAAAAAAGGTCAGCCGCTTATAACTGCATGCATACCATTGCCATTGAGTGGTCCGGTTGCATGGTGACGTCATCAGATAGGCAGCCGTGTCACAGAAGCCATACAACGACCACAGAGAAGGCAAAAGCGACTGCCATAATGAATTTTGCGTTCCATGGCCACTTTAGTTTAAAACCTCTTTGTATTAACTTGAAGTAAGTGAGCAATGGGTAGTCCGTAGCGCATAAAAACAGTTTATGTTGTAGAAATTGTCAGTGGTTGAGGTGAGAGCAAGGAGCATAAATTAAGGCTAATGAATGACTTCTTGTATGAGGGACAGGAAATTATTATTGGTGGGACGTTCGTGTTACTGTTGAGGGTCATACTTGACTGAGTGCTCACGAAGCGTAATATGTTACGATATTTTATTTTTAAAGGAAAAAATGCTTCATGATGTTAAAGGAACATGACACCATTAATTAAGTAATAAATCATTAATAATTACAGGTGGGTAACCAGTTTTGAGATTACGGTATTTTGACTTCATCCCAGGTTATTTTTTTGAGCTATTGAACACTGTAGTCAAGTTCTGAGGGGCATGAATTCAAATTTTCATTTTAAAGCACGTTTTCCGTTTGCGCGTCGAGCACGGACATTTTTCTTTCATACAAGTTTATTGGTTAGTAGAGTAGGACTAAAGTCATCCTTCGGGTCCCGGTAAAGAAATCTACCCGACTACCAGTTCATTCTGCTTCGGAGCTTAGACCCCACGTTACCATGGTTTGAAAAAACACCATAAATTGATGATGTTAATGAACTCAAAAGATTTCCATGTAATAAATCGAGCCGAGTCTTGGCTTGCTGTAATAGTTACTACCGGTTTACGTACATAGGTACTTTAGAGACTTGTAATACTCGCTCAAGTTGAGGACATTTTATTGCTCATCGCATTTCTTAGAAAGACTCAAAAATCGGTCCGATTCATCCAACGAAGCCCATAAAAAATATTTTCTTTTCCAAAGGGTGCAACTAGGTACGCGAGATTGTTTTTTGGAACTTGGTCGCGCATTTAGATCCTAAAATTTGAACAATGTTCGCAAAACATTTCAATGTAAAATACCTACGGAACCAAGTCTTGGTTTGCTTTAGATACCGGTTTATTGAAGTACAGTTCATACTTTAGATACTTGTACTCAAGTCGTGGGCTTGCAGTCCGTCGGGGTTGCCATTGTTCTCAATATGGCTTTAGTAACTCTATGCTTAAGCTTGGTACATAATAAGTAGGGACTGAGACCTACTTGGTCATAACCTTGTTTGTTGCGCTTCGAGCTAGTTCTACTTTATAAAGACTGGTGGACGATAAAATTATATCTGCGCTGGTGGTGCACATTTTACTTTAAGAAACATGTAGAAGAAAATAACCACGTTTTCGATTCACAACAGGCGAGTTGGCGGCCAAACGAAAGCCTTTTTAGCGTTACAAAAAAAAATACGAGTTCAAAAACGGAATTCTTTTTTTAAAAGGATCAAAAATCGGTGAACAATTGATTAAAAGACAAAGGGCCAACCCCTTTCAATATCTATCCCATCCCAAAATACTTCAGTAAAGTTAAGTATCCTCTCTTGTTTAGTCTATCTAAAGATTTGACTAAATCGAAAATGACATTGTTTGAACTTTAAAAGACATGGCTTAGACATTTCCATTTATGCCCTTAGAAAACTTATAATGTAGGTTAGCTGTTATTAAGGTCCTCTTAGGTGAGTTTTAAGAGGACTTTCAATTCAAGTACAGTTGGAAATAATATTATTGAAACAGTAGTTATTCTCATCAATAGAAATCTTTGAAACTTTCTAGAAAGGGGTAAATAAATAGTAGGTCATCGACACTACATTGAATTAACTTAAAGATCACCTGAAGGTGATTTCATAAGCACTAAAATGAACGATGAAACCTTTCTGGCCATGAATACATAGCCATCTGGGTCATATAAGGGGACTTTCATAGTCCGAGCTGAGCCAATACAATGGACTACTATATACAATGTACCTACCTACCTAGGTAGGTACATAGGTTCGGTCACGATCGCCTTTCACTGAGACAAATGACTTTATCGACCATCTTGACAATCTTAAGTAATGGCTGACCTCTTCTAATAATATTTTATTAAATAATAAAGGTCCCTTTCTTAGAAATTACTGAATAAACAAGAGAAATTCGATTAAAATTGGCCCTTGAATGTCGAAGTTGAGAAGTCATTTTGGAAGTTATATTGTCGTATTACAAGGTCAAGAGACTGATTAATTTAATATTGCAATATTCCTGTAGAACAATGTTTTGTTTGAGGATTAAATTATTTTCTTAAATTTGTTATCTCAACACTTTTATTAATAGTGTTACTCATCATCATCACCTGCCTAGCCTTTTCCCAACTATGTTGTGGTCGGCTTCCAGTCTAACTGGATGCAGCTGAACACCAGTATTTTACATGGAATTAATGCCTATCTCTGACCTTCAAAACCCAGTTTCTCGGTAACACCTCGTAATAATATAAAATGTTAACATTATTTTGCTCCGAACAGCTGTCAAATTACCGAATAGGATGAGTTTTTTCGAACTCAGTGGCAGAATTCTTATATCAACTTGAATGGACATTGTTTTATTTGGACACGTTATCAATTACGTACCTATTTTGAGTTATCAATTAATTATTCGACAACCACTTCTTAGTTAATATCACAATCATTTTCTGTCTGAGTGAGCGTAACATGTACAATTTGTAAGAGAAATCGATAATTTTAGACAGTCCTTGAGATTTAACCGTGAAAAGACCAACGTGGTGTAATAATTGTAAACCGGTTTTGAAGAAAAATAACAGGTTCTAGAAAGGTATAAACTTCGTCATCGGACTACAGAGATGACGTCAAGGTTTTTTTATATTATTGCACCACTTCCTGAATGCCTGATTCATTTCGTCTGTCTCCAGTTCTTCACACACTTTTTTTCATAAAACTATACCTAGAAGCTATAAGTACAAAGATAGGACCTACTCGACTCTTTTTGTAAGAACACGACAAAATGATGCATTTTTTTTGGATAGGCTCATTTTTGAGTCTCACTGTTTTACCGCTCCGTATAAACTTAGCTATAGGTACCGTACCTTGGTATTTGGCCTGGTAAATTATCTAAAACATACCTACCTTGTACCTACCTACATATATTTTTTCTGTGCGAGAAGTTACCGACTTTTTTAATTCATCCGGTAGGTACCTACTTAAGCTGAAAGGACCAAGCCTACCTACTATTCAGACACTGCAACCATCCCTAAAATTCTGCAACATAGATAGGTACCTCTAGGTAGGTAGTGTAGGTACCTACTTGGGTTTACTGTTATGTACATAGGTACCTACTTTTTTATCTGCACGACCGAGGTAGGTACCTAACCTACTGTAGAGGTAATAACTGTTTATGTGTAGGTACTTAATAAAATGTCTCGCAGACCTTATGTTGGTACACTTGACTAGGCAGGTTACTCACCCGGGTGCCACAGAGTACCTATTTAGCTCTTCGATGTCCCAATAAAAGTGTTTTGTTACATTTTGAACCCTTAGCTTAGAGCTTAGATTTGAAATTCCAACAGTTCATGAATATTTAGGAATTTATTTAGGTGTCACTTAGTGTTTGTGAGAACGAGCCGGTGTTCGTGTTAGGACTTAGGATGGAATTATTACAAGGGTTTGACAGAAGGTCTGGTTATTATGATTTATGGTTTCTGTTAGGATTTAAAGCATTTACATTCACAAACAAACCTGTAATCAGTGTAGCACCTAGTTTTAGAGCTTAAAAGTTTTGTCTACAAAACAACCATTAATAGTTCCATTATACCTACCTACCTTTTTATTATTACTTTTATCGAATAAATAATGGAATGGGACTAGGGTTACCATATCTCAGGATTTGTCCTGAGATTTCAGGATTTTTCAACTTTTCTCAGGATTGCGGCCGGATTTTGTAAATCTTATGAAATCTCAGGATTTTTTGGATTTTCAACAATATATCAATAATACAGCTTACATTTTAATAACTGCACAATTAAAATCAATACTTATGTATTCAAGTAGATACCTACTTAATCAGTTTTGTCATACCTATTACCTAATTATGTGAAGATACATTTTTAAGTAAGTTTTATATCTTTAATTATTGATTTATAAAATGCCTCACATGTAAAACTCTTCAAATTAATCCGTTAATTGGTTTCTTTCATTCGACCATTGAGCCCCCATGAAACTATTTCTACGTTTGCATTCTGGGCTGTAATTGGAAATAAATATTGATAAATACGCAGTACCTATCTCTGGTAATCGTGAAATACCCATTGTCTTGAAAATGGTTGCCCAAAAACGCATGAAGCATTACGTCAAAAACTTTACTTTTGAAAGAAAATTTTCAAATTGTTAAAAAAAAAAACTGGATTTTTCAATGGAAATCAGGCATTTTCTCCGGACTTTTGATTTTTTCATCTGGTAACCCTAAATGGGACAGAGTGGAGTGGTATTTTAGAAAGCATTATTTTTTACTCAAAAATGTGTTTTAGATACCTAACCATCTAAAACACATTCAAAGAAAAGTACCTACTTACCTACTTCTAAAAGAAAAACAGATCCACGACACGACGTAAATTTCACACACAAAAACAGTTTGTTTATGAGACCCTCCATTTTATTTGCAAAAAAGCAAGTTGTACCTACGTACAATACCGTCTTCACCATAAGGGCACACGGGGCCCGTGCCCAGGGCCCCCATTCTCAGGGGGCCCCGAAGGACCGATCTCTCAAACATTTATTCTTATAACATTTTTGTCTGGCACATTACACTTTTTTCACAAAACAGTAACCTGATCAGAAGGTATTTACAAGGCATGTATTAGAAGATTTTGCTCAACAAAAATCCCGAATGAAACCGTTATCGTAATCGTAACCAAAGAACCAGCAGCATTGCAGCATGTATCATTGATGAGATATTATATCATACTGTATTTGATTACCTTTAAATATGTAATAAATACTCATACTTAGTAATTTTTTTTATTATATTTCGCTTTTTTAACCAACTTTCAAAAGGAGGAGGTTCTCAATTCGTTGGATTTGTTTTATGGATCTTCCCCGATTATTATTTTCCAAAAGGGCCCCAAATTCTTGTATGCCCCAGGGCCCCAGCCTAGTTTAAGACGGCCATGCCTACGTAGGTACCAACCGTCGATTGAGGTAGGCCAATAGCAATAGGCACGCACGGAGATAAAAACCACGTGTTCCTACTTAACCTACCAAAGCATAGGTAGTTGAAAACCGCAGCATAATAATACCAAGGCAACCTCAGTAGGTACATAGGTACTGTACTTATAGCTTTCTGCTTTACCATTCTCGTCACAACTATTTGCTTAGAAAGGAATTTACCTAACTACTACAGATAACCAAGTTACTTGCTACCAGCTTATCTATGCCTCCTTAGTAATAATTATCCGTCTACAATTTATTATTATTTACTAAGTATCTATCGAAGTATATATAGCAGGTAAGAATTTATTGATAGGTGCGCCGGTGTTATCGTAAAATTCCGTTATCAAAACCCTCGTCAGAACCAGTCAGTCCAACTTAGTCATTCCATTTTACTTAGAAACAGGAAACAAACACTTCATTCATTTTGCATTGCAGATAGTAGGTATTGAGAATATCCGGGAAAAAATGCAACGGAAAGGTTAGGTAAAAATACCATGTAGCTTAGAATATCAGCATTCTTGAATGTGTCAAAAAAAGAGTATGAACTTGTTCATGACGTCATTTATAATTTAACACATTCTCATTTTAAAAATTCAAAAGACGTTCCAAGAAACGAACAAAAGGCTATAGAACAAAGCACCACGAGTCCACGACAAACGTTAACGTAGGGCTGCGTGTGCACAGGTTACAGGTAAGAAAGCAGTTTTTACCTTTTGTGTATTGCGCCGACGCCACAGCTAGCGAATAGAGGAGCAACGCCGCGAGGATGCCCCCCTCACGCCCGCGCACCATCATGATTCTTGACTTGAGGTAATTCAACTTTTTCGTATCACAACTCCGAGCACGTCACTATTGTAAAAACTTGTCACAATCTCCTACAACGCTCTCACGAAGTTTTATAACACATAACACGCACACTATCACAGATTTCAAACGCACATCCATTTGAAAAATGTTCGTTTATCCGATAAGGTAGGTCGCTCAGACGTGGGACGAGGCATGCAGGTAAAACGAGTAAGCCTATTAAGTTTCAATGACTTAAAACTACTTAATTGTAGCGTTTTACATGGATCGATCACAAATAAACACGTTCGACACGGTAGTTCTGCACAATTTTGAATTTGAAAACTTCACATATTTTCGTAAAACAATTTCGAAGTTCGGAGCGACAACGATGCGTACGCGAGACGCGACCACCCGGCGCATCGTTCGCGACTAAACTGGTATGAAGTGAGTGAACAATCAACAAGTTGCGATCGCGCGCGAGGCGGGCCGTTGTGCTCGCGCCGCGCTCGCTTGCTCGGAGCATGCGCTATCCGCGCCTATGTTCATACCCGACAGCACAAACAATGTTGACAGTGCTGCCCCCTTGTGTCCGCGCGCCGCGTCTTCCCGCTTCGCTCCGTCGACGCGGGCCGGCCGGCAAAACTGCCTAACTGGTTATTTTCGCGCAAAAACGAGAAGACAGAATCTCTCCTCGGTGGAAACCTGTTTCAAGTCCACTCCTAGTCGTTCCAGCCAGGTACAGAAATAAAATACCCGTCTATTCATGTAGCTAGGCAGTTTATTATGGGTACATCCGCTCTAATAGCAGTCAACGAAACAATTCTGATATTGAACAAGCTGGGTATCTTGATCTTCACAGTTGCTGCCTCTCGGCTGCGCTTGCACATTATCTTGATACTGGAACAATGGATCAATGCTCCAATTATTTAGAGTTGAATTGAATGAAGTAGATTAGTAGGTGTTACATAAATTCTAGGTAATTAAATCGAACCAAAGAAATTGTATCTTTTATTTAAATTCGTGTTTTCATAGCTGCAGACATTGATTAATAGATATCTTAATTAAATCATTTATACTTATTAAGAGGCACTAAGTCAGTTTTTTTTAAGGTTACTAGCATTTGATATTACAAGTATTTTTGCTAAGTCCCGATGGATGCCTAAGCGATGAGTAAGGTCGCGACTTCGCCAGGGCAACGGCCAACGGGGTTGAACCCGCGACCTTTCGGTAGTCAGTCCTTGCACGTTTTAACCGTTGGGCTATTGTCATTTGTGTTGAAAACGGCTAGTACTACCAACACGAATATAAAACAAGTTAGCATTATAAGTTTCATTATTGTTATTACCCGGCTACGGCGGCGGCGGTCATGTTATATTATTATGTATGTTTGTATTTACATGCCGTTCTCCGTAGCGCCTAAACTATTCATCCGATTCTGATGAATAACTTGTCCATCGTTATTAAGGCCCGGGTAACATAGGCATTTTTTTTCAGAAGGCTGCTTTTTTGGTTGTAGTATACCACACAAATTCGTTTACCGCTTTTCTTCAGTTTTGGCAAAGTGCTAATTCTGAGTACTTATAATATGAGGTCTTGGGTTCGTCGGCCAGAGTAAGCGATTATGACGAGATGGTTGCCTAGGTCACTACGGCTCGATACAAGTGTATCGAGCCGTAGTAGTCGTGTCTCGTCAGTATGACGAATGACGATGCTTGCCTTGATGAAGCCTATGGCTCGATACACTTAGGACGATGCTTGCCTAGATGAAGCCTATGTCTCGATACTCTTACGACGATGCTTGTCTAGATGAAGCCTATGGCTCGATACACTTACTATCATGATTGCCTAGATGAAGCCTATGGGTCGATACACTTATGATGATGCTTACCTAGATGAAGCCTATGGCTCGATACACTTACTACCATGATTGCCTAGATGAAGCCTATGGCTCGATACACTTACTACCATGATTGCCTAGATGAAGCCTATGGCTCGATACACTTATTACCATGATTGCCTAGATGAAGCCTATGGCTCGATACACTTACTACCATGATTGTCTAGATGAAGCCTATGGCTCGATACACTTACTACCATGATTGCCTAGATGAAGCCTATGCTTCGATCCACTTATGATGATGCTTGCCTAGATGAAGCCTATGGCTCACTTATGTACTTACATCGTAATTCTTTCCGTATTTATTAATTTCCAGTCGACGTCTTGTCCTAGTCTTGAACCCAGACCCGCAGTTGCCATCATTCAGGGTGCACGGAGACCAGGCTCCCCATTGGCTGATGGAGCACTTTCCATTACCACTTCGGATATCCTTAACTTCTAGTAGCACTGGTTCTTCGGGTTCACTGGAAAATAAAACAAATAATTTAACTAGTAGATAGCTGATGTTATAAAGAGTAGGCCTTTTTTGACCTTAGGATAAGAAGTTGGGTACCGTGCAAAAAATTTAGAGCCCTTGAAATTGGTAACAACATGTGGTTCAAAAAGGGG
Organism: Xestia c-nigrum; assembly: GCA_916618015.1. NCBI lineage: Eukaryota > Metazoa > Arthropoda > Insecta > Lepidoptera > Noctuidae > Xestia > Xestia c-nigrum. The sequence continues at coordinate 12,552,613 of OU745266.1, read as the reverse complement.
AGTAATATCTCTAATGTAATATTGTTGTTGGATTATGTATTTTGATTGAATATGATTTTAGTAGATACCTAATTACAACCATACAGTCCACATTTACGCCAACTTACTTATTTCATTCAAAACATAGCCGCCTTCCTATTTATGATGATGTTTGTACTGTGTAAGACTAGTAGCAAATAAAACTTGTTAAAAGACACACGTTTGTTTCGTTGGTCCGCCTGCACAACCTAAATTGAACCCTAAAGCCTACAACATAATGGTCAGAATCGAGCCGGATCGCCTACGCATTGAATAGACAACCACATTCCTCAGAGATAAGAAGCGATCGAGCGAGTGCTTTGCACAAACAAAGTCATTAGTGAATTTACAAGAAAAAACGTTGTTTACGTAGTGCAGTGATTTCATCATATTATTGAAGATTAACGGTTCTAACATCTAAAGATGACTGCTACTGCTGAACAAGTGCTTAATATTTTGGAAGATACAGCTGAATTACTAAAGAAGACACAAATTAACCTCAGAAAATGTCCGAAAACACGCTTAACGAGAGGATATATACAGTCGAGAATACAGTGCATTGAAGAGTATTGGAAAACATTTAGTAACGCTCATCAAGAATTAGCGAAGATGACACCACGTGATAAACGCAATTTAGTGTCGTATTTTGTGAACGAAGAGTTTTTCATTTACGAAGACCTTTATTTGTGTTTGTTGGGGGAATTACGAGATATGTTGGAAAAGTTAACTACCAAACCGGAAACGGCGAACACTGAAGTCATGTTAGAAGATAGTCATCAAACACATGTGAACTTACCAAGGATAACAATCCCAACATTTAGCGGTATTTACGAAGAGTGGCCTACCTTCAAAGACCTGTATGTATCATTAGTTCATGATAACAAATCATTAAGCCAGGTTCAAAAGTTGCACTACTTGAAGACCAGTATCAGTGGAGAAGCGGCAACTTTACTCAAACATGTGCAAGTGACGGAAAACAATTATTTACAAGCATGGGAGACGTTGAAAAGCCGTTATGGTAACAAACGATTAATAGTTAACTCACTGTTGAAACGATGGTTTACACAAAGAAAGTCTACAACTCAAGCTGCCAGTCAATTAAAGTCAGTTTTGGATACTACAAATGAAGTTCTCAATAACCTTCATAACTTGAACGTTTCTACAGATTCTTGGGATCCAGTAATTATATTTCTCGTCGTGCAGAAGTTGGACCCGGAGTCTCATAAAGACTGGGAAGAGTATTCTTACAAGGGAAATCCCGAAGAACTCCCTTCGTGGCAAGACTTGAAGACATTTCTAGAAGGCAAATTTCGTACTTTAGAGTTGGTTACACCTAGCTCTTCAACAAATTCACGTGAGAAACCTAAAGAACGTGCTTTGCATGTTTCCACCACAACTGAAACCACTTGCGCTTTGTGTAAAGAGAATCACACTATGAGTCATTGCAAGGCATTTGCTAAATTACAACCTTCGGAACGAACCGAATATGTGAAGACAAATAAACTATGTTTTAACTGTTTGGCATCGGGACACCCAGTTTTCAAATGCCGTGTTCCATTGTCTTGCCGAATGTGTAAGAGACGGCATCACACACTTCTGCATCAAACAAGGAAAACAGATACTGTGGAGACACCGGGAACTACACAACCGACGGTATCAACTCAAGCAGGTGTAGAAGAACCACTGCAAGTCAACACAATGATGGCGTCATACTACAATGCCAATCAAAACATGGGTCTTTTAGCTACAGCAATGGTAACAGTACAAAGTGAACAAGGACATGCCATTGTTCTTAAGGCACTAATAGACCCAGGATCACAAGCGTGCTTCATTAGTGAAAAAGCTGCTCAAGCTCTAAAGCTCAACAGGCGATTTACGAATAAAATCGTCACTGGCATGGAAGCCATGAAGATTGCTGTCAAGCAAGAAGTACAAGTAGAAGTTCAGTCACGATGGGATTCTAACTTCAGTCTACCTATACAAGCCTATGTGATGTCCAATCGCTTGACAATACAAATACCTACGACTACATGGTCACCAAAAAAATGGCCACATTTGATGGATCTGAATTTAGCAGATCCTGAATGTTGTGTGTCAGGAAAAGTTGATCTACTTCTAGATGTCAAAGGATACGCTAAAATATTACAAGAGGGTTTACACAAGGGTCCACCGGGGTCACCCATAGCTCAAAGAACCAACCTCGGCTGGATTGTTTTTGGAGAAATAAGCATCAAGACAAACCCAAAGGAAAAATGCTTTATGGCAATAAAGGAAGATGTAGATGTTAAGGATTTATTAAAAACAATGTGGGAAATTGACACGGATACAAAAAGAAAACTTACCAAAGAAGAACTGCTTTGCGAAGAAATTTATGAAAAAACACACACGAGAAACAAAGAAGGTCGATACGTTGTAAAACTACCGTTTAAAACAGACAAACTGAAGTCGCCAGAAGGGAAGACAAGAGAAACAGCGCTCAATAGATTTCTTCAACTTGAGAGAAGACTGAAAAAAAATCCTGAAATGAAAGAAGAATACACAAAGGTTATCGAAGATTACAAAAAACTAAAACACATAGAAGAAGTACCACATAATGAATTGCATACAAGGGAATCAGTGTACTTACCTCACCACGCTGTAGTCCGCAACGATAAGGAAACAACGAAGACTCGCGTCGTTTTTGATGCTTCTTGCAAGGGCTGTAACGGAGTTTCACTCAATGATGAATTGCTATCAGGTCCGGTATTGCAAGACGATCTTCGCAGCTTGATAATAAGATGGCGCACACATGCAATATGCTACGTATCTGATATACAAAAGATGTATAGAATGATTCTTGTGGCCAAAGAAGATGTTGATTTCCAAAGAATATTATGGCGAAACAGTGCTTCTGAAAATATTCAAGATTTAAGACTTCTGACAGTTACCTTTGGTACAACCTCAGCACCATACCTTGCTGTTAAAACGCTTATGCAACTAGCTGATGATGAAGGCGCTCAATACCCTGAAGCGGCGAGGGTACTACGCGAAGATCTGTACATGGATGACGTCATGTCAGGAGGAGATACTCTAGAAGAGGCAATCAAAATCAGCCGAGACTTAAAGAATGTACTACATCGAGGTGGGTTCGAGCTTAAAAAATGGTCTTCCAATAACTTGGAATTTATGAAGACTATAGATCCAAGTGAGAGATCAATGAATGCTCGCTTGAACATAAATATTGACGGTACTGTGAAGGCACTAGGCGTTCAGTGGAATTTAGGTACCGATCAATTTGAGTACAACCTGAACCTTTCTCCACTTGCAGTGACTGTGACCAAAAGAACTATCTTGTCCGATCTACAGAAACTTTTCGACCCACTCGGTTGGATTGCACCATCCATCGTACAGGCAAAAATTCTTATCCAGAAACTTTGGCAAGCCAAGCTTGATTGGGATGAAGAGATCGATTCAGTTCTAAAGGAAGAATGGACGACCATACGAGCAGATCTCAACAACGTTAATGAAATACGTATTGAACGTTGGCTAGGTACACTACGGGCAGGAAACGACTGCATACAACTTCATGGGTTTAGTGACGCATCAATGAAGGCGTACGCAGCTGTAGTTTATTGTCGTGTACACGATCCAGCAGGCAATATAACAACTACAATTATAGCTGCAAGAACTCGCGTCGCTCCATTAAAGACAGTGTCCTTGCCAAGACTCGAATTGTGTGGAGCTCTTCTGCTGTCGAGATTATTGAAACAAATTTCAACTGCTATGAGAATCTCAAGGTCTCGTATATTTGCATGGACTGATTCAACAATAGTTATTGCGTGGATAAAGGGAGAACCTAGTAGATGGAAGGCTTTTGTTGCAAACAGAGTGGTTGAAATTACAGATAATGTTCCTGAAGAACAGTGGTACCATGTACAATCTGACGAAAACCCGGCAGATGTAGCATCCAGAGGAGCCCTTGTAACAGAGTTAAAATCGTGTAATCTGTGGTGGAAGGGCCCAGAATGGCTGTCAAGTGAAGATATTAATTACACAGCACCAGAAGTCATTCCTACTAATTTAGAACAGAAAACAACTGTACAAGCATTCACAATACGTGAAACTGAAGAACAATCTAAAAGTTTATCGAAACAATTTGAACAATTTAATTCATTAATAGAACTAGTAAGAAGCCTTACATTATGCAGAAGATTTTTAAAACAAAATATATTAAAAGAAGAAATTGACGCAACAATCACAACAGAAGAGTTGCAAGGTTCTTTACTTATTTGCATAAAAATGGTACAGGCTGAGGAGTTTACAGAAGAAATTGAATCGTTAAAAAGAGGAAAACAGGTTAAGAGGACAAGCATCTTGAAGACATTAGATCCGTACTTAGATAAGGAACAAATTCTCAGGGTGGGCGGACGCCTCAGACATTCGAATTTGACAGAAGAATGTAAACATCCCATCATTTTGGGTATTAAGAACAACCTAACACCCTTGATTATTGCCGATGCACATCTAAAAACTCTGCACGGAGGAATGCAATTAATGTTGTGCTACCTCAGATCTAAGTACTGGATAATCCGTGCTAAGTCCTCAGTCAAGAAATACGTTCATCGTTGCTTGGTGTGTGCCAAACATAACGCTACCGTTAAAACACAAGTAATGGGCGACCTACCAAAACCACGGGTGACACCAGCACGACCATTTTTACATTCTGGCGTTGACTTTGCTGGACCACTGCAAATACTGCAAAGCAAGGGTAGAGGAGGCAGGACGCACAAGGTGTATATTTCTGTTTTCATATGTATGGCTACCAAGGCCATACATTTAGAGCTGGTTGGAGACTTAACGTCCGCAGCATTTATCGGCGCATTTAAAAGATTCTGTGCACGAAGAGGAAAATGTGCACATTTGTGGAGCGACCAGGGCAGGAACTTCGTTGGCGCAAATAAGGAGCTGGTAGCCCTGTGGAAAGAAGCATGCCTTGAGTTCTCTGGAGAAATTGCTGATTCACTTACCTCCGATGGCACCCAGTGGCACTTCATTCCTCCTTATAGTCCAAATTTCGGCGGCCTCTGGGAAGCGGGAGTCAAATCTGTCAAGTTTCACCTTAAACGAATCTTTAACAGAAACTTGACGTTTGAGGAGATGACCACAGTACTTTGTGAGATTGAGGCTTGCTTAAATTCTCGACCGCTGTGCCCGCGAGACGACTTGGATAATGAGAACATTGAACCACTAACGCCTGGTCATTTTTTGATTGGAGAATCACCGATTGCTGTGCCGAGTCCAAATGTACGAAATGTTAATGTGCAAAATCTCTCGCGTTGGCAGTATACGCGAAAATTATTGAATGATTTTTGGGCCAGGTGGCAGCAAGAATACCTTTGCAGACTGCAGCAACGCCCAAAGTGGCTTAAACGAGAGAAGGACTTTGAAGTTGGCAACATTGTTTTGATAAAACAAGAAAACCTGCCTCCCGGAAAATGGCTTCTAGGACGGATAATAGAGAAACATCCAGGGCCAGACGGTTGCACTAGAGTGTATAGTGTTAAGAGCGGGGACAGTGTAGTGAAAAGAACTGTTACTAAATTATGTCCCTTACCAATCAATACTAATTGTGATTAAGTAGCTGTGTAGATATAAACATGTATTCTTTGTTGTTTGTTGCTGTTGCCTGAGTTTATTAAAGGACTCGTATAGTCCTTTGGCGGGCGGCATGTTGGATTATGTATTTTGATTGAATATGATTTTAGTAGATACCTAATTACAACCATACAGTCCACATTTACGCCAACTTACTTATTTCATTCAAAACATAGCCGCCTTCCTATTTATGATGATGTTTGTACTGTGTAAGACTAGTAGCAAATAAAACTTGTTAAAAGACACACGTTTGTTTCGTTGGTCCGCCTGCACAACCTAAATTGAACCCTAAAGCCTACAACAATTGTAATTATAAAAATCTCGGGTCACGGTGTGATATCGAACTGTTCCGTATGTTTTTTTTTGTGTATATTTGGTTGGTCTGAGAATAGGTCGTAGGCTACTTTTAATATCATAATTTATATGCCAGAATCTTCGTATACTTAATTTTAATTTTAATCGTAATTTCCGTGATTAATTTTATTGAACAAAATTTAAAATCCCTAAAATGGACTTTATGATAATGGTTACAAAGAACATTTAAAGAATTTAATTTTTGTAACGTGATTCATTTACGATTCTGCTAAAGCAGCCATTTTAGACCACCAGAACAACGTTTGCGGGGTCAGCTAGTTTTTTTAATAATAATTTGAAGTGAAAGAATGATAACAAAAAAAGGTCTTACTCCTCTGGTTCTTCCTCGCCTTCTTCGGTTTGTTTTTCTTCTTCTTCTTCTCTAGCTAGAATAATACATAAAAGGTGTAATTTTACAAAAAGCAGAAAACGTATCATATCCATTTCTACAGTGGATTCCGGATTCGAAAAAGTAGTAAAAAAAGTATGCATCAGTTCATAATGTTCCCATTTCTGGGCTATAGACAGAAGTTCTTCCTGTAAATTTGAGTAGACAGTAATCCCCAACGCGACTCTCGTTCGTATTGGTGAATCTTGGAAGTCTTAGGTCTTCGGATTATTGGTTCTAAGACCGCTTTTCTTTCACCGTTTGAGTGCACTGATAAATGAAAAAAAATATAATTATACATATATTTAAAAATGTTTTATTTGTTTTACAAGCAAACTTAACAACTTGTGAGCCTCCTTTTAAGCAAAAAAGCCCGTGTTAGGAGACTCCGCTCTTCCAAAACTTAAAATATTAACATAAAATTACTTTTTTAAATCAATTAAGTAAGTTTTAAGTTTGGACTCACGAAGTAATCGTCACCACTGATCTTAACTACCTATCTATCCTCTTCAAAGCGAATTACATTGAGGTCTATTTACAGTTACACTGCACCACTGCACACACATAATGCATAGACGAGCTGATTTTTTTCGTGGTAATTGCAGCTGATAATATGGTAGACGAGAAAAAAAATATCAGTCCGTCGGTTAGATTATCAATAAAATATTTGACCCGTATTTTTCTTTTGTTACATGAACCAAAATTAATGAAGATACGACGCTTTTAAAATTCTCAATAGGTACGTCACGCAATTTTTTTTTACGTACGAGAAATCATCAAATAACTTGTCCCACTCTGGGCTGAGCGGGAGGGAGTGTCAGATTTTTACTGACTAAAACCCATCCATATTCCTTCCTCGCCCTTTACGTTACGGGGTCGTGGTATCTCTTTCGAACAGTCCCGCAGCCCCGCAATACGTCACGCCTTGGTATATTTTTTGCGTGTTCTGACGTCACGAGCCCCCACTCCCGAGTTTGAATGCCTTTTATCTTTGTCAATATTCATATGACGACCCGAAAGGCGTAGTGGTAGTGACGCTGCCATATGTTCTTAAGGTCCTGGGTTCGAATCCCGGTAGGAGCAAATGTTTGTGTGATGAGCAGACATTTGTTTCCGAGTCATGGATGTTTAATGTATAATAAGTATGTATTTACAAACAAAAAAGTATATATGTAGTATATCAACTATCTAGTGTCCACGACACAAGCTTTGCTTAGTGCGGCACTAGGTGGCGCTGTGTGGTAATGTCCAGCGATATTTATTTTTTGATTTACGAAAACTAAAAATACGTGTCCATTATTTTACAATACTGTAACTGACTAAATAGATTTGCAATTTTTTTATTCTTACCAGCGGCATCCTCACTACAGCCTGCACCTATAAGAGGGAACACGTCTAGTCTTCGGACCCTCAGCTTGGCGAAGGGCCGCAAATCATCCAGGTTCAGCTGGTAAAACGGCGAGTCTACGTTGAAGGAGCCGACTTCAACTCGATTCACGTTGTCTGTGGGCGTGGAGACTGTTGGCTGTGACTGTAACCAGAAAAATCACCATCACTCGTATTCCTCACAGACAAAGTCCTCTGCCGCGTCTATCTGTCTGTTCGCGATAAACTCAACAATTACTGCAACGATTTTCATGCTGTTTTCACCAATGGATAGAGTGGTTCTCGAGGAAGGTTTTAGTATGTAATTTGAAAGCAGGCATCAGCTAGACAAATACAGGTATACATTTGCATTTAATACCATTGTTTCGTACGGGTTTTCATTTTCAGTGTTAGGATTTTAAAAATCAATCTACGGGTCAGATTAGGACAGCTAGTGAAACTCTGCAGACGTGATGAGTATAGATAAGTTACGAAGAAAAACCAGCCAAGTACGAGTCGGACTCGCGCATGAAGGGTTCCTTACCATTTATTTATTTCAGGCCAACCGACAATTGTTTATACTTACTGTTACATTTTAAAATAAGATTCTTAAATCAAAGGTTAGTATAACAATTTCTTAGGCGCGGGCAACAAACACGAGCGGCGTATGGCAAATGGCGGTGGCGCGGGTGCACGGGGGGCGAGGAAGTGGCGCCATTTCCTCGCCCCCCGCGCACCCGTCTCCGCGCCATCGCCATACGCTTCTTGTATATGACCCGCGCCTTACAGGTTAGCACCGCATGGCCCATAAAATAATAAATGTAACCAGATTAATTAAAGTTGAAACCATCATAAGAAGGTATTTTTTTTTAGAATGTATTTATAAAAAAAAATACCTGTGCAAATTTCAACTGTCTAGCTATCACGGTTCATGAGATCTGTATCTCATGAACCGTGATATATTATTTAGAAACTTATTGAGTTTCTGCTTATGAAAAAAGCCAAACCGTTTTCGCACAATAGATACCTCATAAGAAATCCCATCCATCGTGCCGGCATCCCATGGAAACAGAGGAATCTCTTCATCTTCAAGCCAGCCATCAGCAGTGCACAGTTCAAACTTGGAGGTACCAAGGAACCAGTCAGGCGAGGGTCTCATGCCCACAGCTATGGAGAACAGGTGGTGGAATCTGTCGACCCTGAAGAGGGCGTGGGAGGGCTCTGACATGTACGGGTGGTGGCGTCTTTTGCCTCTGATTAGCGTTCTAGTCCCGGATTCCGGAGCCATCTGAAATGCAGTACGATTTTGAGCATGTTTTTAATTTCTGAATGGGTTGCTGAGTAGTAGCCAGTCCATCGATACCCACGCAAATGCGCCGTTATTTTTGCAACATTTTTCATTTATGTTCAGGTCGTAGCGTGCTGTTCCTCAATACACCAACACACGACTATCCTACACCAACATATTTTTTTAAATTCCAACCAGAAGTTCTTGAGATTCGTTCAACCAAACAAACAAACGAACTCTTCGGCTTTATCTAGACGACGCCACGCGGTTTCGACCCCTGGGAAAACGGGGATAAAATCTAGCCTATATGTTACTCGTTAATAATATAGCTATTCAATGATAATAGATTTTTTTAAATCAGTCCAGTAGTTTTTAAGTTTGTTTTTGTTTGTGTTTGTTTGTGTTTGTTTGAGTTTGTTTGTTGATGGGAGCGGTGGTGGCCTAGTGGTGGCGGCCCCGACTTACGAACAGTAAGTCGTGGGTTCGAAACCAGGCAGGCGCATTACTTTGTGTGATTTATTTCATCACCACTGCTCGGTGGAGCTTGGCTTGCTACGGTGAAGGAAAACATCGTGAGGAAACCGGCATGTTCTAGAACCGAAAATTCGACGACATGTGGCATCTGCCAACCCGCACTGGGCACGCGTTGTGGATAGATTATATAGCCCATACGCAAAATACATCAGCCCGTAATACAATACAATTGTTTGTTAGTTTGTTTGTTACATAAACAAATACAAACCATTCCTTTTTAAAATGATCGTATAGATAGATGATGAGATGACGAGTACTAAAGGTGTATTCCCGCTGACCCCTAATTCACTGGTTCGTCCCACTGCACACTGGTGCGGTCAACGGATAGAGATATATGGAACAACTAGCTGACCCACGCAACTTCGTCTGCGTCACATATATGAGAGAAAAAGCTCACAAAAGGAATACATTTTCCCCGTTTTTGCAACATTTTTCATGTATGTTCCGCTCCTATTGGTCTTTGCGTGATGATAGCCTATAACCTTCCTCGATAAATGGACTATCCAACACAAAAAGATTTTTTCAATTCCAACCAGTAGTTCCTGAGATTAGCGCGTTCAAACAAACAAACAAACAAGCAAGCAAACAAACTCTTCAGCTTTATAATCTACATCTACACTTCTACACTAATAATATTATAAAGAGGAAAACTTTGTTTGTTTGTTTGTTTGGTTGTAATGAATAGGCTTAAAAACTACTGGACCGTTTTTAAAAATTCTTCCACCATTCGAAAGCTACATTATCCACGAGTAACATAGGATATATCTTATCCCCGTACTCCCACGGGAACGGGAATTACGCGTGACGTCCGCTAGTATTATATATAGTATTTCACCCGCGTAATTCCCGTTCCCGTGGGAGTACGGGGATAAAATATATCCTATGTTACTCGTGGATAATGTAGCTTTCCAATGGTGAAAGAATTTTTAAAAACGGTCCAGTAGTTTTTAAGCCTATTCATTACAAACAAACAAACAAAGTTTTCCTCTTTATAATATTAGTGTAGATGTAGATAGATAAGACATACTGCGCCAATACCAAATGAATTGGGACATGGGCAAGATAATTATAGTGATGGTCGATATTTTAACACGAAGTGAAAAAAATACGTGTTTGCTTTGGGGAATGTTATTGTTGTTACTTGAAATTTGTGTATAGTAAACGATTTTATTGTTATATCATGTTTTGATATTGACCCCATGATACATGTGTGGGCTATTTTAATTGGATCCTGTTCATTATCTTCTTACCTATTACCTACGTAGACTATACTTGAGTGAAAATTAAAACGTGTTGCAAATACTTCAAGAAGAATGGGATAAGGACCGTGTAGATTTATAGTTGACATGATACGGTATAAAAAATGCATGCGTATCTACTCACCTTATTACTTACCATTTTCCAATAAATAGTTTGAAACATCTCCCTAAATAAGTCTCGTTTAATATTCAAAGCCGTTTACTAATTTAAACATCAATCAAAATATTCAAAATGCATTGAAATTAATTACATAATAGACGAATGGATTATTCATTTAATACGAGTATTTAAAACCTTTCAGACTATAAAATAAACTATTAGGATTACTTTAAGATACAGAGGCTCTATCTAAAAGGATTATTACTTAGTTTATTTTGAAACTATTTTTTTAATCTCAATATGAACGTGATTGTATGATTTTTCTTTGGAGATTTATCTTTTGAAAGAAATAACTTTAATTACAGTATTGTTTGTTTTTCTGTAAATAAATTATTTTGATTTGAGAGCATACCTACATGCGTGTTTCCTCACGATGTCTTCATTTGCCGTTTTCAGAGCGGTGGTGATGAAATGAACTACAGAAAAGTATAGACCCTGCCTGGCTAAATAGCTAGCCAGGATCTGTACCCTGGCTAGCTATTTAGCCAGGCAGGGTCTATACTTTTCTGTAGGTCCGTAGGGAAACCGGTTTTTCTCGGGCTTTACTATGGGACCGAAAGTGGGTTTCGCATGGCCCTATTTGCTAGAGTGAGAAACAGAATGAGAATGCTACAGGACGCGGCAGCTTCGACATTGCGGTCGGCAGTACGCAAGGATAGTGCGGAAGAGTGCGAGTCTATGCTGATAGATGAGCTTCAACCCTAACCTGTCGTAGTTAACAGATACAGATCTGTTAACTACGACAGGTTAGGGTACTACGACAAGTTCAGGCGCGAGCTTGAGTCTGGGCGCCTACCGCTGTGTTACCAACAATCATTGCTGTTCACAAACTTACATCTTTTATAACAATCATTTCCAGGAGAGTAGTGTTAGCAGTTTCAGCCAGCATCTTCAGTCCATCATTGGCGTTCGTGCCTTGTGTCCACAGCGAGTAGTCGAATGCGTGTGAGCAGCCTACCATGTGGCTGTAGCCATTCTCATCTGGCTTGGTAGGGTAGAGGCGAGGATGGGCCACCCTTGACCATTGGCCGGTGAATATCACCTGCAATAGTTGATTGGATAGAGAAGTGGATTGTCAGTAAATAATTATAGCTAGCGGTAGTCACAGAATGTAAATTGCTGAAGATAATTGAATCGTTTTAAAACGGTTGTGAACTTAAGTGTCAGTGGGCAGGGCATAATGCTCGCAGAACGGATAGCCGACGGGGCCTAAGAGTTCTGGAGTGGTGACCGCAAACCGGAAGACGTTGTGTTGGTAGGCATCTAAAAAAAAAAAATCTAATCAATCAATCTAATAAATAAATCTCACTAGGTGGACCGATGACCTGGTTAAGGCTGCGGGCGTCCGCTGGATGCGAGCCGCACGGGACCAGTCAGTGTGACACTTGGAGGAGGCCTGTGTCCAGCAGTGGATATCGTTCGGCTGAAATGATTATGATGGAAACGGTTGTCTTTCTTACCTCATATCTGGCCTCGCTGCAAAGATTGCATTCCGGTAATGCAGGGAAAGGTGGACTATCAGGTGCCCTGTCAGTGTTCTTATGAAGCACAATAGTCAGGTACTCTCCTGTGTACCAGGCCTCGTCGTTCTCCGCTACCATGGCTCGAATACGAACCGTCTGGTTTTTTGAACTCTGCCTCGGAGACACCCATTGGATCTGGTGGATGAAGGCATAAATAGGTGTTACAATCTAACACGGTCGAGGGATTTAGACGTCACTAACCTACACAGCCCGCGTAGTCAAGTAGAATGAAGCACACAAGATGACAGTTGAATAAAAGATATCTCAAATTTAGCCGATTCTTTCTTCGAAAAAATTCGTTCCCACGGCGGACGGCGTTTACACGGGCTGGTGTAAATATGAAATTGATTCATACCTCTACACTCTTCATATCAGAGTTATCAGCATTTTCCACAGAGCTGGAACATCTTTCACTGTATCGCGACTTGTCTTTATCCAAAGTCTTCAAGGTGCCGACGTCAATGTTCTTATGACTGAACTCGAAAACATTATTATCCACATCAGGATCTTCAGCAGTAACCATGAACCAACGAAACGGCCTCTCTAGATTGCTCGTGTATAACGTTACTGAGAATAAATAAAGAAAACATCAGGTATACCTACAAGCTTATTTACTAGTGCACCGCGTGACTCTTGGTAACTTTTATAAAAAAAAGTGATTGTTTCTCATCGCAGTTGTTACCACTGATACCACTGACTGGTGGTACCACTGTTAAAAAAACCTGTGGTACCACCAAGCGATCTAGTGGTACCACGGAAAGTTGATACCACTGGGATTTGTACATAAGATGCAATCATAACCTCAACATTGAAAATCTCGGGACGTAGGTACTTAATCTATAATATTCAAGGTAAACATTAGTACAACATATTCAAGGAAGTCGTTTGGCTTGGTATGGACATGTAATGAGGAGGGATGAAACGCATGTGACTAAAAGAGTGATGGACATGGATGTTGATGGACGGAGAGGGAGAGGAAGGCCAAAGAAAAGATGGATAGATTGTGTGAAGACTGATATGACAGGGGAGAATGGAAGAAGAAAACGTGTTGCGCCGACCCCAAATAAAATGGTAAAAGGGCAGGAAGATGATAATGATTCAAGGTAAACATAGTTTGCGAGATACAGGTGCCTGAAATATGTTACTATGTCCGGATAAACTTACGGGAAATCTTCTGTGATTATTCACTATTTTGAGCTCCCAATATTTCAACGCTGTTGCAAGCGCCATGATCGCGGGTTGACTGGAGAATGCGGAATCACGGAAGATATCCCGTAAGTGACAATATAAGTTTAGTTTTAAACCGTGAAAGCTTCAAACAGTATATGTCAGGATGTCAGGAAATGTGTGAAATGTGTGTGGGAATGTGTGTCATGCAGCGCGAGCAACATAATCTTCAATTTTCATTAAGCCATGCTTTGCGCCTAACTAAGTAGTGATGGCAACTGTTTACCAATCGATGAAAATTGCTCATAAAAATTGCGAGATGTTTTTTTTTGGGTAGCCCGTGTTTTTTTAATTGGTAACACACTTCTTAGACTTTCTGGCTGTAAATTAACGACCAGTTTTGGGTTTTCTTAGACTTATCTGTTATGAAAAGTCATTTGTGTTTTTTTAAAATCTGGTAATACGTCGTAAATGTGCCGTTAAGCGAATCTGCCATAAAGCGGTTTTTTTTTAAAGTAAAGTATAAAAATAGGTACTTACAAACATACGTCTGGTCCGGCGTATAGTCAGATGTGTTCCCTTTGCTTTGTATATCTAAATGATAAATGCCTTCATTTCTAGAAGGTTCCATCACAGTAGTCTGGGGAGGCGTTTGGTCACATCTTCCTGGCTGGCCTTCCACAAACCAAGCTAATGAGATCAGCACTATTAAATATTGTATGTACCTGGAAAAGAAACATACGTTAAAATAAAAATACAGTGTCCGCTCACGTAAAGAAGACGGATCACAATCCATATAAAATTACCCCACGTCCTACAACAAAGTGACGTATCTCAAAAAAAGATAATAATGTATAAAAAAATATGGCATACTCCCTAACTTAATTTTTTTACACCTTCATATGGAAAAATTGCTTTAAAAATAGTTCAGGCACTGTTATAAAAAATTCGAGGGAGAAATGAAAGTAAAATCTCAGCTGCGTGTATAGTTGTTCTCATTCTCTTGTTTCTCCAGGATCCTGGAGACCTTACTTTATGGCAGTGGGCCTATCTTGGGGGTACCCTTGAAAACAAAAAAATATATTTTAAAATCGGTCCATAAATACTCATACGAACGAATTTTTCACAACAGCGCCTGAACTATTTTCATAGCAATTTTTTCATATGAAGGTGTAAAAAAATGAACTTAGGAAGTATGCCATATTTTTATACATTTTTATCTTTTTTTTAGATATGTCACTTTGTTATAGGACGTGGGGCAATTTTGATCCATCTTCTTTCACTAATTAACTTAATAGCACAATAGTTTTTGAATTCTTGCTTCATTTTCTCTACCTAATATTGTTAAAGAATCAAGCTCCTAATTTAACAAAATCTCAAACATAAAATATTGCTCACGAAGTTACGAACTATCTAATTGAAAACAATCTTCAGACATAGTTTATAAAGTCTTATTAAGTCTTATAGCATACGAGTCACTTCAAAGTTATGTTCTCTTACTAAATTAATATAAGTTTCTTCATTATCAAATTCTATCAATAATTTGGGTTACGTTAGAGTAAAACACACGGGTATACATACATTGTGATCAAACAAACTCTTGGTTTCCAGAACTTGGGACATTAGCGTTCATTACAGCTTCAGAGCTGAAGTTTCACTACACCGAACCACTTTTGTCGAAACTGCAGGTCTTATAAACATAGGTATTTGTTAGAGTTAGGACAAATTCGTGCAAATTCAATCGATTAGGTTAACGCCGTCGACTGGAAGCGGTATACTCAAAATAAACCCAAGAAGTGTGTGTTTGGCAGTGTGCCAAGTAAGAAATACGGCATATTTCTTTTGGATGCGTTCAGTTTAGAGTGGTCCGTGGACGTTTGGCTAACTTTGTTTGTAACTGGGTTTCGGTCACTCTGTAGACTTTATTGCGGTCTGTATTGTTGGAAATTTATTCGAGTTTATTGTAGAGAGTTGTCATATGAGTTTAGAAGTTACGTTGTTGAATTTTAACAAAAAAAAAACTGGATAACGAGAGTGAGGCAGACAATGAAATGGCAACACTGTTTAAAAGTAATTTAACTTCTTAGTTTAGTGACCTAAGAGCACATTTACAAAAACGTACCTAGTAATACTCTTCTGTAAAATGTTGCGGTATTTTTTTTAATTACACTCAGAATTAGAATACGTTTTTATTTGAATACTAGCGGACGTCACGCGGTTTCACCCGCGTAATTCCCGTTCCCGTGGGAGTACGGGGATAAAATATATCCTATGTTACTCGTGGATAATGTAGCTTTCGAATGGTGAAAGAATTTTTAAAAACGGTCCAGTAGTTTTTAAGCCTATTCATTACAACCAAACAAACAAACAAACAAAGTTTTCCTCTTTATAATATTAGTGTAGATACCTGCTCACCTACTTGTTGTTTGTCTGCAATTCATTGCTGTAAGTATTCTAGCAGGCGTTAAAATTTAATTGAGCTGTATATCATGCTTATTAATTTAACTGTCCTAGAAAAGTTTTCCGAACTGTGAAACGTTTTATGGGCCTAGTAAAAAGGTTTAAGTTTTAATTAGATGTACTATTGTGGCGTTTATGAACCCAACCATGAGCTCTGGCAACACCAGACTTTATAGCCTGTGGACTACTGGGTTTTATACACACAGCAACACACAGCTGTTTTAACTGGATTCGCGTATCATCTGAATTTTACTTAATAATAATTGTACTGAAACCCTTCCTCCAATTCGCAGTGTTATTCGTGTTTAGCACTAGGAAAGTTATAATATTACATTGTTCAACATTATTACTTCGCTTTTTTTTTCGGATGGGAAATCATCAAATGACTTCTCCCACTCTGGGCGGAGCGGGAGGGAGTGTCAGACTTGTACTGACTATATCCCATCCATGTTCCTTCCTCGCCCTTTACGTTCCGGGGTCGCGGTATCTCTTTCGAACAGTCTCGCAGCCCCGGCAGGCATTTCTACTACGCTGGACTTTTATTGTCGTCTTTTAGTTCAGTGCGAAACAAAAGAACCATCAAAACCGGTTCACCCAGTCGAAAGTTCTGAGGTAACAAACACTTTCGAAATCTGGGTGTATTTTACACATCTGCGTACCCCCTCAGAGCATACAGGCGTGATGTTACGTCGTGATATACCTAGTATAAACAATAAACCTACAAGCGATTGCAGCAATCACTGCAGTTTTGCTGTGTATTTTTGAAGAGTTCCGTTCTGTATCTTCGAAGATGAGCATTATGTCTTCAGCAAATTAAAATGAGACCACACGGGAAGCATCAGCTTTCAAACAAAAAAAAAGAACCATCAAAATCGATTCACCCAGTCGTTCTGAGGTAACAAGGAAGTTTATAGTTTTATTATTTCGGAAGTTTATTGTAGAAACGTATATAATACATTGGCATCTGAACGTACCCCCTATTTTTTTTTAGCCAAGGTCATAACATTACTTTAAATACGTCCATAACCCGTTTACTATTAAATGTGTCGACCAGAACAATGTTCTCAGTGCGTTACATTGAGTTTAACCGTCATGTGCTTTTTAGCTCAAAAAAAAGTCCTAGCAATAATATTTGCGTAGTTACTTAGTTACTTTGAGAGCAGCGGTGGCCCAGTGGTGGCGCGGGCGGCACAGTAATTCGTGGGTTCGAACCCAGACAGGCGCATTACTTTGTGGAATTTATTTCATCACCACTGCTCTCAAAACGGTTAAGGAAAACATCGTGAGTAAACCGGTATGTCCTAGAACCAAAAAATTGAAGACATGTGATATCTACCAACCCGCACTGGGCCCGCGTGCTAGACGCAAAATACGCGCTTTGACGTGGAGTTGTGGACACCAGCCCGTTGTACAATACAATACTTAGTTTGATGTTCAAAACGGCTTCGTGATGAGTCTGTTTACACCCTGTATACGAGGTATAAAATAATTAAAATGCCTAGCCTTTTCGCAACTATGTTGTAGTCGGCTTTCAGTCTAACCGGATGCAGCTGAATACCAGTATTTTACATGAAGCGACTGCCTATCTGACCTCCACAAACCAGAAAAAAAATACTCAACGTATTCCATCAATCATTTCAGGCCACAGCAAAGCCGTACATTCAAAGGCAAAATAATCATCCTCATGAAATCTAAATGCGCTACAGTCGTATAACTTTGGCCAAGAAAGCTCCGGTGGCCATTGAAAACGAAGTGCAACGCCATTCAAGTGGAAAGTCGGTCTCTATACTTGGGCACTGTGGTGGACGCGACATATTTTAATGACGGTGTTGTGTGGAATAGTAAATACTGAGATACATCTGTGGTGTGTGCTTTGGGTGGGAATGATGGGGAATTTTAACAGCTATGTTATACAGGGTGTAAACCACCTCATCACAAAGCCGTTAACCAAGCATTCTGTAAATCAAACTAAGTAACTTTACGCAAAAATTATTGCTGGGAAACAACTTTTTTTTGAGGTTATAAATCATGTTTTGTGGTAGAACTCAATGTAACGCACTTAAAACATTGAGCTGATGGATGGATTGAATAGCACAGGGGTCGTGGAGGTGTTAAAAGTTAAAATTTTCCAAAAAAAAAAGTATTTAAAAGAAAAACATGTCAGAAAGTTGTAACTTTGACCCCCCATATCTCCGTAACTAGAAGGATCCCAGGTATGGTGTAGAACAAAAAAATTATCGCAATGATGGGGGCAACCAGTGCCTTTCGGCTTCGTGAAGAGGTGTTTTACACCCTTTATACAATAGAATGACACACTTCTAAGAGACCGAGATCGCAGTACCAGGCTTCGGCACCATCTACAGAAGCGATTTCTCAGCGTCGGTCTGGAGTTTGGAAGTTGGCGGCATGATAATAGCGTGCCTAGTAACGCACGTGCCGGTAGTGTTGGAAATGAATACCGTCCTATCTATATTAATACTTATGAGGAAAGATTTGAAAAAGTACTGAAAAAAGCCAGGTCTTTACTGAGTAACATAGCTATTTTTATCCTCGTTTACTATAAGAGTCAAGGAACACAGAGTGCATTTGCGTCTGCGCACACACTTGTGTTCTATATCTCCCGCAACCATGGCTAACCTCCGCTGAGAGTAGCCACCGTGACCGGAAGCGGCCAGGAGAACTCTTCATCATGCATTATGGTGTTGCCACAGTGAACGAGGCTACGGTCTATTCATCATCATCATCATCATTTCAGCCGAAACACGTACACTGCTGGACATAGGCCTCCCTAAAGTGCCACCACATTGACTGGTCCCGTGCGACTCGCATCCAACGGATTCCCGCAACCTTCACCAGGTCATCGGTCCACCTAGGGGGAGGTCTTTCAACGCATCGCCTTCCGGTTCGCGGTCCCCACTCCGGAACTTTTCGGGCCCATCGACCACCCGTTCTGCCACTAAAGTTTGGCAATTCTTCGGGCTACGTCGGTGACCTTGGTTCTCTTGCGGATGTCTTCATTTCTGATTCGATCACGTAAGGAAACTCCGAGCGTGGCGAATAATGCATTTGACAATATTACGGTTTTACTTCGGTATATTACAATCTACCGAAAAATAAAGCGTTATATTGTAAGCAGTATGCCGTTTGTCAATATTTCGAGAGTTTACAATCTCGCTAGATTGATTACAATCTAACGGTTTTTACAATTATACGGTGATAAATATATGTCACCGTAAAATTGTCAAACACGTTATATTGCAATATAACGTGTTTCTCTCTGAAGTAGTAATGTTCACACATGCTTCTCGTAGGTATAATGTTTTCGGTTCGTTGCCGTGAAATTACATTTTTCAGTGTCACACTCCTCCCGTCGGCCGCTAGGTAAATATTTTCCGCACGGATGTCATTGTAAAATACCTAGGTTTAACGAGGGCGTGTAGGTTTTGAACTTTGGGTGCCATTAGGTCCAGCCTGTATACCCTTATCAGTAACATTTTTAACTGTCTTTGTGTGTGTAAACTAATTGCGTTTATTTTTTTAGGACGCTTATCGGTTTATCAATTATCTTGTAGGTATTGTGGAGAAAATCTTGGTCATAATAATCATAGATTGTGTTTACTGACAGGACTATTGCAGCCAACAAGCCTGATAGAGGTGGTGGATCTGTCACTGAAAAATTGTAAAACCCGTTTAGATTGTAATCTAGCGAGATTATAAACTCTCGAAAGATTGTCAAACGTATTGGAGTTTCGGCAGTATTTCAATAAAACTCGCGTTAGATTTCTATAAACACGATATATTTTAAATACGTACAAATCACATGACGTTTTGTAAAACCAAAAGCAAAGACAAGACAGCCAGCAGTGTCAGATTATGAAACCACCAGTCTCTATGATCTATCTTATAAGTTTACATATCCAACAAAACGAATATATTGCTTACAATATAACGCATTTTCGGTAGATTATAGTGGAAGTATCTGCCCCCATAATCGGAACTTGGGGCACCCCGTTAGGTTAGTTAGGTTCTTTTAAAAAACGTAAGAAAATTTGAATTTCGCGGGCTACCTTGGAGCATCCCCCTTAAGCAGTATGTTCGTTTAACAATCTTTCGAGAGTTTACAATCTCGCTAGTTATATTACAATCTAACGGTTTTATAAAGGTTGTCGACACAACGTTCCCGCATGACGAGAACCTCGTGAATGCCGAGACGAGATAAGCAAATTAAGTATCTTCTTGACCTGAGAAGGTTATCGTTTGACAGCTGTATCAAGGGCTTAAATCCCTAGTGGTGGGTTAATATTTTTTTGTTTTTATAGATAAAGAAAAAAAAATTAAAAAAGGAAGAAAAAATAAAAAAGTTAGAAGGGCATGCTTTGACAGACCACGTAGACAATATGTATAAACATTCATTGATATTTATTAAAAATCTTGAAAAAACATTCAGCTTTCAGCAAAAATAATGAATGCCAAACGCCAATGTCGCCAAGAAATAAACTTACCTCAAGCTTATTTCAGTGGAAAATTTTAACAATACTGTTACATTCTAGTTACTTTCATATTCGTAGAATTTTCACAAAAAATCACGTTAATGGTTGAACTTGTTCGTACATATTCTATTTCTAAAACATTTTTTCGAAAAATAACATGTGGGTATTATGTGGGCAGGGCAGCTAAAACATTGTCAAAAGTACCCTATACAAGGTACGGTACCTATTTTTATTTCAAATCTAAATATTTTATGTAACATACGAGTACCTACCTACCTATAAATAAAAGTGTAAACCTATTCTTAGTACGTTATGGTTTTGTGTAAAAGTATTATTTTATTTATTGTGTAAACAATAAAAGGTAGACCTTTCTACTTTCTTTTTAAATGTCGTTGCTTGCGTATTATTTTTATGGTTTTTCGTAAATCATGGAGAGTAAGCGTTTGTTTTATTTATTTAATGTTTGTTTATTCTTTATATGGACATTCCATTTATACAACAAAGAAATGTTACATTTAATTATGCTTAGCTTTTATATGGCTTTGAAATATAGATGATTGACCACTGTTTTAGGCTTTCACGGTTTAAAACTAAACTTATATTGTCACTTACGGGATATCTTCCGTGATTATTTGTTATTTTGAAAAACAAAAAAAATAATCACGGAAGATATCCCGTAAGTGACAATATAAGTATAGATGATTGACGTTCTAGACTTGAACAATTCTGACTTTTCTAACCATCCCAGTGACCGCACATATTAGGTACTCGTACCTACATTACGCACCAAATTCATCACATTACCCATTACTCTCAAAATTGCGGCAGACGGCTGGTCAGGGCATGCTCTCCCAGTCCTACTCACCCACTCGTTTCTTAGTTAATAGATTGATGTGTCCTAAAATTGACCATAAAAAGCCTTTCATGTGTTTTAAAAACAACAAACTACGGAAAATAATTAATCCAAGATACATTACAATCAACAAAGAAGTTTAAACTGTAATTTTCTCTCACCTCGGCTCCAGAAAGAAATTAAACGGTTACCACCTGTGTAAGATATCAGGAACACATCAAAGGCTCATAGTTTTCTATTTTTATTCGGGGGGAATGGGGAGGATCGCAGTGGGGGAAAGATTGGGAATGTGGGGGAATCGCACCTAACTGTTCAATTAACAAAGAAATTGATGGCCGGGATGTTTGTTCCGTATTTTATTTTAACTGTCCAAGTTCACGCGTAATTTGAGACAATTGGATCTTTTATTTCGTATTCTTTTAGATGTTTTATCTATTTCTATCTATGTAATTCAATTGAGGATTGCGTCTTTCACTGTTATTAAAACTGTTAGTTTACTGTACAATGTTAAATCTCAGACTGCGGCATACTAGTCTAGCAATAAAAACTGGCTAAGTGCCAGGGCCTTCTTAGTCAGCGAGCCCCCTTTCATTTTTAATTTATTTTGATATTTAACTGAAATTGTGTAACTTTCTGAAATAATGTTATCACCGCACTGTTTCATAATAATCCTTTTCACTAAATATATCAGCAAATAACTGCCGACACGATTGATCCCTCATTAATATTATAATCCATGGGGAAACCCATACTTACGCGAAGGTTTGTTCGCTATAATACTGTAGCACCATAGGATGATGTCCGTGTAAATCCCCATGGGAATGTGACCGACATTGGTGGCTATTTTCATGGAGTTAGGGTTAAAAATAGTTATACAATAGTTACCGTACCCTTTTGCGCCCCGTTCACAACCTTTGCGAAGAGACTTGCGTCAGGCGGCACGTGCGTGTGTCCATTGTTTCGTCGCGTACGTATCGCTCTGCGTCACAGACTCTTTAGTCAACTGATCCCACACAGGCGGGACAAGTCCACTCGACCTAATGCATGTTTGAATTGGTCAACTGGACCCGATGACCAATTTTGTGATTTGTATAGTCAAGTAGAAAAGTTTTCTTGATATTAAACTTTATCTTTTATTTGTAGCTGTACACTGGGGCTACTTAAAGTACAGTTACATAACAATGGTTTAATGCACGAAAACATGATGCGTACATTAACGAGGTTGGTAGTTAGTAGGCTTAGGGAACAATGGAGTACTGTTACGCCTGGTAAAATATTGCTAGCAACTAGCTGCCGATCGGTGCGAATGTGGAGTTTGATGACGGTGAGGCAATAGGCCGCAACAGTAGCCAATCCAATGTAGAAGCTCAAAAGCCCATTTGGCTTTGTCTTTTTCAGTCACCATCTATGTTCTATTTCCTTCATTTCGTTCGGCTTTCAGCCATTTTTAATAAGTTATTGCTTAGTTTCGGTAGGTATGACTCTGTTTGTTTGACATTTTGTTCACAGACGGTTATTAACAAAATGTCACAGAAAAAATTTCTTTGATTTTTCTATGAATCAAGTAACAGGTAGATATGCGGATAGAATATTTCAAACTAAAGGAGATAGTTTTTTTTGGACCCACCTGCATCGTTGCATTTATTATTTATAATAACACCAAAAAAAAGTAACCATTTTACTATGGTACTAAACGAAATATTACGTAGAAATGAAAACGAAATAATAATAAAAAAGCTATGTTATCATATTTTTTTGCGAGTCAAATCATTCCTGTTGTGGTCAGTGTCATTTGACAGCAAAAACTTACGTGAATAGGGGCGTTTTTTTGTGTTTACTAAAAGAAGTACGGTACCTACCCGTTGGAAATCATATCTGCTATGTTATTATAGAATCAGAAAGAATATAAAAATAAATATTATTAAACTGTGAGCATTTTTAATGCTATTTTTAAAGGTTTACACTAAAATCGCATAGATGGTACAATCAACGTGGCAAGGAACGTTATAAACCCACTTTTTTAGTGATTGACAGACAAGTTCATTATTTTGACATTTACTTTTTCTGGATATTTTGGTTTTCGTAAGTGTTTTTACAGATTTTTCGCAGTTATTCCGGTTAGAGAATGCTTAGCTAATTTAACCACTGGAATGTAGAGGTTATAAGGAAGAAAAAAAAAATGGTTGTCTGTAAAGTCGGTTTACGGACGATAGATTTACGTGATAACGTCATAATCATTATTTTATGTAATACAAACAGGTGGAACGTTACTATGGAACGTTACTATGGAACGTTACTATTTTTCATGAGTGTTGCTGGTATTATCAATTTATAAGACGTTATCACGTCAAAATTAAGTTTCATAATTAAATGCTACAGTTTGTGTGGGTGTCCTAATCCCCGAACAAAAAAAACTGTCTCCTTTGTTTTTAGAAACACTGATAGGTTTTTAGTCCCTCAGTTAGATTATGAAAAAATATTTGTGAATGTAAATGTTACATAAACCAAAACTGACGAAAATACGACGCTTTTGAAATTCTCAATACGTCACGCCGTGGTATGATTTTTAGTGCGTTCTGACGGCCGAGCCCTCACTCCCGAGTTTTGATGTGTCTTATCTTGGTCAATATTCATTGATTTACAAAAACAAAAAATACGTGTCCATTATTTTCCAATACTCTAACTGATGGACTAAATAGATTTGCAATAGATTGATGGTGGAAACTAGCTTTTTGTGAGAGGTGGCATAGAAAACGGGCCTTAGTCATCACTAAATCGGGGTTGCGGGCCTGTTCGAAAGAGATACCGCGGCCCCGGAACGTAAAAGGCGAGGAAGGAACATGGATGGTTTTTAGTCAGTAAGAGTCTGACACTCCCTCCCGCTCCGCCCAGAGTGGGGGGGGGGGTCATTTGATGATTTCCCATCCTTAAAAAAAAGAAAAAAAAAAATGTCATCACTAAAGCCACAAATGACTCCTAGCAGGATCAAAGTTCATTCATTTGTTTTCAAGCTGAGATCACTTGAGTATCTCGTGTACAGCTTGTGGCCAAGCGGTTATAGCAGGTCAATATTAGATGAAAAGTGCAAAGCTTTCATGTAATAGTTCTTCTCCATAGAGATCTATGCTAGGGAATGGGCAACTACAGAACTCTCTCAAGTTATTATGCCTTGTGTCTGTGACTGTAGCTTTGATTTTTCTTTAAATTTTTTGACATTCAAAAGTGCCGTAATGGTCTAGTTGAAATAAATGATTTGAGTTTGAGTTTGAGTTACGTTTTTTCCAGCCTCGCATTAGGTTTGCAGGATTCACAGACAAGGCTAAAGGCAAGGTTGAACATTATGCGCTCATCCCGTCGACAAACTGTTCCGCAGTTTAGTGGGTGTATAAAATGTTTGGTCCTGAAGAAATTACTTATTTAGTCATCAAACTAAGAAACCGTTTGCGAACAGGACCATAGCAATGCTGCTTAGCGGCGGAAATAAATGAGTAATAGACTCTTAAAGATAACACATATTGGTCATTATTTTTTTATATAGGTGTTACGATGGCGTTTTTCATGGGTTAATAAACATAGGGATTGCTTTATTACCCTTTTCCATGGGGTGTATGGGAAGCCGGTATAGTTTTTTCACATGGGAACACTTTTAAGCCTACAGGGATTCCTTACCTGGTTGTTGGGATCTTTAAGTACAACATAAAGAACTGGTGATGCTAAGGTGCTTTTTAGAAGCTCGTCGCTGAATAATAACAGCCGCTCGGGTCGATCTTTAAGTTAAGCAGCGGTTGCCTAGGTTGGTCTGTCGATAGGTAACCACCGAGTTTCCTCCGTGCGTCGGAAAGCACGTTAAGCCGTTACAGGTAGCCAGTGTCCCGAAATCATGCCAAGTATTCTTAGCAAGGGGTAAAATATAGTACTAGCTGGGTTGTGGAGGTCAGATACTAGTCGCTTCATGTCAATGTAAGTTTCATAATTAAATGCTACAGTTTGTGTGGGTGGCCTAATCCCCGAACAAAAAAAAACTGTCTCCTTTGTTTTTAGAAACACCGATAGTTTTTTAGTCCCTCAGATAGATTATGAAAAAATATTTGACCCCTTTTGTTACATAAACCAAAACTGACGAAAATGCGACGCTTTTGAAATTCTCAATACATCACGCCGTGGTATGATTTTTAGTGCGTTCTGACGTCACAAAAAAATGTACAGCTGCCTCCGGTTAGAATGCAATCCTATCCCAAAATATTTAGGAAAAGGCTAGTCAGGTGATGATGATCCATCAAAGGTCCGCTAGGTTTAGGTACCTTTTTAGGTATCACTTGATATTTATTGTTTAAGTTATCCGTTGACTAAGATAAGATAAGATAATATTTTATTTGCTAAACATGTGTCATACATACAAGAAAATACAGGCATGCAAGATGGTAACAAGAACTATTAGGTACAGCATGTTTGCCACATGATGTAGCGTGCTAGATACTGACAGTCTCCAACAAAAACGAAAACGATACAAAAAGAGTGTAAAACCACTTCAAATCTACTCCCATTTAGTCGAGAACAAAGAAAAACCAAATAATATCCATAACCCACTTTCAACTTACTTTAAAATGAAAACAGTTTTAAACCAACCATTACTTATCTTGAAGATGTGCCACCGACTCGTAGGAAGCGATTTACTATCCGTACTCTTGTCAGTACAAGAACCGCTGGTAATCGATACGATTTGTGGCAAATTCGCACGGATTTATACCGGCCCTAGAGACTGGACTTATTGTGTGTGTCTAACGACATTTGTCGCTTGTCTGTGGTGATGCTTTGTGGCTATGGTCTACAGATAAGCGACAAAGTGTTTGTTTGATTTGAAGCGTTGTTTTGTTTTAGGTCCATGTTCACCAAAAAGATAATCGTCTGGTTATAGAAAAACAGCTGTCACTGTGACAAGTTCCCATACAAAAATGCGTTTAAAACAGCTGTTTTAGAGGCTTATTCCTGAAATCCCCCCTAAAAGTCCCCCTTAGGGGGAAATAGTGGAATCGAAAAAATATTCATTCCACAAATCCTTCCTGAAAGTTCCCACGAGGGGGATAATCAGACTGTCATCTTCTTGGTGAACTTGGACCTTAGTGCAATAACTGCGTAGGCCAAACAACATACCTGTTATGGAGTGATGTCATTTTTACCTAACAAGTATTGCCTACGCGAGACGTCGCGTTAGTTATACCATTGGTTGAGCCATCTACCGAACTTGTATTTAATTTAAGTCTTTTACATAGTCGCTCCGTCATTAAGCATGATGTACTACCTGAATCGTGTGTCGCTAGCACAATATGCTCACGATCATTATGATCATAAACTTTAATTAGAGCTGTTGATAACAACACGCCACGCTCCTTCCTAATCGCCATAAGAAGGTGAAATGTTCGCAGACAAAGCTACGCTATTAGCGTTAGCGTTAGCAGAGTGCGCGGGCGACGCAGACGTTGACGGAGACGATTTTATATTATTAGTGCGAGTTGGACTAGCGTCCGCAGTATGAAGCAAAATGTTATGCCTGCGGTTGCATAACTTACATCCCGGTTGCGTAGGCCGACTTGGGTCGATCTTTAGGTTAGGCCGTACTTGCGTAGGTTAGATAGGTAGGTCCATGGATAGGTGACCTATTACATACCGAGTTTCCTCCGTGCCTCGGAAGGCAAATTAAGCCGTTGGTCCCATCTGACATATGTAGATCTTTGACTGTCGTCACAGGTAATCAGCCTTGCTAAGAGGTACCGCCGTGGTACTCAGTACTGACTGGGTTGTGGGTGGACGTCAAATAGGCAGTCGCTTCATGTAAAATACTGGTATTCTAATAAATTCAAATATGGATGACTGCCTATACTGACTTAGTTGTAAGTACTGACTGCCGGATACGTCTCGGATGTAGTAAATATGTATATCTACATGTACGCGTCGCAGACAGGGATGTAAGAAACATCGATGAGAAAATTGTGAACGGTACGCAAATTGTTACCGAGAATTCAGGTCATGATTCAGTCATTTCTACGCTACACAAAAATAGAAAAAAACAATAAATTTGGGGGTTCCCATAAATAGAACTGAAACTCAAAAAAAAAAATCATCAAACTCATACGTATTTATGGATAGGTCTTCAAAAATGATATTGAAGTTTCCAACATCATTTTTTTCTGTACTGAATAGTTTGCGCGAGAGACACTTCCAGAGAGGAAAAATGTGTGTCCCCCTGTAACTTCTAAAATACGGTAATGATAAAACTAAAAAATATATGCTGTACATTACCATGTAAACCTCGACCGAAAATTGGTTTCAACGAGATATAATCAGTAGTTTTTTTTAATACGTCATAAATCGTAAACAGCAATTTACCTTTCATTAAATCTGCAGATAGATATCAAGACCCCCACGGAGCGGGGCTCCGTTGAATACGCTTTTTAGTGGAATTTGAAGTGTTTTGAGGTTAGGTTACATTAATCGGTGTTTCTCAGGAATGGTGCGTTACCTTTGCATGGGAGTGCTACCAGGAGGCAAGGAGGACCTCCCCTCCCTCCTCGCGCCTACACAGCGAGTTGAGTTCCGTCGCATACATTTCATAATTTTACGGTTACTCTTCGATATATTACAATCTACCGAAAAACAATGCGTTAAATTGTAAGCAGTATGTTCGGTTGACAATCTATCGAGGGTTTACAATCTCGCTAGATAGATATCAATCTAATAGGTTTTACAATTTACGGTAACATTTACATAAACTCAAGTTTTGCCTATGGGAGTAGGTAGAAACTACAGTACACCACCTGCATATTATTTTCTCCTCATCCACGTACCTGGAAATTACAAGGACAATTTTTCTGCTTTTTATTTTTTAGTCTGAGAAATCAATCATTAAATGACTTCTCCCACACGACCTGGGCGGAGCGGGAGGGAGTGCCAGACTTTTACTGACTAAAACCCATCCATGTTCCTTCCTCGCCCTTTATGTTCCGGGGCCGCGGTATCTCTTTCGAATAGGCCCGCAACCCCGGCAGGCTTCGGCCCTTGCGGGCCCCTCCCCTTATACTGACACAATTTTTCTACCACAATTTGTCCTTGTATCCTAGCCGAAGCATTATGTATTACGTATGCTAATCTTGAAAAGAATCACTTCAAAAATCCCTCAATCCCCAGAATTTGTGTAACATAAGCGATATTACATAAATTTCAGGATTGACCTCGGGGCTAGACTAAGGTAAACATGCCTTGGCGGATTTCATTTTACATAATACATTACACAACGACAGTATTAGAACAATATAACCTCTTTAGGGTTCCGATGTGTAACTGGCGGGACTCTAATACTACGCATCTACTGTCTGTCATCCGTATTAGGATTCTACGTTGCGGGGGGAGTACACCTCGCTCCCCCTGCAGACCTGGGGCCTAATTCTGCTATTTTAATAAATTCGTCACTCCAACACGATTCCATTCTCATCCCATTGTCATTTTGCTTAAAGTTCGTAATCTGCTAAATTCACAATGGTCGGTCGATGGTCTCGTAATAAAATTGTGTTTTAATGGCATTTTCGTATTGCCATTATCATAAAACCATTGGTACAAATGGTTTTCGAAATTTACTACTAAATGCGAACCTTAATTCATGCCAGATTTCATGTACGAGATTAATATTCTATGACATTTCTTTCAATGGGGTCATAGTGGTTGTTCATTGAGAAGTCATAATGACGCCATTATATTAGTAGATTAGCAAACTTGTCAAAACTTGACAGAACTTGATCATTATGACTTCAATGATCGCCTATTCTGACACTATCGTAATAGCAGAATCGAGGCCCTGAGCAGCCCCGCAGACGCGGGCCAGCACTGTGATCGTGGAAGGCGCAGTAGTTCCCATGATCCCCGGTGCTAGTGTGGGAATCAACACTGGGGTGGTTTTTAGTCGTTTAGAGTCCGACAGACCCGATGGACATATCTGTGTGGATTTTCAAACAACCAAAACGTACTGACCTAACCTAACTTTATACTCTGGTTTAGGGATACTTACAAAAAAAAAACATATTTCTACCGTGTAGGTATGAGATCCGTGGGTCTTGTACTGTATAGCGGGCTGGTGTCCGCAACTCCACGTCAAGGCGCATATTTTGCGTAGGTGGGCTTTTTGGACAGAGTCAAACAGGATTAAATTCGTCTGTTTTTTTTCTTATGCTAAATTTTTAGATTTTGTTTTAATAGCTACTTATATAGTTGATTCAACTTATTATTTGTTTTGTCTTGGGCTGCTAAATACGGTTTTTTTCTTTTTTTATGCCCTTTCAATGTAGCGTACCATCAACCTAGTGTACTGTCGATATAGGGTACCGTCGATTTAGTGTACTGTCGACTCATTAACCCGTCGATGGAACGTTGCGCGTTGTCGATACATTGACCGTCGATGTAGTTACTGTCGATATTATGAAGGTAACCCGTATTAAAAGCGTTGTTTTTCCTTCATGTACTGATTTCTTGGTATAAGTCTGCACGCAGTATGTACCCTAACACCCTGTATATGTCAATTCAGAACGAGTTTATTGCCACATCAACTCTGCCTCATATACAGGCAGCAATAACTATAAACCTTTTACTGGTACAGCTTTTATAAATGAAACTGTTAATTGTCTCTTGCTAAGATTAATCCAATTAATTGTGCGGTTTACTTTCGTTGTAGAAACATAAGTGAATAGGAAAGAGTAAAAAGAGATGACTCTTGTCGGTCTAGTGGTCACAATCGCCACTGCTGTGATCCTGGGTTCGATTGCCGGGTTGGGCAAGTTGTTATTGTATTTTGACGACTCGAATGGCGTAGTGGTAGTGAGACTGCCTTACGTTCATAGGGTCCTGGGTTCGAATCCCAGTAGGAGCAAATGTTTGTGTGATGAGCATTGACATTTGTTTCCGAGTCATGGATGTTTATGTGTATAATAACTATGTAATTACAAAAAAAAAGTAAATATGTAGTATATCAACTATCTGGTGTCCACGACACAAGCCTTGCTTAGTGTGGCACTAGATGGCACTGTGTGTTAATGTCCTGCGATATTTATTTATTATTTTTATATCAGGAATATTTCAGTAGCAGACACAGAATCTGAATTTGTGCCCAGTTGGTAGCCATAAGGTCCCCCCCTGTTCCATGTGATTACAACAAAAGTGGTAAAATGTGGGTCTACACATTAGATACCTCTGACTAACCCCTCGGAGATTGTGGGATGATGTTATTTAATGTATAACCAATTTTATTGAAATCATTAATTGTGCTATAAGTCATTGGCATCATTCTAAACGAAACGATTGCCGTGCGATCAATCGGGTCGCGCTTAAAAGGTATGGTAAATCCGAATTTGCCATAATCGGGACTTGGGGCACCCCCACGTTAGGTTAGTTAGGTTCCTGGAAACCCTGCAGGCAGAAATAGGAGCCCCGCGTAGTGTCGACTACGCTATTTAGGGGAATATAAAGTGTTTTGAGGTAAGGGTATGTTAATCGGTATTTAGATACATCGGATAATTCGGATTCGGTCGGTAGAGTGATACAATGAGGCAAGGGGGACCCCTCCTTCCCTCCCCGAGTTGACTTCCATCGCATACATTTCACAATATTACGGTACCGAAAAATAATGCGTTATAATGTAAGCAGTATGTTCGTTTGACAATCTTTCGAGAGTTTACAATCTAGAGAGATTTCTTGAAAATTGTCAAACACGTTGGATTGTAATATAACTAGAGAGTTAAATTACAATCTAACGTGTTTGACAATGCTACGTTGACATATATATGTTACCGGCCAAACCCGATTTCAGGACTAACTAGTTTTGCCTAGGCTAAACAATACTGACTTGGGGCACCCCGACACGGATAGATTAGGTTAGAAGGGTATAACCGACCATAACCTTCGTGGTTATTTTTTATAAACCATGCAGAAGTAGGAGCCCCTCGAAGCGGGGCTCCGTCGACCAGGTCTCCCTCGACTAGGATGCAAGAACGAGCTCAAGTTTCAGTTTTAGCCTAGGCAAAACTAATTTGTCCTTAAATCGGGTTTGGCCGGTAACATTATATATTAGCAGTATGTCTGTAGATAATTATGATAATACCCGTGGCTCGTAGACTATGGATATGAGAATGAATGTTAATTGATTTATCCTAAAATAGCACGAGACTGTTGAGTTGGAGTTCGGTTCTTGGTTTATGTGTGATGAGCGATTTGGCTTTATTTAGGCTAAACAGTACCAGCCTACGAATATGATGATTTTTTAATTTAACTCGGGACAAAATCTTGACTTTCTGGGACTTATAAATGTAACTAATTTTTGAGACAACCAGTTATCACATAGGTAAAAATAAGCAATATTTTCTTCAATGTTTAAATGTGTGGTATGACTGTGTCGTTTTTCAAAAGTCCTTGACGGATTTTGATGCGGTTTTCGCCATTTTGTAAGGAATTTATTTATGTAATATATTAATATTTATTACACCCATACCTTATACACTTTTTGCCCACGACCCTCAAAAATCTATAACGTAGTACTACAATTTGATTGTTTTATATTTGTCTTGTTGACCTTTTTTTTTTGGGGGTATCGTCTAAGCCGAACTGGATTGTGGATGTTGCAAAGGCAGTCGCTCAATACAAAATTCAGGTTCAATACCTCCAGCATCCGATTAGACTTAACGACGACTCCAACATAGTTGGGAAAAGGTTAGGCAGATATTTTTTTTTTAAATTTGGTCGTATTGTTTAAGATATTTTTTTAATTTGTTTTGTCCTGTGTGAGTCTCAAAATACTTTTTATTTATTGCTTTCTTTCTTTCTTTAACCTCTTGTATGCCGTAATTATAGATACAATTCAAAAGCCATTGTGTCTTGTGTAGATCTAGGTTATACGAATGGTTAATTTAAACTTCCAAATCCAATTTTTAGTCAACATTTGCTCTTAACAAAATGAAAGCACTGTTACGGTCCGGTGTGACAGCGGTTCACAGTTTTCCTGTACTGAACACTTCCTTAACTAGAGATATCCGGAACGTCTTCCGGTGCACTTAACGATGTGCGATCCCCACACTTTTCCTCCACTAAGTGCTACAATTATAGGTGCCTTATTTTTCCAAGGAACACCACCTTTTTATCAGCGGGGTTAATGATAATGGGGGAAAATTGTGAGACCGTGTGTTTTGTTTGGATTTGTGCTCAATTTTCCTTTAACACAAGGTTTGTCCCCTTTGAAATGAGTTACTGTTACTTTGAAATACGTATCTGGTGGATCATCATCTGCCTTTTCCCAAATATGTTGGGGTCGGCTTCCAGTCTAACCGGATGCAGCTGCATACCAGTATTTTACATGGAGCGACTGCCTATCTGACCGCCACAACCGAGTCAATACTGGGTAGTACGATACCACTTGGAAAGACTGGTTGTTAGACTTTTTAGGCCACTTACTACCTGTAACGGCTGTCAAAGATGGACAAACGACAGCCGGGACTAACAGCTTAACGTGCTCTCCGAGGCACGGAAACTCGGTATGTAAGGGTGGTCACTCATCCACAGACCAACCTAGGTAAGTACGGCTTAACCTAAAGATTGACCCAAACGGCTGTTATTATTTAGCCACGAGCCCCTCACATCAACTTCTCCACTCCTTTATACCCCGCAGTGGGCGATTATGGGCTAAACAAATGATGATAGTTCTAACCAACTATCTAATACTGGTCAGTCAGGACTAATATACTGCTCCCTCTATATTTACTGACTAGAACTTGAACAAAAGAGTATACTACTCACCACGTCAGAACCAAAATGAAAATATTTTATTTCACACTAGCTGCT
The DNA here is from genome assembly GCA_916618015.1 of Xestia c-nigrum. Classification (NCBI taxonomy): domain Eukaryota; kingdom Metazoa; phylum Arthropoda; class Insecta; order Lepidoptera; family Noctuidae; genus Xestia; species Xestia c-nigrum. Next base: position 12,519,252 of record OU745266.1, on the reverse strand, counting down.
GGCTGCCCGCGACGTCGTCTGCATGATGGCTCTACAGCACCAAAAATACCTAAGATGCAAGTGTCACTCAGCTCTTCCCCCATAGGTGATAGCGTGATAATATGTAGCCTATATCTAGACCCGACCTCTAAGTAATATTCATGCAAAATTTGAAGTAAATCCATGCAGTACTTTTGTAGTTTAGCCCGGACATACACAAAGACAAACAGACAAAAATTCAAAAAAACTATATTTTTGGCTTCAATATCGATTGTAGATAACGCCCCAAGTATTCTTTAAAAAAAAATATTCAATGTACAGTTTTGACTTTCCTTCGATTTTATTACATGTATAAAACGTTGTAAAAGGTGCACGTTTCGGGTTGGCGGTTTCCTTGGAGACATGGTTTCAATGACTACCTGGAACGACTATCGAAGATCAACAAATCACAATCCATGATCAATGTCTTGTAATGGCACGAAGAAACCCGGCGGCACGTAATAGACGGTCACCCATTTACAAACCGTGACCTTGATAAGCACTGTTTAGCCTTGAAAACCCACGGGACCCGTGCAACTGTTATTTTTTAGCCGCATCATCATCATCATTTCAGCCGAAAGACGTCCACGACATACGCCTCACCCAAGTGTTGTCACATTGACCGGTCTCGTGCATCCAACGGATTCCCGCAACCTTCACCAGCTTATCGGTCCACCATTAGGGATATCCAACGCATCGTCTTCTGGTTCGCGGTCGCCGATCCAGAACTTTTCGGTCTCGTCGCCCATCAGTTCTGGGAGCAATGTGCCCTGCCTTTTGCCACTTATGTTTGGCTCCTTTGCAGTTTTGCCACGTGCATGAATGATCTTTGAATTTTTAAATACACCTACAAACAATACCAATTTTCTATGATTATTCCACTGGTAACATAAAATTTCAGTTTCGTGAGTTTTTAACGATATTTAAAAAAAAACTGATTTTATGATAGTATAAATTCAAGTAAGAAACGAACAATATTCTAATTATAATTATAAGTAGTTGCTTAATTACGTGGGTAAAATTAGCCTGTGACGATTGCAAGTTATTAATGTGATGAATGTAAATAATATTATTGTAATGTAAGGTTCAGTCAATTATGATTTGTTGGAAACGTTTCTATGTTTTATTAAACCTTTTAAGCTATATATAATACTCTTTGAAATATTAAGTATAGATTTACTCAATATAGCAGCAGTTCTTTAATCCTTCTTTTTCAAGTAGAGTCATGGTCACCCCATTCGTTGTAATGTATGATATTTTTGATCCCATTTGTCTTCTATAGTACTAATACAGCAGTATCGCAATTGATTTGGAACGAATGAACTTCTCTGGATGATTCAGGAAGTCGAATTTTGTAAGCAAACATGTCATATTTTAAAAGAAATAGGCGTATAAAGAGGGCCGTGCTGAATGAACTAACATTGGTTTATTTATTAAATTAAGCAAGTCTTTTGAGAAACCAATGCGGTACATATGTTACTTGCCACCCATCAATTATGTTTTAAAAGTTTTTGGCTAAGTTTATTTGCCTTCTTTAGATATTTCCTCATTTATTTATTTTTCAGCACGGCCCCCTATCTACATCTAATATTGTTTGTTATTACGAATTCAGAATATCCGTTGCGGTACATATAACGCGTCAACAGAGTGCATTCCTTGAGTTTAATTCCTTATTTTGCATATTTCTTCAAAAGTACAGAGGTACATTGAAAAAGAAACCGGTACATATACTCCTAGAGGCAAGTACATTGCATTGGTAAACACCTAAAAGGCAGATTCTGGGGGGCCGAGCCAGGCAAACGTACACATGAGAGCATCTAAGATCATAATCATTGTACTATCGGATTAATAGCCTAGCTTTAAGCCAGCAAAGGCTTCAAAATTCAATTTTAGCTATTCCACCTCCAGGCAAGGAAATAATCACGGGTAAATTAAAGCGAGTGTTCATTCAGCCTGTGTTTGCTTTACTGCCTGATATTTAATCTAGACTAGACTGAGGCTATGTATTTTACTTACACGTGTCGATAGTCTTGAATTATTTTGTTTGAAGCACAGAAAATCGAGAGCAGCGGTGGCCCAGTGGTGGCGGCCCCGACTTACGAACAGTAAGTCGTGAGTTTTAACCCAGGCAGGCGCATTACTTTGTGTAATTTATTTCATCACCGCTGCTCTCAAAAACGGTGAAGGAAAACATCGTGAGGAAACCGGCATGTCCTAGAAACAAAAAATTCGAAGACATGTGACATCTACCAATCCGCACTGGGCCCGCGTGGTAGATTATAGCCCATTCCCTCTCATTGAGAGGAGGCCGTGCCCCAGCAGTGGGAACATTATAGGCTAATGATGATGATCGGCGCTTTTCTGGTGGTCGCCACTGTTGATTCTGGCTTTCAGGAGTTACAGTGGTTTCGGAGTAGTGTGGCGGGCCTAACCCTTCGTGGAATACAGGCGTGATGTTATAATAATAATAAAATAATATATCATTTAATTCAGGTGACAATGGTGGGTGGCTATGTTATGTATGTCGAAAGGTTCCAAATTGGTTTTGATGTCGCACCTATACGTCACAATAGGTCACAACATATTGAATCAAATTAGTTCAGTATAATGCAAATCATTTAATTCAGGTGACAATGGTGGGTGGCTATGTTATGTATGTCGAAAGGTTCCAAATTGGTTTTGATGTCGCACCTATACGTCACAATAGGTCACAACATATTGAATCAAATTAGTTCAGTATAGTGCAAATCTAAACGGACATGCTTCAGAAGCGGCTAATCTGAAAACAAAATCAGGGCTTGCGGTCCGGTCTTCCAAAGCGTGCGCAATTTGTAATAAAATGCGAGCTACGCCGTAGCGCTCTCGTAGCACACGTTCTACGAGCGTACAGCGTGCGTAGGCGATCGCCTACGCAGTACGCACGGTCGCGTAATGAAGATCAAAATATGTAGTTACGAAACAGCACTTTTGTGATGTTATTTTGTTTAGTGGCGACACAGGAAAGTTTCCATACGGGATGTAGCCATACCAACCAACCTACGCAAAGATTTGAATCGAGTCAGCGCGAGTCATATGGTTTCGTTTTGGCAACATTTTACATGAAAATGTTTTTGGTGGGATTATTTATTTTAATCCCTTATTAGTTAGGATAAGGACTATAAAAACCAAAAGTTATTTATTAAAACTGAGCTAATAATCACCCTTCGGTACGGTTGGAAGAAGAACAGGTGGAAAAATCTCCCCAGATACTAACAATTTATTTATTGCATCTCGGCAGTTACGTTTACATCCCATGTTATAAGAACCGAGCTTAGTGCCATCAACTGGGCCCAAAACCAGATTTTGGGCTGCTATTGGGGATTCTTGTTTAAATAACCTCATGAGATTTTGTTAGATCTGCGAATCGAATCCCTCAGTCAGAATCAATCTCCTGCTCTGCAGATAGCTAGATCAACTAGGCAGTTTTTCGTACGTTTAAGTTCAAATGCAATGGCCATACAATGGAACGCAGTAAACCACGACCCTGCGTTCCATAACTCAGGTTGCAGATTTCGGAGAAAAAACAGCCAAGCTGAAGTGGAAGTGGGCTGGCCACGTAGTTAGAATGCACCCGGAGAGGTGGGCCATGATCGTCACTCACTGGACGCCTGACGGAGGGAATCGCCGTCGAGGTAGACCGCGGCGAAGGTGGTGTGACGATCTGATCTTGTTTGCGAGGGGAACATGGCCAGATACCGCACAAGGAAGGAACAAGGGAAGGCCTTTGCCTAACTGTGGGACACATGATAGGCTAAGAAAAAAAAAGAAGTTCAAAATAATAGTTCAACAACCCCGAAGGGTAATTAAATACAGTTCAACTAACATTCAGTACAAACAGACCCCCAATCTCTACCGTTAACTAAATTAATATAAAGATAAATCAAGAATTCGGTATTTATCATTGTAATTTCAGGAGCCTTTAACAAAGGCGAGTATTCGAATAGTTTGCGAAATAACGTTATTGTTCTAACTGGATTGTGTCAATATTAACCCTCACAAATCCACAATGGCAGCATTTGGGCTAAATGTTTAAAGTCATGTTGTATTCTACTCGAATTAATGTTTTAATAAGAGCTGATGTTTAGCTGTAAGGAGATTGCTTTCTACTGCTTGTGTTGATATAATAGACTAGTTTATGCTTGTGGGTTCATCCGTGAGGAGCTTGATAATTGGGTAGACGACAAATAAAATCTATTTAGGTCCATGTTCACCAAAAAGATGACGGACGGTTATCTAAAATCAGCTGTTTAAAACACATTTTAGTATGGGAACACGTCACATTGACAGCTGTTTTTAGATAATCAGACTGTTATCTTCTCGTGAACATGGACCTTAGTCCGTCAGTTAGATTAAAAAAAATATATTTGACCTATACTTTTTCTTTTGTTACGTAAACTAAAATTGACGAAGGTACGAATCTTTTAAAATTATACCTAGGCGTGATGTATTGAGTCACGCCTAGGTATAATTTTTTTGTGTGTTCTGACGTCACGAGCCCCCACTCCCGAGTTTTGATGCGTATTATCTTTGTGAATATTCAATGATTCACAAAAATAAAAAATACGTGTCCATTAATTTCCAATAATCTAACTGACTAAATAGATTTGCAATATTTTGATACTGACGTCATACCTATTGTTCCACGGAATCATAATACTGAATTAAAAAGTATCCCATGTGTTAGCCCAGGTAATAAACTATGTGTGTGCTAAACTTCATCCGAATCCACTCAGTAGTTTTTGCGTGAAAGGGCAACAAACTTCCATACATGTTGGAATGGAAGGATAAATCGCCTCCGTAGCAACGGGGTTTAGGAAAAGCCAGGATCAATAGGTTAGGTTAGGTTCACCGGGCGTCGGTAGAGGGCTGACAACGCCCTCTTCCGGCCCCCCTAAATTGGTCCAGGGGCGGCGGGTTCGGGGACATCCGTCGCCCCCCATCACACTGGACCCGAGACGGCGGCGCGTTGTGTACCACGCGCGCCTCTCATAGACGTAGCGGGGGGAGTTTTACACTTCACTCCCCCCGGGACGAGGCCCGTAGGTCAAGCGGGCCAGCACTAGTCCGGGGCAGCGGAAGTCGCATCAGATCCCGCTGCCCCCTGACGCAAGTGTGCGAGGGAACACCGGTGTGGTTTTAGTCAGTATGAGTCTCACAGACCCCTCCGGGCGGAGGATATCCATTGAGGATTACCACATCGAGGGTTAGGTTGACTGGTAGAGAATGCCTATGGCATTAAGTCCGCCTCAGTACTATGTGCTTGAAGTGTTAAATAAATAATCATCCTATGCTATGGGAAGTAGCTTTAAGTATGTTTAGCCAAAGACACGAAATGTAATAGTGGCTTAGTACAAAATGCCCTGATTATCATAGCAAAAGTAAATAGACGATGCAGTATAAGGTGGTGTATTTAAATATTGTCTTTTGTGAAACTGGTTGATCTGATCTACCAAAGATGTCAGTACAGAGAGCCATGGACAGAGTACAAGAAGAATAATCAGGTTTCTTGGAAGATATATCGCTATCACCGACAAGAACATATAATTGACAGTATTGTGAAAGATTTGTGTAACATATTCTATTCTAAGAATAATAGAATGGCAAGAAAAGAAGTGTCTGATGACGTGAGAGGTGATGATCACAATTAGTAGAGAAGTATGGAAGCAGGAGACATTCTACAATAATAAATAAATAAAAATAAATAAAATTCATTTATTTAGGATAACGTGATCCATAAAGTTGAAAATTAAAATAAACAAAATTATTAATAATAAAATAAATTGACATTAGAATCAAGAAATTAAAATAAATTACCATAAGAAATAAAGATTAATATTAAAATCTGATTTAAAATAAGATAAAATAAAACTAATCTACACCTACCACAAATTAATTGGGTAAATGGCAAGAGAATGATGATTCTATTCTAAGAAGATATTTTTAAACACCATAAAAAAAAAAAAACTTATCAACAAATCGAAATAGATCAAGAAAACCCGCAATCTCCAACTAGTCCCCCAAAGGTCTTCGCAAACATAATAGTAAGCTTAGTTCGTAAGTTTCCTTTTATGACGCAACAGAGGGCGCCCGCGGCGACCCGGTAATTAGCCGGGCCTCCTGAATATATGTACGTCTTAAACTTATTCCTCAACCGTGCCTCTTAGAATGACCTTCGGGGGAAGGAGTTTCTGAGGCATCGTCGCCCTATAGTTTGTGGGACTGGGTTATTGTTTTGTGTGTTCTAGGGTTGTTAAGAAGATAAATATAGCTATGCATGGGGCAGCAAATAATACAAAGTACAAACAAACTATTCACGAAGCCTTCAACCAAGGATTCGGTACATCATACTATGTTACTCGTACACTTCGCAAAGGGGTCAATGATAAGACCAAAATCAAAATATTTTATTTTACATAGGCCTAAGCATGGAACACTAAGTACTCTTATTAATATGTTGAATATCCTCGTATCAGCTTGTAGTATCTGCAGTATTGACTTCTTCATGACTCAAAACAAAAAGTAGTCAAATGGCTTCGGAAACAATAGTTTGTTAAAAATTTTTAGGAAACGTTTTACGGTAAGACTCAATATATCACAGTCAAAACATTGTACTGATGGATGGATTGAATAATACGGGGATCGTGGAGGTGTTTAAAGTAAAAACCTTACATTAAAAACGTGTTTTACCCTTTATATTGATCTTATTTGCACCTTACCACTAACCAAGCTCATACAATTACAAAGGAAACCCACTTTCGCTCTCAATGTCCCGCCGCCACACCACACATACAAGTACACGCGCACCCCACATATCATACGAGGTATTGTTGTTCTCATATGTCAAGTCTGCTTGTTCCATGTGATACATCATTCTGCTATCAGTGATAAATCTCGCATAGTTTGTATACCCATTGTGTTGTCCGTCTCTCAGACGTATAGTTGGACAAACCACCACGTGGATGTACGTACTGAGAACTTACATGCAAACTAGTTAACACATTTTGTATAATTTTGCGCAGATATGTTGAAGGAATTATTGATAGAGATGATATATATTTAGCACGGGTAGTATTTGATAAAACAAAGCTTAGTTTTCAACTTCGGGTTTGTAATGGTGGGTGGTAGCCCGTACTAGCACAGGAACGTAAAAATGAGGACTAGAAAATAGGTGCCCTAAATCCACCTGTGATTGAAGAGCTCGTAGCTAAGTAATAACAGGCATTTCGGTCGATCGTTATCGTTGTGGGTGTTTGCTTAGGTTGGTCCCACCACCCATTACACCCGTTACCCGTGGCATCACTTTGGGCCCTATCAGAACATCAGCGCTGTGACGTTTTTCTTTTAAATGTTACATCACCATGCTGAGATAGGAGCCTTTTGGTCTTGTACAGGACAAATTCTGTTTTGTTTGTTTTTTTCTTATGATTTCGTTATTTTATTTTTTTTATTCTCTCATTAATTTTACTTTATACTAGTTTTATAATCACAATTTAACCATTTTATTATAATTATTATTTTTATTTATGTGTTGTCCTGTCGGGCTAATAAATGCTTTTTCTTTCTTTCTTTCTTTCATTATTTACCGAGTTTCCTCCGTGTCTCGGAAAGTACGTTAAACCGTTGGTCCCGGTTGTAATTTTTAGATCTTTGACAGTCGTTGCTGGTAGTCAGTGGCCTGAAAAACTAACAACCAGTTTTACCAAGGGGTATCGTTTCGTATCATCCGTCAGATAGGCAGTAGTTCCATGTAAAAACTGGTATTCTGCTCCCTTCGGTTAGCCTAGACGCCGACTCCAACTTAAGTCCATGTCCATCTAAAAGATAACGGTCTGATTATCTAAAAACAGCTGTCACTGTGGTATGTTCACTTACAAAAATGTGTTTTAAACAGCTGTTTTTAGATAATCAGACCGTCATATTTTTGGTGAACATGGATCTTATTTGGGTAAAGTTAGATATGATGACCTCGCAGACAGTGAAGTCACGTTGTACATGATGCACTATTCATGATAGTACAAGTACATGATTCACTATCTTTTACCTGTTCCCCATTTTGCGGTTGTACGCTTAAAAATTCAGAAAGTAAGTAGTTACATGAACTGAGGACTAATAAAATTACAGACAAGTGGGACATTCTAATATCAGATAGGCTACTCTGCACACACCGCAATCCGATGAATGTGGTATTTGCGTTGAGCGAGATATACTCCGGTTTAAACTCCTCCAAGCCGTCGCTGTCGCGGGTCCACTTGCTGAACGTATAAGGAAAAACAAACTATTTCTGGTTCATACGCAAGAAGAGAAAGCTTTTCTCACCAGCCAGGGATACGGCTCCGGCGAAGGGTCGCGCACACTAACCATCCACGAGGCCCAGGGTCTTAACTTCGACAGCGTAACTATCATCAACACCAAGTCTAGGAGACTCCAAATCCACGACAAAATCTCCCACGCGGTAGAGGTGGTGTCGAGACATACAGTCAGTTGCGTCTATTACACCAACGACGCCGATGAGGCCACAAAAAAAAATTGGATGGACCCACGTAGAACTTAAGTTACTAATAATTATTAGTAACTTAAGTTCTACGTGAGTCCATCCAATTTTTTCGTTGCTTAGTTTAATGTAACGTGTCCAATGATGGAGCACGATCGTAGTTTTATTTTTTTCTTTAGCAAACAATTAATAAAATAAAATAAGAGCGCGGAACCCCATGATGAATGAGACATTTGAACATTGTGTCAATCAGTCGTTGCGCACCCATCCGTAAGCAAATTTTTTCAGTTTATTGTTTGGGATAACGCCGTGCTCGTCCAATTTTCCAAGAAAAATTAATCTACGCCGTTGTCGAATCAATACCGCTTATCATTTTGCTTAGTAAGAAAATTAAATCAAGCATTTAGCTCTGAAAAGGCCCTTTGTGGTTTTAAGTACGTTATTCTAAACAAAATGAACCCTACATAAAGGTCATTAAACTTTTTGCTAACATAAGTTTAGGTCCCGAAACTTTTTAGCGGCCATTTTCTTTTAGCAATTTAGGCTTGTCCCGTTTTACTGCTAAAGTCCTAAGTTTTTATTAGTTACCGCGGTTTATGATTACAACTCATGAAGTAGTTTTACGTAACTAATGTATGTAGGTTTTTATTTTATGATCCTGTAGAGGCTTCGTACTGAAGTCACAACATTTTTTTTTTTACTTTTATTACTCAAAATACATTGTTTACAAATATTATAAAGCTCTTCGATCTACACATAACATAACATCACGACTGTAATCCCGAAGAGTTAGGTAGAGGAGTACCTAGTAGGTTATGTGGATGTCCTATGTAATTGGGAGCGACTCTATTAACATCAACCGTGCACAAATCCAAACACCGCGGGTGTACTGAGAAATTCCTCATGGAACAAGGTTCATTCCCACTGTTGGGATCAGAAGGTTTAGGAAAGAAAGACTGCTCAAAAGAAGCGATTTATAATGTAAAAATATTTTACAAATCAAATACTTTTTACAATGACAAATGAAAATAACGAGTGATGTAGGTAAAATCTGTGATGCACGGTGTAGGTTTTATACAGGGTGTAAAACACCTCATCACGAAGCCGTTTAAACAAGCATTCTGTACATCAAACTAAGTAACTTTACGCAACAATTATTGCTGGGAAAGAACTTCTTTTTTGGGGGTGAAAAATCACGTTTTATGGTATCATCATCATCATCAGCCAATAAAATTCACACTGCTGGGACACGGCCTCCTCTCAATGAGAGGGATATATTTATGGTATAACTCAATGTAACACACTCAAAACATTGTACTGATGGAATGGGTTGAATAGTACGGGGTTCGTGGAGGTATTTAAAGTAAGAATCTTGCAATAATAACACGTATTTAAAGAAAAAGCTTGAAAAAAAGTTGTGACTTTGACCCCCGATATCTCCGTAACTAGAAGGTTCCCAGGTACAGTGTAGAACAAAATAAAGATCGGAATGACGGGGAGACAAGTGCCTTTAAACTTCGTGAAGAGGTCTTTTACACCTTTTACGACTCCCACATCACTCTTTCAACTACACAGTTCTACGGTAGAACTAATAATTTTTTTCACAGTAGTCCTACGATTTAACCCAATAGCGCTTAGCCCAACCTGGGAATCGAGCTCAGGCCCTTATTCGCAGCAGTCACGCCTCACGTCACGTATTATGATGCCTTATGAACATTATCACCACATCTAAAGTACTAATGAGATAATATCCGTGATTTTCATCTATTTGTTTGAGCTCCCGATATTTGGACGCTGTTGCAAGCATCCTGATCCCGGGATTATTACTACAAGCCTTTTAATTTATAGAAGTCTATTCATAAACTTTACCACTCCATTAATACTTACGAATGTCGCTGACTACAAATATAAAGACACGGCGACTATTGTAGACACTTCGCCATACTTTGAAAGCCTTTAATTAGAAGTCTAACGCGGCTCGCATGCGTGGTGGGCCCACTAAAAGGTATATACAGAAGGCCCACCAGCGAAAACCCGTAAGGAAACATATGCTAAGGTACCTTAAAACCAAAAAAAAAGCTATGCGCTTCAGGAGAATATTATCTTGGATTTGCTGTATATTGATCGCTGTTGATTCCTTAATACCTAAGACCACCTTTTTTACACATCTCCGTATGGTCGAACGGTGAACCGGATCTCACATCGCATTGGATTATATGATTTCCGTTGATATAGGTATTGTCAATTCATTAACCCGTCGATGGAACGTTGTCGACACAGGGACCGTCGATGTGATTACTGTCGATATTATGAAGGTAACCCCATACAATCACAATACACACGTACAGCGTACGACTGGCGAGTGGCGAATACCTGGATCTATTTTGCCATAATATTTCTGTCCAACCGAATGGACGACCGGTGTCGTTTGAGAATCGCCAGTTTTGGTCTTCTTTTAAACTTCGATCAGAACTCTGTCACATCAACAGGTCTAACAGTAGCTTTGGAAAACTGAGAGAAGACTACAAGCTTTTACAAACTAACGATAGTCATGAATGCACTTACATCACTACCATACTATAAAACAAAGTCCTCTGCCGCGTCTGTTTGTCTGTTCGCGATAAACTCAAAAACTACACCAATGGATAGAGTGGTTCTCGAGGAAGGTTTTAGTATATAATTTGTATGCGACCAAAGCCTCGGGCATCAGCTAGTCTGCTATAAAAATGAGAGCATGCTTCTCATTTGCATGAGTTGTATGAAATCGACCTTCTACATTTTCTATCTGTTCTGTGGCACAACTGTGAGAACAAACACACTAGTTCCACAGACCGGATGCAATGTTTGTAGACACAGTCCGTGTTCGCGGTTGATTCTTTCTGAGGCGACAAAAGAACTTGTCTGTGGGTAGTGGTTTAATTCACCACGTATTTGTTCAGTTAGTTGATACTTCGAATAAGTATAAGACATTTTTTTTGAAAATGTTGTGGCAATCAGACCTTACATAAACATAACGCCTGTAGTAATCTCTGAAGCACATAGGCAGAGATGTACGTAATAGTACGTCCAACGAAAACTAGGATTTTTAACTCCCTTGAGTTGTGGCGGGCCTATTGTCATCAGCCGATCACAACTGTAGACTCCGACGTTGTTACTAAGAAATTCCTGATGGAAAAACTCAATAACAGTTTGCCCGCCCCGGGAATCGAACCGAGGATCACAAGCACAGCAGTCGCACATGCGACCACCAGACCAACAAGGTAGTCAGCCACCAGAATCAGATACTGACATAAAATTCTGACCGACGGGCTGCAGTTATCAAGCAGTTTTCTGACTACGCTGTAATATTCAGCTATACAGGGTGTATTTCTCCTCATCACAAAGCCGTTAACCAAGCATTCTGTATATCAAACTAAGTAACTTAACGCAAAAAATATTGCTGGGAAACAACTTTTTTTTTTGAGGTTATAAATCATGTTTTGTGGTATAACTCAATATAACACACTCAAAACATTGTGTGGATGGATGGATTGAATAGTACGGGGGTCGCGACCCCCGTACTATTCAATCCATCTTTAAATATCTCTACGACCGGTCGTAGAGATATTTAAAGTAAAAATCATGCATAAAAAGCGGTATTTAAAAAAAAAACTTGACAAAATCTTGCAACTTTGACCCCCAAAATCTCCGTAACTAGAAGGTTCCCAGGTATAGCGTAGAACAAAAAAAATATCAGAATGACGAGGAGAACAAGTGCCTTTCGTATTCGTGAAGAGGTGTTTTACATCCTATATATACAACAATATACAACGTGTAACGTTAAATGCGCAAAACCACAGACACTCCAAATTATTTTTAATTCAATTGACCTAAAACTGAGAGAAAAAAAATCATTAAAAGAAAATAAAGGTTTTATGTGCTGTTTTAGTTTTACTGGCAAGATCTGTTATTATCCCGCGTATGAGACAATTTAAATTGAACGACAACCATTTGTGTTTGTTTGTTACCTATTTTGACGGGTTTGCGCACATGATGACTTGACCTGTTAAGGGGCCTTTTACAGTCCACTAGCGCCGCCTATCGAAAAAATGTCATAACTCGTAAATAGAATCAAAAATACAAAATGTGGTCTATTATTACTGTAGAAAAGGCAATAAAGTAATTTTATAACACATTGTCAACACTTGAAATATAGCTGTTTAGTTAAATCGTGCATTTGTAACAAAAGCGGCCGTTTATGTTTTGAATGCACGATTTAGCTAAACAGCTATATTTCAAGTGTTGATAAGGTGTTATACAATTACGTTATTGCCTTTTCCACGGTAATAATAGAACATATTTTGTATTTTTGATTCTATTTACGAGTTATGACTTTTTTCGATTGGCGGCGCTAGTGGACTGTAAGAGGCCTCTTAATAAATAGACAGGGCAACATTTTTAGCGAAGATTTTTTTGAAAAATGTGGCCTATATTAAAAAGTGGTTCAATTGATTCTGCCCGTGATTCTGATCAAACTATTTTCAGGTTTTGCGCATTTAACGTTACACGTTGTATAGTATAGCAAAGAAGGACCTAATGCTATACTATATAGCATCGCGATCACATTACGCGATGTTATCGCCAGCATTTATAGTATATAGCAAGCTCAGAAAGAGTTCAAATAAGTGGAGAAAACCTTCGCCTGCGGGACGGCCGGGGGTGAGGGAGGAGGAAAAGGGCGGCGCGCGATATAGCATAGCATGAACTCAGCGTATCGCACCATTTTATAGCATATAGAAAGCCAATAATATAAAGGCACAGTGTGAACGTGTCCATAACAAATGTATGGTGAGCGATATTGTTGCGCTATGAGCTATAAACTATATGCTATTATATTATAACGTAGTCTGAAAGCCGCTTTGGTCTTAGATATTTCAGTAGATTATCTGTCGAAAAGCTAATCCAATGGTGGCATTTCAAAACGAGTGAACTAAAAATACAATTCTACATCGATTGAACTTCGATTACTATAGAACAATCGAAACATTTCTAAAACCTGCGCAAAATAATTGGTTCACATTTTCTAACTCGAAAAAAAGTCACTTCGTATTTCGTATCCCCCTCTCGTTGGTTTCACTTGGCAAAAAAGCTCAAATCAAAGTAAAATTCTGTTTTAAAAAAGCGAGTCACGGCTGGAAACGCTCCGAGCTGAGAGGGAAAGGATTCTGGAGCAGAACACAAAAAACAGGTGTCAATTAAGAACAAATTAACGTCTCGAAACATTAGTGGGTCCAGGGTTTTGTATCATTTAGGACCAACTTTGGGATCTTTAAATAGCTTCCACTGCTTCCATTTAATCATTTGCTTTGTTGTTATTTTCCGAAATGAAAACTGATTAGGACTAGTTGCGTGCCTCTACTTCTATTTGTGGGAAAATTGGTTAGACCGTTAAGTAACAACACTTGTACCGGTTTGGGCCAGGTTTTCATCAAATCACTTCTTCAACACTCTTCATCAAATCTTGAGGATCAAACTTCAGGTTAAGCTGCGCTTGCCTAGGTTGGTCTATGGATGGGTGCCGACATATTACGTACATAACGAGTTTCCTCCGTGCCTCGGAGAGCACGTTAACCTTCGGTATGCCTGGTAGGGTCTGTCAGACCCACCTGTGCACATAAACCGTTGTATTTCCTTCAAATTCGATTTTCGCGTCTAACCGCACTTAGTAGCTGGCCGTTATGAATTGCTAGACACCCGCCGCCTGCTACCTCGCTCCGGAGCGCGTTCCCGTAGTAGTAGGGCGTGCGTAAAGTTCGCGCGGGTCTCACAGACCCGACCAGGCATACGAAGTGACGTTACTATGTAAGTATTTTGTGTCTTGTTTTTTGAAAATGATGTTATTTTTGTGCCTAAATAAAATATATTTTGCTTTACTTTAGTTTTAAAATGGGGAGCCATCTTTGCGATGATGATATTAGTAATTTGTTACATGACGCGACTGAAGAAGGTGAGCTAGTTTTCAACTCAAGTGGAGGAGAGTCCGATCACGTGAGTCAGGGAAGGGAGGCATCTGATTCAGACACAGAAAACAATGATTTTGGAGAGGCTGTTGCGGAAGAAAGTTTGTCAGATTCTGAAAAGGACGTGCCGTTGTCTACGCTAGCTTTATTGCCGTCAGGAAGAGCGTACAAAGATAAGGATGGCACTTTATGGCATAAAAACCCTGGTCAATCTAATGTACGTACATGAATTGAAAATATTATGTCTGGTACACCAAGAGTACAGCCTCAATGCCTCATGCTAGAGATGAAAGGCCTCCTTTAGAATGTTTCGAACTCTACATCAACGACTCTATGTTGTTCGACGAACACTAGCGCAAGACAGGCTAGCACCATTCAGGAAGCTCTTTGATTATTTTGTCACCAAGTGTTAGCTGCATTACACGCCTTTCGAGAATCTACATTTGCAGTCAAGAAAAAACAACAAGCGCCTCCCTATAGATCTTCGTAAACGAATAGGTAGTCATTTGGGTACCCAAGATGACTCCCCATTGAAAAAATCGACTCCTGGTATAAAATGTAGAGGCTACGTATGCGTCAAGAAAAATCGTAACACGCAATATATATGTGAGACCTGTAAAAGTCAAATATATCTGGATCATGCAATTTTTCCAATGTGCAATTGGCTTCCGTATTACGTATTATTATTTGCGTCCTGGAAAATTTTGTTAGAAGTGATGAATACTGAATATTCTTTAGTTATTTATAAGAACATAAAAGTGCCTTAGATTTTATGTAGTCTGATTGAGATCTCTTTAGTTTAAAACAAGTCTCTTACGTCTCTTGGGTCTCTTTAGTTTATTTTGTTGTGAAAAACACGACCTAAGTTTAATTGGAAAGATAATTACTAAAAATGATTGTTTTGCATTAATTTCTTAATTTTTATTTCTAATATAAACCCCTAGTAAAAATATAAGTACAATATAATAACTTATTTATCATTAAATATTTGAGAAAACACAAGTTAAAAATCCGGGTCTGATAAACCCACCAGGCATACCGTGTAACTTTTTACCACCAGGCATGCCGAAGGTTAAGCCGCTGGTCCATGCTGTCATTTGTAGATCATTGACAGTCGTTACAGGAAGTCTTAGTCAGTGGCCCAAAAAGTCTGACACCAGTCTTATCAAGGGGTATCGTGTTACCCAATACTAACAGGGTTGTGTAGGTCAGATTCCGTCAGATAGGCAGTCGCTCCATGTGAAATACATACTTGTATTCAGGTTTATCCGGTTAACCCCAATTTATTTGGGATAAAGGCTACGCAGACACGACTCTTCATCAAATCATTTCAAAATAATGACACAACGCATAAAACTTTGTTAGGTACTAGGAATGCTGTAAAAAAATATAGTCTATTATTAGTTTGTCCATAAAACCCCAAAAAGCCTGGACCTCTCATTACACCACACATCTAGACAAAGTAAAACACGTCTCACAGAATACGAATAACAGTTGACTACATTCTCTTTGTCCGACCTTCCTTTGTAACACGTGGTTACCGTACTGGATATACGACACTGATTACACCTACAGCCCGTTTCAGGCTGTTTCAAGCTTTGTAATCATAGCACAATTAGCTACTCTGTTCGTCCTCTAATAAGGCGGAAGAAAAACAGGCTCGGATATCACAAAAACGTTCTTTTGTTCGATTGAAAGGTAATTATTACAGGGTCTTTGAATCGTGTTGGGTTTTTTTCTTTCTTTGATTTTGAGGTTTAATCTCGCAGATTACATTCTGGGATTTTATATAGGAAGATGTTTCAGATTACTACTATTAATTAATTTACCATCTCATCGGTGATAATGTGTGAAATGTGCCTGTTGATTAAAAACAAAAATACGAAGACTTTTTGATCATAAATACCAAAATGATAGTTTAAGAAAGTAGATATCTTCTTCTATCTTCATATAATTATAGGGTGACTGATATTAGTGTACAAAACTCAAACACGTGATTGTGCTCATGATAACAAACAACTTTTACTATGGGACCATAACCGATATCGCGAAAAAAATATCAGCTGTTTAGTACACTAGGCGAACTTAAATAATGGCGAACAGGTTGCGAACAGCTGATTTTTTACGCGATATCAACTTGGGTCCCATAGTAAAAGTTTTTTGTTATCATGAGCACAATCACGTGTTTAAAAAACGTATATTAATTACCAGTCACCATATATATACTATTGTAATGTGAAAGTTTTTGAGGATTGTTATTTGTCTTTTATGCAAAAATTTCTGTTTTTCATGAAAAGCACACAGATATTTTATAACCTGGAATAACACATGGGATACTTTTACGATTTCGTGCGACAATTACCTAACTCCACGACAACGAAGCCGCTAATATAGGATCGTTTTCACTTTTTTTTTTCTGATGGATAATCATCAAATGACTTCTCCCACTCTGGGTGCAGCGGGAGGGAGTGTCAGACTTTTACTGAGTAAACCCTTCCATGTTCCTTCCTCGCCGTTTATGTTCCGGGGCCACAGTATCTCTTTCGAACAGTCCTGCAGGATCATTTTCACTTGAATTTGAATAATTTGATGTTTTTGACGTTAAAAATCTCGACAAAAAACATCGATGATTCATTTACAACACAAAACGTGAATACACCCTTTATACATTTTTTAAACGAGTGAAACTGTAGTATTTGAATTGAGATGCGCAAATTGGATACATTGGGTTGATATTTTAATTAAATTTTCAGTTTTACCGTAATTTTCAGCTGTGATAATGTTCAAGTTTGCTAATGAACGGAATTTATCATCCTAACAAAAATTTCGGGAAGTATTTTTAGACGAAGATTCTTTTAGTACAAAATTGTTACTTACATAATTTTGTGCGTACCTACAGCAAGTTTAATAACTACGTTTTTATATTTGATAAAATAAATTATAGCTTCTAGTTAGATTTTCATATTCCACTTATAATTTTGACTTAGGAATGTAAAATTCTAATAAGACCAAATTGGCTGATCTTCCAAGTAATTATGTATTAAAAAAATAACTTGGCAAAAAATTGAAACTGTGACCCACAATGTCTCTGTAACTAGAAGGTTCCCAATTATGGTGTGGATCAATAAAATGATCGCAATGACAGGGAGGGAGAACTAGTGCCTTTCGGTTTCGTTATGAGGTGTTTTACACCCTACACCCTGTATAGACTACATAATGACACGACACTGGAACCTCTTCATTAACATAATGCGCGACGTCAGAGACAAGGTCTTGAGAGCTTCGGAGTATCTACCTTGTGAGTGATTTGTTGACCAAGCAAGATCATGAATGTAACTGTCTTCTACAGACACACCAGCCCCCATATTCACAACGCTTCGATTCGCTTCCGATTCGGAAAGTGGTATGTCTATCTTGGTCGTTTTCGTAATGCCAGAAAAAGACAGATATACGAGTTGTCGAATCGGAAACGAGTCGAAAGTTTGTGAATACAGGATCAGGTAGTCAAGAAGGATCTATACTGTCAGAGGGTTCATTGAAAAAATCATTAAATTATCATGTTTTATCAAATGTCTTTGAAGTTTTTTCAGCAATTTAAGTGTGCTATTTGTGAGTATTTAAACCCGGGACCATTTTGGTTACCCATTGAAAGGGTTTTTGATAGGGTTTTGACAAAGTGTTGTTTTAAAAACCATTTCATATTGGTTACCATTTTTTACGAAAACCCTCATCAATGGATAACCTCTTCCAAACCCTTTCGATATGATTACCTGTATATTCGAAAACCCATTCTTGGTGGGTAATACTTTTTAATGGTAAGTCGTTTTGAACGGGTTACCCCTTCAACGACTGTAAAGCCGTTGAAGGGGTTACCCATTCGGACTACCAGTATTGTAATTTTATCTCTCACGTCTTTTCTTTAAAGTACTAAACTGCATACATTCGGCAGGAATGCGTCAAGTCGCAACACGCAGTCTAGGTCCTAGCGATGAGTGGCGACTCCTTACACATGCGATTATAGTTAGTATTGCAGAGTTTTTAAAGTTCAATGTTTATTTTCCTGGAAAAGTCGGGATTGTTTCCTACATGATACAATCTTGTCTTTTTTACGGAATCATAAATAGTCCGATAGCGCTGGGCTATTTTGATGCCAAAGTTTCAAAAATTTTAAAGTTGCTTATTTCTTGCCTGTGGCTACAGTCGTACCTGTGAAGCTTATTATTGCGTTTTGTGTCACATCTGACTATTGCATTTTCAGTATCTCGATGATTTGTGGTTGATTGATTATTTTTATTCGAATCAAAAGTGGCATTAATTTAAAGTTTAAAATAATTATGATATCTTATCTAGGATAGCCTGCAAACCCCGTTTGTAACATTTTCGAGAGCGAGGGACTAAATAAGTAAACACTGTGCATTTCATTGCGAATACAAGAAACATAAAAATAAAATCATGAGTCAATCGAAAAACAAATCGAGTTCGGATTGCCGCTTTTCCGCCTATTTTGTTTTTTTTTCTGTGGCCAGTCCGCTATTCAGGAATTCTGGGATATTCACCCTAATCGTATCAGTTAGGTACTACTACGTCATTATAACGAAATCAACTATCATTTTCTTTTCCTCTAACATATCGCAAAGATAAATAGCCATAGTACCTAAAATGACACAAATTAATATAGTAGGTTAGGCAAATGGTCCGGAAACTA